>CM053787.1:687045728-687663228 GCA_028749045.1 Cupressus sempervirens
TAGTCAAGCTTTGCAAAAAAAATTGTGTAACTTGTTCTTCTAAACTTTCTTAGTGTAACCAACCTTTGTAATCTTAAATAGATTATCAATACATCATGTTATCACTATCTTAACCAATTCTTCTACTCCTTTGCATAATCATAACTCAACCATTCCTCTGGGTGCTATTATTACATCTTTTGATTAAGTCCTCTTCATCAATCAAATAAGTGATAGTACTTAAATTATATAAGTAGCTGTCTTACCAAAAAATAGTAGGTTTGACATCAGTGACAAAATAATGATTGAAACATATTGATCATACTTGTATGTTCTCAACAAGCTCCCCTCTTATATTGTTTTCAATCTATTCTCAATAAACTCCCTCTTTGGCATTGATGGAAAACCAAACTGATCAACCAAATGGAAAACACCTTGTTCAACCAAACTAACTAGGTTAAAATAGTAAGACCAACAAAATACAAAGAAATAAAAATAATTCCTTGTATTAAAATCTCTCCCTCTATCAAGAACTTCCATCTTCTGAATAGGTTACAAAACTCTTTCTTATAACTCCTTCTGAATTACTTTTTGTTTTCACCTTTTACTATATCACCCTCTTGCTAGGTAGATGCTAGGATTTCTCTATTCTCCTAATCAACAATTATCTCTTGCTATGATCAATTATATTCATTCTTTCTCCCTCTTTCAAAACAATGCCAAAGACTTGTGATCTTTAATATGCAAATATAAGCTTTTGCAGTTTCTCCAATTTCCCCTTTATCACCTAGCTTGTGATTGATTTGAAGTTTCAACTCTTTGATTACTTTAGGTTCTTCTAAAGTAAGATCCACTACACCAATGTGTAACATATGAAATTTAGCTTGTTTGATGTAGGGCACTCCTCTTCTTACTTAGATAGCCTTAGATATGGGTATCACCCCTATTTTACCTCTCAGATACTCATGAGCATCATTAGGTAATACTTTTGTAAAGATATCAGCAATTTTCTCTTTCGTGCTAACATATTCCATCTTCACCTCTTTATCTTGAACTAGCTCTCTCAAGTAATGATACTTGATTGCAATGTGCTTAGTCTTTGTGTCCATCACTGGATTCTTTGATATATTTATAGCACTTGTATTATCACAATAAAGTGTCACTAGTTCTATGATCTCTTCCTTCATACCTTTGAGTAACTGTTTGATCCATACAATGTTTGTATAATTTATAGCAACAACAAAATATTCAACTCTAGTAGTAGATTGTGAGGTCCAATTTTGTTTCTTACTAGTCCAAGTAACTAGCCTCTTGTGTAAGAAAAATGCTCCTCCACTGGTGCTCTTCTTATCATCAATGTTTTCAGCCCAATCAACATCAATGTAGGCTCTTAATTCAGATTTCCCATTCTTATAGTATAGACCAAACTCTTTTGTTCCTTTCAGATATCTCATTATTCTCTTTATAGCCATCAAATGATTCTCCCTAGAATTAGCAAAAAATCTTGCAACTATCCCTACAGATAATGCAATTTTGGGTCAGCTATGAACTACATATTGCAATTTTCCAATTAGAGACCTATACAATGTTTGATTCACCTCAGCTAAATCATCATTGTTTGACAACTTGTGTCTTGTCACCATAGGTGTACTTACCAGTCTGGAATCCTCCAACCCAAAATTTTTCAATATTTCTTTGACATACTTTGAATAAGTGATGTATATACCATATTTCATCTTATATACTTACAAACCCACAAAGAACTTGATCTCTCCAAACATAAACATCTCAAATTATTGCTTCATCTGATTTTCAAAATCCTTACATAAAGCATCTTGACCTCCAACTCTGATATCATCAACAAAAATTTCAGATAATAGAATACCCTTTCCTTTCTCTGTCTTCATGTATCGATTGTTTTTATCATTAGTCCTTTCAAATCCAATCTTCATAAGATAATTATGAAGTCTCTCATACCATGCTCTTGGTGCTTGTTTAAAACCATATAGAGATTTGTGTAATCTACATACCATGCTCTTATTGTTAACATCAATAAAACCTTCTGGTTGTTCTATGTAAACTTCTTCCTCTAATATACCATTCATAAATGCAAATTTAACATCCATTTGATAAACTGTGAAGCCTTTGTATGCAGAATAAGCAAGTAGAGTTCTTATTCCTTCCAACCTAGTAACAGGAGAAAATGTCTCTCCAAAGTCAATTCCTTCCTCTTGTGCATATCCCTTGCAAACAAATCTTGATTTGTTCCTTGTAACTTTGCCATTTTTATCTAGCTCGTTTTTGAATACCCAGTTGGTGCCAATCACATTTTTGCCTTCTGGTCTAGGAACTAGACTCCATGTTTTGTTTTTTTTCAATTTGTTCAATCTCTTCTTCCATGGCTTTACTCTAGTCTACATCTTCTAATGCATCTTTACTGATTTGGGTTCCTTCATGCTCATCAAACATGTATCATTTCTCAATTTTTTTCTTGTCATTGGTCTAGCATCTTTATCTCTAATGATTTGAGCAATAGGATGATGTCTTTTGATATATTTGGACAATCTTGGTTCAACTCTTATTTCTTCATTTTGTCTTCCAGCTTCAGAATCACTGTGTACATCTCTGTCAGGTAGTTCAAGATCTCTTTCATGTACACTAATCTTAGAATCAGAATGTGCTCCCACTTCATTCTATAACTTGGCATCTAAATGTAGCTCAGTTCCTAAATGCAGCTTAGCCTTCATAGTATGTGACTCAGTAGTCAGTGAAACTTGTTGTTGGTTTGTGGCTTGATTTTTAACATCTTCTTCAGTAGGCATACCTTCATAAAAGTATACAAACAATTTGTATTCTTTTGGTTCTTTCATAGGTATGGTCTCATATACTTCTATATATTCATCAAAATTTAGATTTTTCACTTTCCACAACTTTGTTAGTGTTAGTGTTCAAACACTTATAAGCTTTACTTCTTGTGGAATATCCTAGGAATATACCTTCCTCACTTTTTGCATCAAGTTTACCATTCCTAAAATCTTTAAGAATTTAACATTTGCTTCCAAATACCTTAAAATATTTTACATTGGGTGAGTATCCATACCATAGTTCAAAAGGTGTTGAATGAGTACCTTTCTTGACTTGTACATGATTCAAGGTATAGAAAATTGTACTTACAGCTTCTCTCCAATATTTCATAAAAATATTCTTCTCCATCATGAGTGTTCTAGCATAGTCCATTATAGATCTTCTCCTTCTTTCAGCACTTTCATTTTGTGGAGGGTTTCTAGGGGTAGATGTCTATCTTTTGATTCCTCTATCATTATAGAAAATCTCAAACTCATTTGATGTAAATTCTCCTCATTTGTTAGATATTAAACACTTTAGACTTTTACCTATTTCCTTCTCAACTCTTTCTAAGTACCACTTAAACATTTGGAAAGCATCAAATTTAAGTTTCATAAACATAATTGTCATCATCCTAGAATAGTCATCAACAAGAAGCATAAATTACTTGTCTCCTCTTTAGCTTTACACATCAATTGGTCCACACAAGTCAGTATGAACAATCTCTAGTATTCCTTTAGAGGTATGAGCTTTACTCTTAAAACTTGACTTTGTCATTTTGCCTAACTGACATTGTTTACACATTACATTATCAGGCTTCTTCAACTTAGTAAAACCTCTAACTTTCTTCATGTTACTAATAGTAACCAGGTTATCAAAATTAACATGACATAACCTCTTGTACCATAGCCATACATCATCAAATTTTACAACAAGACAAGTAGCATCCTCTATGTCAAGATAGAATATATTACTTCTAGTTTGATCACCCTTTCCAATCAATTTCCCATCAGTGTCATATATCTTAGCAATCTTGTTTTCAAACTCAACCTTACATCCCAAATTATTTAGTTGTGACACACTCAAAAAATTATAGTTAAGTCCTTCAACATAGTAAGCATTGTCACATAAAATCTTATATGTGAGTTTGATAGAACCTTTTCCTTTTATCAAACATGGTGCATCATTACCAAATATTACACTATTTCCATCATAACAATTTAGGATAATGAACTTACTTTTGTCTCCAATCATGTCATGTGAACACCCACTATCAATGATCCATCTATCATTCTTTTTCACACAAGTCACAAGTACAGTTGCCTCATCTTCATTGGATTCTTCCTTCATTGCAACATACACCACTTCATCATCATGTTCATCAGAATCATCTCTTGTTTCCTCTTTAGCAACATAGAAAGACTTCTTGGCTTTGCCTTTGTAGTCCTTGTTATCTTCATCTCTTCTACTCTTGTATTTGTCACCACTTATGTAGTTCTTCTTATTTGGATGTCTAGCAGCAATATGACCAGCCTCATTGTAATTGAAACAAATGATAGGTAACCTACATTTGAACTTGCCTTTACCTTTGAGGAATCTTCTTTCCAGTAGTGCCTCAAGTTTTTCTACATCCTCCTCATCTATATCACTATCACTAAACACATTCTTTTTCTTTTTCTTTTTCTTCTTCTCATTAGGTTCCTTCAATGACACCTTATCTTTGAAAGTAGATTAAATCTTTTTAGGTTTGTAATTATCAAAATTAGATATCTCAAAAGTAGTGAGTCTACCTACTAGACCTTCAAGTGATAGTTTATTCCCTACTATACATCCTAGTTCTTGAATTGCAAAAACTCTAATAGAATATACAAGCAATAATTTCCTTAAAAAATTTCTTAGTATAGTATCATCATCTATATTACTAGTAGCTCCTCTTATTTCATTAACAACTTCTTTTATCGTTTCAACATATTGAGCAATATTTTCACCTTATTCCATTCTCATATCATCAAACTTACCTCTAAGATTTTCAACTTTGGCTCTTAGAAAATTTGCATCTCCTCCATAGATAATGGTTAGTGCATCCCACATTTTCTTTGCACTGTCAAGGCCTTTGATATCATAAAATTTGGCATAAATTAGGGTAGAGGAAATCTCCAACATCGCCTAGTTGTGTTCTTTCTTCTATTTCATATCCTCAATAGTTTGGGCACCAACAGGATCAACATGCTCAATAGTAATGGTAGATTGTGCATGACCTCCAAGTCCTCCAAGGTGTAGCTTCATCAAACTTTTCCATGTAAGAAATTTATCTCTATTAAGCTTGGACACTTCTCTTTTTGACATCTTGATATTTGTGCTTCTAGTACCTACAAACTAGTCCTCTTAAGTAGATGGCTCTAATACCAATTGATGGAATACTTTAGAATAACTAAAAGGGAGGGGTGAATCAGTTATCCAAGGTCCAAATGTATAAATAAAAATTTTCACAACTTAGTGAACCCATAAAAAATAATTCATCATGCATGTATCCTTAAGATTATGCAATCACTTAAAACTTTTTAGGTTATTGTCAGATCAACTTGCAGAAATGTAAACATGAACATAAAAGATTCATCAACATACTTAACACAATAATTTATGGAGAAACCCAATTGGGGAAAAATCACTAGTAACATGCTACTCTTTTCACTCTTTTGAAGTGATTCCTTATGAATGGCCAACCCTGTTAAAGGTTACAATACACACTATTAAATGTGACCCTATTAAATGATTTCAATCACCCTATTAGGAGTGAGCCTTGTTAGAGGACTTTAGACTATTCCCTTGGAATGTCACCCAGTTAAAGGATTTACAAATGACTATTAGGTCAACCTTAATCCAAAGGATTTACCCTAGACTGATACAATTTTAAGAGAGTAATAGTAAGGCTTGATCTGATAATAACTTACAACTTTATTTACATATTATAGATCACTATTTAGTCCTCCATTCTGCTTGGTTTTCACTCATTGTAGCTTTGATAGCTTGTTCACCCTTGAAGCATTATACCCTTAAGCCTTCTTGCTTAACATGTTGTTATAGACTTTTATCTTAGGTCACTAGATGAAGAAAAACCCTTGACTCCTTGTCTTCCTTAGGTTCTCACACCTAATAGCCTTTGCTTCTAATAAGCCATTCCCATAAATACGAAATTAAGATCTTTTGTTACTCATTCTCCATCGTCCAATTTAGGGTTAGGATAGATTAGGTAGGATACAATGAACCTATCCCATATTCCATTTCTCTTCTAGAAACTTCTCCTTGAATCCTCTATGAATTCACCTAAAAATGGTTCAACTTGAATTCTGTGTATCCAGCTCATCAACCTTATCTTCCACCTAGTTCACATAATCCAAGAAAACAAACTTGTTGGCTCTGATTCATCAAATTCATGATCTTTTAAAGAATGTAGTAGTTTGGAATTATCTAGCTTCTGATCCTTGGCACATACTACATTGCTTGGCATCCTCTTTGAAATTACTCAGCATGAACTAAAGTTTACTGGTGCTTGGCATCAACTAAACTTTACTTGGCATCCACTGTTCTCCTCAACATACACTAGAATATACTTTTACTCAACTCCAACTAATTTTCTGCTCGACATGCACTGACTTTTCTTAGCACCTACTATCCACTCAGTCAAGCTTTACAGACAAACTTTGTGTAACTTGTTCTTCTAAACTTTCTTAGTGTAACCAATGTTTGTAACCTTAAGTAGATTATCAATACATCATGTTATCACTTTCTTAACTGATTCTTGAACTCCTTTACATAATCATAACTTAACCTTTCCTCTAGGTGCTATTGTTACATCTTTTGATCATATCCTCTTTATTAATCAAAAGTGATAATACTTAAATCATATAAGCAATTTTCTTACCAGGAAATAGCAGGTTTGACATTAGTGACAAAACAATGATTGAAACATATTGATCATACTTATATGTTCTCAACAAGCTCCTTCAAACAATCTCCCTCTTATATTGTTTTCAATCTATTCTCAACACAACGTATGCTACATGACAACACTATTGCTACTACAACCATACATTGTTGCACACAGTGGGCTTTGCATGTAGCTCACACTGTCGCAGTAATGTCCCCTTTGGGGAAAGCTTTTAATAAAGTTTTTTTTAATTTTTTTATTCTTTTACCAAAATATTTATTAATTATTATATTTAACGTTATTTTTTTAAATCAATTTAAAATTAATTAAGTTTCTATTAGAATATAATAATATTAAATATATTCTTAATTTAATATTTTATAAATGTGACTAAATTTTAATAATTTACTAAAACTAGTTTCAAATATAATTAAAGATGAAATTGTTCTCTAATGAATAAACAAATTAATTATTACTATGAATGTGTTGATTTTATCAAATAAATTCCTAGACATTAGGAAGACATGGACATATAACTGGGAAGTTGAAACTTCATTTATGATCAAAACAAGTCTTGGAGAACTATACCAACTAAGAAACTTTTATTAAAAAAACCCTTAAACTTTATTGAAGATGAACTTTATGAAATATTACGAAAAACTAGAGTGCTTGGAAATCACTTGTTGTAAGGTTGGATGTGATGTCGTGTTATTTTATCTTGTGATTGGTGAGTTGGGAAACACCTTTTTACCCGACCAAATAGGAATGTTACTAGAGGCAGGCTTTCAAGTTTATTTTTCCACTAGTTCATGTCAAAATGATTATTCTATGTTCTATGATGGTTACAAGTTCTTTTGTAAGCTCTTATGTTGTGATTCTTAATGCAATCTATTGAGGTTATTTGTTATGTGATCTATGTGTGATTCTAGTCACTTGTATAGAACTAAGATGTTTATGGTGATTTTCATGAAGTATATTTCTATGAGCTTAGGGTAGGCTATCTATGTGTATGTTGGGAAGTGGCTTGCAATGGTAGTTAAAGCCCTAAAGAGGTTGCTTGGGTAACTCATTGTAACTAGTATTAATAAGTGATAACATGATCATTAATGGGGTTAAAATGAATTAACAAGATGTTAGTTTGGTACCTCACCAATGTCTCAAGTGCTAGTATAGGCTAGTATGGGAGTAGAGAGGATGTTGGGTTGTGACCTTTCCTTGTTAGTATGCCTTCTCTATAAGAAAGTATATTGATTCCACATAGAGTCACTAGGGGGTCAGTGTACTAAGAGATTGCTAGGGTAACCTTAGAGTTGACTCATGTGATGACACTCACGTACTTGCATATTAGGTTTCCTACATGTCTTTTTTGCCTCTAGGATTAGATGTACTTGTGTATGTGGGCCCTTTGAGATAGATTGCTATCAAGATTCCTTGACCTATATTCTTTTTATGAGTTGTGAAGTGTTGTCTATTTTGGACTTGTGATTATCTCCTGAATAGACTAGGAGTGGGCCATTTAGGTTCCACAAGGTAAGTTTGTAGTGTTTCTTATACCATTGAGATCTGACAATTCGATGTTGATGTTGGATGCACCTTGTGTAGTTGTTCTATCCTCTTATCTTGTGATTATGTTCTAAGGTCATATTCTCATATTTTGTATTTTGGTTATTTTAGATCTTATAGGATGTCATATCTTATCACGATGTACTTTTTTAGCATTTCATACCATGTGTCTTATGCAGAGGATCATTATGTATTTTTGTTATACATTGTCGCATCTTATGTACTTGTATATTCTTTCTTGTGATTTCATACATGTGGTTATTCCGTGACATGGAGTTTTTTTACTTGTCAAATTTAATCTTAATAAAACTTGTGTGTGTGATTCAACATTGTGGAATCCCTGAGAAATGTAATTGTTATTGTATTGCTTATGTATGTATATTAGTCATTTCTTTTGCTATGTTATCTCTTGATTGTTTTAATCTTTTAAAACAAATGTTTACCAAACTTGTGACATTATAGGTTAATTTCTCTTGGGTTTCCTTGTGGGGCATTATATTCCTATTCATTTTAGGACATATAGATGCAATATGACCAAACTTGTTACATTCAAAACAAATCAAAGGTAATTTTCTTTTCTACTTTTATTTTCCTCTCAATTGCCTCTTTTCCAACAGTGCTTCAAGGGCCTTTAGATCTTTATCTTATATTTTCATCACTTTCATCTTTTTTTACAATGTGAGATCTTTTGTTTAGTTGAGCTTACAATGATTAGTGATGAATTTAACGCAGTGTCAATCTTAGCTAAGAAATTATCAAAATTATTAAGTTCAAAAGTAGTCTATCTATTGATAAATGCATCAAGAGTAATAACATTGCAAGGTATGGATCTCAACTCCTAGGTAGAAAAAATCTAATAGCATGGGTAGTTAATAGAGGTCTAATAATTTTTCTTACCACAACTTCCTCACTTATAACTCCTCCAACTCCTTTGATAGGATTAACCACTTCCTTGACTTTGTTACTATATTGCACAATATTCTCACCTTTTTGCATTCTTATGTCATAAAATTTCCCTCTTAGACTTTCAACCTTTACTCTCAACACATGTTTATCTCCTCTATGAATAAGTGTAATTTTTTCCAGCATTTCCATTGCAAAAGCACTATCTTTAACATCATCAAATTCAATATCAATCAAGGAAGAAGAAATCTCTATCATCATGGACTTGTGTTGTTTCTTTTCTCTCATTTGTACAACTATCATGGGTCCAAGGGGTGGTAGTGTGTATTGATTATTTATGTTGTATAATGCAAAGTATCCAATTCTAGACAGTATGGGCTCATCTTTCTTTGACATGAAGGAAAATTCTCCTTATTCAACTTTGGTACCTCTCTCTTATACATCTTCAAATCTTTAACCTAAGTCTTTCAAACTTGTTCCTCCAAGAACCTTCACTCTAATACCAAATATTAGATGAGTGAAAGTGGGGGGGCGCATTAGTTATCCTTGAACTCTTTAAACAATTCATCAAATTTACTAACATATAATTTTATCAGCACATCAACTTAATAAATAGTTTAACTTAATGAATTGATTCACAGTAGTAAGTAATAGTTTTTACATGTAAAATATTTATGGACATATTAAGACCAATATTTTTAATGTGAAAAATCACTTAGGGTAAAAACCACTTGGAAATTGTCACCTAAAAATGAATCACTCTTTTGATGTGAGCTCGGTTACAATCCAACCCAATCAAAGGTTAAATATACATTTGCTAGATGTGAACATGTTAGGGAATTTTCACAAAAGATCATCTATACTTTTCCTCCCTTCAATAAGTGGACTATCTAAAAGACTTAAAAATATTCAATGGAATGTCACCTTACAAAAGGATTTACAAATAGAACTATTAAGTCCACTTAGTTAAGATATTTTCTATTATAATAGTGAAATGATATAATAAATATGCAACTACCTCTTGCTTTTTTAGATCACCATTTTTCTCATATCATTCCTTACTAACTAGTCATCACACTAACTTTTTCACTCCTCTCCACTTCACACTTCAGATCTTATTGGTATCAACTCCTTCAATGACTTTTCCATCAAGTATATATATATATATATTCCACTTTATCTCACTCCTTAGGGTTTCAATGAATTTCTCTCATCCACACAGTCATTAACCAACTAATATTCATTGAATTTGGTTCTTGGTAAACCATTTTTCAAATCCTACCACATGTATCTTCACCTTCGAGCTTGAACTTTTCATGGATTTAAAAACATGTCTCAATTCTTCACCATCAAATTTTTACCTTGTTAATTACCTTAATTAGTTAATTAACATTGTGTTTGGTTAACACTAAGCTCACTTGATAATCATCCTTGGTCAATTCCATCTCCTACTCAGTAACACTTGACTTTTTAAACCTTCCTTTCTCTTCATTTATTGACAACCATTTCTTGCTCATTGTGACTCACTATATTTCATACCTTTTCACTTTAAAATATATTCCTTTCTTTACCAACCAAAATAGCTTGCTTGTGCATCATCTTAACACTTCATCAAGTTATGTAAAATAATCAAACCAATATTATCTTTACATATAATAATTCATCACTTACCTAATTAAGTTCTCATACTTAACATCACTTTCACATCTCATCTCCTAACTTTAGCTTCCACTTCTCTATTCAACACTACATCATTTAGATGATTTACAACTTACATGAATCAGTACTACCAATCAGCTTGACATCAATGAAAATATAAAAACTAATCTAACTCTTGTACTTACAATTCATAACTCGGTTCTACCTTGTTCATCATCAAGATTACTTTCATTTTTTAGCATCAATTTCATCCAATAGAAACTTATTTAATGAGTGCCTCCATCCTACAATTATGGCTCGGTCAACACACAATATTTATTTTCCAAAAAAGAAAACTACTCACCACACAACATAAATTCTTAGAAATCAACATATGAATAGAAATTTATTACCTTCATATTCAAAACTTACAGGATATAGGTCCTTAACCATAATTTCATTCTCATTTTCAAAGTTAAATGTCCATTTGGATAACTTATCCAATTCGACATTCCCTTATCTATACACATGACTGATTTTGAACTCTTAAAAGGAAGCAATTTATTATATACCCATTTAGATAACTCTATTGCTTCAATGTTCCCTTATCTATACACGTGAGTTTGAACTCTTTGAAGGAAGCAAGTTCCACTTGTATCACATGGATTACACTTTGTATGTATCAATATTGAATCTTAGTAGTTTGGATTACTTTAACAATTATTAATGAATATTTTTCTAAGTGGATCTTCTCTATCTTAAAAATCCATATCTTTTTAAATCAACAAGAGAAAAATGGGCTTCAGTGACATTATTTAAACCTTCATTGAGTATTTTTGTTGCATAAGCCATAGTATCTTCTTTCTAATCTCTTATAATTACACCAATCCATGAGTACCCTAGCTTTCCTTTAAGCTACTCCATCAAAATTAGTTTTACACCACAATTTTTTTAGCTTATCCCATACCACTTTCTCCCTTCTAATTCTATTAAAAACCTTGAAAACCCATCCTACATATTTTTAATTTTTATCCCAAGCCATTCTGACAAAAAAAATTTATCCTCAACTATGTAAGCAATATTTCATTTGAGATACATAGTGGATGTACTTAACATCTCCATGATAGATCTTTCAATCCTACATTAAACCCCCTCAATTGATTCCTTAAGATCCTAAAAAATCCTATAGGTTATTTCTTTGAAAATCTTCCAAATTACAATAAACAGGTATATAGTCAATATTTTTGCTATAACTATCTTTTTTTTCATAATTGGCCAAATATAAAAGACATCCAAGGCCATTTTTTTCAAAGGCCAAGACCAGCCTAACTTAGTTTTGACCATATCTCAACACTCCATAGTGTATTTGTACATATTAGTAATAAATGGTCCATATTGTCCACTACTCCTTCACATAAGACATAGTTTGGAGGTCCAATAAAATAAAAATGATTTTTCCTTTAACATAACCATGCAAATGATCATTCTTTAGGTAGGAAACCCATATCCCAACATAATTTTTTTGTCCAATCCTCCACAATCCTTTCATTTAAAACAACCTGATAGACAAGTTTTACTATTGCAATTTATTAATGACTCTCATTGGAGAAATATATTCTTTATCAAAATATACTTCTTTGTTCCAAACCTAAGTTATCAATATATATCCACGTCCATCTTCTACCCATATAATTTTCTTTAGTCTCCACATATTTATTTAGTTTATTTCTAGTACTCGTAACCTTTCTCACCAAATATTCTCCCATCAAATGAGTATCATCAATGAATTGCAAGTGAAATAAAGGCTCAAATCCTTCTGCAACTTTAATCCCCTTCCAAAGTCCTAAATATCTCACCTTCGAGATCAGCTAGCCTAAATATTCTACTTTAATGCTAAATAGAAAGGGGAGAAATGATCAACTTGTCAAACTCCAATGGTAATTTCAAAGAAACCTTGAGCACTTCCACTAACTATAATTTACAATATTAGATTTTTTATGCACAAGTACCAACCCACTTAACCCACTCCTTACTAAATCCAAATCTTTCTAATATTCTCAACATAAAATCCTTTTTAATATTGGCATATGCTTTCCTAATATCAAGGTTGATCATCATGTTAGTTGTCGTACCACTTCTCACTAGGTGAATAGCCTCGTGTCCCATAATAATCCATTCATAGATTGACCTATTTGGTGCAAAGACATTTTTTTTCTATTGAGATAACTGAACCAAGGACTAATTTTAGTATATTTTCCATTAGCCTGGTTATGAATTTATAGACTTTATTCTATAGGGACATTGGTCTATAGTAACCAACAGACTAATGTAGAGTGTCCATCATTAAAAAAAAAAAAATTCCCAAGGATCAAGTTTATCCAATCAAGATCTTAACTTATTAGATGCATCTAACAAGATCACACTCCAAATCTTAACAAACTTATTCAACATCAACTTGCACTTAATTCATCCAATATCACAATCATCACACATTGATTTAAAATTAACCTCATCAATATCATCACAAACATAATTAGTTCAAAAACACTAAATATAAATACTTTCTTTCCAATCCATTAGACAAAATTGATTATCCAAATAGAGCAATTCACTACTCAACTTCTCAATTGTGTGTTCACGATGTCTATTTTCTATGTACTTGATTCTATTATTCATAACATTTGTTATAGACACCATCTTGGAAAATCCTCTAGTGGAATTGTTCCAAACTATGCATTTTAAAACATATAAAATTATGATCCAAATCCAAATTTCCATTTGCAAGTTATGGCCTCTATTCCAAGACCTATTTTACCATTCCAAAACTTAGAAATTCATAAACTCTTCTTGCTAGGGCATCAAATATACTTAACAAAATAAAACCAAATGATCCCAAAAATATTGAATATTAAACCTTTATGAATCTAGTTTTATAATATGCAATCTATTTAAATTATCCAATTTTTAAATTGTTATATTATCACAGATCCTTCCCTCCAACTTCATTGAAGAAAATTCAAAACTAAATTTCACCAAAAGCTTCATATCTTCCTCAATTCTGCATTAAAAATGACTTAGATTAAACATAAATTATATTTAATTCACATATACATCAAATGAATTAATTTATTGGTCATAACTCTTTAATATGCATCTATACCAAATGTTTCAAGACGACTATTTTCAAAAGATCTCAAATATGCAATCATAAACTTTCACTAAAACATCCATAATGTCTTCCTTTCTATACATAGTCACTCCAAATCAAAACAAAAAGAAAGGTTATTCATCCTAGTTTATTAATAATTACACTTTGTGCAACATTTTCATGTTGTAAAGGTTCATACAAGGCTCGAAAAAGACTTTAAAATAGTTAACACCATTCAAAAGAGTAAGTTTACAACACTCTCCCTCCTCCTATTATCATTTCAAATGACCGATAAATGTTATTTATACTATTTTAAAAATTAAGAATCCTTCCAACTACCCCTATGACCTTTCATCTCCCCTTTTGCAACAATTAGTGAAATTTTACAACTACTTTGCAATTTTTCACTTTTATGACACTTCTGCAAAATGAAATCAAACTTAGTAAAAACACTCTAGCAATGTACAAATAACCTTTTTAAGAAATTGTACATTCTTTCTAGATTGTTAATGTCATTATACACCATTTTGGCCCTTTCATAAATTTAGGTCCTGAATGTACAACTTTTACAAATTTGGCTTTCATCCTTATATTATTGTTCCAATTGACTCAAATGAAATTATATTGATCATATTATGACCTTTAGCCTCTTTTCATGTTTGTTTTCTTAGGTGCTTGTTCACCAAGAAAACACCCCAAATTTTATTAAGCATCAAAGTAATAAAGGTATTGTTAAGGTCTTCAATAATGAAACCACCATCCCTTAATTCTTCCATGATTCCCCATAACTCTTCACCAACAATGCACTACGATTTCTCAAGAAAAAAATTAGCTATAAATTCATGTGAACTAGGTAATTTTTCACCTCCCAAACTAAATAGGGCACCATTGACTTCCTCCAAAATGACTAATTTCATTAGAATATCATTTTGTCTAGGTAAGATACAAGAGGGGATCTCATCCAAAATATTTCAATATTAAGCCCAATCAATGGATTCACAACAAAAAATGTTAGAAAAAACTTGATAGATTCCTTATTTATCACTTCATGATCCTAGAGTATGTTACCATTACTATCTTTAACAAATAATATTTTTCTTTTGGATATCCTAACTTTAACCAAGTTATGAAATTTTTTTATGTTTCTACTAGTTTCCTTTAGCCACGATTCTCTAGATTTCTATTTCTAGAATGTTTCCTCCTTGGCTGGAATCTTAGTATAAATCACCTTTAACACTAATTCCTTAATGAGATATATTTCCTCCATTCCATGGGATATTGATTTTTCATTAAGAGATTCTAATTTAGATTCTATGACCAACTTTTCCCTAAAATATTCTTAAATTTAACCTCGTTCCATATTTTAAGTAGGTCTTTCAAAAACTACAAGAAAAACATTTTCCTCATAAAAGGAGATAAATTATATCCATTCTATTTGTAAATCAATAAGAATGAAGCCACTACCTACATATATTTATTACAAGCTTGTTGTGTATCCACTATAATCTCTTTCTACTCCTGTGGTCCCTAGAACTTTTTTTTCAATTTGTCTAAAGTTGAAATCCCTCCTAACAGAAATAGACCCCTTGACCCTTCCATTTTCCTTTATTTTCCCCCTCTCCATCCATTCTTATTGGAGGAATCCCCATCCTAACCATCACTCTATAGGTTTTTCCCTACTAGAGGTCCATGTTTGCAAGAATTCAAAATGATCCTTTATAGATTCCTCTTATTCAATGGCCATTGGATTCTCCATCACAAACCTCTTGCTATAGGAATCTAGCTCTGGGCCATCTATGAGAGTCATTAAGGATTTTCCTAGTAACCACTTCCCTAGTTTACCATTGAGATCCTTCACCTCCACCTCTAAAAAACACCACAATGGAGACACTTAATATTTTGAAAATACTATGTATAAAGGCATACTTGATATTTTTTAATCAGATGTTTGAAGCCATAGCATTTTTCTTTTTATCATGTCCAATGTTAAAAATAAGTTCACCAATTTTTATTTGAGTGGGTAACTTTCTTTAGATGTATGGCATAAGTCATTTCTAATTATCAAATTTTATGATAATTATAATTCTATAACTTTTATACCCAAATAAGTTTGTGTCAAAAGTTTCTTATAGAATATAAGAAGCCACTCATCAAGATTTCAAGATTTTTTAAATAATAGAGAGCTTATTAAACAATTCAGTACTTTATAAAGGTAAAAATTTACCAAATAATGCAACAACAAGAGATGTCAAGATCATTCATTATTACTAGTAGGTAATTTCAAGTAGGATGATATTTTTCTTTTAGTTGAGTGTCAATTAAGATTTGTAAACATTTTCAATACTTAATTCTATCAAAGCTTCATGTGAACTACTTGATATTAAATCTTCATCTAACTCTATTTTTTTAATATATTTTTATTTTATATGTTTATTCATTTATTTTGCATTTTAATTCTTGAGTATAATATAGTCTTTTTTACATATTTTTTCTACTTTCTAGTCTATGTGGTAATCTAGAAATTATGGTTGTAGTTATAATATCTAGAAATAACCTTAAATACTCTTAATTTTTATATTCAATTATACATATATACTCACACTTCAATCCTCAGTTCAATAGAAATATTTGTAACTAGATTCTTATTTGAAATGACTTTTGTAAGTTTTAATTGAAGTGTTCATATGGTGAATATTCCTTAAATGAAATCAATTGTTTAATGAATTATTGATAGAGAAGGGTGCACATTTTTTTCTCTAAAATACCAAGACATGATAATAATCATGCAAAGAATACACTAGGTCTACTCATTATAAATAATATACTTATACTTGATATAGGAAAAAATAATTTCAACTTTAAATAAGATTATTTCATTTGTTCATATTTATTATTTATTAATAATTTAAAAAAAATAAAATTTAAAGTTCAAATTGAAATTAATATAAATATGGAAATTTTGAATTAGGTATACCATGTTAAGAAAGGTTGATTAAATTCATCCCATACCTTATTTAACAATTCCACAACTTCAAGATCTTCACTCAACCACATTAGAACTATGATAGTGTATTGATAGAACTTCAAAATCTTAATGGTGCATACCATAATTATAATAAAGCATAGAGAAATAAATTAAAATATATAAATTGCATTATACTTGCAATAGTCTTAAGGGCTTATATACCATTATGGAGAGAATGTGTCACCAATTGAAAAGAGATTTTGATATTCTCAAAATAAAACTTAAAGAAAGTGTATTGTAAGATTTGAGTTAAATTTTATTAACTTTAATGATAAAGTATATATTTACTTATAGCTACAAATAACGAAAGATGTTGATTTCCTTGATTTTATGATAAGAGACCTACATTAACTTTTGAAATATTACATTTGTCAATATAGCAATTAAAATAAATATTCTAATATGAAGTCATATAAAAAATTAATAATAAATCTTGACCCTATAAAATTTTTATATACTGAACATCTTTCAATATTGTTAGATATAAAAAAGTCCATCCAAATTTTCAGTATGTACATTAAAACAAAATTTGGACCTTTAGAGTGGTGGTAATTATGTATTAATTATGGTGCAGGCTAAGTGGTAAAAGTAAAACAAGGAAGATCCTAGTTTTATAAAGAAGAATTAATAAAGGAAAAAAGATAGTCAAGAATTATCGACATTACTTATGGGTGCATGGCACAAGCATACCTACTTATAGTTTAAATTTAGTAGTGACAATGAAAATGACTACATTTGATATAATACAAAATTGAGATATTTTAATGAATTCTCCACTCAAAATCAAATTTCAAGAAGATATTTTTGTTGCAATAATTAATTCAAGATTAAACATTCTCTTAGACAAATTGCCAATACCTCATTTTATCTATCTACTAATTATGTTTAAATAATATGATTCAAATGACAAGTCAATATTGAGATTATTGGAATTCCATGACATCCATTGACAAACTAGCCATAGAGGCAATGGGATCCAATATATACTTTATTAAGAGCTAAAGTCAACAATATTAAAAACTAATATCACACAAATTAAAATTTGAAAACAACAATATTAGTGTCAATAATTAGACGAATTAAAAATTATTTTATGGAAATCTAACAAGGACATTTTATGTACCAACAATATTCTATAGACTAGTTGTTATAATTTCAATTATTTCTATTATACATTGTGAAGAACAATAAAACTTGTATAAGAAAGTGACAAGATCCAATAATGCCATAAAAATATCAAAAAATATTAAAATTAAATTAAATAAATTTCAAAATGAATAAAAATTAGAAACATAATTAATAAATTTTAAACATAGATAATGTTTTATAGTAATAAAATAATATTCTAAGATATAAAATAAGAACTAATAAAACAATATAAGAGTAAACTAAAATTATTAAGATATAAACTAAGAACTAAAGCTTGAGATGATTGGATAAGTGTGACCCCTCAATTATTAAATTAAAATAAAAGTGATTTTATTTAATAGATGAGTCTCATTTATCATCTTAATTTATCAACAAGATAACAATTCTGAATAAAATTGATTATAAATCGGAGCACTCTCCAACAAGAAACAATCGACTATTAGACCCAGCTCAACTATTGGTTCCTTTCTCCTATATTTTTTCTTTCTAGACTACCCTATCTTCTTGTAAATGGATTTTCCTTTTGTAGGTATATTCTCTCTTACAATCATGCATAATTAAATACAAAGATCTAGTTTGAAGATTTTTTTATTTCTAAGCAGTGTTGTTCTCAAAAATAATATTGGTGGATAAAGGTGATAAGACTGTAAAATGAGTGTGTGTCACATTTAAATTTAAATTTTTTATCTTATTTTTAGTTGTGGGAGCTAGTAGAAACTTAGATAAGTAGTTTTATTCAAGTTTTAAAAGTTTATCAAAATAACTAACTATGTAACAAACTTTAAGAATAAATTAATTCTAAAATTCTATATTACTTTGAGCATATAGAGAAAAAATATCAGCAACAGAGCTAATTAAGTCAATAGGCTTCACTCCTTGAGAAACATTGGCCGAAATGTTCAAATTTTCTGGCAGTCATACATTGCTAAATGCAAAAATGATGTCGCTAAATAACAAAATGGGTTATCATAGATTCATCATTCCAAAATTTATGAAATGCAATCATCATAAGGATAAGCCGATAGAATGTCAGAAAAAGGGATTCTAATTGGTGGATTTTTAGGTAGCTTGTTTGAAAGAGAAACAATTGAATGTGTAGATGTCTCTGCCCATAAAATCCATGAGAAAATAAGTCAGGCATATTCAAATCACCAAGCTTCGTGTCTAAATTAGTTCAAATAGACTAGCAAGAATACAAAGCATAAAACAGAGAAAATGAAGAGCTCACTAATTTTGTCTATTCAAAACAACGTAAGTAATGCATATTTATACACAAACTACAACCAACTACTCTCCTATAAAATTGGAAATAAACTCTACATCTGGTTGTGAATAATTTACAATAAACTAAGCCTTATTGATAGCAAACTAGAATTGTTGACAGCAAACTAGAACTATGAACAAATCACCAGTTCTTTACAAACTCCTATTAGAACTCAGACTATGACTCTCTCTTTGTTGATTTATTCCAACACTCCTCGTTAATAAACAAGGGAATTAAGATGCACTCCTAACATATCTCTACATTAATACAAACTTATTTTTCCCAATGACTTAGTGAATACATCAACCATATTATCATTTGTGTTGCAGTATTACAGCTCTATTTCTTGAGAGTGAACTTTCTCTCTTACAAAATGACATTGAGTTTCAATGTGTTTTGATCTTGCATGATAAACTAGATTATTGGTCAACTTGATTGTACTTTGATTGTCACATTTGATTGGAGTAGGTCCATCTTTCTTTTGTCCCATATCTTCAAGAATTCTCCTTAGCCAAATTACTTCACAGGTAGCACTACACAATGCTTTGTACTCAGCTTTAGTAGATGAAAGAGAAATAGTTGGTTGCTTCTTGTTGATCCAAGAAACAACACCTAATCCTATGTTGAATGCATGACCAATTTTTTATTACGATCATCTAGATCTCCTACCCAATCAAAATCAGAGTAACCTATCAACTCAACATTCAAATGGTTAGTATATTCAATGCCAAAAGATATGTTTCCTTGTAGGTATCGAAGAACTCTTTTTTTTGCATTTCAATGGAGCTTGAGAGGATTAGCGATGAATTAGCTAAGTATGCTAATAGAATATGAAATATTAAGTCTTGCAGTGATTAAGTAGTTTAGACTTCCCACTATTTTCCTATACAATGTCCCATTGACTTCTAAAGTGTCACTGCCAGAGAAGAACTTGAACTTTTGTTCCAATGGAGTACATGTTTCTTTATAATCTTGCATATTAAACTTTTGGAATAACTTCTTTGCATACTTACTTTGAGAAATCAAAGTCTTACTATTTTGTTTCCACACCTCAATTCCTAAGCAATAATGCATTTCTTGTGATGTCCCCTTCTACCTAGAGACATCACTATAGCTAGTGATTAGCCTATCAGAGACCCTCATAGGCTAATAAGATTGGATAGAGGGTCACCTTGGTGTGGAGATCCTCCAAGGACCAAAGTAGAGTACTCTTCTGGGTTGCCAGAGTTTGTTTATGATGAGTTTTCCTTTCAGTTTGGCTTGGTCAGGCTATTTTTAGCAGTTTTGGAGTTATAAAGATAGACCCCTGCTATTTTTAGAAAAGGGGTATGGTCATATGCAGTTCTATCATGTTAGCTCCCAGTCCAAAAGACATTCAAAAATGTTGAGTAACAATGGAGATATTAATGCTTATTTAGTTAAAATAAACATTATTGGTTTTGAGCCTATATTGTTAAGTTATAATATATAACTTAAGTGAGGGTCATGATATCATAAAAGGGGCCATTGTTTCAATTAATTGTGGGTCCAAGCTTATGGAAAAATTAAAAGGGATTTTCTAAGTTTTAATGTAATAACATTTTTTATGTTATTATTATATCTTTTATCCCACATTGAGCGTGGAGACTCATTCTGGAGTCGAGGAGTCCTTATAAACAAACCTTGTCTTCCTTCAAGAGCAGGTTATGAGAAGTGCTTAAAAAATTTTCCTTGTGAAATTTCTTGAATTTGTGGCAACAAGGGTTTCTACAAGTTTGAGAAGAATTTAGACTGTGGAGGACATAGTATCTTCAGAGTTGATGCAATTTGAGGGTGTGAAATATCACTTGAATTTTGCCTGTGAGTTGACTTCATTATGGAGTCAATATTGTGTTTAGTAGGAAAGAATTGGATGAATCTGTTACAGGTTGGAATGGTTTATAACAGCAGCTACAATGTTGTGAACAGTACAGCGCTACAGTGAATTAAAAATCAGAGATTTAATATTGCGGTTTTTGATAGGCGCTGCCCAAGGAGGAAGCAACCAGCAGCGTGGTTGCGTATCGGAGACAAAAATCAAGTTTTTTTTTTCAACTATTAATGATGATGGTTTTAATGTATGCTTCCAGCAATAAGTATTGTACAAACATTAGGAGCCATCTGAATAAATGAATTTGATCAGATTTGAGTTATAATTTGAGGTAGATTAGTTTTCAATATTTGTATTTTCTTTTCATCAACTCAAAAACCCAAAAACAACTTAAAACATTCAAAAACAAACCAAAAACAATTATTACACCCAGGGAAACAAATAGTGATCAGTGTAGAGCCTATTTGGGGTTCTTACATTAGTATCAGAGCCTCATTCCTACCATCTTGAGGGTTTGGGGAGTCATATGCAGCCACCGGAAATTGGACCACACAGGTACCATACTCGTAGGAGAGCTCTGATTGAAAGAGAACAGTTACAAGAAACAGGAAATATGGAAGAGAGGCATGATGGTAGTCCACCTAGAAACAGGAGGAATAATGATGATCAGGATACCAGAGAATTCTACCGTGCTATGGTTACAGGGTAGCAGCAGATGGCACAGGCATTACAGGCACTCACTACTATGGTAGAAAGGATGAACCCACCTGTTAGACAAAATGGGGAGCCGGGAGAATAGGGAGATAACAGGAGTGCTACAGGTAATCAGAGACCACAATGGACCCATTCCAGAACAACTAATAGGCCTACACGCCCTACATTTGTTTCGAAGGAGCTTGAAGAAGCTTCGATAGAGGAGGCGATAGGAGACCCCATATTCACAGATGCACTCATGGCTACAAATGATGAATGGGAATTATTAGCTCTGCAAGTTTGGGAGAGGATGACCTTTGAACGCTTGTAAATCAGAGGAGAGAGCATTACAGGTCACTCAGACAAGATAGGAGGCCTAGAGGTCAAAATAGTGAGCTGAAGAGGGCTACAGGCAAGCTTACTATGCCTACATTTGATGGGAGTGGTAAGATGACAGCTCAAGCTTGGATTCATAAGCTTGACACATTTTTGGCACTGAGGCCAATGACAGAGATTGAAGCTATCAAATATGCCACCTTGCATTTGGAGGGAATAGCACATGATTGGTGGTACCATGGTATGGTAACACTTCAGCATAACCAAGTGACAGAATACCAGGACTTTGTGGATAGGTTGGTTGAAAGATTTGACAAAAAAGATCCAGAGATTTACTTCCAAGACTTAGCACAGCTGAAACAAATAGGCAACTTGGAGTATTTCATTGGTGAATTTCAGCGGTTGGCAGTCATGGTGCCAAACATTTCAGAGCATAGATTGATAGTTCTTTTTATTGAGGGCCTATCCGAACCACTGAGAGGTTGGATAAAGGCATTTGATCCTATTTCTTTACAGGAAGCGATGAAAAAGGCAAGAAGTATGGAACATCCCAACAAACAAATTTCAATCCAAAGGAGCATCTTCTAGTAAGGATAACAAACCATTTTATAAAAAACTAGAGAGGACTAATTTTAAAAATGATTCTAAAGATAAAACTCCAGCACCTTTTGACAAGGAAACATTAAATGATTTGAGGAAGAAAAAATTATGTTTCTACTGTAAGGGACCCTATGATGCAAACCATGATTGTCCTCTTAGGCCAAAGGGAAAAGCTAACAAAGTTATGTGGGCATACTATGAGGAATCAGAATCAGATAATTCAGATCAGCAGTCTAATATAGAGGAAATATATGGTGAAAAAGAGGAAGACAAGGCTGAAAACTTGTCTAAAATGGAGTCCAAGGATGGGGAAGGAGATGGGCAACTTAGGGAAGCTCGTCTCACTAGTATTAAGCAAGAAGGGTCATTCCGGATGAGAGGACTACTCGCTGGATAGCGAGTCATAACCTTGGTTGATACAGGTGCCACTCATAATTTCATTGATGCTAGGATGGTGGAGAAGCGTGGCATACAAATAGAGGAGTTTGGGGGAATTAGAGTGAGGGTAGCGGATGGCTATGTCCTCAAATGTGATCGTAGGATCACTGGACTCCCATTGAAAGTTAATAATTATGACTTTAAGGCAGATTTTTATGTTGTACCTATGGGAGATACAGATATAGTTCTTGGGATGAGTTGGTTGCACGATATTGGTGAGTTCACTCTTAACCTCAAGGAGATGGAGATGAGGTTTAAAGTGAATGGGAAGACACATATTCTTAAGCCAATCAAGGACAGTGATCTCAGGATGGTCTCTTTTCGTAGAATGGCTAGATTGATTCGACATGATCAGGTAGAGTGGGCAGCAGAGTGCATGTTGATGCCATCACAGGAGGGACAGCATAAGATTGAATATCCTCCTGATATTCAGGAGCTTAGAGTTAAACACTCTAAGGTGTTCAGTGACATTCCACTAGGTAGACCACCAGACAGAGGTATTAAGCACATCATTGAGTTAGAGGAGGGGGCTAAGCCCATCATGATTACACCTTACAGGCATCCGAAGAGGTTAAAGGATGAAATTGAGAAAACCATAAAGGACTTACTTGCTATGGGCTACATTAGACCAAGTAAGTCTCCTTTTGCTTCTTCAATGGTGTTAGTAAAGAAGAAGGATGGGACATTGAGGATGTGCATTGATTATAGAGTGCTTAATAGGAAGACGATTAAAAATAGATACCCCATTCCCAGGATCGATGAGTTGATAGATGAGCTTCATGGAGCTTGCTTCTTCTCAAAGATAGATTTGAGATCAGGTTATCACCAGATCAGAGTTAGAGAGCAGGATATCAAGAAGACAGCCTTTAGATGTCATTGTGGCCATTTTGAGTTTGTAGTTATGCCATTTGGGCTAACTAACGCACCTGCTACTTTTCAGGCAACAATGAATAGGGTTTTCCATCCTCAGTTGAGGAGATTTGTACTTGTCTTCTTCGATGATATCTTGGTATATAGTAGATCTTGGAAGGAGCACTTGGCTCACCTGGACACGGTGCTAGGTATATTGGATAGAGAATCCTTGTATGCAAAGGAGTTGAAGTGTGATTTGGGCATGACAGAGTTGTTGTACTTGGGTCACATCATCAGTGTAGAGGGCGTGTGCATGGATCTTGAAAAGATTCGTGCCATTGTGGAGTGGCCTTCACTGGTGAACCTTAAACAGTTGAGGGGCTTTCTAGGACTATGTGGTTTCTACAGAAGGTTTGTGGATGGATATTCCAGGCATGCGGCACCCTTGACAGATTTGATGAGAAAGGGAGCTTTCTTGTGGACTCTTGAGGCACAGGAGTGTTTTGAGAAATTTAAGGGGTTGATGACTTCTTGTCCAGTGTTAGCATTACCAGATTTCAGCAAACCTTTTGAGCTACATTGTGATGCTTCCGAAGAGGGCATTGGAGCGGTGCTTATGCAAGAGAAGCACCCTATTGCTTATGAGAGTAAGAAATTGAGAGGGCCAGAGCGGAGCTTCAATATATATGATAAGGAGATGTTAGCCATTATGCATGCTTTGGCCAAATTCAGGCAATATTTGGTAGGTAGCAAATTTTGTATCAAAACCGACCATAATAGCCTAAGACACTTTTTAGGGCAGCAAGATCTCAATGATAGGCAACAAAAGTGGGTGAACAAGTTACAGTCCTATGACTTTGACATTACATATTTCAAGGGGACACAGAATGTAGTTGCTGATGCCTTATCACGTAGACCCCATTTGAGCTTATTGACAGACATATCGGAGGATTGGAGACACTTGATCCTTGTAGAGTATGCAAAGGACACTTGGGCAGCTGGATTCATAGATGGGACTATTCAGGACAGCAGATACACCCTTGTGAATGAGCTCATCATTTACAAAGGATGAATATTTTTGGTCCCAGGTTCAATAGTGAGGAGGGTGGTTTTGAAATCTTTTCATGATTCACCTATGGCAGGACATCCTGGTTTCTACAAGACATACCGACAGATTAGAGAGCGATTCACATGGAAAGGGCTCAAAGCAGAGGTACTTCAATATGGTAGGGAGTGTCCCACTTGCTAGCAGAATAAGCAAGAACACTCCTATCCAGCCAGTTTACTTCAGCCACTTCTGATTCCTGATAGGAAGTGGGAGCGTTTGTCTATGGACTTTGTCATAGGACTGCCTAGAGCCCAAGGCAGAGACTGCATATATGTGGTTGTGGATCACCTTACAAAGTTTGCACACTTCTTTTCGATCACTGCTACACAGGTGGCAGAGTTGTTCTTCAAAGAGATATTCAGATTACATGGCTTACCTCGGAGCATTGTAAGTGACAGAGACAGCAGGTTTATGAGTCACTTTTGGCAGGAGCTATTCAGGTTGTGTGCGACAGAGCTCACTCCGAGTACTAGCTACCACCCTTAGACAGATGGTCAAATAGAGATAGTAAACAAATGGGTGGAGGGATATCTCAGAAATTATATAGCAGGGCAGCAGAGGGCATGGGTAAAATGGATTTATCTCTGTGAGTATTGCTACAATACCACTTATCACATGTCTATTCAGATGTCACCCTTTATGGCTCTGTATGGGTATGAGGCACCCAATTTTATGGATCTGCTTTTGAGTGATAGTAGAGTGCCCAGTGCAGGTGATTTGTTACAGGAGTATCAAGACCTTGTTAAGACTCTCAAGGATAATCTAACTAAGGCACAAAATCAGAAAAAGTAGTATGCAGATCAGAAGAGGACTGAGTGGACTTTTGAGGTTGGAGACATGGTGTATCTTATGTTGCAGCCTTACCGTTAATCCACTCTCAAGAAGAGTGGTGCCGAGAAACTCAAGCCACGATACTATGGTCCATTTAGGATTATCAAGAAAGTGGGAGAGGTGGCTTATGAGTTAGACTTGCCGGCGGAGAGCAAGGTGCACAATGTTTTTCATGTGTCATGCCTCAAAAAGGTGCTAGGGCATCATATTGTGCCTTCTACAGTACTACCAACCCTGGATGATGAGGGAAAACTTGTTTTGATACCAGAGGCTATCATTGATTTTAGAGAGAGGAACTTGAGGAAACGTACCATCCTAGAATATTTGGTAAAGTGGAAGGATTTGCCGGTAGAGGATGCTACTTGGGAGAGCGAGGAGATTTTACAGCATCCAGAGTTGAGATTGCTTGAGGACAAGCAATTTCAGGGAGGGCGGACTGTGATTTCCCCTTCTAGCTAGAGACATCACTTTAGCTGGTGATTAGCCTATCAGAGACACTCGTAGGCTAATAAGATTGGATAGAGGGTCACCTTGGTGTGTAGATCCTCCAAGGACCAAAGCAGAGTACTCTTCTGGGTTGCCAGAGTTTGTTTATGATGAGTTTTCCTTTCAGTTTGGCTTGGTCAGGCTATTTTTAGCAGTTTTGGAGTTATAAAGATAGACCCCTGCTATTTTTAGAAAAGGGGTATGGTCATATGCAGTTCTATCATGTTAGCTCCTAGTCCAAACAAAATTCAAAAATGTTGAGTAATAATGGAGATATTAATGTTTATTTAGTTAAAATAAACATTATTGGTTTTGAGCCTATATTGTTAAGTTATAATATATAACTTAAGTGAGGGTCATGATATCATAAAAGGGGCCATTGTTTCAATTAATTGTGGGTCCAAGCTTATGGAAAAATTAAAAGGGATTTTCTAAGTTTTAATGTAATAACATTTTTTATGTTATTATTATATCTTTTATCCCACATTGAGCGTGGAGACTCATTCTGGAGTCGAGGAGTCCTTATACACAAACCTTGTCTTCCTTCAAGAGCAGGTTATGAGAAGTGCTTAAAAACTTTTCCTTGTGAAATTTCTTGAAGTTGTGGCAACAAGGGTTTCTACAAGTTTGAGAAGAATTCAGACTGTGGAGGACGTAGTATCTTCAGAGTTGATGCAATTTGAGGGTGTGAAATATCACTTGAATTTTGCCTGTGAGTTGACTTCATTCTGGAGTCAATATTGTGTTTAGTAGGAAAGAATTGGATGAATCTGTTACAGGTTGGAAGGGGTTATAACAGCAGCTACAGTGCTATGAATAGTACAGTGCTATAGTGAATTAAAAATTAGAGATTTAATATTGCGGTTTTTGATAGGCGCTGCCCAAGGAGGAAGCAACTAGCAGCGTGGTTGCGTATCGGAGACAAAAATCAGGCTTTTTTTTCAACTATTAATGATGATGTTTTTAATGTATGCTTCCAGCAATAAGTATTGTACAAACATTAGGAGCCATCTGAATAAATGAATTTGATCAGATTTGAGTTATAATTTGAGGTAGATTAGTTTTCAATATTTGTATTTTCTTTTCATCAACTCAAAAACCCAAAAACATCTTAAAACATTCAAAAACAAACAAAAAACAATTATTACACCTAGGGAAACAAATAGTGATCAGCGTAGAGCCTATTTGGGGTTCTTAGATTTCTCCAAGATCCTTCATTTCAAATGTCTTTGATAGAGCTACCTTGATTGTATCAATCAACTCTATAGAACTTCCTGTTATGATTAAGTCATCCACATACAAAGAAATCAAAACAACATTCCCATGTTCATCATTCTTTATGTACAAATTTGGATCATTTTTACTCTTGATATATCCTTGTTGAAAGAAGAATTTATCAATTTTCTTATACCATGACCTTGGTGCTTGTTTGAGACCATATAATGCCTTTTTTTAACTTGCATACCAAATGCTCTTTTCTTTTTTTTACAAAACCTTTGGGTTGAACAAGATAAATATCCTCTCTTAAATCATCATTTAAAATGCTGATTTAACATCCATTTGATGAAGAACCCAATAAAATTTAGTAGTGAGTAAAATCATTAGTCTAATAGTATTCATTTTAGTTACTAGTGCAAAAGTATCTTCATGATCAATTCCTTTATTTTGTGAGTACCCTTTTGCAACTAATCTAGCTTTGAATTTATCAATAGTGCCATCAGCATTAAACTTTGTTTTGAACAACCATTTACAACTAATAGAAAGTTTATTTGCTAATAGTTTAGTTAGTTCCTAAGTTTCATTATTCATAATAGAAACATATTCTTCATGCATTGCATTCATCCATTCTATGTGATTCTTAGCTTCCTCAAAATTTTGAGGTTCATCTACACTCATTATTTGGGTCATTAAGCCATAATCATTATACATGACTAGTGTGTTGATTTTCCTTGTAGATCTTCTTACTACTTCATTATTTGATGGAGTAGCCTCAACTTGACTTGTCTCATGCCCACTTTGATCATGAGTTTTTTGGTCTACAATATCTAAAGTTCCATTGTCTACTTCAAGTAGCTTTAATGAAATGGTTTTGTCCACCTTTTCTTCATCTTGAACATCATCTGCAAACTCATGAAATATAATATCTCTACTAGAAAATACCTTATGAGTAGTAGGCTTATATATCATGTAGGTCTTGAGATTAATACAATAACCAAAAAATATACATTTGAATGACTTTGCATCAAGTTTCCTTCTATTCTCTTTTGGAATATGACAATATGCCTTACTTCCAAAAATTCTCAAATGACTAACAATTAGCTTAATTCTGAGAAAAGCTTCATAAGGAGTTTTGTTTGGAAGATACTTGGTAGGTCTTCTATTTAGAAAATACATAGTTGTATTAACTACTTCAGCCAACACATTATTAGGGAGATTTTTTATTTTAGCATACTCCTAGCACATTCAACAATTGTTCTATTTTTCATTTCAGCTATACTATTTTGTTCAGGACTATGGGTCACTGCATATTGCTTAAGAATGTCATTATCTTTACAATATTTCACAGAAAAAATTGATGTATATTCCCCTCCTTGATCTAACCTAAGAATCTTAACACTATGAGTTATTTCTTTTTCTACCATAGTTTTTACTTCTTTGAAATATTCAAAAAATTCATGATTATTCCTTAAGAAATATACCCAAGTGTATCTAGTGCAATCATCAACAAATATAAGAAAGTAAGATACTCCCCCAAGTGATTGAGTTTGCATGGCACCACACACATCTGAATGCACTAGTTCAAGAATAGTTCTTTCCTTTACATTTCTTCTTCTTGGAAATTGATTTCTATGTTTTTTGCCTAATGCACATCCATCACAACTGATTTTTTCATCCTTAAATATTGGAAGACCTTGCACCATCTCTTTTCTTTGTAGAGAAATCAAATCTTTTAAATTTAGATGACCATACCTCTTATGTCATAGCTCTTTAGTAGGCACACTTGTTGAAGCCATTACATGATGATTTTCCATATTGATATTAAGTTTATACAAGCCTCATATCCTGATTCCTTCAGCAATCACATTATTTTGATTTTTCATATCTTTAACTTGGCAACCTCCCTTCAAGAACTCAACTTTTAGACCTTGATCAGTAATTGTTAAAACTAAAATCAAATTATTTTTAATTCTTGGGATATACATAACATTAGAAAGTTGTTTTACATGGCCATTAGGTAATTGCACACTTATATCACCACATCCTTTTACATCATGTGATCTATTATCTCCTAAATAGATCTTTCTACCATCATCCTTCTCTTGGAAATTTTTTAACCAACTTTTATTACATGGCATGTGAATTGATGATTTAGAATATATAAACCAATCATTACAATCACTTAATTCAATTGAAAGAGAAAAATCAAAAACAAACATTTTAAATCATGAAGGTTGTCACTTATTGTATCTTGATGTCCATTCACAAAATTACCTTCATATTTATTATTTTTGGACTCATTATACTTCTTTTTTCTACATTCATAAGCATAATGTCCAAAATTTCCACAGTAAAATACAATTACCTTTTTTCTTCATATTTGGTTTAGATGATACCCCTTCATGATACCTCTTTTCATCGCTATACCCTTGATTGTGAAATTTGTTACCTTCTTTATTCTTTGGTCATTGTTTTCCTTTGAATGGCTTCTTGTCTGTTGCCATCAAAGCTGAATGTACACTCTGAAATCTATTGTCTGTATGCTTCTTCTTTTCTTCTTCTTGTAGAAGGATACCTGCCAAATTCTCAAAAGGAGTGTTTTCTCTTGTAGCCAAACCAGTAATAAATACTTGATAATCATGCACCATTCCATCCAAAGTAACAGTAACTAAATCACTTCTTAAAATTGGTTCACTAATGTCAACTAATTTATCCCTTAAATACTTGATTCTGGATAATAACTACTAACATTTTCATTTTCTTCCATTTTAATTGAAAGTAACTTACTCTTTAAAAACAAAATTTTGTTTCAATTTGTAATCTCATACAAACATTTTTAGAATTTCCAAGTACTAGTAGAAGTAGTGATATCCCTTATATGAGGGATGATAGTGTCTTTTATAGACATTCGTAAAAGAATCTTGGCTTTTCTTTCTCTTTTCTTCCAATCTTGAACAACATTTGGAAGTATAGTAGGCTTAGCCTCAGAACCATTTATAATGGTCCACGCATTATATCCCTCCATTAGATTATGCATCTTAAACTGACAACTAACATAATTGGAACCATCTAACTTATTTGACTCAGTTAGATAAGAATCAGATAAACTTGTCATTTTTGAAGTAACCAAATAATAAAAAAGAATGAAAATTTACCAATCCTTGAACTCAAATCAGATTGCTAAACATATACCAGTTGTAAATTTGAACAAATCAACTCAAACGTGGCATCTTCATAGCTGCTCCACTTCTAGAAGGTTGAGTTAGATCTCTTTCTTTATGAACTTATTTTACAACACTATCAACAAAGGTTGCACTAAATAGGAGACAACACAAAACAACATTACAACATTCCTAAGCTCTAATACCAAATTAGAAAATAGACTAGCAAGAATACAAAGCATAAAACAAAGAAAATGAAGAGCTCACTAATTTTGTCTATTCAAAACAACATAAGTAATGCATATTTATACATAAACTACAAGAAACTACTCTCCTATAAAATTGGAAGAGAACTCTACATCTAGCTATGAATAATTGACAGCAAACTAAGCCTTATTGACAACAAACTAGAATTGTTGACATCAAACTAGAACTGTGAACAGATCACCAGTTCTTTACAAACTCCTATTAGAACTCAAACTATGACTCTCTCTTTGTTGATTTATTCCAACAATCTATACATGGTAGAACAACTAAATCCCATGCATGTTCATCACTCCTTTCCAACTAAGATTCTAATGTTAAGCTTGGAGTAGAAATCGTCATGTTCAACTCCATAGTGCAGACTGCCAAATTTGAAAAATGACAAGTATTTGTGGAATTGGCCAAACTAGAGTTCAACTGCACTTAGGCTATGAACAAATCCAAAATCCAACATATAAAGAGGTAATGATGGAGGTGTTAAAAAAGGTTTGCATTTATTTTTAGAAGCAACACTCCTTATAATGATATGAGAAACCCAACTTAGCACAAGAAAGTAAGTTTATTTTTTCTATTTGTGAGGATAAGAGATTTTATTTTTGGGTGTTATAAAAGATGGTACAAGGCTTGCAAATACCCCCAGCTAGAATTTACTCATCACAGAGAAATGTAAATCTACTAGACTGTGGTAGTAGTAATGTCTGATCCCAATACACCGAGTGTAGAGTTATAGACTCACTTATGCCAAAGCGGATGATGGTTGTTATATGATAGAAATGATAAAAATGGAGGCAGTCCTTAGATAACTATATTTTTCAATATCCTATTCATATAGAGCTTTATATTTGGTTGGAAATATCTATTTTAAAATAGAATAGAGCTTTTGAGTTGGTTGAAAATGTGTATTTTAAAAATATTACACAATATATACATATATCAGATCATTTAAATCATATCCGAGAATTGATATGAGACAATTGAATTGAGATTTTAAGTGGGAATTATGTAAATTTTAGTGTTTTTAATACTAGTTATAAATCATTTTTAAGTACTATCTAAAAAATAGAGATCGGATTTTTTTAATCCTTCATCAATCTAATGATTTTCAAAAGCTTCGTCAACCTAATTTAATTAAAACTTGTACAGGTGAAGTGGATCATTGGTTTACATTTCCAATAGCTAAAGCAATTTTTAGAAGTCTAATCAGAATGGATATAGTATTAATATGAACAAAACTCAAGTGCCATGGTATATTGCCTCAAATGCCTATGCAAGAAGATGCACAAGCATATCTTTCAGCAATGTTCAAGAGCTAGTAGGAACTAACATCTATTGTTAATGTTGTGGCTCTCCATGGCTTGTAACTATTTGTTATTTTTGTAAAAGTATATATTTAGCAAATGCCCTTTTTTGGGGATGCACAGATAGGTGATATGGTGTATTGAAAGCATGGAACGTTACTTCACCTTGCTAAAACTTTAATAGGAAATTTGTGATTTTATTAAATAAAAAAATACATTGAGATGCATAAATTATTAGTTGAGAAATGTGTGATTTGAGAACCCTAGGAGACCATAGTAAAGTTGTCAGAAAACTAGGTGCATTGAGGAGAACCAACTAACTAGGAGAGGAGAGGAACTCCATCAATGATGAATAGTTCAATACGTCTCAACTCAAAAAAATAAAGTATGGTAGGAATTGTAATTTTTAGTTAATTGAAAATGAATGATTTGAATTGATCAATTAGATGGTTCTAAAATTTAATTGGCATATGTACTTATTTAATTTATTTATTTATTTAATCTAAAAATCACAATCTATGTAAATAATTTAACTAAATTGGACACAAGTAAATGATAGTAAAGAGGGGGAAATAAATTAATAGATCAAATGAAATACAAATAATAGACATGTTAAGGATTAAATATAAAGAAAAACTAAAATGATGTCTTATTTATGGACTAAGTATAAGGTAATCTGGAGTTGAAGGGACATAAAGTACTAATAATCAGAAAGGGAGACAAAGTTTTGAATTATTGATTTCAAGAATCTAGGTTATCCATTTCATATAGGAAATTACAATTAGAGGGATAGGGAGATATAGGGAAAGATAAGGGAGAGAGGGAAGAAGAACATGAGTAAGATGAATAATAGAAAGAGAGAATAGAGATAAAAACCTTAAAAGATTGATAGAGATAAAAATAGGGAGGTAATAAAGGAATAGAAGAAATGGCATATAGATAGAGAGAGGTAGAAGATAAAGGGAGGGTGGGGGAGGGGGGGTAAGATAAGATAAAGATAGAGAAGGAGAAAGAAGGGGTTCCTATGTATGTAAGTATTAAAGATATAAATGTAGAGATAGGGAGAGTACATAACCACAATCCAAAAAGAATTCAACTAGAAAAAATCATACTCCTTTGAAGAGGACAATGCAACATGCTTACAACAAAAATATGGATAGAGGAAGGACTTGTTAATAGAACTCTCATTGAGGTTGTCGGCATTGTTTATGGGCTAGGTTGTAAGGCACCAATTGTCCCCATGTATGTTGTCGTAGGTTTTGAACAATATAGTAGGCCATAATGAAACCAAAAATCTCCAAAGAGTATGTCAATTGTGCCTATCACATTAGGTTGGTTAAGAAAACTCCCACTCACCATGCCATGAGCTCTTACTATACATAAATTATAGGGTCTCATGCTATAGAAGGCAATAATTAACATCAGTAAAATAAAAAAAGAATGAATGACATTTACAACTACGTCTATAGTAGAGACTCTAGATAGTCCTCGTATTCAACCCACTTTTACCTTGGATAGGTATGCCAAAATGCAAAATAATCCATATACAAGTATCCTAAAATTAGAGGAATCTCACTTGAAACAAAATGTAACTATTTTGCACATATAGAGCAAGTGCCACGTAGTGACTAGTACTTGCCGTGAATAAGTGTTTGAATTAATTGATTGTAATAGTTTGTTAAATTATTAACATAGAAAATCAAACAAATATTAAAATAAATTAATAATATGACTAATTAAAAGGTTTTTTAGTTAAATATTTTTTTTAAGTAAATGTTAGTAAAATAGTAAATTAGTGAATGATGTAAATTTTAAACTATTCCAGATTGCATTTTAGATTAACTAATAAGCTATTCCTTGTTAATAAAAGAAACAAACTACAATGTGAACTTTTAAAAATCCATCTATGTTGGTATTCAAAGCATATGTACAAAATATATTTATGAAGTTGAATGTAAATTTGTAGTTTCATAAGAAGATTGTATAGTACATGTTAACAAATATAATGATAAAAGAATTGATGGTAATGTATTAAAAACTTTAGATGATTACTTTTATCTAGATATCTTATATAGTTTTTTATTATTTTTTAAATATAAAATTGTGCTAAAGAAAATGAATTATGGACTTAGCTACCAGAAAAGGGGTCTTATAAGACAAAATGGAATCAACCAATAAAATTAGTGAAAAATAATTTTTAAAATATGTAAATTAATAAATTAATTAATAAAATTTATAAATATAGTATGAAAAAATAATTGATGATGATTGGTGAAAACTAATTAATTTTTGGAATAAAGATGACATTATTCCATCAAATGTTCTAATATAAGACCAAATAGATTATGAGAAAATTCTCTACAGCAAAAATACCACAACATTATGTGATATATATAACACTACTAGCGTAAGTCTTCCACCCTTCAAAGGTGCAAGTGGTAGTAATATAATATTGAGATTGCAATACAAAACAGATTACAAGTCAATACACTCTCCTACCAATAGTTAAAAATTGTTTGTCGATATATATTCTCTTTCTGAACTGTCTTCTTATAATTGTACTTCACTATTTTAGGTCCGTTTTCTCTCACAATCATCTACCATTAGTTAGAGAGACCTAGTTGGAAGAGAACTGATGTCCCACGCGGTTCTGTCCTGAGAAAAATAATGGCGGATGAGACTGAGAAGACTGTGAAAGGTGTAACTGGAGCATTAGGATACATCGGATCATGGCTGGTTAAAAATCTTCTGGAAAGGGGTTACACGGTGAATACCACTCTCAGAGATCCAGGTACCTTTTATCTTTACCCTGAACCCTCTGTTTTTTTCAGATCTGCCAGATCTTTAACACTTAAACACTAAATAATGTGCTTTAAAGGTTTTATTTAAAAAAATCATGTCCAACGCTTAAACATAGCTGTTATCTATAAAACTTCGGTAATTTTTTAGCAATAAGTTAAAGATCCAGGTACTTATTAACCTTACCCTGAATCCTCTGACTTTTTTATGGATCTGAAAATTTCTGAATCGTTAGCAGTAAGTAACTTGTTTTAAAGATTCTGTTTGAAGAAAATATATGTTTAACATTTAAATAGAGACTTTTCTTTTTAAAATTTTAGACGGATTTTCACCAAAAATTGCAGGAGACGAGAGAAAATGTCGGCCTTTATTAGGCCTTTGTTAGATTCTGTAGTCGAGGGTTGTGAAGGAGTTTTTCATTTGGCCGATCCTACGGGTGTTCAATCCTCACCTGTAAGTAATGTATTTTGAAAGTTATAGGTAAATATTTCACAAATTTGACAAATTTAGATATTAAATGAGTTTCATCGATGAATTTCGGTAAATAAAACGAAAGCAGTTACTTATAGTTTTATATGTTACAATAAGATAATTATTTTTTATTTTTATGTAGATAATGTGTAAAATTGTTTATAACTCTTAATTTAAATTATTCAATCCATTTTACTCATAAATAATGTTGAAATTTACAATAAACACTTTGATTATGAAACCTTTTGCTATTTAAATTCAGTAGTTTTTCATTCTGTTGCAAATAGAAATTGTTGCTATAAAACTGATAAGATGCAGGAAGGTTACATTGTGCCTGCTGTAAATGGTGCACTTAATGTGATGAAAGCATGCACAAGAGCTGAAACTGTTAAGAGAGTGGTTTTCACTTCATCAGCCGCTGCTATTTGTCCATTGAATGACAAAGGGGAATTAGCACATTCATGCATTGATGAGTCATGTTGGAGCCCTCTGGATTACCTTAAATCTCAAGAAAATGCTATGGCTTGGTATATGTCTTAAAAGACATCAGTAGAACATGCAGCCCTTAATTATGGTGCCAAATGCAATCAGCTTTTGTTATTGGGCCTTGGTTCACAAACACAGACGATTTGACATCCTCTAAAGTAATATCGGCCCTAATTGGAGGTATACATAGATACATACTCTTTTCCTATGTTATCTGAGTTGAAGGAACAAATAAATACTCTTTTCCAATGTTATCTGAGTTGAAAGTACAAATAAATACTCTTTGTTTAGCAAAACAGTTTCAATTCTGGATCTTACTAATATTGTTTGTTTTTGGCAGGGGACCCTTCAAACTATGAAGTTATAATGCATATTCAAATTTTATTCGGCTCCGTAGCAATAGCTCATATCGAGGATACATTCGACGCTCCTATATTTTCGATGGAGCATCCTGCAAGGCCGGCATGGTTGTTTTGTTGGTTCTGCAACTATCAAGTCTCTTAAAGTCTCTTAATGATTTTCTTGCTAGAGAATTGAAGATTTCACTCAGATTTCACTTGAGTGAGTAAATGATTTTTAAGTACTTTACAATTATTCTATATGAACATCAATGACATTTTTCTTTCATGTTTATTGCAGGTTTTATGAAGAGGATTCTAATAACAAATATGTACCATTTTCTTCCAAAAAAATTATTGGATCTGGGTTTCTCTTATAAATATGGTGTAGAGCAAGCTCTTAGAGATGCTATAACATGTGTCAAGAAAAATAATCTTTTGAATTAATTATACACAACACAAATCTTTAAATATAAACTTATATCAACCTTGTAATTATCCTAATAAGTTTAGATCAAATTTAATAAATTTGATGTTGCAATTATCTTGATTCTGTAAACTTAAATAATACATTTCTAATTTGTTAGATCCTTTAAATTTAAATCTTGGTATGAATATATTTCAACCTAGTTAATTTTGTAGAGAAAAGGATAAATTATTAGTTTATCACCTATGAACCTTACATACATTTCCTTTAAATTAAAATTAATTATGCATATTTAATTAAAAATTATATTTAATGATTAGTTGCTAATAATTAATTATTCATAAGAATAATACCTATAAATTCATTATAGTGTACAGGTTGAAATGCACCTTTGTTTTGAACTTATTTTTATCATTTATTAGTCTCGGCTATAGATATAAGGAGACTATAGTTTTCACATCCTTCTTTACAATTAATTTGTGCTTTGAAACTTGTGCTCAAATCATTTAATGTATGCTCTCCTGAAATAATTCTATTAAAACATATTTTTATGTATTTATTGGTTATGGCTACTTTTGTTAGTAGTCGGTTTCGTATCTAGCTTAACAAAATTAGAAAGAAATGTTAATAGTTCATGCACCTAGGAATCATTTTCTTAAAACACATTTTTATGTATTTAATCAAGTTTTATGATTGGCTATAGCTACTTTTTTTGGTAGTCATTTATGTATCTAGTTTAACAAAATTAGGAAAAATGCTAATAATCCACACACCTAGGAATCATGGGTAGGTGGAAACCTTAAAATAATTCACGTGGTTGGGTGTGGTTTTAAAAAAAATCATTTATCTTATTTGTTTGTGTTTTTCAAGTTATTTGGTGGCAAGGGGAGAAGTAGTGTAGAGACAGTGATACATAAAAGAGATGTAGGTGATGAATACTACAAAATAAGGCAAAGAAATCACAATGTATTTGATAATTTTGTGACATAGTTTCAGAGGTGGAGACTTGAGTTTAAATATCTCTTTCAAATCTTTGGTAATTACAAACAAAAAGTTCATAGGATTTATTAAATACCCATTTGGACAAGCTCACTAAGTTCATGCTCTAAGATGTTTTCCCCTTATTTATTCTCAGTGCTATTGTGACTACATTTATTTATCCAGTTTGGAATTTACACTTTGCTAAGTGGGTATTGTAATTTCAAGGATTAGTTGAGTGGGTGGCAAGGTGTTGCAGCTTTTCTTAAATTATATCACATCCATATGACTTCAAAGGCTTTAGAACCTCATTATTTGAATACAGGTGGATAAATCAGGCAGTTTATTGAAATTTTCTCTAGATATACACAAGAGAAAGGTTCCATGTTTTTATTGGTTCGTACATTGGGAACTATTATTACAAATTTTCTAAATTTTTATTATACTTTTTTAGTTTCTCATTGACTTCCTTTTCAATTTTCAGGTCAGTCTTCAAGATCTCATTCTTACCCCTCAATCTTTCATTTTCACTTGCAATCTACTAGTTTTCTTCTTCTATATCACGAATCCTTTTTTGCATTATGGAACTTTCTAGTCAAATCTTGAATAGATCTTCCTTTTTTTCCTTTACGGCATCCTTAGCAAATTTCTTGTCTTTTTATGCAATTTTCCTTGCATCCTTTGCAACTCTTCTTTCTTCTATCTCTTTACATATCTTAATTACTTGACCTTCAATATCCTCCCTTGGTTTTTCCTTTTATTTTTTCATCTTCTTATTTTACTTCATTAGATTTGTATTAGGTTTCTTATATTCTTTAGATCAATGTTCTAACAAGAATTTAATGTAGTCTTGTCCATTTCATTCAGTTTCTCACAAAGCTCTAGCCTCTTAGCAACGAATGGCTTTAATTGATATTTTAGTCCATTGATCAACTTCTCCTCTTTTTCTAGTTGCATTTTGTACTTATAACTCTCTATGCCTTTCTTAGGTATCACACCCAACTTGTTAGGCTTCTTTAATGGCCCTTTGCTTTGATACTAATTGGTAGGCCTCAAAGGTACTGATAGAGAGGGGGAAGGAGGGGGTGCATGAATTAGTGTAGCCAAAAATCCATAACACTTCTCAAATAACTTTAACATTAAAAAATATGCAAAGGAAAATATCACATATAAGCCAAACACATAAGCCATTCACACACATAGAATACTCAACACAATATTTTTTCTAGAAAACCCCTTATTAGAGGGTGAAACCCATGAATGGGAATGATGCCCACAAAGTTCCACTAGTGCTTTAATAAAAATTTCCCTATTAGGAGCAATTACAACAAACTTTTAAGGTATACTCAATTAAGAGTATCATTAGCCCAATTAAGAGCTAGACTATCAAAGTTCTATTAAGAAACCCTTGTTAAGTGATTTCAATCTCCTTCTAAGAGCTACCTAGTTAGAGTGTACAATCTATATATCCTATTAGATATCCTTCTCATCCTATTAGAAGTGACCTTGCTAGAGTCCATAAATAACAGAAAAACCTATTAAGGCTTTTCTTGAGATGGACCCAAGATGAAATGATATGAATATGACACTTCATGTCTTACATGTTCAGTTTAGCTTTGAATACTATTCACTTTATGCATCAAACAAACTTCCTTGGCAATCACAACTTTGTCAACCATGCAAAATCTTGATCTCACCATTGATTTATAATACCTCTTTCTAGCTTTGGTAACATATTTTTCCACCATGTTAAATTGTGTTAGCCTACCATATAAGTATTTCCATTGACTCTATTGAAAACTAAATTAGAAATCTATAAGGTATACTCTAATCATGAAAATTTAAAATCAAAACAAAATTGGCCATATGAGTGATTGATTGACCAATCAAACATAATTTTTCATCTTGTCTCATGTTCTTCATCGAAAGATCACTTGAATTCATAATAACCCTACAAATATATTCCTTAACCTATGAGTTTGTAGACTAACCTAGATATGATTGTGTAGGTGATAACTATATAACTATGCATCTTAACATGATTTTGATAGTTAGATTGAACTCACTGAACTAGAATATTGTCTATTCACTAGTTGCTTGGACACTTAGACAATTTTCCAATCTAACCCTTCAAATACATTGGTATAACTTATTTAAATGCTTAAAGAAAATATGTTTCCAAAAATGACAACACAACAACACATGATCTACACACAAATCATTTGCATCATATTCTAACACATTTTTCAAACCTCACAAACTCTCATACATGTTTGTTTGCATCATATGAACATGTTTTATTGTGCACATTTTTTACTTAATCATTCTTTCTTAGGAACCTTGGATTATTCTCATTGGATGTCCCCTTTTCATATTTTTTTCCAACTATACTTTAGATCATCTCTTATCCAACATACTAATTTTTATCACAATTATCTCTTAAACTTGTCCAAGTTAATACTTAAGCATATTGTACACCCTCTTCTAGTGCAATTTGATGATAAATTGATTATATTTAAGTCTTATATGATCATCTTTAGAGATTTTAAGCTTTATTAGAGTGGTTTTGAAATCAAATGGAACTTGAAATCACGGTCCTACCTTTTTCTTGTCTCAAGGGCTTTGGTATGGATATTTCCTTTCTGAGATAGGTCATTCCCTTTCCTTTAGACCCCCTCCCAATCCTCCTAAATATTTCACTCTCATATAAACTATACTTTATCCTTGTCTCCATACATTTCTTATACTTGTGACATTATTTATAGTATACCCACCAAAAATATGAGTATAACTTCATCATTGATTGAAGTAAGCACAAGATTCAAGTTCTCATTCATAACCAAAACTCATCCCTATACACTTATGATTATAGACCAAACATGATTTGAAATATTCAAAACTAGTTTCTTAGATACATTTTCCATCATTCACCCATAGGTGATAGGTCAATTAGGCCACATTTTGCTAATTTAAAGATTTCATGATTTTAATTCCGCCTAATTTGACGTCTATCCTAGATCCCCAAATTACCATTTGAATTTGGGTTCTTTTCGCTTACATAAAACCCAATGCTTTATGTCCCCAAGATCAAAAATTCCAACACAATTTTGCTTAAGGTTTTTGCCCAATCATGTATTCACATTTAGCTTAACTTAGTTTTTAGTCCTAAAATATTTGTCAAACTAAGTAAACACCATATCTCTCCTTGTTTTGGTGAAACATGATCAATATTATTGGTATTCATCAAATATCTTGTAATGGGCTAAATTTACACCCTTATGTAAGGACAAGTGCACGAAGATGGGGAACAAAAAACTAGTCAACCACCCAAACTGTAATAAAATACTTCTAACATGATCGACTTACTTTAAATTCAAATAACTTAAGTTTAGGTTTGGTAAATGAATAATCCAGGACAATACTAGCTAATAGGATCAAATAATAATGATGAGGCTCAAGAACTTCATTCCCCTCCCATTTTACAAGTTTTCCTCTTCAAAATAGGTTTGTCAACTTCTATATCACTAGGTTTACACATCATCAAGTAGGTATTTATAAAATTACAACCATAATTTCACATGTCTTCTTATATTTTTAACCATATAAATTTGTCTACTTTTGGACAACACTAGCATAGTAAAGTTTAGTTTTCTTTGCTAGTGTCTCCATAGTTTTTTTTAATTAGTAACAGGTTGAAGCCATAGTTAATTATCCTTATTTTTTGTGATTATTTATTATTATTAGTTAATCTCGAGTAGACTTGAACCCAAGATCTCTCAGATAAGAGGGTCACAATTTACCATTATGTTGTAGGTGCTTGCCTACTAGTGTCTCCATTGTTCTTAGAGACATATGTATATCATTTTCTTAATAACCTTCAATCTACTTAACGAAAAAAATTTAAAATTAAATATTATTGTTCTACACTTGGTTCTATACACTCTTAAATAAGAATGTTTTCATTTTCAATTATTGATGCAAGTTATGTATATAGCATAAATATACACATGATTTTTAGGATGCACCTACAAAAAAGTTCATAATAAATAAAATACTAAACCAAAAGTTATAAATATTTTATAACTTCTACCTATAACAATTACCTACCTTTATGCCAGAGGGTTTTTTAAAGTACTATATCGAAGTAGATCTTTTGTGATGTGCACACCACACACTATATTATGTTTTTCTATAAATATTATCTATTAGTTTTTGTGCATGGTGAATCCAACCCTCTTTTAATATTATAAATTTTTAAAAACCTTTGGTAGTTTAGAACTAGATTCAGAGTATTGCATTTCTTGTTCTTTATACATCTTCTAATTTTGAGTGCATAATACTCAAATTTTGACTCTTCCAAATTCAAGTTTACATTATTACATGTCATCTTAGTTCACTCATTCATAAATCTCCATTTAGCATGACCCTCTTCATAGCCTAATACTAAAAATATATGGCATTCACTTACAACCACTCACCATGCCTCATTTTCATCTATTTTAGAATCCTAACCACACAACTTGGAGAAAACAAGATGAATGTGCACTATAGAGGCTTCTATGCAATGTGCTCTCATTTTTTAATCTATAAATGTGCAAGTTTCCATTTAGGCTTTACAAACTTCTAACCTACAATTGTAATGATCGTATCCATTATCACTAATGTGAGATTTGGCCCTACATACATATAATCTCATTTTGAATCCTCATTTGGCCTTCTTGGCTTCTTAGGTAGCTTCGTAGACTCTCATTCTCCATAGAAAACATTTATTGAATGAACAATTAGAAGTTAGAAAGACTACTATTGACAACCCAAAAGTTCTTGAATGTCATGGAGTTCTACTTAGAAAAAATTTATCATAATGCCAATGGGGCAACTAATTGGTTGACTAATTTTGGGGTTGCCTCTAATTGTCTAGTAGAAGAGATGGTGGTGGTTGCTCAACATAATAAGTGTTGGAATTCTTTAGAATAACTAAGCAAGGGGTTTGAATGAGTTATCCAAGGTCTAGATGTAAAAATAAAACTTTTCAATGCTTAGTAGACCCATATCCATAAAGCTTTATCTGGCATGCATCCATTAGATCATACAATACTTAAACTCCATAGGTTATTGTCCTAGGTCAAAACAACTTTGCAGAAATATAGACATGAAACAACATAAGGACATTCACACAATTTGACACAAGGATTTACATGGAAACCCAATTTGGGAAAAACCACCAGTAACATGCTACTAATCCTCACTCTTCTGAAGTGATGCCCTATGAAAGGCCAACCCTAAAGGTTATAATACACATCGTTAAATGTGACTTGGTTAAAGGATTTCAATCACCCTGTTAGCAATGAGCCTTGTTAGAGAACTTTAGATCATTCCATTATAATTTCACCTAGTTAAAAGATTTAAAGATGACTGTTAGGTCAACCTTAATCCAAAGGATTTACCATAAACTGGTGCAATGATTATAAAGTATCATTAAAGCTTGATCTGATAACAAATTACAACTCGCTTGCAGATTACAAATCTTTGTTTTAGTCCTCCATTGTGCTTGGCATTCATACACTTTAGCTTTGATAGCTTGTTCACCCTTCAAGAATTCATACTCTTCAGCCTTCTTGCTTTGTATGCCAACTACAATCACCTATGTTCGGCCATTGAATGAAGAAATACCCTAGACTCCTTATCTTCCTTAGTTTCTTGCACATGACAACCTTTGCTTCTAACCAACTATCTCTATAAATAGAGAATTTAGATCTTTTTCCACTTAACCACAATTGTCCATTTTAGGGTTAGGTAGGATTAGGTAGGATATAATGAATCTACCCACTTTTTCATTTGGTTCCTCTAGAAACTTCTTCTACGGTCTTCCTTGAATTTACCTCAAAATGGTTTACCCTTGAATTTTGTGTCACCAGCTCATCATAGTTATCTTCCACACGATTCACATAATTAAAGAAATCAAATTAGTGGGCTCAGATTCATCAAATCTTTCATTTAACATTGTTTGCTATCACTTGACATCTATATTGTTTTGTCACTTGGCCAACACTAAAGTTTACTTATGCTCGGCACCAACTAAACTTTACTTAGCATATACTAACAATCACTCGGCTTGCACTATTTTTCATCTTTTCTAAAGACCTCTTGATTTTCACTCAACTTCTACTAATTTCTACTCAGCTTGCACTGAGTGCTCGATAAGACTTGGCAGACACTTTTATTACTTGATCTTCTTCCATTCTTAACTTGAGTAATCTTTCATTTTAGACTTTAGGTAGATAAATAATACATTATAGTATCAATGTCTTACTTGGTCTTAGTGCTTCTTTTACATACCAAATACCTCAACCTTTCTCTAGGTGCTATTGTTATCTCCTCTTTTCAAATCCTCTTCATCAATCAACTAAATGTTAGCTTTCAAACCAAAAAGGAATTGTCTCACCAATAAGTAGCAAGTTTAACATCATTGACAAAATAATGATTGTTCCATTACAAGTTCTTCACTTTAAAAAATCTCATATCAACAATCTCCCTCTTTGGCATTGATGAAAAACCAATACCAACAACAATACCAAAAATAAAATAATATCTTTGAAATTTCTCCCTCTATCAATATATATACTTCCTCGGTATAGGGTAATGTGAGATTTATCAATCTTACTATATCATTATATATCCTTCCTCTATATAGGGTAATGTGAGCTTTATCAATCTTATACCTCTGTAGGTTAGGTTTCTCTATCTTATATCCCCCTCTTTAGAGTATCTCTCCCTCTTTCTAATATGCAAGTATCTATGTCCACTTGTCTCCCTTAGTACTTATATCTCCATCTTTGACAACAATGCGAAAGACTTGTCATCTCTGTATGAAGATATAATCAATTTAGGTTCTCCCTCTATCACCATGCATGTGACTATAAGTCTTATAATTCAGCCTATACGAAGCTCCTCAAGTAATATCTACTACATCAAGTTTTAAGATACAACATTCAGCTTAGTTGATGCAAGGCACTACTCATGCTTCTTAAGTAGCTTTTGATAGGGGTATCACCCCTAGTTTACCTCTAAGATATTCATGTGCATCCTTAGGTAAAGATTTTGTGAATATATTAGCCATCTATTTTCTTTTGTATTCACATATTTCATCATTACTTTATTGTCTTGAAATAACACTCTCAAGTAATGATACTTGATTACAATCTGCTTAGCTTTTGTGTGCATCACAAGGTTCTTTGATATGTTTATAGCACTAGTATTATCACAATAAAGTACCACAGGATCAATGATTTCCTCCTTCATACCTTTAAGTGGATGTTTGATCCATACCACATTTGTACAATTTACTACAACAACCACATATTCAGGTTCAATAGTAGATTGAGATATGCAATTTTATTTCTTGTTGGTCTAGGTGACCAACCTCTTTCCTAAGAAAAATCCTCCACCACTTGTTCTTTTTCTATCATCAATATTGTTCGTGTTTGTAAATGCTATAGGTTTCAAATTACCCCGATGAGAATATGGTACATCTAGGGGCTGCTAACTCCCATCTTTAACATATCATTTTAGACACTGGGCCAACTATAAGGCTTGACCCTTCTACTTTAGGTTCTACAAAACCTAGTTGGGTGGACCTCAGATTCAATCAATATGGTACCAGTGAAAAAACATACTCCTAAATCTATCAAAGCATATTTAACCCTTATATCTCCTAATAACTCATGCAATAACATAGATCTACAATAGCTAAATGCAAATCTATGAAATTCATAAGCTAAGTGAGGGTTAGAATTTTCAGCTCTTCAACATGAAAGGGAAAAAATATTTGATTAATAATGTTGAATTCAGCAAAACACCTAACATGCAGCAGTAAGAAAAAATGATTCTGTAGCTGATCAGTGCCTTATCTATTGGGAAATTCTATGAATCAATCACATACATATGGATACCTGAGACATATTCATATCTTTAGATATTTGATCTATCCATTCACCTTGTACATAGACATCTATATTCAATCTAAATCTCATTCTTAGCTGATATCCTCCTCAATAAACTTGTAACCCTATTGATTTCCCTAAAGCATTTACATAACTCCTTGAATTATAAGAAACGATGAAACAACATACAACCTTAAGGGACTGCAACTATGACCTATGCTCTTTTTTCAAAGATGATAAAATGTTGAAAATTACTGATAAAGGAGACAAGATTTAAAATGAAACTCAACACCTATTATTTTTTGTATTGATTTCCTTGAAATAATACATTCATATGCATGAAATCAAAACATAGAAACACCTAATAGATCTAAACTTGTCATATTATCTCTCCTACTATTGTTCATACAAGAGAAATTGTTGAAGAAAATGTGGTGTCATAGTATTGGGAATACATCAAAATTGGAACCAAAAAATGGTATCATAGTAGTGAGTCATTTTTCTCCAAAAACTGGAACCAACCTCTATAATGGATGAGAAAGAAGAAGATATAGAAGAGATTGAATTCTCAAATCAAATCTAAAGACAACATATGTCCACTTGAAATTCCATCCCTTACAGTTGCAAAACCTCTTTCTTCTTTCTACCCAGCTGATCTAATTTTGTTTCCATCATTATTTTGTAACTGACTTTAAATATCTCCTATTGAGTGACGAAAACCTTTATGCAACCAAAATATCTGATATGCATCAAGAATGCTGAAGCAATTTGAGGTTTAACTAACTGATTTGAAAGTGGCTAAATTTGACCCCAACTACCTTTTTACCATGTTTTACCATGCATGTAACTATATTTCCACTTTTTGCCCATTTCACTAAGAAGGCCCAAATTTTACATTTCTTGCTATAACTCGAACCAATTAGCACTATGCAAAAAAAACCTCATAATAAAAAAGTTCATCTTCTCCCAGTTCTGGTGATATCTAATATGCCTATATTCGCCTACAGGAAACCCCTTGAAAGTTGATTTGAAAATCTACCCCCTCTACATGGCTCATTTGCAAATTTTCACTCATACATAGATCTCGGGTCAAACCCCTGTTGACCAGGCATGCCACATGTCCACCTCTAATTCATAGACCCTTGCATAATCATTTTCCACTAGGTGCCACGTGGTGGCCTCTGATTGGTCTGCTAAGCATCGCCACCTGGCACATTACTATTGGTCCTAGATCTATCCCCACCACATCACCGCCAGTTGGGCCCACTGCCATGTGGAAGCTTGGTGCTTTCCTGCATTACTTAACCTCAGAGCAACTTTATTCTATAGGTAAGTGCCAGTCGTTGGATCTAGCCACGTGGCAAAATCTGACGGTTCCATCTTCAGCTACTCTTGATGAACTACAGCTTGGGCCCACTGCCACGTGGCACCCAGGTGCATTCCCACTTTGTTTAAAATTGACAGATCTCTATATTGTGGGCAAGTGCTATAGCGCTACATGTCCATTGTGATACGTGGCACCTCTAAATGATTTGGTGTTCAAAAGTTTGGTCCCTATGCTAGCTATCTCTGTCGTCCACGGGCGGGCTCCACCACTTGAGCCTATGGCCTTTTAAAAGGCCATGTCTTTAAGACATGTAGCATATTGTACATTGTTATATTTAAACTCTTGGAAGATGTTGGACATGAAAAAGGTGGGATATATTGCTTTATTTGTTTTTGCCTCTCTTTAACGTGGTCTTCCTCCAAGCAACTTCCCCTGCGGCTTACTTCATAAATTTGCAAGAGGATTCTAGCATTTCTTTTCTTTTGGATTCTCCTCTTTGAAAATCATCACTCAAATACATGGGCATTTTTGCAATTCTTTGACCTCATTTTATATTGTGCTCGTCTGAGAAATAATCATGATGAGGTTTGTAAAATTCACCTTTCTTGTATTGTAGAATCTACATTAATTCTCAATTTTCAGCTAGTACTTGAGAGTGTACTAAAATTCATTTCTCAATTGCCTGGATCATAGGGTACTTCTTCTCTTGGTGATTTAAAAACATTCCAGAACTTTTTTGAACATCACTTTTAATTCCCTTGCCTGTTTTAGTATCCATCATAGTGGAAACATGAAGTCTAGGTTGAAGCAATTGCAATCAAATAATCACACTCCTCAAGACTCAAAAAATTGTGGAAAACAATAATTCTTGGGGACCACAAAATTATTTCAAGTTTAAAAAATCCAATCTGAAACATCCTCGCATCTTCATCCTGCTCCCAGGGCAAAAATCCTATGGGCAGGTAGGGATATCTTTCTTGACTTTCATGTGTTTTTCTTCTATACAAGGGAAAACCTGACTCGACTGACTCTTCCAAATCTTGAATGAATGTCAATTGAAATAACACACCAATCAACATGCCAACAATGATGAATGTAAGGAGGCTAAGAACCATTTTTGATCGCACCAATAGCCATTTTTTAGATGGAAGACACAAAGAATCACACAGCAGAGATTTGAACTTAAATTGACAAATTCATATAGTACTCACAAGTCCATGTAAGAAAAATGATTTGGGTGTGATTTCTTTCTTATGGCAAGAAGACTCTTGTGCAGTTTTAACTCCCCTGTAACAAGGCATCATTCCTTTTCCTTCACATGGACCTCTCCTTCTTGCCACAAGTTTCCTTTATCTCTTCCTTTCGATGCTTGCTCTCCACTTGTTCACTAGCTCTTCTCTAAATGATGATCTCTTTTCATACATCTTGCCTCTTCTCACTGGTTTTCTTCTTTCCTTAGCGCTGGGTCTTCTTTATGGGGTTAACTAGTTTGAGAAGCCTATCAATTTCTTCATCAAGGTTTAGACCATCCTTTCTTATTTTCTCCAAAGCTTTATGAGCACCTCTACAACCTGATGTAAGTTGAGTGACCTGAAAACTTCTATTTAAAATATCTAAGAAGTGCCTTGAACTCCTCTACATCTTCTACATTACCCTGCACCTCAAAATGTTCTAGGATGCTCCGCACATTTTCAGACTTGAGTTGCCATTCTTCAAATTTCCCTTTACTTAGAGCTTCTTTCACACCAACCATCTACTCTTTATCGACCAAAACCCCATCATATTTTACCTTCTCAACAAGTTATTTTTCCAATCTGTTCTCCATATTCTCCATGAGCAATAATCCAGAGTTAGTGCATATCAATATCTTCTCGCTAGAATTTTCACTTTTCTTACTATTACCTTTGACTTCTGATAGATCTTCAACACATTTTATCAAGTTTGCAACAACTACTCTTTTTTTTAGCAAGAGGGTAAGTGCACAAAGTTGTGGTGCCAAAAGGGGGGTATAAGTGGACACCTTTTTCCTGAAATCTACAAATTTTGAACTTCAACAAGAATTTGAAAATAGTTACGCTCAAAATTTTAAGATATGAGAAAAATAAAAGTTGTAGTCCTTTGAATCTAGTTTCTAAACTACTAATTTTTTTTCAAAATGGTTTAGTTTTAGGTCCTCAAAAAAGGGGGCCACAAAAAGTGGTACTGTTTATTCCAAAAAAACATAACATAGGACAAAGTGTGGCCCCCCTAAAATTTTAACTTTTTTTATGAAATTCTTTAATCGCTCTGGTCAAAAGTTACTTAACACTACGTAGTTTATCCTAGATTCTTCAGGTAATTTTATAATGTGTATTTTTTTTTATGAATTTTTTAACTAGACACATCCCAAAAATGTGAAATATCTATGTGTTCCCCCTAGAAATAATTGAAAATTAATCTAAAATCCAAACTTTTTTTTTCAAAGTGTGTAGAATGGAGTCTAGTTTCTAAAAAACTAAGTTGTTGCAAAAGTCGATGAACAAACTAAAATCTATAGCCCAATTAGTACATGGTGGTTTCTAACAAAAAATGAACATACATTCAAAAGAAATTATAGATGAAAGGTTTGAAATAGTTCAAATTAAAAATAAATTATATGGTTAGATAGCTAACACAGAGACCTATAATGCTATGTAACCTGATGTTATCGATACCCAACCATGAGGAATCTTGAAGGGGAGCACATAAGAAAAAATAATCATCTTTGGTATGTTTGTTGGAAAACATGTCTTAGACCTGTTCATAAACTCCAAACCTTTGGTTTGGATCTCCAAGGCAAAACCAAGCCTCAGGCTTGGGTTTAAATAAGCTTTCAGTAGCGGGTGCGCCCTATAGCACACATGCACTATCTAAAACATGATTTCTCTGTAGTGTGTGCATGCTATAGGGTGCACACACTGTTAAGACCTAAATTTCATAAGAGAACTAGGTGGGGGGGATAAGGGAATGGCTATGTTTGTGTGAGAGAGATAGAGAGAAAGTAGTTGATGGGAGAGGGGAGAGAGAAAGTGAAAGAGTAGGGATGGAAAAGAGAGTATAGGATGGGAGAGAGAGTAGGGGTGGCAGAGAGAGTACAAGATGCGAGAGAGAGGAAGTGTGAGAGAGAGTAGGGGTGGAAAAGAGAGAGTGCGAGATGGGGGAAAGAGATTGAAAGTAGGGGATGGGAGAGAGAGGAAGTGTTAGAGAGAGAGTATAGGTTGGGAGAGAGAGAGTAAGAGTAGGGGATGGGGGAGAGAGAGAGTAGGTGATGGGAGATGGAGTGGAAGAGGAAAAGTGAGAGAGAGGAGGATGGGAGTGCATGTGTGTGTGAGAGAGAGAGTATGGAATGGGAGAGGGGGAAGACAAAGTAGCTCGAGAGAGAATAGGGCATGGAAGAGAGAGTAGGCAATGGGAGAGCGAGTGGGAGAGGGAGAGAAAGGGAGGATAGAAATGTGTGTAAGAGAGAAAGAGAGAGAGAGAGTAGGGGATAGGAGAGAGTGTGAAAATGTAAGAGAGAGTAGAGAGAGAGAGAGAGAGAGAGAGAGAGAGAGAGAGTAGGTAGTGGGAGAGGGATTGGGAGAGATTAGAGTGAGTGAGAGAAAAAGTAGGGGATGGAAGAGGAGAGAGGGGGGATGGATGTGTGTGTGTGTGTAAGAGAGACAGAGTAGGGGATGGGAGAGTGTGTGAGAGTGTGAGAGAGTAGAGGATGGGAGAGGAGAGAGAGAGTAGAGGATGGGGGAGAGAAAGTAGGTGGTGGGAGATGGAGTGGGAGAGGGAGAGGGTGAGAGAGAGAGGGGGAATGGGAGTGTGTGTGACAGATGTAGAGAGTAGGGGATGGGAGAGAAGAAGAGTGGGAGGATAAGAGTGTGTGTATCTATGAAAGAGAGAGAGAGTAGGGGATGGGAGAGAGTGTGAGAGTGTGAGAGTAGGGGGTGGCAGAGAGAGAGAGTACAGTGATGGGGGAGAGAAAGTAGGTAGTGGGAGAGGGAAAGAAAGAGGAGGGATGGGAGTGTGTGTGTGTGTGTGTGTGTGTGTGTGTGTGTGTGTGTGTGTGTGTGTGTAAGAGAGACGGGGTAGGGGATGGGAGAGAGAGTGAGAGTAAGGGATGGGAGAGAGAGAGAGTAGAGAGGAAGGAAGAGAACTTGAGAGAGAGAGAGAGATAGTAGGCGGTAGGGGAGGGAGTGAGAGAGGGAGAGGGAGAGAGTGGGGGGATAAGAGTGTGTGTATCTATGAAAGAGAGAGAGTAGGGATGAGAGAGAGTGTGAGAGTGTGAGAGTAGGGGGTGGTAGAGAGAGTACGATGAATAGGGAGAGAAAGTAGCTGGTGGGAGAGGGGAAGAGAGAGGGGGGATGGGAGTGTGTGTGAGAGAGACAGAGTAGGGGATGGGAGAGAGTGTGAGTGTGAGAGAGTAGGGGATGGGAGAGGAGAGAGAAAGAGAAGGGGATGGGGGAGAGAAAGTAGGCAGTGGGAGAGGGAGAGAGAGAGGGGGGATGGGAGTGTGTGTGAAAGAGAGATAGAGTAGGGGATGGATGAGAGTGTGAGTGTGAGAGAGTAGGGGATGGGAGAGGAGAGAGAGAGTAGGGGATGGGAGAGAGAAAGTAGGAAATGGGAGAGGGAGTGGGAGAGGGAGAGGGAGAGGGGGAATGGGAGTGTGTGTGTAAGAGAGACAGAGTAGGGAATGGGATAGAGTGTGAGAGTGAGTAGGTGGTGGCAGAGAGAGCTCGTACAAGATGGGAGAGAGAGAGAATAGAGAGGGAGAGAGAGATAGTAGGCAGTAGGAGAGGGAGTGGGAGAGGGAGAGCGAGAGGGAGAGAGATAGGGGGAATGGGAATGTGTGTAAGAGAGACAAAGTAGGGGATGGGAGAGGAGAGAGAGAGTAGGGGATGGGGGAGAGAAAGTAGGCAGTAGGAGAGGGAGAGGGAGAGAGATAGGGGGGATAAGAGTGTGTGTGAGAGATCTAAAGAGTTGGGGATGGGAGAGGAGAGAGGGTGAGAGAGGTAGAGAGAGTAGGTGGTGGGAGAGAGAGAGTGAGAGAGAGAAAAGGATGGGAGAGGGGAGAGAGAGTAGGAAGAGAGAGAGGGAGGGGATGGGAGAGAGAGTAGGAATGATAGAGAGTAGGGAGGATGGGGAGTAGGGGAGATGGGGAGTGATGTGATTTCACATAGTGCATACACACTTTATAGTGTGTATGCACTATCTCAAATCACCTAAGAATGGTAAAAAACCAACCTTGGGGCCCATTTCATCCATTTTTTGCTTTTGGTCCGTTATGCACTCTGTTATTCCAACAGAAATCACAGGTTTCATCATAGCAAACACTATTTCAACACTTTTGGAAGTTACCAAACACCAAATTCAATCATTGGATACATGATTTGAAGACTTTTTGAATATTCCTTGTATAGAAAAGGTTAGTGCAATCCATTTTAAATATTGTTTGTCAATATATAGATACAAATTTGATTATAATTTGACATGTTATTTAATATATAGTGAATTCATTGAAAATTGTATGTTTGAATGAAATGTTATTTTGGAATGGTTAGAAATTTGACAAGTCATTTGATATATATTGTGTATTCATTCAAATAATTATAATTTTTATATGTAATTGAATAATTTTTAATTTACACATTTTAAGTAATTTGGATGTTTGAATAATTTGACATGTAGAAATCATCATCATGCCAAGGAAGAAACCAAAGATTCAAACAAATGAAGATAGGGAGAGAGATTTGACAATTAAAAGAGATAAAATGAAATTACAACGTAAACAAAGAAAATTACAAAGCAATAATGAAGAATTGACTTACGAAGAGGATCAAGAACCACCAGTACAAAGAAAAAAAGAGGAAGAATTAGAAAGACAAAGAGAATGAATGAGATTGTTACGCTCAAGAAGACAATTGAATTGTGAAGCTACACCATCCTCCAATGTTGGAGTCATATCGTGTGCTACACCATCTTCCAATGTTGGAGTACCATCTTCCAATGTTGAAGGCATATCATCCTCTCATGTAGAAGAGACACTAATTTGTAGATCCGAAGATATACACACTCCATCATGTCATGTTGAAAGCACAACATCAACACATCAAGTAGGTGATATTCCATCTTTTACATCTTATTGCCAAGGCACATCATCTTTGGTTCAAGGTACACAATACACTCAACCTTATATTGATGTTCAAAATGTTGAGAGAATTGAAGAGATTAGAACACCTTCTAGAATTCATTTTAGAAGACCAAAATATTTGATTGATATTGATACTAAAATTTTGAAATCAATGACTGACAAGATTAGCAAGCGTACTTGTCAAAGAAAAGTTAATAGTATGTGGAGATTATTTTTTGAAGAATTAAATATTATAGGTCAATGTCAATTATTTGTTGAAATGATGAGAAATTTGAATTTAAGGCCTATCATGAAGATTCTTGGGCTAAGAGCGATGGAGGATTCAAATGAAAAAAATATTGTAAAGAATCTAATGAGTGCTTATGACAAAGTAGGTTATAAATCACACGCCAAAGATAGTAATATCACAAGACAAGTACTCACATCAACAATAGTAAGTAGCCTAATGAAGAAAGCTTGACTCATGAGAAAGATAAGATAAACATTAAAAATTGGTAGAGGTACCCTAAGGAGAGCCATGTTAAGGCGTGAGAGATTAGAAGATCCAACAAAAAATGAGTTATGGACATTTAGAGGTAGACTACCACGAAAGGATAAAGAAATTAGTGAAGCTTTAAATCATTGATCAAAATTTTTTGGAAAAATAATACACGTGTTTCTCCTAATCAAAGAGATGTTGTAAGAAGGAGGATTGGTAGCCAAAATCATGAGCCACATGCGAAACATTTTTTGGACTCAACTCAGACACAATTTTTTGCAAAATTTATTGGTATGTATCCTCAAATTTGAATAAGCCAAAGATTTTTTGAGATGGGTAAACCTTTTTATGTGAAGATAAATCACACACACACAAATTTTTGTTGTAGGATACATATTGAATTTTCTAACCATTTTGATGTTTTTAGGCATATATGCATAGTTTTGCATTCTCAGTTTGTTTTGCAAGATTGTGACATAAAAGAGCCACCAAGATCTTCAAGGGAATTCATCTCCAACATTTTATGTTAAATAGGGGATGACCAAAATTTTTAAAAGACATCATGCTTGGATGGTACGTGCTTATTTTGTGGTTCTTTGCAACTTTTATCAACTTGTCAACATATGGATAGTATGCATTCAATTGGAAATGAATTAGTAGATTACAGAAAATTCAAGACAATGACATATGCTCTAAAAGATGGGAGACATGGTAAAATATGTGATCTAGTCATTGAAAAGATTCCAGTGTATGAGTTCATGAAGATTTTTTGTGAAATGATTATTTACGAGTATGCAAGGCATACCCATAGAGCTCGATGGTTGGATTTTCATATTTCAAGTTGTGCAAGGATATGTTTCCATTGGATACCATTGTTTCAGTTGTAGATTTTGCAGAGAACTACACACTACAACCACAAAATGAGGTGCAAGCAAAGTATTATACATCTCAACAGGTTTCCATATTTGTTCACATAACATTCATGCATTCACCTACAAGTATAGAGGATGATAGGAAGATTTTGAGGAAGTACCAGTTTTACATCAGCAATGATTAATCACATTCTACGGAGTTCGTACATGGTTGTTTTCAACTATTTTATGAAGATTTGGCTAATAGGGGCATATCATATCGTCAGCACATTATTTGGTCTGACAATTTGCATCTGAATTCAAGAATGCACAGATGTTCTATTGGTTGAGTAAGATGCACAGGTTGTGTAGAATTCAATAAATATAAAATTTATGGTAAGGGAGAGCATGATGGCGCAAGCACATGCATTAAAAGAGCCTTGGCTTGTGAAGAACTAAAGTACAAAGATGGAGCAATATTACTAGATGTAAAATCCATCATCCAATGGTGTAACGCTACAATGGGTCCAAGTAAGGAAGGTGAGTCTACAGTTTGTAGATTTTTTTGGTTGATAGATAATACTAACATTGCACCATATCAAGATTGTTGCACACTAACAAGATCTAGTGAGTTACACTCTAAGCTCTGATGCAAGTTCATGGAGTATCCACACACGAAAAATGGCATGCTATTGTCCATCATGTGCAAAGGAAAATTGGGATGACTGTGAGTCAACTGAATGGATGGACAAATGGGATATATGGGTTTTGGACCCAATTGACACCTATCGTCCACCACAAGCACTGAAAATGGTAGAGATGGATTCGTCTATTGACTTTGACCGCTTGTCAGATCTAGTGCAACTTGGTAATATAATATATATATATATATATATATATATATATATATATTTATTTATTTATTTATTTATATATCTTTGTAATTTCAATATGTAACTTTATAGCTTTTACCCAAGTATTTTTTGAATTAATGACCGCATTTTGTACATTTGTCACTGCAAGCCATGTTTTTGCTATTATTGCACCTAAAGACAATGAAGAAGGGATAGATTATTATTTGTGTCATTGTGTTGAAGCCAAAAAAAAAATTAGATCACTCGATTATAGATGGTGAAGGTTTAGAGTACCATGTCGGTGTGGTGGTTGTAATAGGCACATGGCTTGGACAATATCCTATGAAGAATCCTAACTTGTGGTTATTCAAGGATTGGCAAACAGAGAGGAAGATTCTTCATTATTCAAACCTTGTTGTTGCATCACATGTCCACTTGATAAAATATGGTGGAAAACCACATAATAAGATTCTTTGGAAAGTTCGCGAGTCAAACCATGAGGCAATACTTGAGATACTAAAATGTCGAGCAAATCTAGTTGGCTCATTAGATTGAATAGGGAGAGAGGGAGAGAGAAAAAGTGATCAATTGGATCCAAATACAATGTTACAACCTCTTCCCCAAGACTATCACATGACTAAGGTCGACTGTATTGTTATGATGTGTAAGTGATGAGATTTAGTTTTTATTTGTTTAGAATCTAGATACATTATTTGAATTTATATTATATTCTTTAATAGGACCCATTTTTTTAATCTTATCTTAGATTTTTTACTGTGCTAGTTCTTCACTTGTAGGTCACCAAAGAAGAGGGCTAATAAAGTTGACGCACAAGTGATAAAGGGTGAGATGCCAAAATCATCTACAAAATGGTATTATCAATTCACATCTTCAATATTTATTAGTGTTCTTTGTTCAAGTACCATTGTATGCTAATCATCTTATGCCTGGAATTGCAGAGGATCACAATTATCAAAAAGTAAGAAGGAAAATAGGTCTCGATCTGATGATAATGGGGCAGTGACAGATATAGTTCTCTCTAAGGATTCCAATTTGTTGGACTTTGACTCATTATTATCATAAAGTTGGAATGTTGGAAAGGGTTAATAGTTGATTATGAATATTCATCCCATGTGTGTTAATCTTAGTGGATTAATCTTATCTTAGATTTTTTACTATGCTAATTCTTCATTTGCAGGTCACCAAAGAAGAGGGCTAATAAAGTTGACACACAAGTGATAAAGGGTGAGATGCCAAAATCATCTACGAAATGGTATTATCAATTCACATCCTCAATATTTATTAGTGTTCTTTGTTCAAGTACCATTGTATGCTAATCATCTTATGCCTAGAATTGCAAAGGATCACAATCATCAAAAAGTAAGGAAAATAGGTCTCGATCTGATGATAATGGGGCAGTGAAAGATATAGTTCTCTCTAAGGATTCCAATTTGTTGGAATTTGACTCATTATTATCATAGAGTTGGCATGTTGGAAAGGCTTAATAGTTGATTATGTATATTCATCCCATGTGTGTTCCATGAGGTTAACACTATTGTAACATGATCAGTTTGTTCAAGTGACATATGATGAGGTTGTTTGTACAACGTAATGATTGAGTTGAAGTGATTTATGAAGTAATGGTTTTTTGTACACTATAGTTTTTAGCATAGACTTCCTAGAATAAAATTTTTACTATGCTTTGAATGACAAATAGAAATTTCAATCTGCATTTAATATGATCCTCTAGTTTTGTTATAGCATGTGCATACATTATCCCTCAATATCAAACATGCAAGACTATTATCTACTATATTTAGAATTGCTCTACCATTTCATACACATGGTAATAATAAATTATTTCCAAACCCAATTGAATTCAACCCACAATATGGTTAAATTATGTCAATACTAAGGTTTGTAGCATTAATTGGTCACATTCCTAATATTGACACACAACTGAACTAGGACCAACTATTCCTCATAGGTTTACACCAGAAAACATATTTTAATGGAGATGTATATTAGAAGATTCAACACAATGGTGATGCATTTGGGTCATATCTTTCATGAAGATTTTTACATAGTTTAAAATAGTTATAAGTACATACTTCTGGGAAGTCACATTCTAATGACTTGAAATAGATTTACAATGCTCAGAACTTCCATTTGTTTAAAGTAGAGCACAATCATATAGAACTGGATTCCAATCAATTCCTAGAGATTTCATTCAATTTAGGATAGTTACCTCATAGTCATCTATCTTTTAATAAAATCATCACTACTTACATGTGATGCTCTATACGGCCTATTATGTAGTGACCATTCCAAATATAAAGTGTTCACCATTTCATATGAAACTAAACTATCATTGGAACCTAGATGATTTCTTGTCATTTACAAATTATCTTCACTCTTATATTGTGCTCTAAAAATTAATAGCTTTGGTTTCACTTTTTTTGCTTTCCCCTTATAAAAATCAGCATTTATCCTTTAGTCTCTAAAATTAGTTAAACATAAGGATTTGAATCTCTATGTGCTCTAACTTCTTGACCCTCTTCTTAATCTTCCTTTCACCTTGATCATTTAATTGACACTTAATTGATTTGTTCCCTACCCTTCCTGTAAACATCCATGTTCCTCTACCTAAACAAAATCTTCCTCCAACTCTATAGCCTCTTCTTTGATAAGAAAAAAAGGTTCATTACACTTGTCATTTCTTCCTTGTCCTATTCCTATATTATTGTTTTTCTTCCCCTTCCTCTATTTGCATTTCCTCTACCACCTTCTTGTCTCTCTTTCTTCCTATTGACAATATCTTATGCACTTATAGCCAATTGGAAGCTATCTCTAAGCGTCTTAGGAAAAATCAAGGTAATCACATTTTGCAAGTTTTATATGAGCCCATTAAGATACCTTGAAACATTTTCATCTTTATGCTTTAATCCACCTCTTATGCTCAACTTGTGAAATTCCTCTATGTAGGTCATCAAACTCATCTCCTTTTCTTTCAAGTTATTCCTTATCCTCTATTTTTGGATTGTATTATTTGATGGAAGAGGCACATCCTTCACCATTTGGTCATGTTTGTTCCACCCTTACAAAACTTCTTTTCCATTACACTACTCCACCATGTCAATGTTGTCCCTCTTAGCTATGTTTTTTATAGCTTTACCTTATTTTACTTCACTTATATCTCCATAATTATAATAGTTCGCTTGGGAATCTATCAACCCCAAAACCTCTTCACTATCTATCTTGCCATGATAGATATGGAAATCAATTATTGTCTTTCTTCTACCAAATTGAAATATCTTCAACAACCTTATCATCCTTCTTTCTTCAAGATCTAAGTCCCCTCCATCCTCTCCATGAGGATTATCAAGTGCTTAAGCATTACTTTCTTGTTCTTCATGCACATCCCTCGTAGGAATCCTTTCCAAAGCTTCCAAAATTTCCAAGATGGTTGCATTTTACTTGCTTACTTGTCTCAGTTCTCTTTACCTTATTGCATCTTAGTCTCTTTGTTTCCTCAACTCTCTATCCATTATTTTAGTAGCTTATATCAGCTCTTGTATCTCCTTCTATATTTTTTTTTTTGGAGGCATCTTCTCAATATAACAATCTACAACACAAGTAACTAATTTTTCACCCCTCAATAGATCTACTAGATTTGATACCAAATATTTGAGGAGTCAAACTAGATCCCCAAGGTAATAAACATTCAACAAATAACTTGTTTCAAGAATAGATTCAAACCATTAAACTAAATACCTACCCTTCTCCACAAGGGTCCCTCCAAATGTTTAAATTGGGTTACCAAATTTATTGGCTTATCCCAACTCTTTCTAAGGCCTTCAAATATATCAATTAGGTTGCTCCAATAGTCTAAATGCATATCTTTAATAGGTTTATTCAAAACCCCTTACTTGGACATTATCTAGGCTTGATCTTAGTATCACTATGAATCAGGTAATTCCTTATTTTTACCAATTTCTCTCAAACCCCATACAAGTAAATTATAGTTACAAATACTACTATTGGAGTATGACAACATATAGCAATCTCATTTGGAGTTCCTTTGGACCAGCTATTTGATCCAACACTAAGGATTCAACAAAATATGCCTAATTACCCTTTACTTACAAAGAAACTCTGAATATTTCTAATCCAAGGCCCTATACGGGCTATGGTAATATTCTATCATGATCTAAAAAAAAATATTTTCACACCCATCTACCTAGCCATGGGCATTCGATAGGCTAACTACCAAACCCTCAGTCTTATGTCCTCAAAACTAGGGCTTTCTCAAAGTGCCTTCTCCAACCACTTCCAAATTCAAAAAAAGGTTACTTCACCTTTCCTTGAACATACATGACATATTATAAAGGAAAATATCACCTACAAAACAACAATTTCCATTTTGAAGAAAGAAAGCATTTCCCATTTATCTCTAGTCATCTTAGTTTCTTGCACCAAAATCACATCCTATTTATGCTACCAAACCACATTCTGAAAAATATCCTTCTTATGAGGAGCATTCAATCCTCTAATATTCTATGATATGATATTCCTTTATAACTTTTTTTACAACTCTCCAAGATGGTGAACTGTCTCCCATTTACTATATCAACTTTACTTGCCAATTCTCTTATTTCTTTATTATTCTTCCTACCCAAAAAATAATTCTTACCTTCCACATTAGGTTTTTACTTTCTCTTAGTAACCATGTTAAAAAAGGGGCTAGTAGTCGGGAACTTCTTCTTCCTACTATTGACTTCTACCCATTGGCTTTGAGCTTTGTTGGTGCAGGAGCACCTAGGAAATATGCCAAGTTTCTTAAATCATTTTTGGCTTGTAGTGGTCTTGGCCAAACCACATGAATAAGGGCTATGTGATAAAGGCCCAAGTGTGTGAGTTGTGTTTGTAGCTTTTTTTTGTGTTTGAGTTCCCAAGTTGCTTCTATGTTGGCAAAGTTGCTTAAATTGCTTGTTAGAGCCTAGAATGGTCAAACATTGACCAAGATCCCAGGAGGGTGGGAAAGATGAAAAATATGTTAAAAGTTTTAATTACATGTAAATAGGTTCATTTAACCATGTTTTAGGTCATGGAGCCATTAAGTGCACAATAGTGCAAAAGTTGCACTTGGCAACTTTGCAAAGTTGCTTGACAACATTAACAAAATGTGCTAAAACTTTATAAGGGCTTCAAGAATCAGTTGGAAACCTATGAGATCTATTGATTCACATGGGTAAGAGGTATTTAATACCAATCCAAGTTAGTTTGATGGTTGGCACATGCTTTTATACGAATTTTGACATTGGAATGAAGAGCAAACTAAGCATTTTGATGACAGTTTTATGATTTCACCCTTCATCCACACCTTTAATGGATTGATAGGGTTCCTATTTTCATGTGTTTTGATAGTGTATGGAATGTAGATGCTTTGGTAAATATTAGGAGTTTTTTTTATCAATTTCTTTACTAGTTTGAAAAATCTTTTTAAAGTTGCCAGTTCGTTGGTCTGTACAAAGCAATAGACTGTAATAGACTATGATGGCCTTTTTGAATCAAGTAATAGACTATATAGAAAATGTAAATATGTATTTTTGTCTTGTTTTGCAGAGGTTTTTTTTTTTTTCCAAGAGGCCCTCGGCGAGTTTGCATACCTGGCTAGGCAATGAAATCAACAAATAAGTGTTTGAAAAGAGCATAGAATGGGGTGTTGGTGGTGCAGGGGCACCTTGAAACATAGGTCCCTCACCTTTTTTTTTTTTTTTGTTGTGCTCTAAGAGAGCTCTTTTAAATAATAATAAGGGTCATTGGACCTAAGTGTGGTATTTGGGGTGTAGGAAGTCAAAATATCCTAGGTAGAGTGCAAAATGGCCTAAAAGGCAAGGTATACCTTACCGTGGGGTAATGGGTAGCTTAAGTGATGAGTAACTAACTTAGGAAAGGGTCGCTGGCATGAAATTGCTAAGGGGTGACCTACTTGACAAGTTGGAAGTGTAAAAAGGCACAAGCAAGAAAAATTGCAAAAGTTGCTCTATTGCAATTTTGCAATTTTTCAAAAAAATGTTGTCCTTTGCTAGAAATTGGAGTTTTGTTCTTTAAAACATAAAGAGGCTGATGAAACACATTAGGAGGGGAGGAAAATACCTAGGAGGAAGTATAAATGACTTCCGAAACCCTAAAGTGAGGAAGAAGTTGTCATTTTGAAAAAAAACAAGTGTTGTAGCATGCATTTTGAGAGCAAAAGGACTATTTTTTTCAGTTTTGAGGTTTTTCTTCATTTTTTTTGCATGTTTTACCTGATATAATGTTAGATGGCATGATTTAGAACAATTTTTATTTAGGAAGTTTGTCTTGAAAGCGTTTCCTTTGGTAGTTGTAAAAATCTTTTGTTTTTAGATAGTTTGTTGTCCAGTTTACAACACTTTGTAAAGAAAATGAGATAACTCACCATCCCACTGTAGGAATTGTATGGCCTTTTGGGGATAATGATTACACTCAATGTACTATATTCAGGAAAAAGCAAGGCCCTTCAAAATGCTGGCAAGCACTTTTAATCTCTTGCCCTAGGCGAGCCAAAGCAAGCCCGGTTAGGGAAGACTTGCATAAATAAGCATTTTACATTGCAAGATTGTGGATTTTGTTGGAGGTTTCTAAAGGAGGTTGGAAGAGGAGTGAAAGAAGATTCTTTGGGTGAAAGGATAGTGCTCCACCAATCCATTTGGCTAACAAACAAGATAGGATAGCAGGTTGTCCTTTGATTCTTTGTAGCTCTATTTTGGAGCAATTTGGTGAAATTGGTAAGGAAGAATGCTTCAGCAACCTATTTTGACATGATAAAGGAGTAAATTGCAAGGTTTTGAGACTCCTTCCATGATACTACAAGTGGTTGGTAAGATTGGTCAAGAAGACCTAGTTTGATTGAAGGTTTTGAATGATCTTCATTGAGAATGGCAGCCTGGCACATAGCAAGAAGTGAAAACTTCTCAAAATAGTGGAGAAGGGTTTAGGATTGGGGGATATTTGCTTGAAAAAGATCTTATAAATCCATGTGGTGATCTTGGAGGACACCCTAAGTCTTAGAGATAGACTAGAAACATGAATCAGTGATTGATTCATCCCTTCTCTTCCTATCAGTTGGGTCCAATACAAATTCATGGAAGGAAAGAGTGGTGAGTGAAGGAAATTAATTCCAGAAGATTAGTAGTTTAGAGTCCATTTGAGTGGTGGAAGGAAAAACCCTCTATATTCCTATTCATACAAATAAGAAACCCTTGTAAATAGGCATATTTTTGGGAATCCCTTGTACGAATGACCTTGGTTTTGCAGACCTAAAAAATCTTCAAGGGGAGCCAAAAGGGTACCCAAATCATAAAAAATTTTGAGTTCTTCTTAAGGGTTTGAGGAGATATAATACAAAAATCAGTTTTGAAGGTCTGATTTGTTATTAGTCCTAGTAGCCCTCTTAACTATGCAATCTGCAAATTGATTGGAAACCCAATACTCCAATCCACTTAGTGATCCTAAAAAATATTGAATGAGACCTAATACAAGCCTTGGAATTAAATATAGCCAAGAATGAACTCTCTGAAGCTAGTTGTGAAGAACGGTGCAATGAGAGCACTAGGGGGACCCCATGGTGAAATAGAGTTTTGAGTTGATTGGTGAGGATTAGTGTAATAAGGGAATAGAGAGAAGATTCCCTTGGAATAGGGTATAGAAGAAATACCCTAAGAGGCTAGGAGAAAGCCTGGAGTGAGTTCTAGTAGTTGAGGCTAGAACCTTGTTCAAGATCCTCCCCATCATTTTTCCTCCAACTCCAAACTATTTCCAATACCAAACTGAAAGTGATTTTCTAGAACAATCAAAACTGACAACACCAGAAGGCTAGATTACCATGCACCATGCACCTAGTACATACCAACTATTATAAAGACTCAAAACTAGCTATTTTAGTCTGCAAACCAGGCCTAGTTTAAGGCCATTTACAAAGAAACTCACAATCCCTTGACTTTTGGAACTCCGATGACCCAAAACAGTCTTAAGAGATGACTCAAATGCAAGGATTCTTTTATTTTTTTGGTCTCGTGATCAACTTTACAATGGTTTTTATAAAACCATCCTTTCTAGCCCCTTTACCCAAGGGCTTTCTAGAAATCTTACTTTGTAACGTCTCTAGAATTCCAAAATGGTTCAAACACCTTCACTTTGGTTATATTAGATGACTTCCAATGTAAAATGAAACTCTTGTTTAGAGAAAACACTAAATCCACCTTTGGAGCAATCAATTTTGGCTACCCAAACTTGTCTCCCACATGTGGGAATAAGGTTTTAAACTCATTTAGACTCTCAAAACCAAATGAAACCTCCCTTTGGACCCTTTACATGACTTGATTAAGCCCATTTTGGCTTATATTGCCAATGTTGGCAATTTTATAAAATATTGCACTTTTAGTGCCTTTTACATCTTTTAGAGGCTTCGATAGCCTTATTACATTATTTAATACCTTTATAGGTCTTTTCTATCCACCCCTAACCTAGGATCAATCCTAATGCAGAGGATACGGTGATGGACCCAAGTAACAACCCAAAATGAGCAAATTTATAACAATGTGCCAAGTGACCCTTCTAGGTCCTAATGGGAAAATCCTACAAACAGTCAACTCTAAGATGTTTTTAGGCTTTAATAGGTTTTTTCTACCCTATCTAGCATGTTTCCATCAACACCTTTCAATTTCCATACCCTCCAAGCCAAAATGCATAATTCACCCAAATGTTGTCAATGCAAAAATTGCAAAATTGCATTAGCAAATTTTGCAACAATTTAGCAACTTTTAGGAAATAACCATAAAACTATCTATATTCCTATATTCCTTTGAGATTTTACTATTTCCAAACCTTTTCTAAGTCATAGAATTGGAATCAAGTCAAAAATGTAAAAATTGCACTTTTTCTGCAAAGTTGCATTGTTGAAAGTTGTAAAAGTTGCTCAAATTTGCAACTTGGTGGAAAAAAGGTCTTGGGATCAAATTATCTACTCCATTAGCTTCAGGTGGCCAGGTAAACCCTATCCTCAACCTCATCCTATCCACTTCAGCACTTGAATGTTCTCAAGTACACCGAACCGGAATGTCCCCAAGGGTCACTAAATGCCATAGGGTTGAGATCTTTGACAGGGCATATATCAAAGCTTGTGTGAGGTATGGATGCGATTCTAGTTCCTACAAGACCATATTATAGAGACCTACAATAGCCTCTCTCACTTTTTGGATATCACATTCAGTTTTCATTTTACAATGCCATCTCAGGTGATGTTGAAACTTGCAGTGTTGGCTAGTACAAAGTTGCCAAGTGCCAAATCTCTCTCACCTTTCGTCGTGGGATCAAACTATCTACTCTGTTAGCTTCGAGTGGCTAGGTAAACCCTATCCTCAACCTTGTCCTATCCACTTCAGCACTCGAACATTCTCGGGCACACCAAACCGAAATGTCCCTAAGGGTCACTGAATGCCACAGGGCTGTGATCTTTGATAGGGCATATCTCGGAGCTCGTGTGAGGTATGGATGCGATTCTAGTTCCTACAAGACTATGTTGCAGAGACCTACAATAAGCTCTCTCACTTTTTGGAGATCACATTCCATTTTCATTTTACAATGCCATCTTGGGTGATGTTGAAACTTGCAGTGTTGGCTAGTACAAAGTTTCCAACTGCCGAATCTCTCTCACCTTTCATCGTTGGATCGAACTGTCTGCTCTGTTAGCTCTGGGTGGCTAGGTAAGCTCTATCCTCAACCTCGTCCTATCCCCTTCAGTGCTCAAACATTCTCAGGCATGCCGCACCAGAATGTCCCCAAGGGTCACTAAATCTATTAGGGTTGTGATGTTTGATGGGGCATATCTCAGAGCTTGTGTGAGGTATCAATGTGATTCCAGTTCCTACATGACCATGTTGTAGAGACCTACAATAACCACTCTCACTTTTTGAAGATCACATTCCATTTTCATTTTACAATGCCATCTTGGGTGATGCTAAAACTTACAGTGTTGGCTAGTACAAAGTTGCCAACTACCAAATCTCTCTCACCTTTCGTCATGGGATTGAACTGTCTGCTCTATTAGCTCTGGGTGGCTGGTTAAACCTTATCCTATCCACTTCAATGCTCAAACATTCTCGAGCACGCCAAACTGGACTATCCCTAAGGGTTACTAAATGCCACAAGGCTGCGATCTTTGATGGGGCATATCTTGGAGCTCATGTGAGGTATGGATGTGATTCTAGTTCCTACAGGATTGTGTTATAGAGACCTACAATAACCTCTCTCACTTTTTTGAGATCACATTCCATTTTCATTTTACAACGCCATCTCGAGTGATGCTAAAACTTGCAGTGTTGGCTAGTACAAAGTTGCCAATTGCCAAATTTCTCTCACCTTTCATCGTGGGATCGAACTGTCTACTCTGGGTGGCCAGGTAAACCCTATCCTCAACCTCATCCTGTCCCCTTCAGTGTTTAAATGTTCTCGAGCACGCCGAACTGGAATGTCCCCAAGGGTCACTAAATCCCATAGGGCTGTGATCTTTGATGGGGCATATCTCGGAGCTCATGCAAGGTATGGATGTGATTCTAGTTCCTATAGGACCATGTTGTAGAGACCTACAATAAACTCTCTCATTTTTTGGAAATCACATTCCATTTTCATTTTACAACGCCATCTCAGGTGATGCTGAAACTTGCAGTGTTGGCTAGTACAAAGTTGCCAACTGCCAAATCTCTCTCACCTTTCATCGTGGGATTGAATTGTTTGCTCTGTTAGCTCCAGGTGGTTAGGTAAACCCTAGCCTCAACCTTGTCCTATCCCCTTTAGTGCTCAAACATTCTTGGGCACGCCGAACCGGAATGTCCCCAAGGGTCACTAAATCCCATAGGGCTGCAATCTTTAACGAGGCATATCTTGGAGCTTGTGCGATGGATGGATGTGATTCTAGTTCCTACAGGACCATGTTGTAGAGACCTAAAATAATCTCTCTCACTTTTTGGAGATCACATTCCATTTTCATTTTACAACACCATCTCAGGTGATGTTGAAACTTGCAATGTTGGCTAGTACAAAGTTGCCAACTGCCAAATCTCTCTCACCTTTCATCATGGGATCGAATTGTCTGCTCTGTTAGCTTTGGGTGGCCGGGTAAATCCTATCCCCAACCTCGTCCTATTCCTATGTGACAATGGATAATTAATATTGACTAACTTTAAAGATGTTAAGAAAAGGGGAAATTTGGTTAACAACATTGGAAATTTAGTTTAAAACATTGATAAATTGTTAATGAAGATAAAATATTGAATGGACTTATATCAAAGGTAGTGATGTAAAAGTATAAGATATGAGTCAAAGGGGGATAAATGAACTATTAGCGAATGCTAATCAGGGAGAGAAGTGTTATAGTTAAGATATGCGTCAAGCAAAGACATGAAGTAGAGAAGTGTTGCAAGGAGGAGATGAATGGTTTATTAATTCTATGAGTATTTTCATAAGGGGGAATATATAATAGAAAAAAGTGGAAACATTATTGTGTTTCATCATAATTTGAAGATGATAAATATTGGTGAATAGAGGAGGTTTAAGGCCATGCACCAACTATCTACTAATTACTTTGAAAACCAAACCTAGTGTGACCTTATTAGGTCTATGTACTTTACATGGGTTAGGTGCCATAGGAATGGAATTGGGGATCTAGGCTTTGGAGTCTTAAATAAATTTCAAAAGGGTGTCTGAATCTACCCATAGAATAGTTAGATTTCAACCTAAGAGGAATTTAAGTCCAGAAAATCAAATTAGGAGACCCACAAGGAATTCTATGATAGTCAACATTTTGTACTGTATGAAAATTGGAGGGTTAAACCAAGAGTTGATTCTCAATCAGTTCAACATAAGGAAAGTGTCCCAATAGAAACTTTGGGTTGGTGAAGCCATTGGTGAAGAGTTATAGTTATTGGCTTGGAATAGGGCTAGTGTCCCTAAAACAAAATGGTGCAAGATCTTGATTGGAGAAATACTCACCTTGGAGGAGTTCACAAATGACCCTATCACTTTAGATAGGCCACAAAAATGATATCCTAAAGGTGCAAAATATTAGGAAGGCCACAAGTTTAGTTTGGTAGATTAGGAAGAAGAAAGTTCTTAAACCTCACTTCTTGCTCAACATCTTTGCATTAGTGAGGGGGAGATGAAGAGGATAGATGGCTACATAGATATGGAAAAAATAGAAATATGAAGAGGGGGGGGGATAAGAGAGAGTGAGATACAAGGATAACATGAGCCAAAACTACCAAATTGTAGTGCTTGAATCCTTCATTAGAAAATTGACACCCAAATTTGAATACAAGTGTAAAAAACAACATGTTCCTTCCACTTGTCACACTCTTTTATTTCCTTTTAAAGATGCTCTATGATTTTCCATAACATGCATTGTAAATTCGTTAACAAGTATAGGTCCCTCTTACAAGTATCTTATGTGTCATCTTAGATTCGTCTCCGTCTCATGTGAGATATCTCTCTTTCTTATACATCACAACTATTTATTAAACTTTTATTTTTACCTTAATCTAGTTACTATAGAATAATAACAACACATTCCAATCAACTGGTGATTATGTTACAATCATTAATGTATGAAAACACATAAAACTATCAGTGATTATGTTACATTTATGATTTTTAAAATGACTTTTTTTTGCAAATAATCCATCTTTTCTCTACTATCTCTGACATTTTTCAATTAATGATAAAGAATGGTGGTTATGTATTGAAGCTCAACAAGCTAATTGTGTTTTTTCTTCTTGTCTATGTTCTTTTTGTAACAATGTTTTTTTCTTCTACACAAACTTTGTGACCACTTGTGATCAAAAAAATTTCTTATTTTTAACATAAATGTTTAGAGAACTTTTGATCTAATTTTGTTGGATAGAGTAATTTCAAACTACTGATTTCTTTAATGGAGTTCCTAATAAATCTCAAGGTTCTCATTTAGGTGACCAATTGCTAGGAGGTCCACAAATATTGCCTGATAAAGTCTATTTCCAATCAATATTGTATCAAAAATTCAAACTAATTGGGTATTGAATTAAACTTGATAAACAAATGATAGAGAAGGAAAACTTTAAACATGAACAAGATCATAAATCATATGACGATGAGATATTGCAAATGATTAACTTATTCTTAAACAATGATAAAGTTTATTGTTAATCAATATTCTATCAAAGTTTTGAATAGATTAGGTATTGAATTTAATTTCATACATGCACATATCTAATTTAATGTCATACACGAACATATCTAATTTAATATCATACATGAACAAACATGAACAAACATATCATATCATATGTCGTATATGAACAAACATATCATATATTAACCAATAATGTCATAAGTCAAATAATGTCATACATCAAATATAGAATGTCATATACATCAAATGTGTATCGAATATGTCCACTGATGCCTATATATATATATATAGATCAACTACATCTTTTCCTTCCAACGAGGGGAAGGAAACAAGTCTCTCGACATCCTCTGTCATTGTGTGGAGGGAGACAGTGGAGATGACGGGGCCCTCCTGACATGCTCACTCGACCTCTTGTTGAAGCTCTTCTCCAGCTCCAATTGATACAAAGAAAGTAGATATGAATCAATATTTATTATACATTGAAATCAAATATATGTATACACAAAATCAATTATTTTCTTACTGCCAATAAATAGTCACTCTGCAAGTTCACCTCAAATGCTCATGGATGATCAGACATGACGAGACCCTACAACAATTCAATAAATATAATCACTTATAAAAAACATTAGAAATTTTGAGATTAACTATTATAAACAACAACTAAAATGAAGAAAATTATTTCATACCTCTGTCAGTGGTTGTGAGCTAGCCACAGCTGTGGCCACTCCACTATCAACAGACTGTTGCAGATGAGGAGGTGTGTCTGACATCATGAGCTGCATGTCATACAATACACATTACATCTAACATGAAACATAAAATAAATATAATCAAATGAATTAAATTAACATGAAACAATTGTACCTGTGTGAAGCTCGTACGATGTCTATGCTCCAAGTCTATGCTAAAGGTTGAGGGTCCTATAGAGATCTGATGCACATGCATAATTTTTTTTGTCAATCCTTAGTATGATTACGTAATAAATATATATTAATTAAAATGATTAAATCGATACATACCTCAGGACTCATGGAAGGGACAAAAAATGGGCCTAGAGGATCGCTGCTAGGCCCAACAACACTCTGACCCTGAATTTTGAACAATGTCAATAGATGCTAATTAATTAATCATTAACTATACATATGAAATGTGATCAAATTAGTAAATTATAATTGTAATTTACCTATGTGTCAATGCCAAATGTGTCGTTCAAGAACTAATCAGTGGCAAGCCCATCATCTGCACCATCTCCAGCATGAGTGTCACATGTGCATAGGGATCCGCATGAAGTGCACATGTGACTACGATGCACAAAAGGCTCCCCCTCAACTAATGGGCTCATGGAATGGATGAGGGTCTGTGTCAAAGCATTAATGGTCCCTAAAGTGCTAGCCTCTACATTTTCCTTCACAACTGAAGGAATAGTCACATGCTCGTATTGTAGCTTGACCATAGGTGCCCTAACTACATTAGGGTTATGATGTGCTCCTAGCCTCTCAAATGATGAACCCCCACCTCTACCCTAGGAGTCTAATATATCAAAATAATTGGGGATCTCCCCAAGGACAAACTCACAATATAATTTCTTCAAAAAATACATGGGGACCTCGTGATTTTTGCAAGGAGGGGCATCAAAAACCATCCACCATCTATCTCAAAAATTGTTTCTAATAGCATCGTGCATGCACTAATGGATGGGGAATCATTTAGTACCCTCTCTAACAGTATTTTGCTCACCGGGTTTTCTAAATAATGCACATATACTACCTTTTGGTATTTCTTTTTTTTTAACATCTTCATATGACAATTTATTTGCATAAAATCTTTTTTGTTCATCCCTCTTAACCCGCCAAATATCTAACTGACCACTAACTAGGTTATCTGGGTTTTAATGAATTTGAGGGATGATGCCAATTGAGCCCTCATTGGATTGATTTGTCTCGATTCTTTCAATTGAGCAATGAGTCTTTATAATTAAGTTTTGCCTCTCTCTATTTCATTTATTATATTTTATTGTGTGTCTAGTGGAGGTCTTGCAATTGGTTCGGGTTATGGAATTTGTTGTTCTTCTTGAGGAGGGTTTTGATTTTGAGGGTTTTGAGGCTCTTGTGGATTTTTCAGTTGATTATGGACATTTTCTAATAAAAAATTAATTAAAATCCAAATAAATAAACAAATCTAAATGAAATTTGTAAAAACCCTCCAAAACAATATGAAAAACATATTAAACAATGCAAAGTTATGTTTATATCACTTACGGCATCATCGTGGATGTGCTTGTTGTCTTCGATTTCATTGGTGAGGAGGCATATTTGCAAATGATGGTGAAAACTTGGGTTTTTGATCCGCATATGCACTATTCTCTGTGGGAATAGCAAAAAATAAAGATAAAAATGATGGGCTACGGGTCTACAGCCCATCATATATACTTTTTTGATTACGCAAATAGTGTGTATATGCTATAGTGTGTGCGCACTATAGCGCATACATGCTATTGAAATTAGGAAGAAAAAAACCTTGTCACCTTTTTGGCACCACAACTCAGTGCATATGCCCAAGATGTGATTCAAAATCACCTTGAGAATTAAATACTTTATTGCATGAGACACATTCCTTAGTTTCTAATTGGTTTGATTGTAATGAGGATGTTCCCACTTGCATCATTTGTTGATCCATTTTTTATTACCTTCTCCAATGATGTGCAATGTTGTAAGCCTTGTGTAGAGTCGGCACACATGTGCAATTTTAGACATAATTACATATCGCTTTAAGTAATTATAATAATTAAAAGAAACCATTATAATACTCATCAAAATTTTAATCCACAATGTCTATTCAATTTGTAAAAATTAGTTGAACCCAACGTGGGTTTGGCTATAAAAAAAAAATGAATGACTGACATTGCAAAGTAACCTATCGATCAATCTGATATTGATTAAACTTGAATTCAAATAGTAATTGATCATTAAAAAATATTTTATCACTTTATTGCAACTTGTTGATTTTGTGCCAGAAGGTCCTTTGACCAGCTTTAAAAATTGATTCGAACACCTCACTGGATTCTGAAACCAAACATACTAATTCTTTGTTTCACATACTTGCACCCCATCGAATCTCATCTCATGAAAAATTCTCAATCAAAAGATATTGACTGTCAAAGTTGCTTACTTAAAATCACCTACAAACAAACATTTCAGGAAACCATAAATTGTGTTTGGAATCAGCTTCAAAAACTGGGTAAATTGACACTTGGGGGCACGAAAATTGGGGCGTTGATTCATTGTCATGAGGAGAGTATGAATCTAGGATTTGGGCTCATGAGAATAACAAGACACAAATGGCGAGCGGTCAAAGTGAGCTACTCAAATTTGCAGACTAGAAATAATGGTAGAAAAGTGACTTTTTGCAAATGGAATTGACTTGGGAAAGTGTGCAAACAGATTTGTCAAGACTTAAAAATTTGCACACTTAAGTATTTTTAGAGTGCAACACAGTGGTACAACCCATTTGATCTCACCTATCATGGATTCAAAGATGACATCATGAATAGGGGTACTAACAAATTTGCACTTCTTGACACTAGTAAAAAGTTAGAAATTGCATTTGGATTTGCATTTGAAAACTGATCAAACGGATTCGTCATAAGCTCAAACTTGAAACATAGAAATTTTCTTAACTCTAAAATGCAATGCAAAAGGAATTTTCTCATTTTGGTCGACTGGGTCAAAATAATAACAATTCAAACATGGCCTTCTAGAATTCTAAACATTTTGCATCAACATGACATCAATAAATGACCAACTTTGAGGGATTCAAAACCTAGTCAAATGGATTTGAAACGACTAGAAATCTAAAACATAGGCTCTCTACTATGGACACTAAATACTCCCAAAGTGGTGAGTCATGAAACATTACTAGGTGTGAGATATTCAATTGCAAACAAAGCCTCTTGTCGTTGTTTGACACTTAAGAAAAAATGCAGATTTGACAATTACTCAAAACAGGTCTTCACAAAATGGCTCAGAATGACAATTTATCTTGATGAAATGAGTGGATAGGCTGAATGGAAGGTATTAGAAACATTAAACACCTTACAAGCCTCAAAAGTACAGTCAGGTACACGTACATCAAAAACCATTTATAGGGCTTGATTTTCTCAATGGTACTCAAAATCAGAGCTTCAATTTTGAGTCCCAACAAATGTTTCAAGCCCAATCAACATCTGTATAGGCTCTTAACTCAATTTTTTCATTTTTCTTATAGTTTAGACAATAGTCTTTTGTTCCATTTAGATATCTTATAATTCTCTTAACAACCATAAAATGATTCTGCTTAGGATTTGCAAAAAATCTTGCAACAATCCCAATAACTAATGCAATGTCAGGTCTACTATGTACTACATATTTCAACTTGTCAATCATAGACCTATACAATGTTTGATTCACATCAACAGAATCATCATTCTTTGATAGTTTGTGTCCTATCACCATAGGTGTGCTAATTGGTTTTGAATCTTCCAATCCAAAAAACTTCAATATCTCTTTCACATTCTTAGATTGAGTGATGTATGCATATTCTATTGGTAAAGGAAGAAGAGGAGGGAGTGGGTGCAAGGAAGGTCGTGAATAAAAGAAAAGGGAAAGGCTAGCAAAATTGTATTTCTAAAAAATGTAAAAGAAATTATTAAAAACTTATTGACTCTATTCACAAAATATCCCTCACTTGATATTTGTGCATTTCAATACATTACTGGGCAGTTGGGACTTCAAAATTTAGAATCCAAGATTCCATTGTCTGTGTGCAAACTTTCATATGTGTTTATAGGAGATTTTTTTTATCTCCATGTATGTAACATAAATTTTATAAAGGGGTGATAAATGATAAGAGATAATAATGTTTATTTTAAACATTACCCCTTTGTGCATACTTATTATGTAGACATTGAGGAGCTACATGCAGGAGTGGAATATTTGAAGAAAATTTTGAAAGATTCCAAAGTTTGCCTAAGTTTTATGAAAAAGTGGGATAACATGTATGATACTAGGAAGCTCTACTAGCATAGATTGAAAAAGATGGAGAAGACTATGAAATTTGAGTCAACTAGTTGAAGTTATTGGATTATGAGGTAAGAAATTGTTTAGGTGCTCATAGTCCAATCCAAGTTGAATAAGAGGAATTAAAATGGAAAATGAGAATGAGGTGGGGAAAACTAAAAATAATGTGAAAAAAGAACCTATTTATGAAATCAATTAATTGGGATGATTCTAAGTGTCTCAATTAAGAGTTGAAAAGTTTGTTACTAGTTCTTTATTTATGGAACTACTTATGGAAGAAATTAATTGGGATGATTCTAAGTGTCTCAATTAAGAGCTAAAGTATTCTTTACTAGTTATCCATTATTTTTATGGGTTTTTGTTGTTTATCCTTTTTCTCTTTGTAGATCTATCCCACCTAGTGATCATTCTCTTTCAGTTGATGTTCAAATCTTTGTTGAACTTTTCCTCTATTTTGTATAGGTTAGTTCTATTACCATGTTTATAGAGTAAACATGAACATTATTCAAATGTCTTTCACTAGTCTCTCCTATGCAATTGTGTAATACAATTGTAAGAAGAAAAGGGTGGGAATGAAGAGATTATCACTAGGAGGGGTGTGATGCAAGTTTATTGCTAAAGAAATAAAAGTAAAGAATCATTGAAGATAAGAAAGATATGCAATAAATCAATTTATGTTATAAACAATTTTTATTTACTATTAATGTTTCAAATTTATAAATACTAATAAATATATTTTATTTTAAAATTGTATATATAATAATTAGAGTAGATTTACAAATTATAAATAAAACTTAGCGTCATGATGGTTTAATCATGTCATTCTTGTAAGAGTCATCAGAGTTCAAATTCTTGTAAGCCATTATCATTGTGGGCATTGTCCTTCTTTGGTTCACTGTACTCACATGTTTGAAACTTCATGTTGATGTCATTGATGATCATTCCAGTGGCTTAGTGTTCTAAACCCTCATTGGACATGTGTGTTCATGGGCTTTGTGTTCCTATTGGCTTACTGTGCTCACAAATTTGAACTATTCATGTTATTGCTATGCATTCGTACTCAATTTTGAAGTATTTATATTAATGTTGTACATTCATACTAAATATGAGATTTTAGATAAGTTAAATCAAATTAAAATTTTACATATTTTCCAACAAAAAAATTAAAAATAGACCTCCAAATAATAAATTAAATCCACATTAAATATTTAAGATAGACCTATAATGCAAAAAAATTGGACACTAGACAAGGAAATCAACAACTCAAGTTCTCTTTCATAGAATTACTACAATGCTCACAGATTTAGACTATTTATGTTAATAGTGTTACATTCATATCCAAATCTAAACTATTTATATAAATGGTGTACATTAATACCAAATATAATAACTTTTATGACCAAAAATAATAAAAATAGACCTCCAAATAACAAATGAAACCAATATGTTAAAGTAGACATTGAGTGCAAAGAAATGGATAGCAGACAGAATATGTGAAAAAATTCCCATTCATAGAAAAAGAATGGTCAGTCATATACAAAATAAGTGAGTATAACCTTTTACTTGAATCCATTTTATTTAAAGTATATTATAAACATCGAAACCAAACTGTCATATTACTCTCCAAATTTAATTGTGTAGTTTTTTATTCAAAATCATTGACCCATATTTCATGAGTAATGATTCACATATGAATCCATCTCTCATGAGAATAAATGGAACATTTAGCACTCATCGGATCTAGGTCATGTTTACAAAGGTGAAGTATCGAGACTTCCTGAGAGGTCACCCATCCCAATACTACTCTAGCTTGAGCATGCTTAACTACAGAGTTTCTTTCATGGTTAAACCCTCTCTACGTGCAACCCTATTTGCAAAACCTTCACCAAATGTTGTGCCTAATGAACCATTCATTAGAAAGTCAATTAAGCTTATCAATTTACAAGTAGGAGATAGTTTTCCACAGTAAGTCAAATTGTGATATTACTAGCATGATTTAACTTATATTTTTTGAGTCAAACTCATTGATCCATATATTTAATGAGTAGTGATTCACACATGAATCCATTTTTGGGTATGTGTAGGATCATGGTGTGTGGAAACATAGCGATCTCAAAAATATGTAGTTCTAAAATGCTTCAAATCATTTCAAAATCTATTCCAAATTTTTTCCTATCCATCCTGATACCAAACCAATAAATTAATACCATTATAAGGTCTAATATATCTTTGGATAGCAACCCTACATGCTCAACTTTGAAAACGTCCCAAAAATATATTTTTGGCCTGTTCTTATGTTTTTTTTACTTCAAACATGTATCTGATGACTTTTTTCTCACCCAATTTTGATGAAATGAAAAGGGTTTCTTATGAATGTTCTTATCTTTCCATAAATGTAATATTTTTCAAATTATGAGTTTATTAAGTAATTATTAGTTATTTTCTAATGGAGTTACATATAAAGTGTTAATTGACACACTGATTGAAAAACAACTATAACTTTCAAATTGTATAATATTTTTGAAATCCAAAAGATGCATCACATTCTATACTTCTTCTAGTATAAGTAAAAATAAATAAAAATTAAATTTTACAGAGTTTTGAATTAGTTAAGGTGGTTAGACATGAGAGTTTTGTTATTCTAAAAATACTATAGTATAAAATACATAAAAAGTTATTTATTTAGAGTAAAAATACCCAAAAATATGTGTCACACACAGGCATGAGTCTACTTATTATATCTAGAATCTTATTTAAAAATATTATCATTTGATTTTGATTAAGGTAGTTACACATAATTCTACTTCTTATTTTTATCCTCAAATTTTTGTACTATTGCATTAAAATTCAAATTATTGACCGATCAAATTTTATTTTATTTTTAGATAAGGCCTAGTAGTTTAGAAAGTAAATTCAATTTCTTAGACATTTTTTTCTCTCAATTTTTTTATACAAAGGTCATAACAAGTTCAAAATTGCATGTCAAGTTGACATAACCCTAATTTTTTGGTTTTTAATTACCACTTAAGGGCATAGTTTAGTTGACCATGATCCTACACATACCATTCTCTTGAGAATAAATAGAAAACTTAGCACTCCTTAGATCTAGGTGATGCTTAAAGAGGTGAAACAGCAAGACTTCCTGAAGGTCACCCTATTGGAAATGTAAGAGAGTAACTGAGAGGGGGGGATGAATTAGTTACAACATAAAAAATCCGTGTCCCTTAGATGTCAATACAAACTTCCACTATTCATGCAATACTAACTAGCTTGGTTAACATTAGAATTTTACAGTCACTATGTTAACAAAGCAATCTTTTAGATTTTTTAATCTATTTTAACCTTTAGTAACTTAGTTGTAGAAACATAAAGCATAAGAAAATAACATCAGGATGGATGACACCAAGATTTAACGTAAACCCGATTTGGGAAAAACCACCCTACAATTGGTCATTAATTTTCACTCTTCTGAAGTGAGTCCTGTTAGGAGCTGACCCTATTAAAGCTTACCCTACGAGAGGATTTAGATCACCCTATTAGGAGTGGCATGGTTAGAGGTCTTTAAACACTTCAATCTTGAAATGTTACCTTGTTAGAGGATTTACAAAACGGTTGTTAAGTCAACTCTATTAAGATATTTCTTTACTACTACAATGGTTAGAAAGCTATAGCAATTTTGACTTGATTGATGAAGCAACTTTCTTGATAAGATGATCTTTACAACTTATCTTCAACACTTTCCTGCTTTTTCTTTTCCTTCTCTTACATAACCATCTTATTTCAAATTTCAACTATTACATCTTATCTTCACAACTTGAACTTTCTTATATATCATAAGATTAGACAAGTTGGCTTGAATACCATTCAAAAATAATCAAGAAATACCCAAATAGTCGGCCTCAATTCATAAAATATTAGTCAATTATATTTTTTTGTCACTCAGTCAATACTAGGATTGAATGCTCAGTTGACACTGTGAGTCTTTCGATGCTCGACCAGATGTCTGACCACTTGATCAATACTACAAGCATCAATCCCTATATTAACCAATTGCTCAGTTCATATAGGAAAGTCTTCTTTACCTGAGTTCTCAATCAATACTAAGATATACAAGGTTAATATTATAAACTCTATATTATTCGGTTAATACTGACATTTGTGTAAACATCAATGACAATATACAATTTAAGAATTGTTTCGAACAAACTCCCTCTTTGGCATTGATGGCAACATAACATATCAACATAGATTGATAAAACATGAGAAATAAGATAATATCCTTGTTTTTTTCTGATTCTCATTCATATCAACTCCCTCTTAGATTCTTCTTGGATTTGTCTCTACTACTTTCCTGTCAATATTCTACTATAATTTTCTCCCTCTTTGTTGTACATTTCATTATTTGACTATCAAGACTCTCCCTACTTCTTATTGTTGGTGTAAATAAGTATTCACTATTTACACTTACTTAAGTTTACTTATGTTAATTCATTATTTTATTATTTATTAGCTAGTCACCTAGGAGTATGCATACTTTTGTGAGTTATCATGTTTACAACACAAGAGTTCACACCTCTTTTTATCCACATGGTGTCTACATCATCTCCACATGAGATACTCCTCATCATACTTATCCTCTCATCTACAATGGAGGATAATCCACTTCTAGTGGACGTGTGCTTAGTTGTCAACTTTATCTCCTAGCACCTTCTAGAGACATCTAGATGCATCTTAGAGGCCTTTATATACATGCACTCCCAGTGTGTATCCATACAATGCATTGTACAGAACATTGAATAGCAATAAATCAATTATGGATATTGTTATTCTGATTATAATTTTTGGTCTATTGTTGTGTTTTCATTTTAGTTCTTTGATCTTGGGTGAATTTTTCCCTAAGACAAATTCTTACATGGTATCAGAGCTTAGAGAAATTCTCTTCACATAGCTATTCGAGACCATCTTCTTGCTTCAACACTTTAGCCTAGATTTGGAGTATCGCAGTCATTGGGAGCATCTAGAGCCAAAGTGAACCTCACCATTGTGTCTAGAATGTTGATTTGATGAAAATCAGCTATAAATTTTCCTACCCTAGGCCAAAGTCAATTTTGAGGCAAAGCTTTTTTGCAAACCAACACTCAAAGGCCCGATTTGCACATCTGGTATGATCATTCTTTAGATCTGCAATTATATTCAGATTGGTATTTTTTTTTCTTTACGATTTTCAAACAGCTTTTTCGAAAAAAAAATTGAGTCCTACAGGCCTCTGGAAAGAAATTTTTTTGCAAGAAATGGGTAGTGACACCTCTACCCCTATAGAGAATATTCACAAAGAATATTCTATTTTATTGGTGGCATTTTATTTTAGTTCTGGCAAAGTTCTGGCACCTGCTCACAAAGTTCTGCCTTACAACACATTTCCCAGCAACAAAGTTCCACCGATGAGCACATACCATCTGGTTGACAACCCCACACATCTGACCCCTACTCACAAATCTAGCAGACAATCTACCAGCAACTCTTTTTTTAAAGTCTTTATGGTGAAGTCTTTTTAAACACTCCAATAGGTTTCTTTCCCATTGATATGGCACTAATTAGGATTTCCTAGCGATCCAAAAATGACTTGCGGCACCATCTTCTCAAACACTCTGGCACTGCACATTAAGCTTTCTAGCAATAGTGACCATCATAAGTCCTCTATCACCGGCCCCACCTCTCACTGTCTAAGGATTCTCAGCTTCCCTTTAAGCTCCAGCAATCATAGGCAACCCCTCCACATCAATGCTAAGATAACCCATGTGGCCCAACCTGCCAACGCAGTAGTGACGACCTGTCCACATTGGACCTAGACCTGCATCAAGTCAGTCAGACACGTGGCACTCTTCCATATGGCATGTTGGAGACACCTCACTTGGCCATACCATACAGTCAGATCTAACACATTTTTGCCACATAGGAGCCCAGTCATGCCACGTGGCCCAACGACCAAGCTCCATGTGTTTGTACATGTCAACTACCATGTGTACTTTTCTATTTAGTCTATATGACTGTACTGCCACCACATCAACAATCTGTACTGCTACATCACCCAAGAGGACTTTTTTGCTGACATCATCATTTTGTGAGCCTAAATTTGACAACTGTCTAACTGTCATTTTTAGGCATTTTTAAACTACTAAAATGATCATTTGACCATCAAATTTAACATACTAGTTTGCTGCTCAAACCCCTCTCTAGATTTAGTTTTGATTTGATACTCCAACTTTGAAAGGCCATAACTTAGTCATTCGAACTCTAAATCAGGTTCAATTTTTTATTTTTTTTGAGTAGAATTTTTTGAACATTTCAGTGGTGGTGTTCTTTTCTAGTTTTGGTGCATAGATTTGTCAAAAATTATGTCTTTTGGTGATTGTACCTATCTAATCTCGCATTTTGCAACTTGAAACGCTGCATGCAAGCTCATCTGGACACATTTTCAGGTTCCATTTTTTTTTAAAGTGTATTATTTTTCATCTACTTTCTAGTTCTAAAATTAGATTATTGGCTATGCAGAAAGAAATATCACTTTCAACATTAGGGTCTTTTCTGCATTGTATTGCTTTGATTACTTTTCAAAATTGTTGTACATCTAAGCTATAGTGCTTAGTTTAGCCTCAAAAGGCAGTTGTAACTAGCAAAATCAAATGACTACTTAGTACATTTTGACGAGTGGCCTCTTGTACATGCACTACCTCTAAAGCACTAAATCATACATTAGGGAGAGGTTGATTCATTTTTCTTGCATTTTGGGGGGTACATTGACTAGTCCATCATGGAAGTGGAAGATTTAATTATCTTGACACCAAAAAACTATCAACAATGGAGTCAATTGGTTATCACCATATCTTAGTCATCAAAATGTACTACCATATGCGAAAGGACTTTCATACGATGGTGACAATTTTTCCATCATTTGTCATACACTCTTTCTATTTATGGATATGGAGGTTATGGATTCACTTGATGGCATGAATTAATCTAATTTATATGATTATTGGATCTATCTTTGGGAGCCATGTGGAGATCCACACATTCCTCCATTTCTAGAAGATCTTTTACCTCTTGATGTAGTTGCATCCTATCCAGATGAGATCACACCTCCTGATGCTCCTATTGCTACTACTAATCTAGTTCCAACCATATATGCTTCTGATTCAGTGCAGTAGGAAACCCTATGTCTTCCTACTTTAGCTTCATGGGATGATTTCCTACCAGACATTACAGGTCTGTTTGTGGAGTCTCACATTGAAGATGTGGGAGACATCATCGATGATATTTATCTTCTTCTTGTTGAGGCAAATACTTCATCCATTTCCACAGTGATAGGTCCAACACAACAGGGTAGACCTTGTCGTCTAGCTCTAACAGTAGTTGATGGCTTCTTGATAGGCATTTTAGGTTTGTTTGTGGAGTCACACATAGTAGATTTGGGAGAAATCCTTGATGATCTACATCTTCTCTGATGAAGATGATCCTTCCAAAGTTTTTTTGAAGGCTCACTTTGACCCTCGTGTCCATTCTCTACATGATCAGTCTTCACAAGTTGATATGATTGTGGATCCTTATGTATAGCAGTTGTAGGAGGTCTCTTTATCATTTGAGCAGACACTTGGTTCTTTGGGGCATGTTCTACATCCATCCTTGCTAGATTTGAATATGTTCTTTTCTGTAGTGTTGCAAGGAGTGACCATTAGCATCGACATAGGGATAGTTGAGAAGGGTTTAGAGACACCATTCATCATTGAGATTCTTTCTACACATAGGGGAAGTATCTCACCTATACCTCTACCATTATTTCTTCCAAAGGGGAGGAACATTATTTAACATTCATGGATCCATGCATCTTATTTTTCATCTCTCTTTTTGGGGGAGGGTTTTTCCCATGAGTTTTTCCCTCTTTCTCTACTTTATAAGACATTGCATTTCATTGTGTACTTAGGTACCTAACATGGCCTAGTAGCCGGGACCCATCATGCATTTTCATCCTAGATTTTGTGAGCTTAAGTGCATTCCCCTAAGTTGCACTTAAGTGGGGGTGTTGGTGTAAATAATTACTCACTATTTACACTTACTTAAGTTTACTTAGGTTAATGATTTATTTTATTATTTATTACCTAGCCACCAAGGAGTATGCATACTCTTGTGAGTTGTCATGTTGACAACATAGGAGTTTGTACCTCTTTTTATGCACATGGTGTCTACAACATAGGAGTAAGGACTCTATTTCAGCCCATGGTGTCTACATCATCTCCACATGAGATACACCTCATCATACTTATCCTCTTATCTACAATGGAAGGTAATCCACTTCTGGTGGATGTGTGCTTAGTTGTTGACCTTATCTCCTAGAACCTTCTAGCGACCTTCTAGATGCATCTTAGAGGCCTTTATATATAGGCATTTCTAGTGTGTATGCATACAATACATTGTATAGAACATTGAATAGCAATAAATCAATTGTGGATATTGTTATTCTAATCATACCTTGTTGGTCTACTGTTGTGCTTATGTTTGAGTTCTTTGATCTTGGGTGAATTTTTCCCTAAGACAAATTCTTACACTTATCGATATTGAAATTCCCTCAATCTTCCATGTTGACACTAAATTCTTAACTCCCTCTTTGACATCAATTACCAAAGGATATAAGCTTTTGAAGATGCAATGTACCTTTAATTGATTCATATGCAATATGCTCTTCATTTCACACTTGAAGTGTGACAATCTACATCAACTTGATAGATCTTCAATGGAGCCAGGTTGATGCCTCACTATCTTTTTCTTTAGTAAGCATCAAATAGGGAAATAATCCCTAGTTTACCTCTTAGATACATGAATTCATCCTTAGGTACTAAAGCTTTAGTAAATATATCTTCTACCTGCTCCTTTGTGTTCACATATTCCAATCTCACTTCTTTATCTTGAACCAATTCCCTTAGGAAATGATATTTGATTGCAATGTATTTTGTCTTTGTGTACATCAGTGTATTTTTGGATATATTGATTGCACTTATGTTATCACAATAGAGAACAACTGTTTCCTTTATTTCTTCTTTCATTCTTCACATCAATTTCTTGATCCACATTATGTTAGAACAATAAACTACTACAACAATATACTATTCCTCTATTGTGGATTGAGAAATACAATTCTACTTCTTTCTTGTCCAAGATACTAACCTCTTTCCAAGAAATAATGATCCTCCACTAGTAATTTTTCTATAACCAATGCTTCTTGCCTAATCTGTGTCAGTAAAGGCTCTCAAGATTTCCTCCTTTCTTATAACATGGCCCATATTCTTCAGTTCCTTCTAGATATCTCAAAATCCTTTTGACTATCATCATGTGATTTTCTTTAGGATTAATAGGAAATCATGCAATATGCCAACTGCCTATGCAATATTGTTAATTGTTCATATATGTATCACATGACAGAGGAAGTTTCTATCACTGATAGGCCTTGATACATCATACATATTTGCACCATTCTATAATTCACAAAGCTCATCAATGAGGGGCTCCATGTATACATCCATTTCCTTTACCTAATACTTCCCTAAGTATTTAAACAAAAAAATTATTATTAGGGTTCAACAAAATTTAATTAATTGTATATAATATTCAAGAGATCATTGTAGTCATATGTTCTAATACCTTGTATGATAAGATTTAACATTGCATGCTCCTTTTTCATTACCATCCAAGGGTGAAGATTGTTGTTAATAATTAAAACTAGCCAAACAAAATATGTTGTTCTAAGATGTCCAAAAGGATTATCACCATCCATTGCTAGAGAGATTCTTCCATTCCTTGACACATTTCTAAAATATGGCAATTTTTCTTCAATCTCTTTCCAATATTTTCTATCCATAGCCATACGCATGACACTATCTTGGCTTCTCCCATGTGCATGATAATCCATATATTTTACCAATTCCTTGCATTTTAACATCCTCTCAAACCTTGGCTTTAGGGAAATATGTCGTAGTACTTTATAAGGAACCTTTTTGGATACTTGATCTTGATGATACCTACTTGTGTGACACATTGGGCATTGTTGTAAATTTGCATTTTGCCCATAGTATAATATATGGTCATTTGGACATGCATCATATATATTGTACCTTATTCTAATGTCTTCTATTATGGAATATACTTCTCTATGGGAATGAGGCAACTTAATGTCCTTTGGAAGTTTTTTTTTTGCCAAAAGTCTATATGATGCAATAAATTATTTTTATTAGTATACATAATACTTAAAACTTTAAAGACATTAAAGAGCATTAATTTATAAGAATACAAAATCCCACCTCAATATATCAATAAAGCATGTATTTGTCAATCTGTTTGTAACCTTCAATTTCAACAACAACATAAGTGTCGCCAATATTGAAGTATCGTCATTTGGGAAAAGTGGCATTCTAGCCATCTGTGCTAGGGGTGAATCAGTAACTTCTTCACAAGATATGTAGAAGTCTTGGATAAATTTATTGACACCACCCTCATTTACCTATGAAGTGGTTTCATCCATAAATTTGTCTTGATCCTCATCTTGGGATTCATTATCATTAGTAATATTCATTGGTTCTTCAACAACATTGGGAGATGGAAGGACCTTTTTATCAAAAATTCAATTAAAATGATCAATAATAATACACATATATACTATTTATTATAAGAATTACCAATATGTTAATTATATTATACTTGTTCTATATAAACTCCATATTTCAATCTATGCATACCAAAAAGTCATCTCTTCTTTAGTTTCGTATTTTGACACCTTTTACAAGTGCAATATATCATTTCATTAAAATATTATTTTGTACATAGAGCAGGTTTTGTTGCTCGATCATCTGAATATTCAGATGATGATGATCTTCTATTTCCCTGAATGCACCATATACTATCAATAATAAGTGTGCAACTTTTAACTTGGATATTACATCTTCTTCAAGATCACACAACTATTACAGCTTAATAAATTTAGAACTATGTAAACACAACTTTAAGGTGACACATACATAAGTGGAAACTTTTTATATATTATTAATATAGAATTCAGTGGTGCAAAAACTAACAAATAGTTTTCAACTTCAAAGAGATGAAATTTTAATTTTATTTTCTTATTCTTGGATCACCTTTTTGGGGAATTTTCAATGTGGAAACCAACAACAACAAATTAATATGAATTCTTGTATGTCTTGAGGTAGCTTGAGATAATATATTAGAATGATTTTTTATCATTATTTAAAATAATTATATAGCAAAAAAATATACTATGTTTTGACGTTCATCTCATCACACAACCATAGCTAAGAACCATTTTAAGTAACACGCTTCTCTTCAAAAACTCTCACTCAATGCTTATGAGCTTATTCGCACAATAGCTCATCGGTAAGATTATTTAATTTTCATTGTTGAATGTGTTTGCTATATTGATGGGTTTCAGTTATGTCACTAAGGAGTTCTATAATTCATATATATTAATCTAAAACATATAATTTTTATCAATAATTAGTTAAATATTTTAATCATAATAACATTGATATGAAATAATATTACTCAGTGTGCATCCTATTAACTCATAGTTTAGTTTTTCATTTCACAAAAATGATGGTGTGAGTAGAAGAAAAAAAACATAATTATGTGGTTTTCATTTCATATGCACACCAAAAAGATAGCCTAATAGGAAGCTACAAAAAGGTCCATGTATGCTAGTTAGGATCATTACATAAATAGTTGATGAACTATATAAAAATGTGTATCCCAAAATAAGGTAACACTAATGCAAAATAGTGGAAAAGAGAACTTTTATATGTAAAGTATTCAAGTTTATCTTTGTAAGATCCTACAAAAATTGAACCCTAGTGAACAACTTGTATCATACTTTGACAAATTCTCAAGAATAACAGATATACAAATAGGAAAGAGTGTAATTCATCAAAATATATTTTCTTCTAATAGAATGATCTAATACAATTAACAACAAAATTTTAATTTACATGCAAAATGACGTGTCCAAAATAGTATATTTTTGTTTGACATGTAGACTAGAGTGATGCTAATGAATTCTAACACCCTTTAATAATTTAGTGCATCCAACATATCACTTTTGATACAAGTGATGGTTATGAAATGACAAAAAGATTCTCAAATTCAAATCACTAAGTCTTATATCTATACCTTGTGTAGTCTCATATTACTTTATATTATACACGTAAAAATACTCCTTTCTTTCAATAAAATGCACATAAAATTTCTTTCATTATTATATTCAAAAATTTATCAAATAAATCCTAATGTTGGACACCCATAGGATTTTGTAATTGGAAGTCCACATCACCTTGCCAAAGATATGTCTCTCAACAAGATGCTACAACTTAACAAGATCTAACTCAATCTAATCCAACTATCACATGATTTTGTATTTATAATTTATATGTATTAGATTTTTCTTGAGTGAGTGCATCATCTATTACATACACCGAACAATACAAGGAAGTCAAAACTCATGTTCAATCTACTAGTTGTGAGATAAGATAGCCTACTTTCATCTTTGTAAAGTCAAAACTACCTTCTTTAGAAATTTTGGCGGTTTCCTTTGTTCTTGGAGATCTTGGGGTTGGTTGTAAAGTCAATGGGGGAGAAGAGTTTTTATTGTTATTATGGAAGTGAAAATGGATGGTATTAAGGAAGGATGTTTTTATCTTTGGCCTTGTTACAATTCATCTTTGGTGCAAGTGGGCTTGATAGGAGTTGTGTGCTTCGTATTCCCAAGAATATTGAGTGCTTACTCATCCCTAGGAGATTGTGGGAAGTTCAACCACAGTATGGATCATTACTAATTCCTAGCCTACTTAAGATAGAAAGGGGATGTATATATCCTTGTTTTGAAGTCTTATCAACTTTGGTAGGGTTGTTGGAGGATTCGTTCCCTTCATTCTAAACTACTCAAGAAATAATCCATCTATAAATGATGGAAGCTACATAGCATTCATGTGCTTCGTGGCCCTTGGAACAAGCCTTACATTGGGTCTACTACATCTCGATAAGCTCAATAGGGATGACGGAAGCAAGGTCACCCTTGTAAATTATTCTGATCTATGGACTGAGACCTAAGAGATTATAAATATTTTTAAAGATAATTATATGATGTTGTTGACCCCTTTTATAAAGCTCTAACTAATGATTCACAAACTCTGAATGGATACATGGGGTTCTACAATGAGTATAGAGTGCAAGAATAGTTGTAGCATTGAAATTTATTCTAAGAAAAATTCATTAATTACATAGTTCCTCATCAACTAGGAGCAAGGTAAACTTTAAGAAAGCCGTCTCCAAAAAAAGATATAAAATATTGGCAAATCTTTCATATTAAAAAAAAAAAACAAAATTATTTCTTTTGGCGAATCTCTCAATTTTTTATTCTAAATATTGTTAATATTGGTGATTATTTTCGAATCATAATTTTTTTGTATAAAATATTGATGAATCTCAATAATAATAGGAAGTTCATTAATCACCATGAAATATTACAAATCAAAATTGAACATTTTTTTACCTCATGGAATATTATGAGGATCATTACATATACTTTAAATCAATAGTGAAGACTAAATATTGGTGATATATCCCTAAAGTAACTAATAATTATGATAATTATTGGTCAGTTCAATTTAATTTATCCAATAATATTATATTTAGGTGACTCAAATCTAATCATGTAATGAATATTATGGCGAATATTTGAGTTTAAATTTTTTAATAAAATAAATTATTGAGCGATTTTAAATATTCTAGAACTAAATTTTATAAAACTATGGCGATTTAGGTTGTATCAAATCTTAAATTATTAGCCAAATCACTAGCCAAAAAATTCTAAAATTAGCCAATTTATGAATATTAGCCACTAAAATATACCTTGACTAGGAGTTTACTACTGTCAGCTATCCCTTGGTTTTTTTGGTGATTCTTCTTTCTATGATTGATGGAATGCTTGAGCAAGAAATCAATGAAGATGGGTTGGAACTACCTGCCAGCAATAATTTTACAATTGAATCTCTTGAAAATATTTTTTCCTAGGTGAATAAATCTTGTATATGTTGGTTAATAATAATACATTTTTTTATTTTAAAGATTCTTAATGTTTTAGACTTCACATAACTAAACATAAATAATGCAATTCCAATTATTTTTCTCATTATTAAAAATTTATGATTATATATATGTCACTATCTTTGGATAGCTTCCAACAAATAATGTACTTTTCTAAAGATATTATATCATCAAACAAAAATAAAGCCTATCAATATCTTGAGTTTGTTTTTGCTTGACTGATCAGAACATCCATTACAATGCAATCTATTAATGTGATCCAAAAACCAATATGCATTGACACTGACAACAGACAAGATAATTAGAACTCATCTTCAATCCACTAACTGGATAACCTGCATTTTTCATCTTGTCCAAATACAAGATGATAAAGTTCCTATAAACTATTTAAGAACATGAATATGCTGCTATTGAAATATTCTTACTAGGTAAGCATAAATTTAATAACTTGCCAGTTAAACAATGTGAATGTGTTGATATTCAATATGAGGACTGGGGGCCTAAACAATGCTTTTAATTTCTTGGTTCAGATTTTGGAAGCTATAGGGGTTGTGTATGTGTTGGACTTGAACAAGAGTATAGAGACACAAAGATTCATTGGCTTGGCATTGTGGCATTATTGGGTAGATCAATTGTGGCCTTAGATGCTTACTGTAATATATTTCAAATAAATTTGCACTAAATTATTTGGACTTCAAGAATTCAAGTTCTACTTTTGCAGGGCCATGTATCCTATATTTCTATTATATATTGATGGATGTAATGTTTGAGAACCTCTTTTATTGGACAATTATAAGTATCAATTTTTATGGCTCTGTATCTTGGGTATGAAAATAATAAGTTTGATTGGGTGTATGGCCTTTTAGGTTTACAAATCTAAAAATGGGATAACCCCATTCTAATCATTGAACATACTTAACAAATTGTGATATTGAAACATCATAGGCTCTGTTAGATCTACTCCTCTCTTGTTACAATTACTTGATCTTATTTTGTTTCATTCTTTTGAAAGTCAGCACTGACAAAGTTATGATTGTTGCAAGTGCAATTCTAATCAATAAATAAGGAGGTAGTTGTATGCTATCTATGTATGTCATGTTTAGCACGTATGCTTTTCTTCTTTTGTTATTATTTAGCATTTTCATTTAATTGTAGGAAACAGAATTTTCAATCTCTTTATATGGGTCTATCATAGATGCCAATAATTTTCCTAAAACTTTTTTTATATCAATTAGTTACAATTATATCATTAATATCAGCTGCTAACATAAGCTACAATCAAATCTAATAGAATTTTTTTTGATTGGCCCTAAATCAAACACATAAGCCACCTTCACAAGGTGCAGGAAGGCATCACAAGGAGAAATATGAAACAAAAAAGAGAAAAATAAAGATCCTTTAGAGTACATTAGTAGTAGCAAATTTCACTAAACTTATGAGGAGAAACTAATTCAAACTTTATAGGCATATCCTCACAGTTGGATGTAGTATTCCATTGTTGAGCAGCTACTGAAATATAAGACAACAATTAAAGATGAATGAGAAAATACTTGTTGTAAACAAAAAATAGATTGTATACACTGTTAAATTCACATATTCATGGATGAATTAGAAAATAGTCAATGCAAGTGAATAACACATCCATTCTTGATATTTACCTCACAAAAACACACATGAATATTACCAATGCCTTAGCTGGAAACCACTTTTGTTATGTCATTGTTTTGATGAACAATAGTAACCCTTCACCATAGAAAAAAGAACTTTAGTTTTACACATTTTACCACAAATGAACCCAACAAATTTTAAATAAGACCTAAAATTCAGCCTTCTGGTACCATTTATTGACTCTTCCTTATCAAAAATTTAGAACAATTAATCTGGATAACTATAAGCTTTGAAAATACATAGTAATTCAGCAGAATTTTTTATTTTGTACACTAATTTGGGATCAAATTTATTTTACACATTTGCTAATCATAATACCCATGAAATATGTTAAATACTTTTTTTTAAAATGTTTATATATTTTGACTTGCTATAGAAATTAGGCTCTAACTGAAAATAATTAGAATTTCAACCTATATTTGAAAAACACTAATAGACTTATGCTCAATGAAATGGGCATGGATCTCAACCTATATTTGACAAGCACTAACTAGCTGATGCTCAATGGAATGGTCATGGTTGCACTATCATTATGGAAATAATTTTACTGGTGATGAAAATTTGATCTTCAAATTCTCAAGTTTATTATCATGGTAAAACAAGCTACTTGGTGAGAAAAGACATCATGGGAAAACAATGTCACCATAAAACATGGATATGTAATCTCAATATGTTTTCTTCCACTATGTTCTTAGTCATGGTAGATGTATGTGGCTTTCATATGCAATGAGATTCTCTATTAGGTTATAACTTGGATGAGATTTTTGTAGAAAAGAAAATAGCTACAACAACTAGATTCACAGGTAATCAATAGTTGAAGTACAGACACATACATTGAATAGACATCATACTACACATGCTCTGATTGAACAGTGAATACTTTATTTTTTACAATAGAGAGTCCATATTTTATTAATAGTTGATGCTCTCTCACCAATTCAAAATAACATATCTCTATTATAAGTCTATAACCATCATAAAATTTCATCATATCGTAGGCAAACTACATATTTGATTTCTGAATAAGTTTTAAAAATCATACCCAAACTACTACAAAACAAGCTTTATTGGTGAAGACTAGCAATGAATGATGCATGTGTTATTCCCCATTGTTTGTTGAAAACTATGGACTAAATTAAACTCCCCTAAATATATGCACAAAATCATAAATAAAAATTAAATACCATTAATTTTGTGAGTGAATAATTTCATGGTTTTCTATATCTCATTGACAACAACATCATTATTAGCTTATATGATGGAATTGGAGTTAAGTATCGATTCTCTACAATTTTGGATTGCCTAAATGTTGCACAACCAATCCCAGTTCCAAAACCTGGTAAAATCTTTTAAAAAGAATTAAAATGGTATTGGTTGCCTCATTCTAGAAATTAATTCAAGGGTTTCTCACAATTCCTCTTCCTACTAATATGGTCTTCTTTTTCCCAGTGGAAATTTGGGTTCCCATTTATATAAAGCCCCAAAATTTGTGCAAATTTTTTTCCAGATCACATTTTTTTATCCATGGTTTTTTGGGATTGATATTTCTCTTGATTGATTACTCATATCACTCTTGACTTGAGGTGAAGATGAGGTCAATTCTACACATTGAAGAAGGGCAGTTTGGGAATGAGATAGATTCCAAATTCTGGGAAGTGTGTGTAAAGCATGGAATTGATCCAACTAGGAGATGCCATGGGACAAATGATTTGTAGCTAGAGAGAGTGAGTGTGTACTACAATGAGATGAATAGTGACAACTGATTTGTAGCTAGAGAGAGTGAGTGTGTACTACAATGACATGAATAGTGGGAAATTTGTTCCTTGGACCATGCCAATGAATCTAGAGTCAAATGCCATTGATAGTGTGAGGTTGGACTTTTACGACAAGATCTTGATGCAGGAGCATCTTGCATGGGAAAAATAAATTTTAAAAAAATTATTAAAAAAGAAAAAAAAATTGTAGGAGAGAGAAAGTGATGAAAGTAGAAAGAAAATAATTTAAAATAGAAAAATAAGAAAAAAGGAGAAAAGAGAAATTTTTATTTTCAAGGTGCATAGGTGGCATAAATAGAAAAATAATAAAAATAGTTGTTATTCCATTAATCGAGGTGTGTAGGTGGCATCTTAAGAAGTTTGTGGAAAGTTCCTTAAATCATGCATTTAATATTTGTTGTGATCTACAAAAGAAATGTAATTTTCTAATTGGGCCACATGGTGGTGCTTAGTTTTATTTAGGTGGAAATTCTAGAAGGTTGTCGATATTGTAGAAGGTTGTGGATATTCTAGAATGTTGTGGATAAATCATGTATTGGGTGGTAAGTTCCTTTTTAAGGAAGGTTTATGTTCATTTGTAATGAAGCTCTTCAAATGCAATCTCTTGTAAGGAAGCTCTCAAGGTGTAGCTCTTCAAGTAGAAGTTTGAGAAGTAGAAGTTTGGAAAGTAGAAGCTCTTCGAGTATAACCTCTTGAAGGATAGGCTCTTCTTGTAGAAGCTCTTAGTGAGAAATCTCTCTTATATTGTAAGAGTTTGGAGTTTTTCCATTTGGAGAATATTGTAATGAATTGCAAGTATTAATGGATGCCTTATGAAGCATTTTTGTCATCTCTTTGTATCCATCTTGTTGTGATATTGGTTGTGAGTTGGTACGGGTGGTGTGGCCCTACATTAGTGGTATCAGACTATACCTACATTAGTGGTATCAGAGCAGGAGTTCCTGAGCGTGTGGACAGATCACCAAATGTGAGGCAGTTTGCACTAGGACCTTGAGTTGGGTGAAGTTTGTCAAGAAGTTCTTGATTGTGTAGACAGATCGCCGACTATGAGGCAGTTTGCACAAGGCTCTTGTGTTGCACAAGATTTTTCTTCTAAAGACTTGAGTATGGAGAAGAGAAAGAAGAAGATGACTTTTGTGATTGGATGGATTCTAAGGATTCCTCGACTACAGAAAACTAGGGCAAGAAATCAAGATGCATTGCTAGTTGACTTACAGAAGCAAGTGAATGAATTAAAGCTAAGTTACAAAAATGAACAGCGCATTACCAGAAAAGAGATGTTGATAATTCCTTGGATGCGAAAAAGATAGAAGATCCAGTGGAGTATCATACATGTGATACAAAAGAAGAGCAAGCAGATGAAGAGGAAATTATTTGTGAACCAAAAGTTGAAGAAGATGAAAGAGAAGAGGAAGAACATGAAGATAACCATATTTGTGTGCCAAAAGTAGATCAAGATGATTTGAAGATTGCAAAAATGGAGGAAACATATAGTGCCTTAGTTGGAGATCAAGCAAGTGAAGAAGTTACATACATTGTTGACGGCATGAAAGAGGCAAGCAAAGATGACTATGTCAAGGAGGTAAATTCTTATGAATCATGGGATGTTGTCTTTGAGATGAGTTTAAAAGATATTGATGATGGTTTGCATGAGGATCTTGTTAGTGATGTGTGGTATGCAAAGAAAGATTGGTATGGTGTTGTTGGGTTTATTATAGGTGTGATTAATTCAACAAGATTGGATGAGGATGAGATTTATACTTGGACAAAGTTCATTGCAAAGGAGAAATTTCAGCAACAAACACTTGTTCTGACTAGGTGTTGGAAAAGAAGAAAGAAGGAAATATATCGGCACCGGATACTTGTTCCAGCTATGTGTTGGAGGAAGAGGAAAAATGAATTTGTTAGCAATGGCTACTTCATTTTGTGAATCTATACTCACAAAAATTTTCCTACCATGGGAGTCAGATGCAGGAGCATCATGCATCAGGAAAAAAAAAAAAATGTGGAATCCTTTAGTGAAGATGAAGATGGTTGTATATCTGTCTTTTGGCGTCAAAGTCTGGGACACACTTTTCTATCTACTAGGGGAGTCTAATGCAGGAGCATCTTGCATAAGAAAATTAAATTTATAAATATTTTTTTTTAAAAAAAATTGTGGAGGAGAGAGAAAGTGACGAAAATAGAAAGAAAATAATAAAAAATAGAAAAATAGGAAAAAAGGATAAAAGAAGAATTTTTATTTTCAAGGTGCATAGGTGGCATAAATAGAAAAATAATAAAAATAGTTGTTATTCCATTAATCCAGGTGTGTAGGTGGCATCTTAAGAAGTTTGTGGAAAGTTCCTTAAATCATGCATTTAATATTTGTTGTGATCTACAAAAGAAATGTAATTTTTTAATTGGGCCACATGGTGGTGCTTAGTTGTATTTAAGTGGAAATTCTAGAAGGTTGTGCATATTGTAGAAGGTTGTGGATATTCTAGAATGTTGTGGATAAATCATGTATGGGGTGGTAAGTACCTATTTAAGGAAGGCTTATGTTCATTTATAATGAAGCTCTTCAAATGTAATCTCTTGTAAGGAAGCTCTCAAGGTGTAGCTCTTCAAGTAGAAGCTTGAGAAGTAGAAGTTTGGGAAGTAGAAGCTCTTCGAATATAACCTCTTGAAGGATAGGCTCTTCTTGTAGAAGCTCTTAGTGAGCAATCTCTCTTATATTATAAGAGTTTGGACTTTTTCCATTTGGAGAATATTGTAATGAATTGCGAGTATCAATGGATGCTTTATGAAGCATTTTTGTCATCTCTTTGTATCCATCTTGTTGTGATATTGGTTGTGAGTTGGTACGGGTGGTGTGGCCTTACATCAGTGGTATCAGACTATACCTACATCAGATGTAGGGCCACCACCCTTACCAACTCACAACCAAAAATGCATCAGATCTTCAGGAAACAAAGTTTGAGATTCTATGTATCAGTTATTATTTCTTCCTTGGAGATGACACATTCATCTCCTTGTCATCCATATGTAACATTCTTGTATGGATTCATTGAAGGGCATAGGGTCCTATCCTACCAGGGCCATCTATTTACTAAGTCATTTTAGTTGGAGGGTTTTGACATTTGTTAGAAATTGTGAAAATAAATATAAATCCAAAATCTATTGAAAGGGTTAGATTAGACAACAGGAAATGAAATTGGCATAATAACAATATAAGACCAATTTATGATGTAAATTCTCAAAGGCATAATAACATCAATATTTCCTAATATGTTGTATGATATATTTTATATATATCTGAGATATGAATACAAAGAGCTAACCTATTTATATAGGCATGACCTAGGAGCAAGCTTGGACAAGATTGAGACAAGTGTCTCAACTTGGAGGAAGTAGAGCCCTCATGGACTCAACAACCTACCATCCACCTAAAATCTATAAGGGTGGTGTCTAAATTAGAGTTAACCACATGTGAAATTTTAGGAGTAATTATAGCCAAAGGGATAACTCAATGATATCATCCTAATAATAATATCCAAAATATATAATTCCTCTTAATTTATGAGTTCACCTAAGTAAACTTAATAGAAGAGTGAAATGGGAAAGATCCATTTACTCTAACACCTCTCCTTAAGTGTGACGAGTCCTGGCAACAAAGCCATGTTAGGCACCTATGTACAACTAAAAATATGCAATCTCTCAAAAAGAGGAGAAAGAGGGAAAACCACATGGGAAAAACCCTCTCCCAAAAAGCGAGAATTGAGAAGACAAGATGCATAAATGGAAGGTATAATCAAGACCCCCCCATTGTGACATACATAATGCATATACTATCGATAAGTATGAGAAGAAGAGAGACATAACAACCCTTCTTCAATGTGGAATGTCGACCAGTAGTAGATGCTCCAAGTTCAATATAGAAATTGTGCCATGACTGAATAACAATATTCCTCCCTTTAAGAAGAAATAAAACTAAAGGTGCATTAATGAAGCCTCCCCAATCTGAAAGAAGAAACCTCAAAAAGTATGGAATTGCTAGAATGTGCTCAAGTGTCCCCATGTCAAGGTTGAAAGAAGATGTCATGAACCAATTAAGATCAACCCTAATAGAAGAAGGTAACAAGCAAGCAGACATTGGTAACTAATCCATGTGAGAATCTGTACTTGGGCACTTTGCTTAAAAGGACAAGACGCGATCAACTAAGGATGAATTTAGGACGTGTTGTAAATAATCAAGAATCTTCTTTGAAGGTAACATGATATCCTCTAATTGTTGTACTAATTCACATGAAGATAAAGTGATCTCCTCCAACTGTTGTACTAATTCATATGAACCCATGGCTGTATGAATGTAAGAATCATCTGGAATACTAGTAGAAATAATATCAATAGAAGGAGAAGGAATGGCTGACTCAGGAACTTCATCACATGTAAGAATTCCCAAGTTCGAGTAGCCAAAGTTCTCCTCAATACGTGAATCAACACTAGAAGTGTGATCAGAATATGCTAAAGAGTTACTATCATCATCAAGAGAAAAGTCTTCAAGTTAGTCTATCTAAGATTCATGATCAACCACTCTTGTAGCAATGATCTCTCCAGAATTCCACAATCCACTTTTTGACAATTTTGACACTAAAATCAATATTTTTGAAACAAACCTTACATTCAAGTGACTATATCTCTAAAATTATGAATAATTTTAAGATGACATAAACTAGTGATTTCTAGTACTCTATTCCTACTTTGTAACCACATTTTTTAATTTAAAAAAATAAATTATTTAAGTCAATTTTTTCTTCTGCTCTGAAAAGTGGTACATATTAAAAATAAATATTTTTAAAGAGTGATAGTTCGCTTGACACACATAACTTTTTTTCTAGAAATGATAATGAGGTAATTCTTTCGGCATTGGATTGGTAACATCAATATCTAGAGGATTCATTTGGTTTGATTCAATTTGGCTGAATATTGTATAGTTTATGAAGTTTTGAAGTGACATCAATTGTAATTTAGACATATGTTCATTTTGACACAAATTACATGAACTCAATTTATCATAAATCTATTTATTTTCTAATAGAAAGCTATCTCAATAACCTATTTCCCAGATATTTTTCAAATTTTTTTGACCTAGTTTACTAATTTTCCTAAAGTGTCGAAGTCAGTTGATGTTCAATTGGTAATGAACCTATAATGAGTTAAACTCATATTTGAAAGTTTTAATGAATACAATATGTATTACAATTATAGTCACTGGAAAACTTGCTTTGAGTAGTACAAATTGGCATTTTTTATTTTACAATAGGAGATCATTCATTATCAATTTTGGATGTCAAAAGAGCCAATTTAATTTTCTTTCCAGAAAAGAGGGTGAAAAGTTTATAAACTAACATGTTCGCATGAACATGATGTTCGCACGAACATATAGAACATGTTCGTGCGAACATATGTTTAGGCAAACATACGTGGCTAAAATTTCTATCCCCTAAAAACTTAATTTGACATGTTCGGGAAAACATGTAAAATAATTTGTGTTCATTTGAACATGTCAAAAAAACATAAATCATGACATAACATGCAAACAAGACAAAATATTGATAGTGAAGCCAAATGTTTTAAAGTTGCTGCAAAAATTTTATAAAGTTACTGCATTAATTTATTAAGGCAAGGTTAAATTTTTTATTTTTATGACTTTTTGATGGAAAACAAGAAAGGAACGCATATTCAAGGAAGAGATTTGATGAAGTATAACAAAGAAATCTTCAAAAGACTATGGCACGTTATCATCAAATTAAACAAGGTCTTTAATTATATATATTAAATTTATTTATTTTTATGGTCTTGAATTTAATTATTTTTCAATCTTATTTTTTATCTAATTTGATTTATTTATAAATTTGTTGCAAACAATCAACAAGGTGAAGGAAATATTGAAGAAGGCTCAACAGAGGTAGAAGAAGTGCATATGGGAGAAGGCTTAGGAACACTCCCTATGGAATCTCAAAAAATGATATTGAAGAAGGTTCAAGATCACTCCCTATAGAGTTTCAAATAAAAGAAGTTGGAGAAGGGTCAGAATCTTTTCCTGGAGAATCTCAAACAATGAATGTTGGAGAAGGTTCAAGATTGCTCCCTATAGAAATTTTAGTAATAGAAGTCAGAGATTAGGATCAAGTGTAGGAATTAGTATGGATGAACTCATTAATATTTCCCAATCTATAAAGAATGCTATTTCTCATAAAAATTTAGATCATTTACTTAAAATGGATGTGGATAAATTGAGAAGACTTGTAGCTACTATTCAACCATTAAGTTTGTCTAAGAAAAGGTCAATGAATAAGAAGATAAGATAAATTATGACTAAATTTGATAACACTGAAACACTTGAACAAGCTCAATTGCTTTCACTTTTCCTTACACAAAAGAAGTTGTAAGAGGCATTGAAATTTTTACGTGTAGATGCAACATCAAAGAATAGAAGATTTTCTAACATGCAAACTGATGTGATTGAAAATGTTAAACAAGGTTTGAGAAACATAGGAAAACAGTCTCAAACTAAAGATAAGTCCATGGCAAGAAAAGTGATGTTGATGTCTGTTGTAAATAATAATATAACCCAAAATATATAAATATCTTCAATTTTATCTAAAATGGGTTTTAGTAGGAAAACAATGAGAGAATATGTTAAGAGAAGATTAATTCTAGATGACAATACTATGAAAGGCAATTGGGCAATCATGTGTAGAGCACCTCGTTCTGATAGGATTAAAGAGGGATTAAAAAATTTAGTCATATCATTTTGAATTGATAACACTCATCCTTCATCAAATAGTAGAGATGTTATCAGGCATAGGATTGCATCTGGTGAATATGAACATCATACAAAACATTGGTTGGACACAACACAACATGAGTTATATGTGTCATTTTGTAGTGAACATCCTAATGTAAAAGTTGGGCAAACATTATTTGAAAAATTGAAGCCATACTTTGTGAGGTCAAACAAAGTATTTGAAACATATTTTTGTCGTCATCATATTGAGTTTGATCTCCACTATCAAGTATTTTGAAAGTTTGTAGAAAGATACATATGGTTTTCATGTTGCTCCCTGAGTTTATATCATCCATTCTATGTGAAAAAATAGATGATCGAGCGGGTCAAATAAATTACATCAAAAGATTATGTGAAACATGTGGTGAATTAGCTCTATTTCCTTTGGAAATTGAAAATATTGATGTAACAAAAAAAATGAATTGCAAAAGTTACAAGTATGTGAAGAATGAAACAATGTTGGGGAAAGAGACAAAAAGGTTGGAATATGTTGAAGAGGAGTCACCTATTGTAACATTTATGGACATATTTAAGAATTTGATTCAACCTTATATTCATTACGCATTTTTTGCAAAGTGGCAAGCACAACAATTTCAAACTTTGAGAGATAATTTTCCACATGGATTGTATTAGTTGATTTTGCAAAGAACTATTCCTTTGTTCATCAGAAAGCAATTCAATCAGATTATTTCTTTTCTAAGAAGGTCACTATTATGGTACATGTTTGTTATAGACATGTACAGTTAGATTTGGGTGGTGTTTAGAGTACAATTCAAGCATGAGTAATTAAAAAGAAATATCACTTTTATATAAGTGATGATAAAGAACATGAAATTCACTATGTAGAACATTGCTTCAATATGTTCTTTTCTTATTTGAAAGAAAGAGACATAAATGTTGATAAATATTATGTTTGGTCTGATGGATGTGACTTATATTTTAAATCTTTGGTTTGATGGATGTGTTGTATAGTTTAAATCATCTAGACCATTTTATGCATTATGTAGATATTATCTTAATGAGAATATAAAACACACATGCAATTTGTTTGAGAGTGGCCATGGAAAAGGTGAACATGATGGTGCTAGAGCTTGCATCAAATGTGCTCTATGAAAGTATCAAATGAATTATCAGGGAGTTCATATAAATGATGCACATGATGTTATTGAATGGTGTAAGACACATTTTTCACCAAATGAGGTCGGGACATCATCAACAACAAGTCAACAAGTACCATGTAGAGTCATTTGGGAGATAATAGGTATGGATGTATACATTTGTTTAAATTTGATGCAATTAATTTTTAAATTTTTATTTTTAAGTTTTATCTTTCAATTTGTTGAAGTTTAAATTTAATTTGTCCATATTTTCAATTTAATGAACTTTCAAGTGTTAATAGAAAAAACATGCATGGTTGCAAGGGGATAGAAAAGACACATTCAGTCATGAGTACAGATAATTGCAATTGTGCACTGAAGACAAGAGAATACTAATGTTTTTGTGATAATTGCATTGATGAAGACAATCAAGAATGCATCAATCAAACACATGGATATACAAGTGCATGGATTTTGGTGCCACTTGATGTTACTAGTACATTTGATAAAGATGGTGAAAATTTTGATGATATTCCATTAATTTCTTATGATTATAATCATATCTTTGGATTGGTAAAAGTGGGTAAGTATTATAAAAATTAATCTCAACTTATCACTTAATCTTAATTTGTTATTTAATTGTCAATGAACTGTCTTATATATATTGTACACATGTATGTATACTTGTTATGGATGAGATGTCTTTGCAGTGATTGTTGAGCCTAGAAATCATAAAGGTGACATCACTTATTATTTATTGCAATGTACTGCAGAGAGGACAAAGTTATATGATCCTGAAGAAAGTGATGAAATGTTGTTCCCCATAGGTATTATACATACATGTTTGCATGTACATATATGAATTTATATATATCTAGGTAACTTTATATCTATCAAATTTTAAAATATTTAAATTTGTGGTGCAAGTTTTGTTTTGATATAGGGAACATGTTTGAAGCATTATTTCAATGATGATATATATGTTCATGTAGTGATTCTAGTTATATCATGATGTTAGTTAGATGAACTATTTTTATGTTGTTTCTATGGATACTTACCCCATACTTGCACATGTATAGTGTGTGTGTGTGTTTTCTTTATGTTTGACATTTTTGATGTGGTTGAGGAAGGGAGTCATAATCGCCTACTAGTCAGGATCTACATGATGAACCACGTCCTGCCATTGTCTGTTTAGTTAGAATATTGTGTTTATACATGCATGGATTTTATGCAGATTGCAAGTACTGGGTATCGACTTCCCTAAATTGCTAGGATGAGTGTACCCTATCGCAGTATTTCAATGGTATAAGTGGGGAGATAACTCTTGAGTCTAAATCCTAAACCCTAAGCCAATTGTCTTAGAAAATAGGACAAGTATCTGAGTTAGTTTCACCTTTTCGAATTCATCAAGTGACATGAATTCGTGACTTTGACCCTAGAGTTTGACTTTGTTCTTTATCTTCAGTTGAGTTGTCATTTTTGGTTTTGTGGGTCTGTGATGATTTTCTATTATAATTAAATCAAATTAAAAGATAATTTAATGAAAATTTTATAAAGAAATTTAATATTTAATAATATTTAATTAATTAAGAAATTAATTAAATAAAGGAATAAAACTTAAAGATTTTAATTAAAGTTCTAATTTAGGTGTATTTATATTTATTTAATTTAATTATTATTATTTAGGAGTTTTATTTTAATAATAAACTCTAAATAATATTATTAGTTGAATTAATAAATATATTATTAAAACTTCTAGTAATTAATAAGAGACAGTAAATAATTATTTAATAAATTTTATTTTAATTAAAGTGTATGCATGAAATTAAAACATAATAAATTAATTAAAGAGAGAAAGCTAATTATTTAAATAAAGATATTTTGTAATTAAATATCCAAAAGAGTTGTGCATGAAAAGGTAAAAGGTAATAAAGTTATAAACAGTAATTGATCAACGAGTTCCCTATCATGATTGCACAATCAGAGCCCCAAATTTAGAAAGAACTCTTTATCAAAGATCTAGAGCTCATTTCACAATTACACAGGTTTTAGAGGAGCAATTTCCAAGAAAGAAGATTTTCAAAGAACTGGGATTTGGAGAAGCGATTTTGGGAGAAGGAAGTTTTTAGAAGAATGGGTTTTTTTCTCATGTTCTTCATGCAATTGTGTGTTTATGTGTTTGTGTGTTAGCGTCAGATTCAGGTAGAATTTTGTGTTTGATTTGCGCAATAAGATTTCCATTTTCCATTCTTCGAAATATTGTCTTCTTCGTGTCTGGATAAATATGATTTTAGAGTTATACATTCAATTGAAACCCTCGTGATAAATTTTATTTGTTCTTTGTTTGAGTTTGGAATCTGAAACCCTTGTTTGATAAAATCGATTTTTGTTCCTGAAATTGTCTATGATTTATAATTGAAATCCTCATGTTAAAATTATTGCTCTTCATTTTCAAAAGCATCTGTAATGAATGGAGGAATTGAGACCCTTGTTGTTAATTTGAAGTTTCTATTTTTAGCAAGTTTCAATTTTTAAAAATTTTATATTTTTAGTAAGTTTCTACTTTTGAAAAATTTCCATTTTTAGTACATTTCTATTTTTGGAAAGTTTCCATTTTTAGTAAGTTTCATTTTTTTGAAAAGTTCCCATTTTTAGTAAGTTCCCATTTTTGGAAAGTTTCTATTTTAGCAAATTTCCATTTTTCAAAAGTTTATGTTTTAGCAAGTTTCTATTTTTGGAAAGTTTCTATTATTAGCAGGTTTCCATTTTTGAAAAGTTTCTATTTTTAGCAAGTTTCTATTTTTGGGAAAGTTTCTATTTTTTATCAAGTTTCTATTTTTGAAAAGTTTCCATTTTTATTAGGTTTACATTTTTGGAAAGTTTCCATTTTTAGCATGTTTCTAATTTTGAAAGTTTCTATTTTTAAGGTTTCTTTTTCAGGAAAGTTTTTCCAAAGTTTAATAAATTTAAAATTATTATGGTAATAATTGATAATTATTATTATTATTATTTTTAATAAGTGTTGTTGAAATTTGAAATTTAATTATTTGAAAATTTGATTTATTACTTTATTATTTAAATATAATTCTAAAGAAATTAAAAATCAAAGAAATTAATTAGGAGAATTAATATTTTCTTTTATAAACTTGGATGTATTTATATGGTTTAGATATTTGAAAATGATTTGTAATACTAGGGAAATTTTATTATTCAAAAACCTTAGCAATTATAATACTTTGAGAAAATGAAAATTGAAACCCTAATTGAGATTGAAAACATTACCAACTATAATATTTGGAAATGAAAACTTGGAAACCTATAAGTGAAAATTAAATATGCATGTTTTCCAAAACCTAATGTATTGTGATAAGTTACTATTGTATGTTTTGTATGAGACGTGTGGTTTTACTAATGTTGGGTTTCAGGGTCAACTTAGCTTTGACCAAATTAGGATGTTTACCAGAAGCTCAAGAGTACTTTTTTGTGATGTCATGATGATATTTTGATCTTGATCTTTATACTCAACCATGGTAATGTGTCTGGTATGCTCTATGAGGTGTTTTGATGTATTGATTATTATTGCTTTCCATTGTTTTTGTGTGAAACTGAGGTGAATGGTGTGACCTACCTGATATTAACTTTGATTCTTCAATCAATTGTATTTGGATTGCCTTTTCGTCACTTGTATAGGACTAAGGTGTTTGTATGATTTGTTCTTGGTGATGTCAAGTTATGACGTGGATTGTTTTATGTATACTTGATTTTGGGATCAATCGTGTTAGGATGATCATATTGGTGGGATCTATGATTATGATCAATGATTTTTAGTACTTATTAGTTGTTGGTTTAAGATTTGATATATGGTATGTGGTCTTTTGTGATCTTTCAATTTTACTGAGCTTAGGGTAGGTTATCTGTATGTCATGTTTGGAAGTGGCTTGCAATGGAGGTCGAGGCCCTAAAGAGGCGAATGGGTAACCCATTGTAGGTTATTAAATAAGTGATAAAATTTCATTAAATGGGTTTAAAATGAATTAATAATATAATGGTACTATAGAAAGTCACTAGGGGGTCGAAGGATTAAAAGACTAGCCAGGTAACCTTAGAGCTAACTCGTTAGTATGACTTGTCAGTATGAAAGGATACTAAAGTTTCATAGAGACACTAGGGGGATGGAGGATTAAAATATTAGCTGGGTAACCTTAGAGTTGGCTTGTGCGATGACACTTTTCCACATACATAATAGGTTTCATGTGTGTCTATGATGCCTCTGGGTTTAGTTGATACTTGTGTCTTAGTACCCTTTGAGATAGTTTTCTTTCAGGTGATTCCTTGAACCTAGATGTTGGTTTTGACTTTTGAGTTTGTTATCTTGTTTGGGACTTGGTTTTATCTCCTCAACATGGTGGGAGTGGGCCTTTTTGGGTTCCACAAGGTCAAGTGGTAGTTTTTTTTCTTATACCATTAAGATCTGATAGTTTGATTGTCGTGGCTAGAGTTTCCTATTCTATATCTCTTTCATATCTGATTTTGTTTTTCTATGATGGATGGTTATACTCTAAGTGTATTGTATTTGTTTTCACAAGTTCTTAAGAGATGTTGTAATCTATTTTATGATGTATATTATTTCAGCCCTTCATACCCTGTGACCTGTACAATGGATGATGGTGCATTATGATTATTGCCAAGTGGCATTTGAGATGACTATATATTATTTAAATGGAATCATACTTGTACATTATGCTGTGATGTGCATTTATTATATTTTGGATTTAGTGTTAATTAAAATTAAATGTGATTCATCGTCATGAGACCCTTAAGAGTTGTAACCTATTTATGTGTCATTGATGTATGAGTGTATGTTAATTGCTTCGGCTATTTTATAACTATTGTTGTATTTTTATTTTTTATTTTAAAATTTGGCAAACTTTGTGAAACTTTAGGTTAATTTCTTTTGGGTCACATGGTGGGGCATTACAGATTGCCTATTAAAATAGGTAGTTCATTACAAGGCTCAAATGAAGAATACAAAGACTGTGAAGATGCCATATGATGAGAACCTCTTGAATCTAGAAGACCTCTCCCTCAATTTGATCTTTTCCCTTATTATATTTTCCTTTAGCAACATTGGAATCAGAAGAAGAGGATGAAGTAGTCACTCTTGAAGGTAGATTTATTTGATTTTTCTTAAGAATATTCTTAAGTTCATCAATGTTCCTCTTGTAGCAATGATTTTCTTCATGTCCATTCTTCTTTCAATATGCACAAGTAGGATTTTCCTTTTTAGATGATTTTGTATTTGAGGACGAAGATTCAAATTTTCTCTGTGACTTGTTATGTTTATTCTTTTGTTTCTATTCAGGATTCCCTACTTCTTTTTGTACCTTAGGCTCACTAGAAATTAATGCTTGTGACTTGGATGTCTTGATGATACCCATTTGAATTAGCTTTACTTCCTCTTGGATTAGAAGATTTGAAAATGCATCAAAAGTAGGATAAACATATGTAGCTCCTATAGAAACCCGATTGGTATGAAAAGTAGAAACAAATATAGAATACTCAGGACCAAGCTTGGATAACACATTGAGAATAAATTGTATATCTTCCTTAAAATTATCTTGAATTTCTCTAGCTATGTTCTTAATTTTTTAGTCTTGGAGATGTAATCTTGGATTTTGTTAAAACTTTTTGGATCAATATTCATCAAATCATTATCTATTTGATAACCCTAATCTTGTCAGTTTTACCAAACAAAGTTTCCAAAGCATCTCAAGCCTCTTAGGTGTCTTGAATGATTCCAAATATAATTGCAAATCAAAAGAGACTAATTCCCAAATGTATCCAAGAGATTTCTCATGACTAATCTCCCATGCTTGAAGAGCATAAGCATCAATAGGTGCGGTAATAGTTTCATTTACATATCATGTGCAACCTTTTTCCCTTAGATAATTCCTTACTAATTTTTTCCATGATTCATAATTATATGGAGTTAGGAATTCAATTTTTTATTTTCCCATTTGTACTACAACCAAGAACTGATGAAACCAACACAACACATGATCACCCTCCCAAATTTACTAGATTAGAAATTTCCCCTCAAGATGCAATGATTTTGCACTTTATAATTTAGCGCATGTACAACTGCCAATTGCCAAAATGGACCAAAGTGAACTTCTAATTTTGATAATTACAACTTCAAATATGAAGTAATAAGAGACTTATACAATTAGGACACTAGATCACTCAAGGATCTAATAGAGTACAAGTGCTAAATTAGGCCAATTTTGACCAAATTCTGAAAGTACTATGTCTACCTATAATATCCTTGAATAGATACTAAAGATGAGAAAGTAGACAAAATCGTGCACTTTAAACAAAATAACACCTCAAAAAGTATCTGTATGAGCTCAAATGATGCCTCAAAAGTTGTAAAATTCAAGATTGTGCAAAGACTGTCATAAAGAATTGTAAGAAGTACCCATAAGAGGTGGCCTCACAAGAAGATGGATATTGTTAGAGGAGGGACCCACTTAATATGAGCTAGCCGAAGGTGGGCCCTACTAGAGGGGGGCCCATTAGATGTGAACCCCACTTGGTGTGGTCCCTGCTTGGTGTGGGTCCCACTTGATGTAGGCCCTGCTAGAAGTTGGACCTATTGCAGGTGGACTCTACTTGGTGTGGACCCCACTTGTGTAAGATGTTGCAAGTTGGTGGGCCCCATGGGTAGGTGGGCCCAACAAGAAGGTGGGCTCCACTAATATAAAAAAATGCTATTTGCATGTTGTCCTCAAGATCTAAATCCTTCAAAGTGTTGCAATCACTAGATCAAGAAAAACAATATATGTGCAAAAGACATTATTAGGTCATCATAAATCATTTATGATTCTCCAGTTCATATAGAAATGCAAGAGAAGAGCATACAATATTTTCCAAGACCATTAAAAATAATTTAATCTTTCAATAACTGTGTTGATACCATGTTAGAAATTGTGAAAACAAATATAAATCCATAATCTATTGAAAGGGTTAGATTAAACAACAGTAAATGAAATTGACATAATAACAATATGAGACCAATTTCTTATGCAAATGCTTAGAGTTATAATAGCATCAATATTTCCTAATATGTTGTATGATATATTTGGTATATATCTAAGATATGAAATACAGAGAGCTACCATGTTTATATAGGCATGACCTGGGTGGAAACTTGAACAAAATTAAGACAAGTATCTCAACTTGGAGGAAGTAGAATCCTCGTGGACTCAGCCACATACCATCCACCTATAATCTAGAAGGGTGGTGTCCAAATTGGAATTAACCACATGTGACATTTTAGGAGTAGTTGAAGTCAAAGGGATGAATCAACAATATCATCCTAATAATAATATCCAAAATATATAATTCCTCCTAATTTATGAGTTTGCCTAAGTAAACTTAATAAAAGAGTGAACTGGGAAAAAACCATTTACTCTAACAACATTAGTTTTGCCTATTGGGACCATAATCTCATGTTGAGGAATGACAAAGAGTCTAGTTGCAAGTTCTATATATTAATGCATGTTATATAAAATCCAAAAAAAAAACCCAAAATCAAAAAGCTTAATACAATTTGCTAAATTCCCAAATTGGTTTCAAATACATAAATTAATCCCAAATCTTAAACCCAAATCATTTATTTTGACAAAATCTTCATTCCAAATCTGAAATCAAAATCACTTCCTCAAATATAAACTCCTTATTCTAATAACACTTCCTTAAATAAACTCTTAATTCCATCATAATTCAAACAAGCTAATTTAAATGCGTGTGATGATTTATCACTTCTAGTTAGATCTGTGCTACAATAATGACTCTATGATTGTTTTCAATCAAACACAATGTTTTATCCCCCAATAAATTTCCCAATAGAGCACAATCCAAAACATACCATTCAATTGGTTTGTTCAAATTTTAAAAACTCTTCATTGATGATGAAATACAGATCAATAATTCAATTGAAAAAAGACACAACTGAATCATCCCATCTGAAAAAAGAATACAAAACTTTATAGATATATAAATCCAGGTGTTCACATCCATCCATTCCATGTATAGAAATTAATGATGACATAGCAAATCATTCTTGGTGAGAGGAATAAACTCGGAGAGGGGGATGGAGAGGGGTGTAGTGAGGGGATAAGCCACTCTAAAAATAGGACAAGTGGGGTTTCTACAAAGCCACTTATTAACGCAAGCAACATATAAGACATGGGCACAATCAAGAAAAACCCTCACCACCTCCTCATACACATAGTCCACAAGAGAAATGGAGTAGCAATCCTTCTCACCCCTAAAATCCATCTTTTGGGAATACACTATTTTGGGGTAACTATCCAAGGTTTCCTGATCAAGTCCTTGTTCAATTCCAATTTTCCCTCTTTCCATCTCTGCAACTGCTTCACCTAAATCCCCACTACAAATACTGCCCCTACTCAGCTTAAGACTTATTCAAAAATAGAAGGTGATCAAATGGAATATGGCCTTAGATGGATTCATCAAAGGGCACATGCTAGGAAATCTTTGAGCTGGGTCAATACAAATTGAGATTATTATAATGGGTTTGTAGCTTCTTCTTTCTCCTACTAGGGCTATGCTCTAATTTTTAGAGCACGGTTGCAATCTTAAAACCAAAAAAACAATCTATGGACAAGAAAAATGGGCTTAAGAACTAAGATTTTTGAAACTATACTAAATTTTCCACTTTGTTAAGGATTTAGACCCCTAATTCAATTAAGCATCAAAATGATTTTAAAAATTGGTCTTAGTAATTTTAATTTACGTCAATGTCACTGAAGAGCTCAGATCTCACAACTCTATAGATGGACCATTGACAACTAAGAAAAATAGATGGAATAATAATAGTTTGCAAATTAGAAGTGGGGAAAAATATTTCTTCCTTCTTTAGCCTCCTCAAAGTGCATGTGTAAATGCACATTTCCTTTCATTTGTCTAAACTTTTAGTTTCAAACAATTAAGAAAGTTATAATTTTAATTTAAGGTATTTAAAATAAAAAGTTAAATATTTAAAACAACATATTAATGTTGTCTTAAATAAATGTCTAAAAATGCCATGTTGTGTAGTAGTGGATTAAGGGTAATCTTTTTCAATTACTTCCTTTTCAAAATAGTTTTCAACAATAGCCATCAAGACATGCAGGTGTTTCATGGAAGATTTAGTTCTGAATACATTCTTCTTCTTCTTTGAACCACTATACTAGTAAGCTTCTTCATTTTCGATATCTTCTCGATGAGTCTCTGAACTAGGGCGAGAAAATTGGTCAGATTGGTAATCAAATTCTATGGAGAGAGAATTTGCATAGTTCAAAAGACAGAGATAACCTTAGTGCTTAAAATTGACATAGCATTGATTTTAGATATCATGTGACAAGTCTTGGTAGTGCTAAGCATTGTTTTGGGCCTGCTAGATTTCTTAGCTATAGATATCATGCCTCTAGCTTTTTAATTGGTCTTTCCTTGTATAACACTCAGATAGAGTGAAGGATCTGATTGGGTGTCTCACATTGCGAGAGAATATTGGGAAGCTAGTGAACTTGAACCAACAATGGGTCTGAAAATGTTATCAAATAAGAAAAAGTCAAAATAGGAATAGCAATAATCTATTTCAATAACAAGTATTTTTGGGAATGGTCCAATGCTCATTTTGAGGCCAAAATGGGAATACACATTCTTATTCCCAATTATGATTTTATGTATCAAATGGAGGATACAAAATAAATTCTAATTTTCAATTCCTATTCCAGTTGTACTCCAACAACCAAATGAGCCCTTAGAGAAGTGACATCACTTATGATATAGGCTAGTTAGTGAAAGTTAAACAAGGAAGATCCCTTATAAAACTATTTTAAAGAAGAAAAGAAATAGTTAATGAATTATAGACATTACTTTTAAGAGCATGGTACAAGCATACTTACCTAGCATTTATTTTCAATGGAGACCACACGAAGTTGCCTGGAAATTATATGAAGTGGTCATTATACAACTTAAACTTAATAATGATAATGAAAATCACTCAAATAGCATTTCATATATAATAAAATTTGAGAGAATTTTCACTTAGGTGGAGATACATTTTAATGAATTCTCCACTCTAAATTAAACTTTGAGAAGATATTGTTTTTGAATTATAAAATAACCAAAACTAGGGGGTTGGCCTTACAAGCAAAAAGCCAGTAACCAGCACATTACTAGTAATGACCAACAGCAAGCAAAAAACTAACTAAAGCTTCAAAAAACCAAAGATCGTTCAACTAGTAACTAATCAGTATTAGAGTAGGATCAACTAAACTAAAAAGTCCATTATCTAACACTATGGAAGTTCAACAAAGTAATTGTTGGCATAACAAGCCAACATCAAGTCTTAATTATAGCTGGGTACTAGAAAAACTAAAAATAGCAGATAAACATAAAAGTCTTGGATCTGAGGATCCCATTAAACTAAAAAACTCAATTTTCTTTTTTCTCCTTCCCCTTCATAGCCAACAGAATTTGAGACCAGTCATTAGCAAGGAATTTGAAGAGCGGCTTATGGTCCTCCATATCTATTCTTGTATCCTCCTTTTGATGTACTAGCAACTAGAGGGTGGTGGTTGCAGTGTGGGTGACTTAGAGGTTAAATTAAGAGAAGGTGAAAAACCCTTCCTCCAAAACTTTAACCCTCTTCTCCAGTTTGGCATATTGCTCCACCTGCTCCTCAGTCTCTTCATTGGTTTCTATTTTCACCTTCTTTGCTTCCTCCTTGGTTTTCTTGACCTGGATTTTATCTTGCAAAACCTTTGGGTTAGTAAAAACCTTATAATTTTCCTTGGCCAGGGATGAGATAGTTATGGGGGAGGTGTCCATTTTGCTACTTTCTTCACATAAGGTTATGAGCTAGAGGGAGAAGCTTATAGACACATGTGTGATCTTCGTGGTATCGACATTACCAGAACAAAGTTGAGTCTATTTATTATCAACAAAATTATCTTCCAAGTTCATACTTCTTTCCACCTCCTCCTTACCTTTTTCTTCTTCCTTCTCCCTTTCTTCTTTATTATTTTCTGAGTTTTCCTCCTCAACCTCCTCCACCATGAATCTGTTGGATTTCTATTTATGCCTTGCCTGGGATTGGGAAAGTCTTCCAGATCTCCTCCTTGCCTTACCTCTGGCCTCCTCCTCCAAATATTCTTCATCCACCTCTATAGCCTTTTCAACTTTTATCTTTTTATTACCCTTTTGTTCCATAGTTGTATCAGGTTTTTTCTTTTTCTTGTTTTCCCAACAAGGGGAGGGGTGGGGGTGTGAATTTTAGTACCAGTACTAGTGCTTAGGGGTGAATTCTAGCGATGGCATTGGTTTGTCAACCACCACCACCCTCGCGGGACATAGGGCAAGGTGAAACTAGTAGAGGTAGAAAATTAGGCCTTGATGGATTATGGTATAGTTTTGCCCTTTGATTCTTTTTTCCCTAATATCTGCTACCATATCCTCAAGAGAATGAAAAAGATAAAACGAGAAAGAAATGAAATCCCTATTTCTAAAGTGATTTAACAAAGAGAAATGGTAGTAGTAATAGACACCGAACCTACCCTCTAGCATCAGATATTTCATTAGGACCAACCACATATCGTCCCATGGGGCTAGTAGCTTGTCCCTTTTAAACCCTCCTTTATATCTAATCGGCTCCTCATTTTCTGTAAAGAAATTATTCATACTAGCCTCGTCTACAATTTTAGTGACCTCTCTCCATTTTTTCCCCTTTCATTGAAAGGCTGGTTTCCATTGTAATCACTTCCTCAATAACTTGGAAGGTGATTCCATTAATGGTGACCTTGCGATCATTCTAACCATTAATAAATTGAGGGGTGCAATTCTCATCGTACCCCACCATCAACTGCATGTAGGGTAGAAAACCCCCTTCTTTTATCAAAAACTAGGTGGTCATCCTATCTTTGAAGTTCTCTATCTTCATGGGCTCCAGCCTATTCAAGTCCCCACCCATATCGATTCTACCAATTTTCACCTCTCCTTCTTCAATAATGAGCATTTGAACTTCCTTTTCAACGATATCTCTGCAACTATTGTTCATCTTAAACCTTTTAACAATAAACCAAAAAAAATTCTTGACCCATCCTTGATAAGTTTCAAAATCCCATGTGAAATTATTATGGGATTCGTGATTGTATAGCATCATAATTTTCACACCCCCGAAAATCTCTAACAGTTTGATAAATGATATCTATTGTACTTTTAATTGAGGAGTAATTTGAAATCTGTGATGTGTTTCCATAATTATGAAATGACACCCCTCTTAATTTGCATTCACTCCTTTTTTGTTTGTACGGCCACGTCTCCTCATTTCCAATAGACCTTTGTTAAATTTAGCAGACATCATCACATAATTTCCAAAATTGAACCCGACTCTAAAATTAATAATCATAATTAAATAATATTCCTCCCTCTTTCCTTGGTTATTAATGACTTAATATCTTCATTGTGATCTACCATATCCCTCCAGCATGTGATTGTTGTAGTTTTAAACCCCATAGCAGTTGTCACATCTGCCACCTTATTTCCCTCCCTATAAATGTGCTATAGGTGGACAATTTCCATCCCTTCTAAAATTTGATTGATATCCATAATGATATTTTGAATATTCCATCTTGGTTGGGAGGCTCCCTTGACCATATCAATGATTAATCTGCAGTCGCCCTCAATTGTTATTTCCTTAATTTGCATTTCCCTAATCAACTAAAGGCCCCAAAATAATGTCATTGCCTCAGCCAGATTATTGCTTCCATTTCCCACTTTCCCAATATAGACCAACAACGCATCACCATTCCTATCCTGCAACACTCCTCCCACCACTCCTATACCTCCTCTAGCAGCACCATCAAAATTTAGTATATAATGTGAAAGGGTAGGTGGTCTCCATCTCATTTTCTATCTCTTCATCATTTTTGAGTTATCAAAGAGGAAAAAATCCTCATGACAGCCCCATTTTTCAGCAATTAGTCCTTCTTGTCTACTTGGTTCCTCCTTTCGCATCTTACATTTAGCCACTCTTAAATTTTCCTTCAACAATTTCTCCATTATTCCAAAGACCACCTCCACTAGTTTATTCTCCTCCCTAAATATTATGTTATTTCTTTCTTTCCATATGTGCCAGCATACATATGGTGGAACCATCTTTCATAGCAAATCCAATCTAGGGTGAACAAAAGGATAGCTCCAATTCTCCACAAATTATCTCAAATTGTCTTTCATAACCTAATTCAACCCAAATCTCTCCCAAACCCTATTATAGATCTCTAAAGAAAATTGGCATTATATAAATAGGTGAGTTATGGTTTCCTCCTTTTCCTTGCAGAGATAGCAACAATTTGTAATATAAAAGCCTATTTTTTCAAACTGTCCAATGTTAAAAAATTTCCATGCTGAGTTGTCCACCAAAAGAAATTAAGTTTTGGAATAAGGTTACTAATCCATACCTTACTCCACAATTGCAGGCAGGGATCCTTGCTAAATAGGTGTATGTAAGCCGATTTAACTATAAAGCTACCACTTGGAGTTAAATCCCAAACTGTAGTATCCTCTTGGAAAACTTCAGGGAGTCTCTGTTCCCCAATCAACTCTTCTAATTCCTTGAGAAGTTGAATGTCCTCTTGAGAGTAAGTTTCCTTATAAAGCTTCCTCCACTTCCTCCCGTGATCAATATAATTTCCAACTTTACTTCCCACATCTTCTTTAAGCAACTCCGTTGACCTTCTAAATTTGTTGAAAACCAACAGTTTCCCTCCCATCCACTTGTCTTCCCAAAACCTAATGCTAAAACCATTTCCCGCAATCCATCTTGTCCCTTCCCTTAATAATCCTCTACTTTTGACTATATTCATCTAGATTTTAGACCCTCCAAGGAGGTCATTATTAAATAGATTCCCATTAAAAGAGAAATTTGACAGATATTTAGCTTTCATAATATTATCCCAATCTGTTTTGTCTTCTCCTAATCTCTAGCCAATCTTTGTGAGTAGAGCCTTATTAAGGTCTCAAAGTCTTCTTACTCCCAACCCCCCCTTGTTATTTGGTTTGCACACCTCCCACTTGACTAGAATCACTTTATTTTTCTCCTCTGTCCCTAACCAGAGGAAGTTCCTTTGTATCTTATCAATCTTCTCTACCATGTTTTGGTTAATTTTGAATAGGGATAGGAAATAAATGGGGATACCCTAGAGGGCCACTGAAAACAACTATAGTTTTCTAGAATTTCTTAGTATCTTCCCTTTCCATCATGCAAGTTTCCTCTAAATTCTCTCCACTATCATGTTCCAAAATTCATTTGTTAGTTCTTCAGTGGTTAGTTGTAATCCAAGATAAGTATCCGAGAGGCTGGTTGATTGGCATTCCAAAATATTTTTTATCCTCCTTTATAATGAAGCATTAGTATTAAAGAAATAAATCTTACTCTTCTGATAATTGACTTGTTGACCTGAGCTTTCTTCATAATTGTCTAGTATAGTCTTCCAAGCTTGAGCCTCTATAACTAAAGATTCTCCAAATAGGAATGTGTCATCAACAAATTGCTATAGGACTTCAGTATCTACTATAGAAGTAGGCTTAACCACTTTAACACAACTAGTATTCACAAGTTTATAGAAAGACCTCCCTAGAACTTCAGCAATCATAATGAAGAGGTAGGGGGAAAGTGGGTCACCCTGCCTTAGTCATTTTTGGCTCCAAAGTTGCCCCAAGGAGAACCATATAGGAGAACAAAATATTGAACCATGCCAACCATAAATTTGATCAGGTTTATAACTTTGTTATTAAACCCCACTGTTTCAAGTACCTTATAAAGGAAACCCCACTTAACCTTATCATAAGCCTTGGAGATATCCAATTTGAATGCCATCCCCGATTTTTTGTTTTTCCCCATTGAAGAATAACCTCATCTATAGTCATAGCCACATCTAGAATTTGTCTTCCTAGAAAAAATCCTTTCTGTGGACTACAAATTATTCTTTCCAAAAAAGGCTTCATTCTATTCACCAAGACTTTAGCAAATATCTTATAAATAGTATTACATAAATTGATAGGTCTAAAATCCTACAGGCACATTGGTGTGGGGATTTAAGGCACTAAAGAAATAAAGGTCTTATTGATACTTTTAAACATCTTTCCAATTCTGAAAAATCTCTAGTAGCCCAAACCAATTCAAGTTTAACAACCTCCCAAAAATGCTAAAAGAACACAGGGGGGAACCCATCCAAACCCGAAGCCTTATAAGCTTTCATAGAGAACACCGCACATTTTACCTCCTCCTCTATGATATTGCCAAGAATTTGGTTGTTCTCCTCCATTTCAAGTACCTGTGGAATCATATTAATCAAGCTTCTTTTGATCACCAGATTCATAACTTTATTGTCCTTGACATAGGCCTTACTAAAGTATTCCACTGCATGTTTTCCCATCTCCTCTTGATCCTTAAAGACCCTTCCCCCTTCCCCATTCAGCCTATTAATATTTTTTCTTCTTTTATGGTTAGAGGCTGACCTGTGAAAGAAAGTAGTGTTCTTATCCCCTTCCTTAAGCTACTGAACTCTTGATCTTTGTTTCCAGAAAATTTCCTCCTTAAAGAGAATATCCTTCCAATTTTTTCTATACTCCTCCTCTTCTTAAGTTGCATTGTCCATGTTAATCCCTTTAGCAATCTCCCCTTGGCATTTTTTAAGCTTTTCCTCCACTTCACCTTTAGTTTTGAACAAGTTGCCAAATGAATCCTTAGCTCAACTCTTCACATTCCTCCTTATGTTGTCAAGTTTTTGGGTCAGCCTGTACATTGCAGTACCATCTATCCTTATATTCTACTAGTCTTGAACTCTCTCTTTGAATTTAGGGTGAGACTGCCACATTATTTCATATCTAAAAGGTTTCGACCCACTTTTCAAACCATCCTCCCACAAGAAGATTATAGGGGAATGATCTAAAACAATTCTAGTAAGATTCTCAAGATGAGAGTTCCTAAGTCTATTCCAGTTCCCTATCACCAATAACCTATCCAACCTAACTTGGATGAGGTCCTTTCCCTTTCTATTGTTAGTCTAAGTATATGGGTTCCCTCTCAGTTCCACATCTATAAAGTCCATTTTGCTCATAAAATCATTAAGATCTTGCAAGCTTTCTTGGTAGTCCCTATTTCCACTCAATTTCTCTGAATGATACAGGGGGGTATTAAAATCTCCCATACACATCATTTTTTTATCCCTCATAGTTTTAGTAATCCTAGCCAATTTATTATACATTTCCTATCCTAGCCATAGTTTTAGTAATCCTAGCCAATTTATTATCAGTCCCCAACAATGAGTGCTAGAATGGAAATCAATAAATATAAAAAATTTATCCTTCCAAACCTCAGTTCCCTTCATGGAGTTCAGGTTCCACATAGTAGAAATACCCCCCAAGGCACCATTAGCATCCCTATGTAGATACTCAACACCTAGCCAAATATGACTAACTATTTTATCAAAACTAGCACTAGACATTTTAGTTTCTTATATTAAAACACAGTCAAATTTTTCCTGAAATATGTATTTTTTTAGAGCATATTGCTTCTGGGGGTTATTTAACCCCCTCAAATTCCAAGAGAGGAATTTAATTTCTTACCTCTAGTAACTGTCTCCAGTGTAAGTTTCTTATCACTGGCCATGTCCCTTGCTGCTTGCTTTGTCCTAGTTGCTCTGCTAGATGGTCTTCATGTTGTCCCACAGGCTCGTACATCTAGTTTTTTCCCCCCTGCTCTTCTTTTTATGAACCTCCCATTCCCCATTATCCTCATCATGTAGTGAGTTAGGGCTAAGCTCCTTCTCAGCCTTATTAATGCTTTCCATCGCTTTTCCTACAATCTTCGTTGGGGAAGCTTTAACCATTGTTAACGGGGTACACACTCTCTCCTGAGTATCACATCCTGCAGCTGTAATTTCCTACTGGGGAACCAGGAAGAGGGTGGGGAATCTCAATTTCACCTTCCTTCAACAACGTCCCATCTCTAGGCCCCCCCATGGGTGAACACGAGAGTTCCTCTAACTCCTTTCTAAAGGGGTATTCATCCATTTTCTTTTTATCCTCCAAAGCTTTCCCCTCCCTAGGGACATTTTTTTTTGGAGTGGAAAGCACTGGGGAAATCTCCATAGAATGAATTTTTGCAATCTATTTTGAGGCATCAGAAGATTCACCCAATGTTTCCATAACAATTCATGGAGAACCCTCCTTCTATTTGTCTTCCTACAACTAGATCTTGCAATCCACAATAAGGTGTCCAAAGTGACCATATTTTTGGCAGAATAGACTTGCATTCTCATATTCTATAGGTTGGAATTTCTCTCCCCATTTAGTCTTCAATGTAACCACAATGGGGAGTGCTCGATTCAAGGCTACATTCACACATAACCTCATGTAAACCAGTCGTGCTTTTTGCATAGTCACCTTATCTGCTCTGACAAAATGACCAAAAGAATTCCCCACCCACCTTAGGATCTTATCATCCCAAAATTCCAGGGGTAGACTAGGTAATCTAACCCAAACTGGGGCAAGTTTGTTCAACTTTGTACTAGCATCAAAGCCCAAATGTCATTTTGTTAAGGCAAGACAATGCTTCCCATAATACCAAGTCCTAGAGAGAATGAGGTTGATATCCTCCTTCGATGTGAACTTCAAATAGAAGAGGCCATTAGGCATTGCAAAGACACCAACACTATCCCTGACCTTCCATCTCTGACTAACCCATTTATGCACCATCTCGATTGTAGATCGATAATGCTACAAATTTGCCAGCAACACATAGTTTAAGATCAGATGTCACATTGTCCACCAAACAATCCTGAAGGGTAATCATAGGGCCATTTTGACTATGATAAATCTTGGGATCCTCCGTAAGGACATTAGTCTTCGAGGGGCCAACAAGTGTGTTCTTCCAACCCGACAGGTTTTTATCTGTCAACTTCTTACCACCCTTCAACGAACAACCAATAGGACCTCCACTATCCAAAGCAGCAGTATCAATCTCCCCATCGACCTCAATGGTCCCACAACCATCCAATTTGTCTTCCAAATCTCTACAAACCACAAGCACGAGTTGCAAATCTGGGAAAGGAGGCAGATCCAGAGGCACAGGGCCCCCCATCAACCAAATTCAAAATTCAAATTCAAAGTTGAGGTAAAGTTGCAAAGCGGTTATCAACGTTATAGACTGTTGTTACATTTTCAAAATTTTGTTTAATTATTTGAGAAGATATTGTTATTGTAATAATTGATTCATGATTAAACATGCACTTATATAAATTCTCAACAATACATTCCATCTATCTACTAATTATACTTAAATAATACTTCAACAAGATATTGTTATTATAATAATTGATTCAAGATTAAACATGCACTTAGATAAATTGTCAATAATGTATTTCATCTATCTACTAATTATACTTAAATAATACAGCTAAAAGATAAATCAATAATGAGATTATTGGAATTCCATAACATCCATCGACAAACTAGCCATAGAGGCAATGGGATCTAATATATACTTTATTAAAAGCTAAAGTCAACAATATTATTTAAAACTAATATCACACAAATTAAAAATTGAAAACAACAATATTATCATCAATAATTACACAACTTTAAAACTATTTAATTGAAATCTAACAACTACATTTTATTTAACAGCAATAAACAATATTCTATAGACTAGTTGTTATCATTTCAATTATTTATATTGTACGTTGTGAAGAACAATGAGACTTGTATAAAAAAGTGACAAGATTCCATGATGCTATAAAAAAAACCAAAAGATATTACAAAAAATATTATATAGATAATGTTATATAGTAATAAAACAATATTCTAAGATAAAAACTAAGAACTAGATCTTGAGATGATTGGGTATGTGTGACCCCTCAATTATTAAATTGAAATGAAAGTAATTTCAATTAATAGATGAGTCTTAGTCACCATATTAATTTACCAGCAAGATAGCGATCCTGAAATAAAATATAAAATTGATTATACATCGGAACACTCTCCAACAAGAAACATTCACTATCAAATTTTTATACTAGCACTTGCACCCAAAAGAGATGCAAGGGGTGCGCCGATAGTTTAAAAAAAGTGCAAGTCTATATAAGATGGTTTTGCGCATATTTTTCTTGTTAAGCATTGAATATGATGTGAAAGCAAATGTGAAAGATGAGCACAAAATTAAAATATTTAAATAATAAAAGCTTGGACCACATACATAGTTTGTTCTTAAATTCACTTTTCTTGCAACTTCACATTGATAGATATTTGGGCATTCCTTTCTTAGTCCAACCTTCCATTAAGGATATGTGGTTGTCAATCTTTTTTGAGATTGAAGACAAGCATAAAAATGGAAAATCCAACGGTTATATCTTGTTGGAAGGGTCCAGATTGTGTAAAAAAATTTGGCATCTCATGCAATATATTACTTCTCTTCTTGGATGTTTGCCAGTTATTAGTTCAATGTGATAGAAAATCTTTTAAGAGACTTTTTGCGGTCCGATGATTTGGATAAGAAATTAGGCATTGTGCTTTTTGGTATTATTCTTGCAAACCTAAAGTACTTGGTGGGTTGGGCTTAAAGGATCTTAAATACATGGCGTTTCTCTTGCTACCAAGTGGATTCTCAAGGCCTTGCTTGGAAATGAACCATTGAAAATGTTTGGTTCTAAGAAAACATATATTTGTAGGTTTGGAATAAAAATAGGTAAACAATGGAAAAATGTCCCTATATGTGATATTGTTTTTTAGGATTTTGAGATGAAAACATTTGGCTCCTCCATCTTTCATTCCTTATAGAAGGCATGGTGTCAAGTAAGGAATCTTCTCTATTGTCGAGTAGCCATTAACAAATCTCATGCATATGTTGTCCTTGATAGATCTTTATCGTGGGTCCCTAAATCTTAAGCCTCTTACCCTTACCCAATGTTGTTTTTTCAAAGAGTGGAATGCCAAATGGACTTCATTCATTAAGGATATTTTGGTTGAAAATTGGTTAGATTCTTGGGAGGAGGTTAGCGAGAAATTTGGCCATCCTTGCTCTCTGAAGAAAACATATTTTTTGATCACCCAAACAATGGACAATTTATTTCTAGGTAAACTATATGACAATGATAGTTTTGTTATTTAATTACAATGAGATAATAGTCTTATGTTTTTTGATATATCAACTAAATAACTTTATAATATGATGAAGAATGATTTAGTTTTTATTAGCAACATTAACCAAAGTTGGGGCCTCGACTAGTCTATCTCTTTTTGGCATCATATTTTTGAGCTTTTTTGGCATTCTCGTATGGAGCTTAAGAAAACTTGTTTTAGATGGTTTATTATTCTCAAAAAGTTAGTTGTTGGGTTTGTTTTATCCCCTATTGGTATTGAACCCTTGATGTGCTCTCTTTATAATTGGCCTAAAACTTTTGAATGTCTTGTTCTTGAGTGCAAATTTGTTGTTGAAATCTGGTCATTATTTTTTGGGAGGCCAATTTTCTAGGATGGTTGTGTTCGTCTATCATAGCATGAGGTCTAGTTTGGTTATGTTGATGCTATTAATCTCAAATTAAACAAGTTTTGGTTTTCCTTTTCTATTGAAGTACATTTGTATCTTTGGAAAAAGAGGAATGCAGAGGTTTTCCAAAACAAGAGGAGGGGTCTTACTGAGTTTAACTTTAAACTAATGTTTTTTTAACTTTAAACTCTCCTTTTCAACTTTAAACTCATGTTTTTTTTACTATGTCACACGGTTTTGTTGTTCTTGAGATCGTGCAGACTAGACTTGTGATTTTGTGATGTAGAGCATCCTAGGTGTAAGGGCAATCTTGCATCACCCAAAAAAAATTATATTTCTAGTTGTACATCTTCAATAAAGACTATTCGTATGCAGAGTTGTTATTTGTAGAGGCTTGCTAATTTTAGTAAGTTAGTCTTATGTGCTCAAATTTTTCTAATCTCATAGGTGAAGGTTTTGAAAATGGGTTTGCAAGCTTTGGGTTTAACCATGGAGGAAACTTTGTAGTTAAGTGCACTCAGGCTGGAGTAGTACTGGGGTAGGTGACCTCCTGGGAAGTCCCAGTGCTTCACCCCTATGAGCATCACCTAGATCCAATGAGTGCTAAGTGTTCCATTTATTCTCATAAGAGATGGATTCATCTTGAATCACTACTCATGAAACATGGGTCATCGAGTTTGACTCAAAAATCACATAGTTAAATCTTGATAGTAATATCATAATTTGACTAGCTGTGGAAATTATTTCCTACTTATCAATTGATGAGCTTAAGGGGCTTTCTAGTGAATGGTTCATAAGGCACAACACTTGGTGAAGGTTTTGCAAATGGGATTGCAAGCTTTGGGTTTAACCATGAAGGAAACTTTGTATTTAAGTGCGCTCAGGCTGGAGTAGTACTAGAATGGGTGACCTCCCGGGAAGTCCTGGTGCTTCACCCCTATGAGCATCACCTAGATCCAATGAGTGCTAAGTGTTCCATTTATTCTCATGAGAGATGGATTCATGTTGAAGCACTGCTCATGAAACATAGGTCAATGAGTTTGACTCAAAAATCACACAATTAAATCCTAATAGCAATATCATAATTTGACTAGCTGTGGAAATTATCTCCTACTTATCATATATGAAGGTTCATCTTAGACATATGAACCTACCAAATGAGTCTCATTACCATAGATCATATGTATTAGTATAGTTATTATAGATTTTTTATTTGAATTTTGGCTTTGAAAAAATTCAAAAAAAAACTAGTACTTTTTCTTTGCAACTACTACAAACACGTTGCAAAAAATAGAAAAACCCCAAATTAACAACATAGGAGATGAAAAAACATAGACTTTGCTACCAAACTTCTCTAATGAATGACTTAATTATGTACTATTATTTTTGCCACCCTTCAACATCACACTAAGGGAAAAATTAAGTTTGGAAAAAGTAAGCCAACTTTGACTATTTAACACTTTTTGTCTAGGAATCAAGCCATAGTGTGTGGTGTTTAAACCATCCATATTATTTATCTATTGTGCTTGATTATGTTAATCATTTTTTTAAATTTATTTTTGATATAAAATTTAAGTTGATGGTTTTTTTTCAAGCTATAATTTTGTATGTTATAAATTATAGTATTTATATGTTTGTACTAATATTATTTACTCATATTTTGAAATCAAACATTTGATCAGAAATCATTTCTTTTCAAATTATTCTTTAAACAATTACTAAAAAATCCAATGAAATCATGGTGTGTTATAAGGTGAACACACTGCCAATTGAAGAGGATGTATGAGATTGCAATGGAGTACATATAGACAGCCTAATAGACAACATATTTACACTTGTCCCAACATCTATGTACTGTGAAGAAATGAAGCCACACAAACACCATGCCATTGGATATGCGAAAATACCATTTCCACCATGGAGGACACCTCTTCCATTAGTACACTAGTTCTTCCTTCTTTACAAGTTAATTTTCATTCAATCAGAAAGGAGGAGTACTTGTTGTGAGAAAAATTCTTAGAGGAGGATCCACAACAGTAGAATAGCCACCGAAACAACTAAAGCCATATTTTGGTTAGAAGCAATTGCTATGTCACTTGTCATTTGGAGGAGCCTATATGAAAGGAAGCCAAAATAGAAGAAGAAGAATCATTATAGGAATTGTTCTACATTGTAGTCAAAGTGCATTGTGAATCTGTAGGTGAGTGCTTGAATCAATGCATGTGCAAACAAAATTGTTACTCGTAGTGGAAAAAATAAAAGATAACTTCTACCATACATTTAATTTAATCATATCCTAAAAACTATAGGGAATTCAAAAAATGAAGGTACCATTGAAGTTATATATAAGCCATGATTATGACCAATTGTGAAGTTTTAATAAAAAAATTAGATCAAATTCAAAGCAAGGGAAATCAATAAAGAATATTTGTAGCATTTGGCTTCAACATCTCTAATTATGTACAGTCTTTGCAATGTCTTTTTTAACAAGAAAATTAGATCCACATCTGTCAATGCATAGAAAATTATGAAGCAGTAGATAAGGAGATGACAACAACAAATATTCAAGCAATCTTGAGAGAAAATAATGATAGATGGCATGATGCTTTGATCAGTGCATAGCATGCAAGCCATGTGCATGCTACAATTTTGAGGCACGCCAACACTAACGAGAAGTTAAGGACACAACTAACAATACTAATGGAGATTTAAAATGCTTAAACATTATTATTAGGCAATCTTTTTAATTAATAAATTATTTAAATATTCAAGTTTCATGACTATCTATTTCAACAATAGTCATATTAACAATTCAGAAATCTTGTTTTTTATTCAAAAATTTTGTTTTTAATAAAATTGATAGAGCTTAATTTCTACAACTAATATTAATTCACTCCTTAGGTTGAATTCCCTTCTCAACAATTCTTCATCTACTTATCATTAATAATAATTCTTCAAAGCTCCCCTTAATACACTTGCATGAAGTCTACAATAATTTTCTAAATTTATAAATATGGATATTTTTCTAATGAAATAGGTTTAAATTCTATCTTCTATGATAATAATTCTACACTAGTTTTAGATACTTTATTTTACCTATGTTTACAAGTGCAATACCATAATGTTAGTGCCTTCTATATTGATGTTTTTGTATTCTTTTCAAATGTTATATCAAAATCCACCACCTTCCAAACATCTCAATATTTCTATAAGAGACATCATAATTTTTTAGATGGGAATTCTTTGCATAAATTGACTAAATATAAGATATAAAAATAAAACTCAAATCGGTTGCAGGAATACATAGACAAACGATGGAAATTAAGGAGCCTAGATTTTATTGTCTCAATTACAATACGCAAATGCACCCAACAACCAAATTCTATAGATATTTTTTTTAAATGTCTCAATTCCAATACACAAATGCACCCAACAGCTAAATGCTACAAAAATAAAAGGAGGAGAAAACAAATGGGAAAGTTGAATCTTACACAGTTAGGTTCTGATAGAAATATTATGATTTGACCTATTGACTTGTTCTTGAAAATATCTTTGTCTATCAATTAATGAGCTTAATCTAATCAATGGTATCACTTGCTTAAGGATTTACAAATGGGGCCCTAAGAAAAGTCACTTTAACCATGGAAGAAAATTTGTTGTTAAACATGCTCAAATTGGAGTAGCCTTAGGATGGGTGACTTCTTCGAAAGTCTTGGTGCTTCACCTCTATGAGAATCACCTATATGCAATGAGCACTAAATGTTCTATTGATTCTCATGAGAGATAGGTTCATGTGAATCACTATTCATGAAACATAGATCAATGAGTTCAACTCAAAACTACATAGTTGAATATTGATAACAATATCACAAATAGGAAAAGTTATCAAAATATGGAAACTATAAGGAATTAAAAAAATTCCTAACATAGTAACACTAGAGAAAGGGAATATGGATAATGCAATTTATATAGAGAACTATATTATAGAAAACTTAGTCCACTTGAAAAGCATGCAAACTAAGGGAAAAAAATCTGATAGCAATCAAAGCATATAACCAATAAAGAAACCTTGTAAAGAAGAGAAAGTAAACAGAACTCTGAGAGGTCTTGTGGAAAAATCTAGAGGACACACAAAATACATTTTCAAAAGGGACAATAAATAGGAGGGAAGTATCATGAAATTAATTAGGATTGAAAGACCAAAAGAATAGACTATTTACGGTGGGAACTGGCACAAGATGTAGAGTGAGAGTTTTCTTAGGAAGACAACATAACAATGAAAGTAACATAGTAAAAGGGATTTTGTCTTTTGAGCACTCGGATAATCAGACAAAGCGATGTGTATTACCAATGATAATGTGAATGCATAGGAGAAGAGTGATGTAGGATTATATTTGTTATTTGTAATTTGTATTATATATTCTTTAATAATTGAATAATTTATTTTTTATTTTTAATACATTTACTTCCATTGTTGCAATCTAAATGTTAAATTGGAAGCAAAGAGTCTCTATGAGTATTTTACATTTGAGTTTTGTGGTTGGGGTCAACAAAGAGTATTTTGACTTAAATCAAGTTGTCTCATCCCATCATTGAATTTTTTTTCCAAAATTTACTAAATTAAATCAACAAAATATAAAAATAACACATATTATGGAAATTATAAGAATCAATCTGGTCAATTGTTTCAATATACACTTGAATGAATTATAATTGACATATTTATTCCAACTAAAAATCAATCTTGAATTCATTTGTTTTTGCCTTTGATAAGTAGCCCATATTTTCCAAACAAGTCAAATTGTGATATTTTCTAGTAGCATTGGATTCAACTATGTATTTTTATTTTTATTTGTAGTTTTTGCATTTGTTGTCTTCAAATCTTTGTGTGTGCATTACCAATGTTGCCTAAGTTTTACAATACCACCTTTGCTACAATCAATGTACCATGTATTTGCAAGTTCATCGAATTATTTTCCCTTTAGAATAAAAAAAATAGTAACTATTTTCATTTACTTGTAAAAAATAAAAGTAATGTTAAGTTTTTACTTTACCCATACAAAGTGATTGGACAATATTTTAATATTATTTAATAATTTAATAATTAAAACTCTCCCAACTTTCTTACCAATGACAAATGTGGAAAATAAAGGGGAAATTAAAAGTGTACATGAATTCTACCATTAAAATAAATAATTTAATACTATATAAATATCTTGTATGATTGCCACATCAACCCCATCCAAGGCGAGGCCACATCAACCCCATGATGCACCTCACAAGAAAACTCGCCTCTCACGGAGTTTCTCTTACTTTCATTCTCACTCAGGCCTGGCACAAAATCATCGCGAAGGTCGAGAAGGATATTTTCTCAAATGCTCATAAACCTGGCCTAGACATTCGGGTGGGCATCATTCCACACTACATTGTGGGAGAATCAGAAAGGTGGGGTAACAAGGGGGCCTGTCTCCTCTCACTCACAAACATGGAATCCCATGTGACTGACCTCATTTCAGACCTCAATCACTCAGGAGTCACAACGTCCTACTTAGTAGCCGACAGTGCACTCAGTTGGGCGGTTCCTCTTGCCAAACGACTTCATCTCCTCTCTGTTTCACTGTGGACAACTTCCATCACATCTTTCCTCTTCTTCAATCATTATTTAAATTTGGGTACAGATGAAAACTCAAGAATCATTAGTAGTTAATTTATTCCTAATTGCTTAGCATTGAAAAATCAGATGTGATTGTTAATAATTTGTCATTGCAGTTGGGTTGCAAGGCTGCGTAGATGATATTCCTGGCGTGTCTTCATTACTATGGACAGAATTTGTGGTCAGGCGTCCCCCTCGATCCTAGCACTAGCTAAATAGCCAAAAATTTGCACTGCCTCAAATGTCATGTGCGATGCGTCATTTGCCTCCTTGCATGGAATGGGATGGAGCCATTAACACCATAGCATCCACATTTCCCATAACAATCGTACTGTCTCCTGTACAACAGTAAGATTTATATTTTCAATGTATCATGATTTATATTTGAGACATTTAAATAAAAAGACAATACCAATAAAAAAATGTCAATTGAGTTGAGTATTGTTTAAAACAAAATATTTTATTATGAATAATATATAATTTTAGTATTTTTAAGTGTACTAATTTTTATAAAAGATAAAATAATTTCTTTCGAAATGGAAGGATATATTAAATATAATTATTAAAAAATAATTCAATTATAAATTTTTATATTTAATTTCAAATAGATATATTCAATTTTTTTAATTAATTAAATTATTGTTTTAATATGATGAAAATTTTGACTATTATTATGTTAGGTTTTGAAATGGAATGGAATTATCCAATTAAAATAATTGCAAAGATTGAGAAATAGAATATTAAATTGGTAAATAAAATCCAGTAATGTTGTTGTAGTGTTACTTATTTCTTTATATATAATTGAATAATTAGAATAATTAAATTATTACTTTTGGTATTAATACTAATTATTTCACTAATTTTTTTTATGTTGACTTATTTGATAATGAGAAAAGTTACCATATTTTATTAATATTATGAAATGTCAAAATCAAGCTTTTGTTATCATAATTTTAAAAGATAATTGAAATTGTACATTAGTTGATATCTTTATATTTATTATAGATTTTTATATTAGCAACTTTCCAAATGAGTTGATGGTATATAATTTTTATAAAGTAATTTAACGTCATAATGATATTTTAATATTTACAAAACACATGACATGTGAAATGTCAAAAATAAAAAGACACATATAATACTTGTTTAGCTATAATAATCTAGTGTCATTATATAAAAATACAACTCAAAAGTGCAATATATTTTCCAACTCCAAAAAAATGATATTTTGTATACCCTCTAAGAGACAAACCTAATAGAAGACATGGAAGGTAACCCTAGAATGATCACATACAAAACCCTAAAATGAGGATATGCAAAGTAACCAAAAAATGCAAACCATAAATGAAAGATGAGTTCTCCAAAAGGTGAGTTTTGACACATTCTCTAACATGCATAGTAAATAAAGAGAACTATGTAATTTGTATAGCCATTAAATATATTTTAACATATTTTAGAATTAGTTATACAATAATTACAAATTATATGTGATTTGTTAAATTATTAGAAAATGATTCATTATATAATAAATATATTATATCAATACTACTATATAATCTTATATTGTCATTAGTAAAATATTATAATATTATTGAATTCTAATAATTTATTATTCAATTAATATATTACTATTTTACTATTAATCTTTCCATTTGATTATTAATTTTATATTAATAATATTATATTATAATTATTATTTTGATTATCAACTAAAATGATATTCTAATATTTTATAGTTTTATCTTGAATAGTTACATTTTTTTATTGACTTACATTTAAATAGAATTTTAATAAATTAATATTTAATATTATTGAATAAAATAATATTTAATTTAAATTGAGCTATGTGAAAAGAAATCATAGACAAAAGTGAAGTTTTAAAAAAGTTAATGGACTTTATAGAAAAGGAGAAAATATCTTATAGTAATCTTCATAAGAAATAATTTGATATGAAAATATAGCAACACACAAAAAACACTTCTCACCAGATTAATTAACAAATTAAATTAAAACAAATAAAATAAACGTATATTCATGATATTTTAGAATAAAATTTGATATTTACTATAATTTCTATTTATGATTTTTTAACTAAATATCTGTATAATAAACATTCAGATTTAAGAAATTTCTAAAATAACTTTAAATTTAAATATTTATAATTGTTCTTCTATATGAATGTTAAATCCACTCACCTTAAAAACATAACTTCTTATTTTAATTTTAAATTGTTTTTCTGTAGCTAATTTAGTTATAGACATATAGTCAGTCAAATGGCATAACAATAATAATAAATTAAATTAATACAATCATTGTCCCCCGTGCTTCACCCCTGTGAGCATCACCTAGATCCAGTGAGTGCTAAGTGTTCCATTTATTCTCATGAGAGATGGATTCATGTTGAATCACTACTCATGAAACATGGGTCATCGAGTTTGACTCAAAATCACACAGTTAAATCCTGATATTCACATCACAATTTGACTAGCTGTGGAAATCATCTCCTACTTATCAATATGTAAAATTGTTCATAACTCTTAATTTAAATTATTCAAGATATTTTACTCATAAATAATGTTGAGATTTACATTAAACACTTTGATTACGAAACCTTTTGCTATTTAAATTCAGTAGTTTTTCATTCTGTTACAAATATAAAGTGTTGCTTTGAAACTGATGAGATGCAGGAAGGTTACATTGTGCCTGTTGTAAATGGTGTACTTAATGTGATGAAAGCATGCACAAGAGCTGAAACTGTTAAGAGAGTGATTTTCACTTCATCTGCTGCTGCTATATGTCCATTGAATGACAAAGGGGAATTAGCACATTCATGCATTGATGAGTCATGTTGGAGCCCTGTGGATTACCTTAAATCTCAAGAAAATGCATTTTCTTGGTATATGACTGCAAAGACATTAGCAGAATAGGAAGCCCTTAATTATGGTGCCAAATACAATCTTGAGGTCATAACAATGCAACCAGCGTTTGTTATTGGGCCTTGGTTCACAAACACAAACGATTTGACATCTTTTAAAGTATTATCGGCCCTGATTGGAGGTATAAATAAATACATACTCTTTTCCAATGTTATCTGAGTTGAAAGTACAAATAAATACTCATTTTAGGCGTCGGTGTTTTTGGAAATCTTCTGCAGTCAATTTTGGATTGGGGTTTTATTGTTTGCATGGCAAGGCCTGGGATTTCTTCTCCGTTGGTGAGAACAGATGGTTCTTCTCCAACTATGCATGCAATGCGATCTAAATCATTTTATTCAGGGGAGAGCTCCAAGCTGAAAAAAGTTAATGGTTGTTTTCCGCGTAACCATGATCCCCCTGTTCTGGTTATTCCTCCAACGACTGTAATGGAGGACATTGATTATTGGACCAAGCATGCTTTGATATATAAATTTCTTGGAATCTAGATTTCCCTATCCGCTCTTGAGGCATGCATCCGCCGCTCATGGCAGGTGGAAGGCGATATGGAGATTATGTTGGCAGGGAATAGTTATTTTTTTGTTGTATTCTCTTGCATGTCTAATCATGATCGTGTTTTTGAAGGAGGCCCTTATTTCTACAACCATGTGGGATTATTTTTCAAACCTTGGCATTCAGGTTTTAATTCTGCTGAGGATCTCCCTTCAATAGTGCCAGTTTGGGTTCGCTTGCCTCGTCTTCCCTTAGAATTTTGGCGTGAAGACATCCTTTGACAAATTGCTGATTTTTTGGGGAAGCCGGCTACGATCATACATCAATCCCTCGATAAAAAGGTTATTTCTTATGCTAGAATTTGTGTTGAAATTAATTTGAATAACCCATTACCAGATTCTTTGGAAATTTGTCTGGGGGATTCTTCTTGGGTGCAGCAGTTAGATTATGAATCCCTCCCTTTCCGTTGCCAAATTTGTCATGAGTATGGTCATTTACAGTGTTAGTGCCCCCGTAACTCGAGTTTCAAAGGAGTGGATGGTTCTACAGCTGGCAATGCTGGTGGTTTGGCAGATACTACAGGGAAAGGACAATCTCAAATGGCTAATACTACCAAGGGGATGAATCCGCAAGATGCTACAGGTAAGGGTAAGGCTCAAATGCAGGATAAGGATGGATTTACCCTTGTTCGCCCTCGAGCTAAGGGACGTGGTCAAAAGAGGCTTTTGAAAGAAAGATTATCTGATTCAGGTTTTAATCGCTTTGAGGTGCTGGATAGTATGGTTCTAGAGGAGGGTATTCCTCCTCCTGATCTAGTTTGCCTAGATGAGAGATTTGTTCCTAATGATGCCTGTGGGGCATCCCAAGTTTTGGTATATCAGAACTGTGAGGTCCCTGTAGCTCCTATGACAGAGGCTCTGGTGACTCCTGCAGTGTTGGAGGATAATGATGTTGTTTTGGCTGACTTGGTTAAGGATGTGCTACCATCAGGTAAGGGCAAGGGATCTCCTCTCCCCTTGGGGTTGTTGCCTCGACCCTTTAAGCGGGCTTCTTCTACTCCCCCTCTAAGGAGTGGGCGTAAAACAGACCAAGAGAAGATTAAACTCACAGGAGATATATTGATTGAGTCTGGTTCAGTGAAACCTTTGGATTCTCATTTTCCCAATTCTACCCAATGATGATTATTCTCTCATGGAATGTAAGGGGGTTGAATCGCATCCCTAGACAAAAGGCTATTCATAACTTGGTGGTTGATCATAGTCCTGATGTTTTTTGTATCCAAGAGACTAAGCTCTCTATGGAGTCTATGGTCCAACATGCCTCTAGTATTTGGTCTCGTGGCCAATGCCAGTGTGTTGGGGCAATAGGCAGTGCTGGTGGTTTAGCTATATTTTGGGATCCTCAAAAAATTTCTCCTCTTGGCTGGATGTCTTCTCGTTCAACTCTCTCTATGGTAGCTTTTGCTCTAGACTCAGGAGAGGTAATCATGGTTACTAATGTGTATGCACCTATTGATCTTGTGGGAAAGGAGGAACTTTGGGAACATATTCAATATGTTAGAAATTGTCATCCTTATCATCCTTGGGTGTTAGCAGGGGACTTCAATTCAGTTTTAAGTCTGGAGGAGAAGCATGGTGGTTTGGCTAGACTGGGGCCTTCTTCTGCTCTTCTTCAGCAACACATATCTCTTTTTCATCTCTCTAATGTTAAGCCTTCTAATGCTCTCTACACCTGGAATAATCATAGGACTGGTGTTGCTGCTATCTCAGAACGTCTGGATAGATTTCTTGTTTCTTGCTTCTGGGTTAGTGGCACCCTTACTATCTCTTCAAAAATCCTTGATTGGAGGGGTTCAGATCATTGGCCAATCAAATTTTCCACTATAGGGGCTTATGTTTCGAAGCATCCTCCTTTTAAGTTCCAGTTGATGTGGCTTTGTGACTCCTCTCTTCATGATTTTGTTTTTTGTTGGTGGAAAGATGGTGCTCCTACATATGGTACTGCAATGTTCTCATTTTCTTAAAGGCTTCAATATGTTAAAAGGCAGCTCAAGATATGGAATAGGGAATGCTTTGGGAACCTTCACTTTATGAAGAGGCTTGCTCAAGAAGATCTTGATATCATCACAAGGGAGATTAGAGATCGAGGTTTCTCAAAGGATCTTGGCAAGGCTTAATCCCTTGCTTCTAGAGCTCTAGAAGAATGGGAACTTCGAGAGGAAATTTTTTAGAAGCAAAAGGCTAGAGTTGATTGGCTCCAGGAAGGTGATCGAAACACTGCCTTTTTCCATAAAACAGTGCAATCTCGCCGAAATTAGAGCACTATCTCTTCTTTGGTTAATTCTCAAGGTATCCAACTAAATTCCTTGCCAGCTTTGTTCCAGGAGGCTATTTGGTACTTCTCTACCCTCTTCTCTGAGGACTCTCCTCCTGCTGATAATGAAGAAAATATTATTTTGTCCTGTATTCCTTCCCTTATCACTCAGGAAATGAATGATTATCTCATGCGTCCTATCTCTTTGGAAGAGCTGGAGGAGGTGGTCTTTGGCATGCCTAAGGGGAAGGCTCCTGGTCCTGATGGCTTTCCAGTTGAATTCTTTCAGTAATTTTGGGACATCATTAATCATGATTTGTTGGAGGTGGTTAAAGAATCCTATGCTAGCAAGCAGATGCTTCGAGCTTTGAACTCTACATTCTTGACTCTTATTCCTAAGAGAGAGGGTGCTAATCAATTGGAGTTTTTAAGACCAATTGCCTTATGTAATGTGGTTTACAAAGTTATTACTAAGTTGATTGTTGAGAGACTGAAAAGGTGGCTTCCCATTATTATCTCAGAAGAACAAGGCGGTTTTGTTGCTGGCAGACAAATTTTGGATGGGGTGGTTATTGCTACTGAAGCTATTCACTCTATGGCTACTTCAAGGGAGAGAGCCATGTTTTTTAAGCTGGACATGGCTAAGGCCTATGATAGAGTTAAATGGAGCTTCCTAAGGAGTATTCTTCTTTCTTTTGGATTTAGCTTTGATTGGGTGAGTTGGATTATGAGTTGTGTTACTTCTGCCTCTTTTTCTGTTCTTATTAATGGTCAACCTTCTCAACTATTTGGTGCTTCTAGAGGCCTCCGCCAGGGTGACACTCTCTCCCCATATCTATTCATCATCATGGCTGAAGGCTTGGGCAGATTCATTAAGTATCAGGTGTCCTAGAATTCTATTCAAGGCTGGCAGTGGGGTAATGGCTTACCTTCTCTTTCCCATCTTCAATTTGTTGATGATTCTGCTCTTGCCAGTCTTGCTAGGATCAAGGAAGCTGAAGCCTTTCGACATGCTTTGGACATTTATTTGGCAACTTCAGGCCAGAAATTTAATGAGCACAAATCTTCCATTTACTTTTTTAACACTCCTGATTCTATTCAGCACAGGATTGTTGGTATCCTACGGTTTCAGATAGGATCACTTCCTTTGACTTATCTTGGCATTCCTATTGCTGTTTCCAAGCAGCCACATCTCTTCTGGCAAAATTTGATTACCAAGCTTCAGGATAAGGTAAATCATTGGACTCGTAGATGGTTTTCTACTGCTACCCGGGTTACTCTTCTTCAAGCTGTTATCCAAGCTCTTCCTACTTATAGAAGCATGGTTCACGCTGCACCTATTTACTTTCTCAAGGAATTTGATGCTCTTTCTTGACAATTCATTTTGAGTGGTAATTTGCGTAGTACTAAATGGAGTTTGGTTAATTGGGCAACTATTTGTAGGCCTAAAAAGGAGGGTGGTCTTGGTCTTCGATCTACTCTATTGAGTAGTCAAGCTTTGGCTGCTAAAATTTATTGGTGATGGTGCTTTGGACAACATCAACTTTGGGCTCGTATTATCACTCATAAATATTTTCATGGTGCTGATCCTTCCTTTGTTTCTGCACTTCCTCTTGAAGGTCGTGGCTCAATGGTTTGGCATACTTTGAAGACAGGTGCGATGTTGGTGAAGAGGGGTCTGTTTTGGATATGTAAAGGAGGTTCTCAGGATTTTTTTTGGTCTGATGCTTGGGATGGATTCCCTCCCATTTTATCCATATACCCTCATCTTCAGCCTCTTTGTGACTCTTTTCTTGCCGCTGGATGGGATAAAGTGGCTCATTACAAGACTCCTTATCAATTGGGACCTGTTGTTGGTTACAGATGGAAGCATTCTTTTGATTGGCCTCCTGGAGGTACAGACATGGATTGTCAGGAGCTTTCTCAAATTCTGGCCTCTAGAGAGTGTTATTTGCTTGGTCCAGATGTTTTGGCTTGGGGTGGTACCTTGTCTGGTAAATATCATGTCTCTGCTGGGTATCAGGAGATAACTAGACAATTATTTGAGGATGCTGAGGTCCCTTGGTGGAAGCAAGTTTGGAATAAAGTTTCTTGGTCCAAGTGCAATTTTTTCATGTGACTAGTGGCTCACAACCATTTTCTTACCTAGGATAATCTTTGTAAATGTGGATTTCAGGGCCCCTCTTATTGTGTTTTGTGTGGTAATGGAGAGGAGTTTGTCTCCCATCTGTTCTTCCATTGCTCCTATTCTACTCAGATATGGCACCTTTGGTGGAGCGCTTGGGGTTGCTCTTGTCGGCATGCTTCCTCTTTGCCTGAGTTCTGGGCCCGCTTGGGTAGTGCTCCCTCCAAGTCTTCTTCTCTCCATGCTGCTTGGATGGCTGGCCCATCTTTCATGCTTTGGCATATCTGGTTGGAGAGGAATCGTCGCATATTCCAAGATGTTCGGCTTGGTGTTTTGCATCTTTGGTGGAAAATATCACATTCTCTTCAGGAAACTATTCTTGTGAAGTGTGAGCTTGATGGGGATATGTATCCGGTTGATCTTGCTATCTGTAATCGCCTCAATTTTCATCTTCAGGATGGGGCTGCAGCTCATAGGTTCCTTCTATGTCCAGGCAGCTTCACCATCAGAGGAAGGGTTGGGTTAACCGGGATGGGCACTGGACTCCTCCTCCCTATGGAGTTCTGAAAATTAACACTGATGGTTCTTCCCGTGGGAATCCTGGTCCAGCTGGTATTGGCGGAGTGGCTCGTTGTAGTTCTGGGGATGTTAAATTTTTCTTCTCAGTTCATAAGGGTGATTATACTAACAATCTCACGGAAGCTCAGGCTATTTTATATGCTATGGAACAGTGTTTCTTGTGGGGATGGAGTAAGATTATCTGTGAGTCTGATTCCCAGGTGGTGGTGAACATGCTTTCTTCGCAAGAGCTTGAGGATGTTAGTTGGCAGCTGGCCACTGTTGTTAAGCAGATTCTTTTCTTCTCTTCCTCTTTTCAGTTCATTAGGTTCACGTATATTCCTCATGAATGGAATAGAACTGCTGATTGTTTAGCCAAATGGGCTTCTAGTCATGATCCGGGTTGGAATATTAGGGATAGGAGGCAACTGTCCTTTAAGATGGTGCAAGAATTTGATGATCTTGTTGCTCAGGATCGAGCTCCTTGTTGAGCTCTCCTTGTTATATTCCTTTCTATCTTAATAAATTTTTACCCCTCTTTTTACCAAAATACTCATTTTAGCAAAATAGTTTCAATTCTAGATCTTACTAATATTGTTTGTTTTTGACAGGGGACCCTTCATACTATGAACTTCTAAAGCATATTCAAATTTTATTCGGCTCTGTAGCAATAGCTCATATTGAAGATACATGCAATGCTCATATATTTTTGATGGAGCATCATAGTGCACAAGGCCGGCATGGTTGTTTTGTTCGATCTTCAACTATCAAGTCTCTTAAAGATTTTATTGCTAAAGAGTTGAAGATTTCACTTGAGTAAGCAAATGATTTTTAAGTAATTTGCAATTATTCTGTTGATCTATAACATATGGACATCAATAACATTTTTCTTTCATCTTTATTGCAGGGTTTATGAAGAGGATTCTAGTAACAAATATGTACCATTTTCTTCTAAAAAATTATTAGATATGGGTTTTTCTTATAAATATAGTGTAGAGCAAGCTCTTGCAAATACTATAGCATGTGCCAAGAAAAATAAGCTTTTGAATTAATTATATAGAGCACAAATCTTTTTTCAAAAGAGATTTACTTTAACAATAAATTTTTATAAACCATGTAAGTATCCTAATTAATTTAGATCAAATTTTATAAATTGATGTTGCAATTATCTTGATTGTGTAAACTTTAATATATTTCTTGGAGCATATTGCATTTCTTTTGTTTCAAAAATATTATCTACTCTTAATATTATGTTTTATTAATTTTATAAAAAATATTATAATTTATTTAATTTTTTGTTTCAGTTAAATAAATTAAAAGAATGCTGAATTTTATTCCAATAATACATTTCTATTTTGTTAGATTCTTTAGATTTAAATCTTAGTATGAATATATCTCAACCTAATTAATTTTGTAGAGAAAATGATAAACTATCAGTTTACATACATTTTCTTTAAATTAAAAGTAATTATAAATATTAATAAAAATTATAATATATTAATTAGTTATCAATAATTATTTATTTATAAAAAAATACATATAAACTTGTCATAGTATAGAGGACAAAATTCATCTTTATTTTGAACTGTTTTTATTATATATTAGTCTTTCCTATCGATAGGTAAAGACTATAGTTTTCACATTCTTCTTTATAATTAATTTGTGCTTAAATCATTTCAACCTATGGTTTCTTGAAATAATTCTAAATATATTTTTATCTATTTAATAATATTTTATAATTGGCTATGGCTACTTTTGTTGGTAGTCATTTATGATTTTAGCTTAACAAAATAAGGAACAATGTTAATAATTTCGGCAGGTGGAAACCTTAAAAAAATCACAGGGTTGAGTGTTCTTCAACATTTTGCATGCATGCATACTAGTCCATTCATCTTTTATGTCTATGATTTCTAAGTTATTTGGTGGCACGGGGAGAAGTAGTAGAGAGGCGAGAATATAGAAAAGAGATGGAGGTGGCGAATAAGGAAAAGAAATTATAGAGTATTCGATAAATATATGATATAGTTTCAAAGGTGGAGACTTAATTCTAAGTGTCCCTTTCAAATCTCTAGTAATTGCAACAACTCATAAGATTTATCAAATACCCATTTGCACAAGCTCACCAAGTTCATGCTCTGAGATGTTTTTCCCTTATTTATTCTCACTACTATTGTGATTACATTTATTTATCCAGGTTGGAATTTACACTTTGCTCACTGGGTATTGTAATTTTTTGGATTAGCTAAGTGGGTGGTAGGGTGCTGATTTTTTTCTTAAATTATAGCTCTTCTATATGACTTCAGAGGCTGTAGAACCTTAGTATTTGAATATAGATGGATGAATCAAGTAGTGCATTGAAATATGGTCCAAATGTAAACAAGAGAATGGTTCCATATTTTCATTGGTTTCTATATTAGGACCTATTATTACAAATCTTCTAAACTTTCATCATACTTTTTAGTTTCTCATTGTCTTCCTTTTAAATTTTTAGGTCACTCTTCAACTTCTTGTTCTCATCCTTCAATCTTTCATTTTCACTTAGGATCTGTTGGTTTTCATCACCTGTATCGTGGATCCTTTCCTGCATTATGGTAATTTCTTATCAAATCTTCAATATATCATCCTCTTTTCATCTTTAGAGCATCCTTTCTGTTGGTTTTCATCACCTATATCGTGGATCCTTTCCTACATTATGGTAATTTCTTATCAAATCTTCAATAGATCATCCTCTTTTCATCTTTAGAGCATCCTTAGAAAATTTGTTGAATTTTTATGTAATTTTCCTTACATTCTTCGCAACTCTTGTTTCTTCCATCTCTTCAAATGTCGTAATTTCTAAACCTTTAATAGCCTTCCTTAGGTTTTCCTTTTCTTTGTTTGGCTTCTCATTTTCCTTCATCAAATCTGCAATAGCTTACTCATACTCTTTAGATCCATGTTCTAACAAGTGGTTAATTTAGTCTTGGATTTCATTCAATTTCTCACAAAGCTTTGGTCTCTTAGTAATGGATACCTTTAGTTGATCTTTTAGTTCATTTATTACCTTTTCTTATTTTTCTAGTCGCTTCTAACTCACCATGCCTTTCTTATGGATCTCACCCAAGTTGGTAGGCTTCATCAAGGGGACTTAGCTCTGATACTAATTGTTACTATGTCTCAAAGGCACTTAGAGAGGGGGAGGGAGGATGATTTAATGCATCCAAAATATTAAAACACCTCTTAAATAAATTTAACAATAAAAATCACGGAAAGGAAAATTATATATATGCAACAAATTATTAAAAAAAATTAACTACCGTTAATTTTGTGAGTGACTAATTTCATGTTTTTCTATATCTCGTTGACAACAGCATCATTATTAGCTTGGATGGTGGAATTGGAGTTGAGCATCAATTCTCTACAATTTTATATCACCCAAATGTCGGGTGACCAATCCTGGTTCCAAATCCTAGTAAAATCTTTTTAAAAGCTTAAGGATGGCATTGGCTGCCTCTTCCTGAAAATTAATTCAAGGGTTTCTCACCATTTCTCCTCTAATAATATGGTCTTCTTCAGAGATGACACAATCATCTCCTTATCATCCATATGTGTTGATCTCGGATGGATTCATTGAAGGGCACATGTTCCTATCCTACTAGGGTCATCTGCGGACTAAGTCATTTTAGTCGGAGGGTTTTGACATTGGTTTTCCCTATTGGGACCATAATCTAATACAGAGCAACAACAAAGAGTCTAGTTGCAAGTTCTATATATTAATTTGTGTTCTATAAAATCTAGAAAACAAAACCCAAAATCAAATAGCTTAATACAATTTTCTAAATTCCCAAATCAGTTTCAAATACAGAAACCGATCCCAAATCTTAAACCCAGATCACTTATTTACATAAAGTCTTCATTCCAAATCTAAAATCAAGATCACTCCCTCAAATATAAACTCCTTATTCTAAAAACACTTCCTTAAATAAACTCTTAATTCCATCACAAATTATACAAGTTAATTTAAATGCATGTGACAATTTATCACTTCTAGTTAGATTTGTGCTAGAACAAAGACTTCACGATTCTTTCAAATCAAACACAGTTTTTAATCCCCCAAAGAATTGCCCAATAGAGCACAATCCAAAACATACCATTCAACAGATTCGTTCAAATTTAAAAATGAATCTTCACTGATTATGAAATACAGACCAGTAATTCAATTGAAAAATGACACGACTGAATCATTCCAATCTGAAAAACAAGAATACAAAACTGTATAAGTATATAAATCTAGGTATTCATTCATCTATCCATTCCATGTACATAAATTAATGATGGCGCAGTGACAAAACCTTCACCACATCCTCATCCACATAGTTTACAAGACAAATGGAGCAGCAATCCTTCTCACCCCTAGAAGCCCTCTTTTGCGAATACATCATTTTGGGGTAACTATCCAAGGTTGCATGATCGAGTCTCTGTTCGATTAAAATTTCCTCTCTTTCCATCTCCACAACTGCTCCGTCTGAATCCCCACCATGAATGTTGCCCCTGCTTAGCCTAAGCCTTATGCAAACATAGGAGACCATCAGATGGAATATGGCCTCAGATGGATCCATCGAAGGGCATAGGCGGGGAAATCTCTAAGCTGGGTGAATGCAAATTGAGATTATTATAATGGGTTTGCAGCTTCTTCTTTCTCCTACCAGGGTTATGCTCTAATTTTTAGGGCACACTTGCAATTTTAAAACCAAGACAAGAATCTATGCATGAGAGAAATGGGCTTAAGAAATGGGGTTTTTGAAACTATACTAAAATCTCCACTTTGTTAAGGATTCAGAACCCTCATTCAATGAAGCATCAAAACAATTTTTAAAACTGCTCTTAATAATTTTTACGTACCTCAATGTCAGTGAAGAGCTTAGAGCTCACAACTCTGTAGATGGCCCGCTGAAAAGTGAGAAAAAATAGATGGGATAATAAGAGTTTGCAAATTAGAAGTTGGAGCAAAAAAATTCTTCCCACTTCAACCTCACCAAAATGCAATTGAAAATACATGTTTCCTTTCATTTATCTAAATTTTTAGTTTCAGACAATTAAGAAAGTTCTAATTTTAATTTAAGGTATTTAAAATAAAAAGTTAAATATTTAAGACAACATATTAATTTTGTCTTAAATAAATATCTAGAAATGCCATGGTGTGTAAAAGTGGATTGAGGATATTCTTTTTCGATTACCTCCTTTTCAGAATAATTTTCATCAACAGCTACCAAGGCATGCGGGTGTTTCATGGAAGAAGATTTAGTTCTGAATAAATTCTTCTTCTTCTTTGAACCAACTGTACTAGTAAGATTCTTCGTTGATGGTATCTTCTCGGTGAGCCTTTGAACTAGGGAAAGAAAATTGGCCTGATTGGTATTGAAAATCCATGGAGAGGGAATTCACTTAGTTCGAAAGAGGGGGATAACCATTGTGCTTGAAAATTATATAGCATTGATTTTGGATATCATGTGAGAAGGCTTCATAGCACCAAGCATTGTTTTGGGTCTGCTAAATTCTTTACCTATAGATGTCATGCTTCTTCTTTTATAAATTGGGTTTCCCTTGTATAACACTCAGATAGAAAGAAGGATCTGATCAAATGCTCCACATTGCGAGATAACATTTGGAAGCTAGTGAACTTGAACCAATAGTGGATTTGAAAATGTTATCAAATTAGAAAAAATCAAAATAGGAATAGGAATAATCTATTTCAATAACAAGTATTTTTGGGAATGGTCAAATGCTCATTTTGAGGCCAAAATGAGAATATGCATTCCTATTCCCAATTTTTTTTAAAAAAAATTTGATAGAGGGTTCAAACCTACGAGGCAGCCTAGCGAGGCATGAAGCCCACAAGCTACCAACCAACGAAGGCCACTTAGACGTTTTAGGAACCTGATACGGGCCCACTCATGCTTGAAACCTTTTCAGCTTAGAGCCAAGGACTAACTAGCATCCACGCTACCAAATTCGCGCGAGGCATGATCCCGACCTCATCCCTTATGATGTCTTTGGGCCTTGCACTCAGCAAGACTTGATCCCTGGTGGGCTCTTTGTGAGCCATTCAACTTCACCAGTAGACCAAGGCCCCTTTGACTTATTCCCAATTTTGATTTGGCGTACATTCATATTCCCAATTTTGATTTGGGGTATCACACAGAGCATACAAAATAAATTCTAATTTTTTATTCCTATTCCAGTTGTACTCCAGCAACCACATGAGCCCTTAGAGTGGTGGTATCACTTATGGTAGAGGCTAGTCTATGAAAGCAAAACAAGGAATATCCTTCATAAAACTGTTTTAAAGAAGAAAAGAGATAGTTGAGGAGTTATGTACATTACTTTTAAGAGCATGGTACAAGCATACTTACCTAGCATTTATTTTCAATGGAGACCACACCAAGTTGCCTAGAAATTCTATGAAGTGGTCATCATACAACTTAAACTTAATAATGATAATGAAAATCACTCAAATAGCATTTGATATAATAAAAAAATCGAGAGAGTTTCTCTTAGGCGGAGATACAATTTTAATGAATTCTCCACTCTAAATCAAACTCCAAGAAGATATTGTTCTTGAAATAATTGATTCAAGATTGAACATGCACCTATATAAATTCTCAATAACACATTTCATCTATCTACTAATTATACTTAAATAATACTTCAAGAATATATTGTTATTGTAATAATTGATTCAAGATTAAACATGTACTTAGATAAATTCTCAATAATGCATTTCATCTATCTACTAATTATACTTAAATAATATGATTGAATGACAAATCAATAATGAGATTATTGGAATTCCATAACATCCATAGACCATAGAGGCAATGGGATCTAATCTATACTTTATTAAGAGCTAAAGTCAGCAATATTAAAAATTAATATCACACAAATAAAAAATTCAAAACAACATCACCGTCAATAATTAGACAAATTAAAAATTTAATTAATTGAAATCTAACAAGGACATTTTATGTACCAACAATATTCTATAGACAAGTTGTTATTATTTCAATTATTTCTATTATACATTGTGAAGAACAATGAGATTTTATAAGAAAGTGACAAGATTCTATAGTGTCATAAAAATATCAAAAAATATTAAAATTAAATTAAATAAATTTCAAAATGGAGAAAAATTAGAAAGAGAGTTATTCAAGTATTAGATAGCAGTCAAAAGAATTAGGGCTGACCCCAGAATACAAAAAGGCTGAAGGATAGCCAAAGGTTACTAATGTTAGAAGTAATAAAATAATATTCTAAGATATAAACTAAGAACTAATAAAACAAATAAACTAAAATTATTAAAATAAAAAATAAGAACTAAATCTTGAAATGATTCGATAAGTGTGACCCTCTAATATTAAATGAAAATTAAAGTAATTTTATTTAATAGATGAGTCTCAATCACCATCTTAATTTACCAGCAAGAGAGCAATTCTAAAATAAAATATAGAACTGATTACATCCATCCAACAAGAGACTGTCAAATCTTTCTGGACTATCTTCTTGTATATGGAATTCAATTTTTTCTTTATGGACTATCTTCTTGTAAATGGATTTCAATTTTATTGGTATATTTTCTCTTACAATCATGCAAAATTAAATACCGTAAAACGACTGTGTCACATTTAAATTTTGATTTTTGATCATCTTTTTAGTGGCGGGAGTCAATGGAAATTTAAATAAATAATTTTATTCAAATTTAAAAAAATATCAAAACAACTCGCTATGTAACAAACTTTAAGAATAAATTAATTCTAAAATTCTGTTAAAGTAATTACTTTGAGCACTCAAGAGTTGCATAAAACATAGAAACGGAGCTAATAATATAATATTGAGATTGCAATACAAAACAGATTACAAGTCAATGCACTCTCCAAACAATAGTTAAAAAACGTTTATCGATATATGCTCTTTCTGAACTATCTTCTTATAATGTATTTTACTTTAAAATAAACATCTACCATTAGTTACAGAGACCTAGTTGGAAGAAAACTGAAGTCCCACGCGGCTCTGTGCTAAGAAAAATAATGGCGGATGAGACTGAGAAGACTGTAAAACGAGTATGTGTGACTGGAGCATCAGGACACATCGGATCATGGCTGGTTAAATATCTTCTGGAAAGGGGTTACACGGTGAACGCCACTCTCAGAGATCCAGGTAGCTTTTATCTTCACCCTGAAGCTTCTGTTTTTCCCAGATCTGCCAGATTTTAAACACTTAAACAGTAAATAATGTGCTTTAGATGTTTTATTTAAAAAAATCGCGTCCAACGCTTAAACAGAGCTGTTATCTGTAAAATTTCAGTAAATTTTTACCAATAAATTAAAGATCCAGGTACTTATTAGCCTTACCATGAATCCTGTGACTTTTTAATGAATCCGAAAGATCCTGAATCGTTAGCAGTAAGTAATTTGCTTTAAAGATTCTATTTCAAGAAAATATATGTTTAACATTTAAATAGAGACTTTAAAAAATATATATTTAGACGGTTTTCACCAAAAATTGCAGGAGACGAGAAAAAATGTCGGCCTTTATTAGATCTTGCAGGAGCAGGGGACAGGCTTAAGCTTTTCCAAGCTGATCTGCTGAAAGAGGGAAGCTTTGATTCTGCAGTGGAGGGTTGTGAAGGAGTTTTTAATTTAGCCGGTCCTGTGGGTGTTCGATCCTCTCCTGTAAGTAATTAATTTTGAAAATTATAAGTAATTTTTTCAGAAATTTGATGAACTTAGATCTTAAATAAGTTTCATATATACATTTCATTAAATAAAACGAAAGCAATTACCTTATAGTTTTATAAGTTTGGATAAGATAATTATTTATTATTTTATGTAGATAATATGTAAAGTTGTTCGTAACTGTTAACTTAAATCATTCAAGATATTTTACTCATAAATAATGTTGAAATTTACAATAAGCAGTTTGATTACAAATATAAATTGTTGCTGTAAAACTGATGAGATGCAGGAAGATTACATTGTACCTGCTGTAAATGGTGTACTTAATGTGATGAAAGCATGCACAAGAGCTAAAACTGTTAGGAGAGTGATTTTCACTTCATCTGTTGCTGCTACTTGCCCATTGAATGACAAGGGGGAATTAGCTCATTCATGCATTGATGAATCATGTTGGAGCCCTCTGGATTACCTTAAGTCTCAAGAAAATGCTATGGCTTGGTATATGAGTGCAAAGACGTTAGCAGAGGACGAAGCCCTTAATTATGGTGCCAAATACAACCTTGAGGTCATAACAGTGCAACCAGCTTTTGTTATTGGGCCTTGGTTCACAAACACAAACGATTTGACATCTTTTAAAGTAATATCTGCCCTAATTGGAGGTATACATAGATACATCCTCTTTTCCAATGTTATCTGAATTGAAGGTACAGATAAATGCTCTTTTTTAGCAAAATAGTTTCAATTCTGGATCTTACTAATATTGTTTGTTTTTGGCAGGGGACCCTTCATACTATGAACTTATAAAGTATTTTCAAATTTTATTCGGCTCCGTACCAATAGCTCATATCGAGGATACATGCAATGCTCATATATTTTTGATGGAGCATCCTAGTGCACTAGGCCGGCATGGTTGTTTTGTTGGTTCTGCTACTATCAAGCCTCTTAAAGATTTTCTTGCTAAAGAGTTGAAGATTTCACTTGAGTAAGTAAATGATTTTTAAGTAGTTTAGTGATCTATACTATATGGAAATCAATGACAATTTATCTTTCATGTTTATAGACATCAATGACAAATTTTCTTTCATGTTTATTGCAGGTTTTCTTCTGAAGAGGATTCTAATAATAAATATGTACCATTTTCTTCCAAAAAATTATTGGATCTTGGTTTCTCTTATAAATATAGTGTAGAGCAAGCTTTTGAAGATGCTATAGCATGTGCCAAGAAAAGTAAACTTTTAAATTAATTAGCTAGATTGGAACATTGTTGATCATAGGATGCTTCCATTTTCTTATAAGCTGGTTCAACTTGTGGACCATGATAAAACTCTTTAGTGCTCTTTATTTCCTCTGTTGTTCTGTTCTCTTTGATATTCAATAAAATTTTTACCTCTCTTTTAGTTCCAACATAAATAAAATTCAAAAAATATTTACTTCAACAATAAACTCATATGAACCATGTAATTATCCTAATAAATTTGATGTTGCAATTATCTTAATTGTGTAAACTTTAATGTATTCCTTGAAGCATGGTGCATTTCCTTTGTTTCTGAAATGTTATCTATTCTTAATATTATGTTCTATTAATTTTATAAAAAATATTATAATTTATTTAATTTTTTGTTTCTAAAATTTATTTTTAACTTATTTAATTTAAAAGATGGGTAAAAAATTTATTGAATACCAAATAGAGCAGAACAACACAAGAAACAAAGAGAACTACAGAACTTTATTTTTAACTTATTAAAAGCATGTTAGAATTTCATTTCATTGATACATGTCTAATTTGTTAGATCCTTTAAATTTAAATCTTGGTATGAATATATCTCAACCTACTTAATTTTGTAGAGAAAAAGATAAACTATTAGTTTATCACCTATGAATCTTGCATATATTTTCTTAAAATTAAAATCAATTATACATATTTAATAATAAATTATAAATAATGATTAGTTATTAATAATTAATTATTCATAAGAATAATACATATAAAGTCATCATAGTGTACATGTCAAAATGCTTCTTTATTTTGAACTTGTTTTTATCATTTATTAGTCTCGTTATTGATAGGAGGAGACTATAGGTTTCATATCCTTCTTTACAATTCATTTGTGCTTTGAAAGTCGTGCTCAAATCATTTAACATATGGTCTCCTAAAATTATTCTATTAAAATTTATTTTTATGTATTTAATCATGTTTTATGATTGGTTATGGCTACTTTTGTTGGTAGTCAGTCTTGTATATAGCTATGTTAATAGTCCACACACCTAGGAATCATGGGCTTAAAACATATTTTTATGTAATATGTAATCATGTTTTATGATTGGCTATGGCTAATTTTTTTGCAGTCATTTATGTATCTAGTTTAACAAAATTAGGAAAAATGTTAATAATCCACACACCTAGGAATCATGGGAAAGTGGAAACCTTAAAATAATTCACATGGTTGGATGTGGTTCAAAAAATTTCCATTTACCTTTGATACCAACTAGTAGGCTACTTTTGTTGGTAGTCGGTTTTGTATCTAGCTTAACAAAATTAGAAAAAAAAATTTAATAGTCCACGCACCTAGGAATCATGGGCTTAAAACATATTTTTATGTATGTAATCATGTTTTATGATTGGCTATGCCTACTTTTTTTGTAGTCATTTATGTATCTAGTTTAACAAAATTGGGAAAAATGTTAATAATCCACACACCTAGGAATCATGGGAAAGTGAAAACCTTAAAATAATTCATGTGGCTGGATGTGATTCAAAAATTTTCCATTTATCTTATTTGTTTGTGTTTTTGAAGTTATTTGGTGGCAAGGGGAGAAGCAGTATAGAGATAGCGATACATAAAAGAGATGTAGGTGATGAATAAGGAAAAATAAGGCAAAGAAATCACAAAGTATTTGATAATTTTGTGACATAGTTTCAGAGGTTGAGACTTGAGTTTAAATGTCTCTTTCAAATCTCTGGTAATTACAAACAAAAATTTCATAGGATTTATCAAATGCCCATTTGCACAAGCTCACTAAATTCATGCTCTAAGATGTTTTCTCCTTATTTATTCTCATTGCTATTGCAACTACATTTATTTATCCAGTTTGTAATTTACACTTTGCTAAGTGGGTATTGTAATTTTTGGGATTAGTTGAGTGGGTGGCAGTGTGTTGCACCTTTTCTTAAATTATATCTCTTCCATATGACTTCAAAGGCTTTAGAACCTCATCATTTGAATACAGATGGATGAGTCGAGCAGTTTATTGAAATCTAGTCTAGATGTAAACAAGAGAAAGGTTCCATATTTTTATTGGTTCATACATTGGGAACTATTATTACAACTTTTATAAACTTTTATTATACTTATTTAGTTTCTCATTGACTTCCTTTTCAATTTTTAGGTCAGTCTTCAAAATCTCATCCCTTAATCTTTCATTTTCACTTAGGATATGCTATTTTTCTTCTCCTGTATCATGAACCCTTTCATGCATTATTGAAATTTGTTGTCAAATCTTGAATAGATCTTCCTCTTTTGTCTTTAGGGAATCCTTAGCAAATTTCTAATCCTTTTATGCAATTTTCCTCAAGCATCCTTTGCAACTCTTCTTTCTTCTATCTCTTCACATATCTTAATTACTTAACCTTCAATATCGTCCCTTGGGGTTTCATTTTATTTTTTCAACTTCTCATTTTCCTTCATCAAATCTGTATTAGATTCCTCAAATTCTTTAGATCAATGTTCTAACAAGTGTTTAATGTAGTCTTCTCCATTTCATTCAGTTTCTCACAAAGCTCTAGCCTCTTAGCAATGGATGGATTTAGTTGATCTTTTAGTCCATGGATCAACTTCTCTTCTTTTTCTAGTTGTATCTTGTACTTATAACTCTCTATGCCTTTCTATCTCACACAAGTTGTTAGGCTTCTTTAAGGGCCCTTACCTTTGATATCAACTGGTAGGCCTCACAGGTATTGATAGAGGGGGAGAAGGAGGGGGTGGGTGAATTAGTGCAACCAAAAATCCATAACACGTCTTAAATAACTTTAACATTAAAAAATATGCAAAGGAGAATGTCACATATAAGCCAATCACATACAGTGTTCACACACATAGAATACTTGAAACAATATTTTTCCTAGAAAACCCCTTGTTAGATGGTGAAAACCATGTGTGGGAATGATGCCCACAAATTTCCACTAGTGCTTTAATAAATTTCACTTGTTAGGAGCAATTACAACACCGTTTTAAGAAATACTCAATTAAGAGAATCATTAGGCCCGTTAAGAACTAGACTATCAAAGTTCTATTAAGAAACCCTTGTTAAATGATTTCAAACTCCTTCTAATATCTACCTAGTTAGAGTGTATTATAACGCCCTGCCAAGGGATCCAAAAGAATTAATCTAAAGTTTTACTAAGTTTGGCAAACATTTTTTTTAAAAAAAGAAAGAATAAGATCCACATCAAACATAAAGTAGTGGAAGCAATAAAATACAATCATCCATAAGCATACATAATAGGTTACATTCCTTAAGGATCCCATGATGTTGAGTCACATTTATATTTAATTAATACCAAGTCTAAAAAATACCACATCCACATGAAAGAATAATTAAAAGTCCAAAGTCCATTTAAATAATATACATTTGTTCTCAATGCCAATTGGCAATAAAATTTAGAATGCTCAATCATCCGTTGTACATGTCATAGGGTATGATAGGCTAAAAGAATATACATTTATAAAAATAGAATTACATCATCCTCCCTGGATTCATGATACAAAGTACAATACAATAAATGAAACCATCCATCATAAAAGATATAAACATCCATCATAATGATACAAAGATAGAATGAAAGGAAATGCAATCAAGGAAACTCTAGCCATAGTAGCAATAGACGGATCTCAATGGTAAGAGTTAAAAGCACTACCACCCAATCACATAGAACCTAAATGGCCCACTCCCACCACGCTAAGGAGATAACCTCAAGTCCCAAACAGGATATAAAACCAAATATCAAAAGTACTCTCTAAGTCCAAGAAATACTAAAAGTATTCTAACTCAAGGGTTCCAAGATAGGTTGACATCTATACCCAGAGGCACACAAGACATGTAAGAAACCTACTATGTAAGTGGGCAAGTGTCATCGAACAAATCATGCTAGAGTTACCCTAGTAGTCTATCTGGACCTTGGCCCCCTAGTGATCCCTATGCGGCCACTAGTATCCTCTCGTACTGACAAGGCATACTACGGATGGAATGTCGCAACCAAGCATTCTCTCTACTCTCATCCTAGTCTGTACTAGCACCCAAGGCATGGACGAGAACATACAAAGACTCTTATTGGGTTCATTTTATTTCCATTTAGTGTAATGTTTTCACTTATTAAACAACTTACAGTGGATTACCCTGGGAACCACTTAGGGCCCTGGCCACCATTGCAAGCCACTTCCCAACATTACATATAGATAACCTACCCTAGGCTTATAAAATCAAAAATCAAATAATCATATAAAATCACCTCAGTCCTATACAAGTGATTAGAAAGCATCAAAAGATAATTCACAATAACACATCAGTTCTCTATGAGCAACTGGAAAATATCTCCAAAATACTAATCAAAGACTCATAATGGTTAAGTCAAACATGTCACAACATGACATCACCAAGAAAAAAGAAAAAAAACACCTTAGTCCTATCAAAGCGACTAGAAAGCAATTCAAATATAACTAGTCGAAGACTAAAAATGGTTAAGTCAAGAAGGTCATACATTTCACCTTAGCATCACACAAGAACACTGGAAAGCAATAACAATCAATAGATCAACATAAATCATAGAGCGTACCATCACATTACCATGGTTGGGTATAAAAGATCGAGATCTAATATCATAACATCACAATCACATAACCCCCAAGCCTCTGGTAACATCCTAAGACTGGTCAACTCTAGGACAAACCTTGAAACCCCAAAACATAGACCACACATAGAAACAAAGTAGTCTAATAGTTTGGTTCATTCTGAAAACATATTATTGAGTTAGATGCAAGGTTTTTAGTTTTTGTTTCAACATACCAAGATGAAAATTTGAATTTACCCTACAAATTAACCCATTTTAATATTCGAAAAGAAACTAGAATTACCCCTATTGGTCAAATTTAATTTTCTAAAATATTCAAAGGGTCACTATTTATTAAATTTATTAGAATAATAATCATTGATTATCAAATAAAATAATTTACCCTTTATTTAAAATAGTATTATTAAAATAATAATTTAATACATTTAAAATGTCATTCATAACTTACAGTTTCAATTTATTTTAATAACAAATTTAATTATGTAATCTAATTAAATATCATTAAAATTTAATTATCTTTCTTTTATTCTCCAAATACATAATAATAATAATTAATTAAAAAATTTAATTAATTATTATTAACTTCTTTAAATACTTATTCTATCGATAAACAAATAATTATTATTCAGATAATAATAATAATAAATAACATTATTATTATTAATTAGCATAATAATTATTTAACACTTAATAAAATTTAATAATTTTAATATATTAATCAATTTAAAACATTTAATATTTTTTTAATATATTTAATAACATATATTAATTAAATTCTTTTTAAAAAAACATTTTAATTTTTTTTTTTTAAAAATACTTACCTTAAAAGCCCTTGCAGCTACACAAGGCAACCGTAGGCTATCATTAGCAGCCGTGGTCTGCCTTTAACTACCACGGCTTGCTTTGGCAGCCGCCAGTGCCAAAAGGTTAAGGGGATAAAGGGGTTTGGGGGGTGGTGGCCCCCTCCTCCCAAAAACTATATTTTATTTATATATATTTTTAATTAAAACTTTTAAAACAGTTCCCTCCCCCAATGTGTACACACACACACACACACACACACACACACACACACACAATTTTATTTTTAATAAAATTTATCCTTCCAACCAATTTCCCCATTCACTAATAATTTTAGATAAAAATTAATATATAAATATATTTATTTATTTATTTATTTATTACTTTTTTATTATAAACATTTACAATTATAGTCTAATAGAATAAATATCATTAACCATTAGAATTTCCAAACTAAAATTTTCATTATAAAATTCAAACCTTTCCCAATTTAATTTCTAAATTTTAATTCTATGAAAGGAGGATTGCTCTAATGTTTAATTTTTCTCATATACAGACGAAAATGATATGCATATAAAAATTCCTGATAACAAAATTACAAGATTCGTTGTAGTAAAACACAGACCAACAAACCACAGTCACGAAGAAGACAAGAAAGGAAGAGCATATTAAAATTTGAGTGAATAATCACAAGCATCTACCTGGACACTGATGCTAATCACTATGCCCAAGAAAACTATAGAGAAAATTCCTCCTCTCAGAACCTTCTCCTTCCCAAAAAGTCCTTCTTTCTCCAAAATTTGTGGTCTTTCCCAAAACTTCAATCCCTTGAAAATGAACCCCCAAATTGTGATATGGAGTTCTCTCCTAAAATCAGGGCACCAATTGTGCGTTCACCCAAGAGAACTCCTTGCTCACCAAACTCGAACTCTATATTAACTTTTCTTAATCTTTCCTTTATCTTTCCCATGCACATTTATTAAATTATAAAACAACTTTATTTAATTTTACTTTACTTTTTTTAATTAACTTATTAAATTTTAATCTCATGCACACTTTATGCAATAAAAATATCTTTAATAAATTCACCTGTTTTATTTTTTTATTAATTTCTTATATTTTTATCTCATGCATAGATCATGCAATCTAAATACTTTTAATAAATTAACATCTTTTCACGTTTTAATTTATTTTCGAAACTTAATTGATAAAATATTTTATTAACTTAAATAATAATATTATTTAGCATTTATTTAAAAATGAACTCTAAATATATTATTGTTAAATTAAATAAATATTATCACATTCTAAATTATTCTTATAACTTTTATCTTCAAATTTAATTCTCTTTATTTAATTAATTTTCCAATTAATTAAATGTAATCAAATATTAAAATATCACAATAGTTTTCAATTAAATTAAATCATTAATTTAATCTTTTAATTAGACTTAATTAATAGAAAATTCACCAAGGTCTCATAAAATAAAATACGAAAACCCATCATAGCAAAATCCATACAAAATCAAACTAAAGGGTTGTAATCACGAATTGACGTCATCCAATGCATTCGGAGGGTACACAAATCAGATACTTGTCCTAATTTTCTAGGACAAATGGCTTAAAGGTTTAGGATTTGGAGTTAAGAATTTATCTCCCCTCTCTTACCATTGAGATAATGTGATAGGGTACGCTCATCCTGGCAATTCAAGGAAGTCGATACCCAGTACCTGCAACCTACATAAAATCCACACATGTACAAGCTCATTATTCTAAGCTAAACAAACAATGGTAGGAAGTGGTGCATCATGTAGATCCCAACTAGCAGGTGACTACGACTCCCTTCTTTAACCACATCAGAAATGCCATACATAAAGAAAACATACACACACACCATACACATGTAATATGGGGTAAGTATCCATAAGAAAACACATATGATAATCCATTTAACTAAAAATCATCATGCATACTTGAAGTATAGAGTACCAAGTAATCTCATTATAAAATCAACTGAATTTGAAACAATATTTGATAATCTCAAAATAATGCTACTAATCATCAAGCATAAAACCGGCCTAAAAGAGTTTGACAATGATAACAGAAATGCAAACAAGGGGCAGGCACTACATGTATAATCTTCATATCCTAGTAGATATCATTCTCATCCTATTTGGAGTGACCTTGCTAGAGGATAAATAACATACAAACCTATTAGGGCTTTTCTTGAGATGGACCCAAGATGAAATGATTGTAATATGACACTTCATGTCTTACATATTCAGTTTAGCTTCGATTACTATTCACTTTATTCATCAAACAAGCTTCCTTGGCAATTACAACTTTGTAAACCATGCAAAAACTTGATATTATCCTTGATCTTCTTGTTGAGTAAAATACTTCATCCATTTCCACAATGATAGGTCCAACACAATAGGGTATGCCTTGTCTTCTAGCTCTAGCAGTAGTTGATGGCTTCTTGATATCTATTTTAGGTTTGTTTGTGGAGTCACACATAGCAGATTTGGGAGAACTCCTTGATGATCTACATCTTCTCTTCGATGAAGATGATCCTTCCAAAGTTTTTGCGAGGGCTCACTCTAACCCTCATGTCCATTCTCTACATGATCAGTCTTCACAAGTTGATATGATTGTGGATCCTTATGTATAGCAATTGCAGGAGGTCTCTTTATCATTTGAGTAGACACTTGGTTCTTTAGGGCATGTTCTACATCCATCCTTGCTAGATCTGCATATGTTCTTTTCGTAGTGTTGGAAGGAGTGACCATCAGCATCGACACAGGGACAGTTGAGCAGGGTTTAGAGACACCATTCATCATCAAGATTATTTCTACACATACGGGAAGCATCTCACCTATACCTCTGCCATTGTTTCTTCCAAAGGGGAGGAACATTATTTAACATTCATGGATCATCTTCTACATTGGAGTAGCTATCACTTATCAACACACTACATTTGGGGGGGGGGACTTTTTCCTCTTAAGGGATTTTGTCCTTCTAGTCTCTTTTTGTATATACTTGATGTATGTCATAATGGGGGGGTCATGATTACTTCATCCATCGATGCATCTTGTTTTTCATCTCTATTTTTGGGGGAGGGTTTTTCCCATGAGGTTTTCCCTCTTTCTCTACTTTATGAGAGATTTCATTTCATTGTGTACTTGGGTACCTAACATGGCCTAGTAGCCGAGACCTATCATGCATTTTCATCCTAGATTTTATGAGCTTAATGCATTCCCCTAAGTTACACTTAAGTGGGGGTGTTGGTGTAAATAAGTACTCACTATTTACACTTGCTTAAGTTTACTTAGGTTAATGCATTATTTTATTATTTATTAGCTAGTCACCTAGGAGTATGCATACTCTTGTGAGTTGTCATGTTGACAACATAGCAGTTTGTACCTCTTTTTATGCACATGGTGTCTACAACATAGGAGTAAGCACTCTATTTCAGCCCATGGTGTCTACATCATCTCCACGTGAGATACACCTCATCATACTTATCCTCTTATCTACAATGGAGGATAATCCACTTCTGGTGGATGTGTGCTTAGTTGTTGACCTTATCTCCTAGAACCTTCTAGAGACATTCTAGATGCATCTTAGAGGCCTTTATATATAGGCATTCCTAGTGTGTATGCATACAATACATTGTATAGAACATTGAATAGCAATAAATCAATTGTGGATATTGTTATTCTAATCATACCTTGTTGGTTTACTATTGTGATTATGTTTGAGTTCTTTGATCTTGGGTGAATTTTTCCCTATGACAAATTCTTACACTTATCGATACTGAAATTCCCTCAATCTTCCATGTTGACACTAAATTCTTAACTCCCTCTTTGACATCAATTGCCAAATGATATAGGCTTTTGAAGATGCAATGTACCTTTAATTGATTCATATGCAATATGCTCTCCATTTCACACTTGAAGTGTGACAATCTACATCAACTTGATAGATCTTCAATGGAGCCAGGTTGATGCCTCGCTATCTTTTTCTTTAGTGAGCATCAGATAGGGAAATAATCCCTAGTTTACCTCTTAGATACATGAATTCATCCTTAGGTACTAAAGCTTTAGTAAATATATCTTCTACTTGCTCCTTTGTGTTCACATATTCCAATCTCACTTCTTTATCTTGAACCAATTCCCTTAGGAAATGATATTTGTTTGCAATGTATTTTGTCTTTGTGTCCATCAGTGTATTTTTGGATATATTGATTGCACTTGTGTTATCACAATAGAGAACCGTTGTTTCCTTTATTTCTTCTTTCATTCTTCACATCAATTTCTTGATCCACATTATGTTAGAACAATTAACTGCTACAACAATATACTCTTCCTCTATTGTGGATTGAGAAATACAATTCTACTTCTTTCTTGTCCAAGATACTAACCTCTTTCCAAGAAATAATGATCCTCCACTAGTAATTTTCCTATAACCATAGTAATTTTCCTATAACCAATGCTTCTTGCCCAATCTGTATCAGTAAAGGCTCTCAACTCAAGATTTCCTCCTTTCTTATAACATGGCCCATATTCTTCAGTTCCTTCTAGATATCTTAAAATCCTTTTGACTATCATCATGTGATTTTATTTAGGATTAATAGAAAATCATGCAACTATGCCAACTGCCTATGCAATATTGTTAATTGTTTAGATAAGTATCACATGACAGAGGAAGTTTCTATCATTGATAGGCCTTGATACATCATACATATTTACACCATTCTATAATTCATGAAGCTCATCAATGAGGGGCTCCATGTATACATCTATTTCCTTTACCTGATACTTCCCTAAGTATTTAAACAAAAAAATTATTATTAGGGTTCAAAAAAATTTAATTAATTGTATATAATATTCAAGAGATCATTTTAGTCATATGTTCTAATACCTTGTATGATAAGATTTAACATTGCATGCTCCTTTTTCATTACCATCCAAGGGTGAAGATTGTTGTTAATAATTAAAACTAGCCAAACATAATATGTTGTTCTAAGATGTCCAAAAATATTAACACCATCCATTGCTAGAGAGTTTCTTCCATTCCTTGACACATTTCTAAAATGTGGCAATTTTTCTTCAATCCCTTTCCAATATTTTCTATCCATAGCCATACGCATGACACTATCTTGGCTTCTCCCATGTGCATGATAATTCATATATTTTACCAGTTCCTTGCATTTTAACATCCTCTCAAACCTTGGCTTTAGGGAAATATGTTGTAGTACTTTATAAGGAACCTTTTTGGATACTTGATCTTGATGATACCTACTTGTGTGACACATTGGGCATTGTTGTAAATTTCCATTTTGCCCATAGTATAATATATGGTCATTTGAACATACATCATATATATTGTACCTTATTCTAATGTCTTTTATTATGGAATATACTTCTCTATGGGAATGAGGCAACTTAATGTCCTTTGGAAGTTTTTTTTTTGCCAAAAGTCTATATGATGCAATAAATTATTTTTATTAGTATACATAATACTTAAAACTTTAAAGACATCAAAGAGCATTAATTTATAAGAACACAAAATCCCACCTCAATATATAAATAAAGCATGTATTTGTCAATCTGTTTGTAACCTTCAATTTCAACAACAACATAAGTGTCACCAATATTGAAGTATCACCATTTGGGAAAAGTGGCATTCTAGCCATCTGTGCTAGGGGTGAATCAGTAACTTCTTCACAAGATATGAAGAAGTCTTGGATAAATTTATTGACACCACCCTCATTTACCTATGAAGTGGTTTCATCCATAAATTCGTCTTGATCCTCATCTTGGGATTCATTATCATTAGTAATATTCATTGGTTCTTCAACAACATTGGGAGATAGAAGGACCTTTTTATCAAAAATTCAATTAAAATGATCCATAATAATACACATATATACTATTTATTATAAGAATTACCAATATGTTAATTATAGTATACTTGTTCTATATAAACTCCATATTTCAATCTATGCATACCAACAAGTCGTCTCTTCTTTAGTTTCGTATTTTGACACCTTTTGCAATGCAATATATCATTTCATTAAAATATTATTTCGTACATAGAGCAGGTTTTGTTGCTCGATCATCTGAATATTCAGATGATGATGATCTTCTATTTCCCTGAATGCACCATATACTATCAACAATAAGTTTGCAACGTTTAACTTGGATATTACATCTTCTTCAGGATCACACAACTATTACAACTTAAGAAATTTAGAACTATGAAAACACAACTTTAAGGTGACACATACATAAGTGGAAACTTTTTATATATTATTAATATAGAATTCAGTGGTGCAAAAACTGACAAATAGTTTTCAACTTCAAAGAAATGAAATTTTAATTTTATTTTCTTATTCTTGGATCACCTTTTTGGGGAATTTGCAATGTGGAAACCAACAACAACAAATTAATATGAATTCTTGTATGTCTTGAGGTAGCTTGAGATAATATATTAGAATGATTTTTTATCATTATTTAAAATAATTATATAGCAAAAAAATATACTATGTTTTGACATTTATCTCATCACACAACCATAGCTAAGAACCATTTTAAGTAACACGCTTCTCTTCAAAAACTCTCACTCAATGCTTATGAGTTTATTCGCACAATAGCTCATCGGTAAGATTATTTAATTTTCATTGTTGAATGTGTTTGCTATATTGATGGGTTTCAGTTATGTCACTAAGGAGTTCTATAATTCATATATATTAATCTAAAACATATAATTTTTATCAATAATTAGTTAAATATTTTAATCATAATAAAATTGATATGAAACAATATTACTCAATGTGCATCCTATTAACTCATAGTTTAGTTTTTCATTTCACAAAAATGATGGTGTGAGTAGAAGAAAAAAACATAATTATGTGGTTTTCATTTCATATGCACACCAAAAAGATAGCCTAATAGGAAGCTACAAAAAAGTCCATGTATGCTAGTTAGGATCATTACATAAATAGTTGATGAAATATATAAAAATGTGTATCCCAAAAAAAGGTAACACTAATGCAAAATAGTGGAAAAGAGAACTTTTATATGTAAAGTATTCAAGTTTATCTTTGTAAGATCCTACAAAAATTGAACCCTAGTGAACAACTTGTATCATACTTTGACAAATTCTCAAGAATAACGAATATGCAAATAGGAAAGAGTGTAATTCATCAAAATATATTTTCTTCTAATAGAATGATCTAATACAATTAACAACAACATTTTAATTTACGTGCAAAATGAAGTGTCCAAAATAGTATTTTTTTTTTGACATGTAGACTAGAGTGATGCTAATGAATTCTAACACCCTTTAATAATTTAGTGCATCCAACATATCACTTTTGATATAAGTGATGGTTATGAAATAAAAAAAAGATTCTCAAATTCAAATCACTAAGTCTTATATCTATACCTTTTGTAGTCTCATATTACTTTATATTATACACATAAAAATACTCATTTCTTTCAATAAAATGTACATAAAAAAAATTTCATTATTATATTCAAAAATTTATCAAATAAATCCTAATGTTGGACACCCATAGGATTTTGTAATTGGAAGTCCACATCACCTTGCCAAAGATATGTCTCTCAACAAGATGCTACAACTTAACAAGATCTAACTCAATCCAATCCAACTGTCACATGATTTTGTACTTATAATTTCTATGTATTAGATTTTTTCTGAGTGAGTACATCATCTATTACATACACCGAACAATACAAGGAAGTCAAAACTCATGTTCAATCTACTAGTTGTGAGATAAGACAGCCTACTTTCATCTTTGTAAATTCAAAACTGCCCTCTTTAGAAATTTTGGTGGTTTCCTTTGTTCTTGGAGATCTTGGGGATGGTTATAAAGTCAATGGGGGAGAAGAGTTTGTATTGTTATTATGGAAGTGAAAATGGATGGTATTAAGGAAGGATGTCTTTATCTTTGGCATTGTTATAATTCACCTCTGGTGCAAGTGGGCTTGATAGGAGTTGTGTGCTTCTTATTCCCAAGAATATTAAGTGCTCACTCATCCCTAGGAGATTGTGGGCAGTTCAACCACAGTATGGATCATTACTAATTCCTTGTTTTGAAGTCTTATCAACTTTGGTAGGGTTGTTGGAGGATTCATTCCCTTCATTCTAAACTACTCAATCAATAATCCATCTATAAATGATGGAAGCTACATAGCATTCATGTGCTTCATGGCCCTTGGAACAGGCCTTACATTGGGTCTACTACATCTCGATAAGGTCAATAGGGATGACGGAAGCAAGGTCACCCTTGTAAATTATTCTGATCTATGGACTGAGACCTAAGAGATTATAAATATTTTTAAAGATAATTATATGATGTTTTTGACCCCTTTTATAAAGCTCTAACTAATGATTCACAAACTCTAAATGGATACATGGGGTTCTACAATGAGTATAGAGTGCAAGAATAGTTGTAGCGTTGAAATTTATTCTAAGAAAAATTCATTAATTAAATAGTTCCTCATCAACTAGGAGTTTACTACTATCAGCTATCCCTTGGTTTTTTTGGTGATTCTTCTTTCTGTGATTGATGGAATGCCCGAGCAAGAAATCAATGAAGATGGGTTGGAACTACCTGCCAGCAATAATTTTACAATTGAATCTCTTGAAAATATTTTTTCCTAGGTGAATAAATCTTGTATATATTGGTTAATAATAATACATTTTTTTATTTTAAAGATTGTTAATGTTTTAGACTTCACATAACTAAACATAAATAATGCAATTCCAATTATTTTTCTCATTATTAAAAAATTATGATTATATATATGTCATTGTCCTTGGATAGCTTCCAACAAATAATGTACTTTTCTAAAGATATTATATCATCAAACAAAAATAAAACCTATCAATATCTTGAGTTTGTTTTTGCTTGACTGATCAGAACATCCATTACAATGCAATCTATTAATGTAATCCAAAAACCAATATGTGTTGATAGTAACAACAAACAAGAGAATTAGAACTCATCTTCAATCCACTAACTGGATAACCTGCATTTTTCATCTTGTCCAAATTCAAGATGATAAAGTTCCTATAAACTATTTAAGAACATGAATATGCTGCTATTGAAATATTCTTACTAGGTAAGCATAAATTTAATAACTTGCCAGTTAAACAATGTGAATGTGTTGATATTCAATGTGAGGACTGGGGGCATAAACAATGCTTTTAATTGCTTGGTTCAGATTTTGGAAGCTATAGGGGTTGTGTATGTGTTGGACTTGAACAAGAGTATAGAGACACAAAGATTTATTGGCTTGGCATTGTGGCATTATTGGGTAGATCAATTGCGGCCTTAGATGCTTACTGTAATATATTTTAAATAAATCTGCACTGAATTATTTGGACTTCAAGAATTCAAGTTCTACTTTTGCAGGGCCATGTATCCTATATTTCTATTATATATTGATGGATGTAATGTTTGAGAACCTCTTTTATTGGACAATTATAAGTATCAATTTTTATGGCTCTGTATCTTGGGTATGAAAATAATAAGTTTGATTGGGTGTATGGCCTTTTAGGTTTACAAATCTAAAAATGGGATAATCCCATTCTAATCATTGAATGTACTTAACAGATTGTGATATTGAAACATCAAAGGCTCTGCTAGATCTACTCCTCTCTTGTTACAATTACTTGATCTTATTTTGTTTCATTATTTTCAAAGTTAGCACTGACAAAGTTATGATTGTTGCAAGTGCAATTCCTAATCAATAAATAAGGAGGTAGTTGTATGCTATCTATTTATGTTATGTTTAGCTCGTATGCTTTTCTTCTTTTGTTATTATTTAGCATTTTCATTTAATTGAAGGAAATATAATTTTCAATCTCTTTATATGGGTCTATCATATATGCCAATAATTTTCCTAAAACCCTTTTTATATCAGTTAGTTACGATTATATCATTAATATCAGCTGCTAACATAAGCTACAATCAAATCTAATAGATTTTTTATTATTGGCCAAAATCAAACACATAAGCCACCTTCACAAGGTGCAGGAAGGCATCACAAGGAGAAATATGAAACAAAAAAGAGAAAAATAAAGATACTTTAGAGTACATTAGTAGTAGCAAATTTCACTAAACTTGCGAGGAGAAACTAATTCAAATTTTATAGGCATATCATCACAGTTGGATGTAGTATTCCATTGTTGAGTAGCTACTGAGCTACTGAAATATAAGACAACAATTAAAGATGAATGAGAAAATACTTGTTGTAAACAAAAAATAGATTGTATATACTGTTAAATTCACATATTTATGGATGAATTGGAAAATAGTCAATGCAAGTGAATAACACATCCATTCTTGATATTTACCTCACAAAAACACACAAGAATATTACCAATGCCTTAGCTAGAAACCACTTTTGTTATGTCATTATTTTGATGAACAATAGTAACCCTTCACCATAGAAAAAAGAACTTTAGTTTTACACATTTTACCACAAATGAACCCAACAAATTCTAAATAAGACCTAAAATTTAGCCTTCTGGTACCATATATTCACTCTTCCTTATCAAAAATTTAGAACAATTAATCTAGATAACTTTAAGCTTTGAAATTACATAGTAATTCAGCAAAAAAAATTATTTTGTACATTAATTTGAGATAAAATTTATTTTACACATCTGCTAATCATAATACCCATGAAATATGTTAAATACTTTTTTAAAAAATATTTATACATTTTGACTTGCTCTAGAAATTAGGCTCTAACTAAAAATAATTAGAATTTCAACCTATATTTGAAAAACACTAATAGACTTATGCTCAATGAAATGGGCATGGATCTCAACCTATATTTGATAAGCACTAACTAGCTAATGCTTAGTGGAATGGTCATGGTTGCACTATCATTATGGAAACAATTTTACTGGTGATGAAAATTTGATCTTCAAATTCTCAAGTTTATTATAATGGTAAAACATGCTACTTGGTGAGAAAAGACATCATGGGAAAACAATGTCACCATAAAACACAGATATGTAATCTCAATATGTTTTCTTCCACTATGTTCTTAGTCATAGTAGATGTATGTGGCTTTCATATGCAATGAGATTCTCTATTAGGTTATAACTTGGATGAGATTTTTGTAGAAAAGAAAAAAGCTACAACAACTAGATTCAAAGGTAATCAATAGTTGAAGTACATACATGCACATTGAATAGACATCATACTACACAAGCTCAGATTGAACAGTGAATACTTTATTTTTTACAACAGAGAGTCCATAATTTATTAATAATTGATGCTCTCTCACCAATTCAAAATAACATATCTCTATTATAAGTCTATAATCATCATAAAATTTCATCATATCCTAGGCAAATTATATATTTGCTTCTTGAATAAGTTTTAAAAATCATACCCAAACTACTACACAACAAGCTTTATTGGTGAAGACTAGCAATGAATGATGCATGTGTTATTCCCCATTGTTTGCTGAAAACTATGGACTAAATTAAACTCCCCTAAATATATGGACAAAATTATAAATAAAAATTAAATACCATTAATTTTGTGAGCGACTAATTTCATGGTTTTCTATATCTCATTGACAACAACATCATTATTAGCTTACATGATGGAATTGGAGTGTTAAGTATCGATTCTCTATAATTTTGGATTGCCTAAATGTTGCGCAACCAATTCTAGTTCCAAAACTTGGTAAATTCTTTAAAAAAGAATTAAAATGGTATTGGTTGCCTCATTCTAGAAATTAATTCAAGGGTTTCTCACAATTCCTCTTCCTACTAATATGGTCTTCTTTTTCCCAGTGGAAATTTGGGTTCCCATTTATATAAAGCCCCAAAATTTGTGCAAATTTTTTCCATATCACATTTTTTTATCCATGGTTTTTTGGGATTGATATTTCTCTTGATTGATTACTCACTCTTGACTTGAGGTGAAGATGAGGTCAATTCTACACATTAAAGAAGGGCAGTTTGGGAATGAGATAGATTCCAAATTCTAAAAGTGTGTGTAGAGCATGGAATTGATCCAACTAGGAGATGTCACGGGACAAATGATTTGTAGCTAGAGAGAGTGAGTGTGTACTACAATGAGATGAATAGTGACAACTGATTTGTAGATGGAGAGAGTGAGTGTGTACTACAATGACATGAATAGTGGGAAATTTGTTCCTTGGACCATGCTAATGAATCTAGAGTTGAATGCCATTGATAATGTGAGGTTGGACTTTTACGACAAGATCTTGATGCAGGAGCATCTTGCATGAGAAAATTAAATTTATAAAATTTTATTATAAAAGAAAAATTGTGTAGGAGAGAGAAAATGATGAAAATAAAAAGAAAATAATAAAAAATAGAAAAAAAGGAAAAAAGGAGAAAAGAGAAATTTTTATTTTCAAGGTGCATAGGTGGCATAAATAGAAAAATAATAAAAATAGTTGTTATTCCATTAATTGAGGTGTGTAGGTGGCATCTTAAGAAGTTTTTAGAAAGTTCCTTAAATCATGCATTTAATATTTGCTGTGATCTACAAAAGAAATGTAATTTTCTAATTGGGCCACATGGTGGTGCTTAGTTGTATTTAGGTGGAAATTCTAGAAGGTTGTGGATATTCTAGAATGTTGTGGATAAATCATGTATTGGGTAACTGAGAAGACAAGATGCATAAATGGAACGTATAATAAAGACCCCCCCATTGCGACATACATCATGCATATACTATTGATAAGTATGAGAAGAAGAGAGAGATAACAACCCTTCTTCAATGTGGAATGTCGACCAGTGGTAGATGCTCCAGGTTCAATATAGAAATTGTGTCATGACTGAATAACAATATTCCTCCGTTTAGGAAGAAATAAAACTAAAGGTGCATTAATGAAGCCTCCCAATCTGAAGGAAGAAACCTAAAAAAGTATGGAATTGCTAGAATGTGCTCAAGTGTCCCCATGTCAAGGTTGAAAGAAGATGTCATGAACCAATTGAGATCAACACTAATAGAAGAAGGTAACAAAAAAGGAGACATTGGTAACTAATCCATGTGAGAATGTGTACTTGGGCACTCTGCTTAAAAGGACAAGACGCTATCAACTGAGGATGAATTCAGGACGTGTTGTAAAGAATCAAGAATCTTCTTTGAAGGTAATGTGATATCCTCTAATTGTTGTACTAATTCACGTGAAGATAAAGTGATCTCCTCCAACTGTTGTACTAATTCATATGAACCCATGGTTGTATGAATGTAAGAATCATCTGGAATACTAGTAGAAATAATATCAATAGAAGGAGAAGGAATGGATGACTCAGGAACTTCATCACATGTAAGAATTCCCAAGTTTGAGTAGCCAAAGTTCTCCTCAATATGTGAATCAACACTAGAAGTGTGATCAAAATATGTTGAAGAGTTACTATCATCATCAAGAGAAAAGTCTTCAAGGTGGTCTATCTAAGATCCATGATCAACCACTCTTGTAGCAATGATCTCTCTAGAATTCCACAATCCACTTTTTGACCAATTTTGACACTGAAATCGATATTTTTAAAACAAGCCTTACATTCAAGTGACTATATCTCTAAAATTATGAATAATTTTAAGATGATGTAAAATAGTGATTTTTAGTACTCTATTCCTACTTCGTAACCACATTTTTTAATTTAAAAAAATAAATTACTTAAGTCAATTTTTTCTTCTCCTCCAGAAAGTGGTACATATTAAAAATCAATATTTTTAAAGAGTGATAGTTTGCTTGACACACATAACTTTTTTTCTAAAAATGATAATGAGGTAATTCTTTTGGCATTGGATTGGTAACATCAATATCTAGAGGATGCATTTGGTTTGATTCAATTTGGTTGAATATTGTATAGTTTATGAAGTTTTGAAGTGACATCAATTGTAATTTAGACATATGTTCATTTTGACACAGATAACATGAACTCAATTTATCATAAATCTATTTATTTTCTAATAGAAACCTATCTCAATAACCTATTTCCTAGATTTTTTCAAATTTTTTTGACCTAGTTTACTAATTTTCCTAAAGTTTTGAAGTCAGTCAATGTTCAATTGGTAATGAACCTATAATGAGTTAAACTCATATTTGAAAGTTTTAATGAATACAATATGTATTACAATTATAGTCATTGGAAAACTTGCTTTGAGTAGTACAAATTGGCATTTTTTATTTTACAATAGGAGATCATTCATTATCAATTTTGGATGTCAAAAGAGCCAATTTAATTTTCTTTCCAGAAAAGAGGGTGAAAAGTTTATAAACTAACATGTTCGCATGAACATGATGTTCGCACGAACATATAGAACATGTTCGTGCGAACATATGTTTAGGCAAACATACATGGCTAAAATTTTTGTCCCCTGCAAACTTAATTTGACATGTTCGGGCGAACGTGTAAAATAATTTTTGTTCATTCGAACATGTCAAAAAAACATAAATCATCACATAACGTGCAAACAAGACAAAATATTGATAGTGAAGCCAAATGTTTTAAAGTTGCTACAAAATTTTTATAAAGTTACTGCATTAATTTATTAAGGCAAGGGTAAATTTTTTATTTTTATGACTTTTTGATGGAAAACAAGAAAGGAAGGCATATTCAAGGAAGAGATCGGATGAAGTATAACAAAGAAATCTTCAAAAGACTATGGCACGTTATCATCGAAATAAACAAAGTCTTTAATTATATATATTAAATTTATTTATTTTTATAGTCTTGAATTTAATTATGTTTCAATCTTATTTTTTATCTAATTTGATTTATTTATAAATTTGTTGCAAACAATCAATAAGGTGAATGAAATATTGAAGAAGGCTCAACAGAGGTAGTAGAAGTGCATATGGGAGAAGGCTTAGGAACACTCCCTATGGAATCTCAAACAATGATATTGAAGAAGCTTCAAGATCACTCCCTATAGAGTTTCAAATAAAAGAAGTTTGAGAAGGGTCAAAATCTTTCCCTGGAGAATCTCAAACAATGAATGTTGGAGAAGGTTCAAGATTGCTCCCTATAGAAATTTTAGTAATAGAAGTCAGAGAAGGGTTAGGATCAGGTGTAGGAATTAGTATGGATGAACTCATTAATATTTCTCAATCTATAAAGAATTTTATTTCTCATAAAAATTTAGATCATTTACTTAAAATGGATGTGGATAAATTGAAAAGACTTGTAGCTACTATTCAACCAGTAAGTTTGTCTAAGAAAAGGTCAATGAATAAGAAGATAAGATAAATTATGACTAAATTTGATAACACTGAAACACTTGAACAAGTTCAATTGCTTCCACTTTTTCTTACACAAAAGAAGTTGTAAGAGGCATTGAAATTTTTACATGTAGATACAACATTAGAGAATGGAAGATTTTCTAACATGCAAACTGATGTGATTGAAAATGTTAAACAAGGTTTGAGAAACATAGGAAAACTGTCTCAAACTAAAGATAAGTCCATGGCAAGAAAAGTGATGTTGATGTCTATTGTAAATAATAATATAACCCAAAATATATAAATATCTTCAATTTCATCTAAAATAGGTTTTAGTAGGAAAACAACGAGAGAATATGTTAAGAGAAGATTAATTCTAGATGACAATATTATGGAAGACAATTGGGCAATCATGTGTAGAGTACCTCATTCTGATAGGATTGAAGAGGGATTAAAAAATTTAGTCATATCATTTTGAATTGATAACACTCATCCTTCATCAAATAGTAGAGATGTTATCAGGCATAGGATTGCATCTGGTGAATATGAACATCATACAAAACATTGGTTGGACACAACACAACATGATTTATATGTGTGATTTTGTAGTGAACATCCTAATGTAAAAGTTGGGCAAACATTGTTTGAAAAATTGAAGCCATACTTTGTGAGGTCAAACAAAGTATTTGAAACATATTTTTGTTGTCATCATATTGAGTTTGATCTCCACTATCAGGTATTTTGAAAGTTTGTAGAAAGACACATATGGTTTTCATGTTGCTCCCTGAGTTTATATCATCCATTCTATGTGAAAAAATAGATGATCTAGCTGGTCAAATAAATTACATCAAAGGATTATGTGAAACATGTCGTGAATTGGCTCTATTTCCTTTGAAAATTGAAAATATTGATGTAACAAAAAAATTGAATTGCAAAAGTTACAAGTATGTGAAGAATGAAACAATGTTGGGGAAAGAGACAAAAAGGTTGGAATATGTTGAAGAGGAGTTACCTATTGTAACATTTATGGACATATTTAAGAATTTGATTCAACCTTATATTCATTACGCATTTTTTGCAAAGTGGCAAGCACAACAATTTCAAACTTTGAGAGATGATTTTCCACATGGATTGTATTAGTTGATTTTGCAAAGAACTATTCCTTTGTTCATCAGAAAGCAATTCAATTAGATTATTTCTTTTCTAAGAAGGTCACTATTATGGTACATGTTTGTTATAGACATGCACAGTTAGATTCGGATGGTGTTCAGAGTACAATTCTGGCATGAGTAATTAAAAAGGAATATCACTTTTATATAAGTGATGATAAAGAACATGAAATTCACTATGTAGAACATTGCTTCAATATGTTATTTTCTTATTTGAAAGAAAGAGACATAAATGTTGATAAATATTATGTTTGGTTTGATGGATGTGCCTTATAGTTTAAATCATCTTTGGTTTGATGGATGTGTTGTACAATTTAAATCATCTAGACCATTTTATGCATTATGTAGATATTAACTCAATGAGAATATAAAACACACATGCAATTTCTTCGAGAGTGGCCATGGAAACGGTGAACATGATGGTGCTAGAGCTTGCATCAAATGTGCTCTACGAAAGTATCAAATGAATTATCAGGGAGTTCGTATAAATGATGAACATGATGTTATTGAATGGTGTAAGACACATTTTGCACAAAATGAGGTCGGGACATCATCAACAACAAGTCGACAGGTGCCATGTAGAGTCATTTGGGAGATAATAGGTATGGATGTATACATTTGTTTAAATTTGATGCAATTAAGTTTTAAATTTTTATTTTTATGTTTTATCTTTCAATTTGTTGAAGTTTAAATTTAATTTGTCCATATTTTCAATTTAATGAACTTTCAAGTGTTAATAGAAAAAACATGCATGGTTGCAAGGGGATAGAAAAGACACATTCTTTACATTCAGTCATGAGTACAAATAATTGCAATTGGACACTAAAGACAAGAGAATACTCATGTTTTTGTGATAATTGCATTGATGAAGACTATCAAGAATGCATCAATCAAACACATGGATATACAGGTGCATGGATTTTGGTACCACTTGATGTTACTAATACATTTGATAAAGATGGTGAAAATTTTGATGATATTCCATTAATTTCTTATGATTATAATCATTTGTTTGGATTGGTAAAAGTGGGTAAGTATCATAAAAATTAATCTCAACTTATCACTTAATCTCAATTTGTTATTTAATTGTCAATGAACTATCTTATATATATTGTACACATGTATGTATACTTGTTATGCAGGAGATGTCTTTGCAGTGATTGTTGAGCCTAGAAATCATAAAGGTGTCAGTTATTATTTATTGCAATGTACTATAGAGAGGACAAAGTTATATGATCTTGAAGAAAGTGATGAAATGTTGTTCCCCATAGGTATTATACATATATGTGTGCACATACATATATGAATTTATATATATATAGGTAACTTTATATCTATCAAATTTTAAAATATTTAAATTTGTGGTGCAAGTTTTGTTTTGATATAGGGAACATGTTTGAAACATTATTTCAATGATGATATATATGTTCATGTAGTGATTCCAATTATATCATGATGTTAGTTAGATGAACTATTTTTATGCTATTTCTATGGATACTTACCCCATACTTGCACGTGTATAGTGTGTGTGTATGTTTTCTTTATGTTTGACATTTCTGATGTAGTTGAGGAAGGGAGTCATAATCACCTACTAGTCAGGATCTACATGATGAACCATGTCCTACCATTGTCTGTTTAGTTAGAATATTGTGTTTATACATGCATGGATTTTATGTAGATTGCAAGTACTAGGTATCGACTTCCCTAAATTGCTAGGATGAGTGTACCCTATCGCAGTATTTCAAGGGTATAAGTGGGGTGATAACTCTTGAGTCTAAATCCTAAACCCTAAGCCAATTGTCTTAGAAAATAGGACAAGTATCTGAGTTAGTTTCACCTTTTCGAATTCATCAAATGACATGAATTCGTGACTTTGACCCTAGAGTTTGACTTTGTTCTTTATCTTCAATTGAGTTGTCATTTTTGGTTTTGTGGGTCTGTGACGATTTTCTATTATAATTAAATCAAATTAAAAGATAATTTAATAGAAATTTTATAAAGAAATTTGATATTTAATTATATTTAATTAATTAAGAAATTAATTAAATAAAGGAATTAAACTTAATGATTTTAATTAAAGTTCTAATTTAGGTGTATTTATATTTATTTAATTTAATAATTATTATTTAGAAGTTTTATTTTAATAATAAACTCTAAATAATATTATTAGTTGAATTAATAAATATATTATTAAAACTTCTAGTAATTAATAAGAGAGAGTAAATAATTATTTAATAAAGTTTATTTTAATTAAAGTGCATAAAGTGTATGCATGAAATTAAAATATAATAAATTAATTAAAGAGAGCAAGCTAATTATTTAAATGAAGATATTTTGTAATTAAATATCTAAAAGAGTTGTGCATGAAAAGGTAAAAGGTAATAAAGTTATAAACAGTAATTGATCAATGAGTTCCCTATCATGATTGCACAATCAGAGCCCCAAATTTAAGGAGAACTCTTTATCAAAGATCTAGAGCTCATTTTACAATTACACAAGTTTTGGAGGAGCAATTTTCAAGAAAGAAGATTTTCAAAGAACTGGGATTTGGAGAAGCGATTTTGGGAGAAGGAAGTTTTTAGAAGAATGGGTTTTTTTCTCGTGTTCTTCATGCAATTGTGTGTTTACGTGTTTGTGTGTTAGCATCAGATTTAAGTAGAATTTTGTGTTGGATTTGCGCAATAAGATTTCCATTTTCCATTCTTCGAATTATTGTCTTCTTCGTATCTAGATAAATATGATTTTAGAGTTATAGATTCAATTGAAACCCTTGTGATAAATTTTATTTGTTCTTTGTTTGAGTTTGGAATCTGAAACCCTTGTTTGATAAAATCGATTTTTGTTCTTGAAATTGTCTGTGATTTATAATTGAAACCCTCATGTTAAAATTATTGCTCTTCATTTTCAAAAGCATTTGTAATGAATGGAGGAATTGAGACCCTTGTTGTTAATTTGAAGTTTCTATTTTTAGCAAGTTTCAATTTTTAGAAAGTTTATATTTTTAGTAAGTTTCTATTTTTGAAAAAAATCCATTTTTAGTACATTTCTATTTTTGGAAAGTTTCCATTTTTAGTAAATTTTCATTTTTTGAAAAGTTCTCATTTTTAGTAAGTTCCCATTTTTGAAAAGTTTCTATTTTAGCATATTTCCATTTTTGAAAAGTTTATGTTTTAGCAGATTTCTATTTTTGGAAATTTTCTATTATTAGCAAGTTTCCATTTTTGAAAATTTTCTATTTTTAGCAAGTTTTTATTTTTGGGAAAGTTTCTATTTTTTGTCAAATTTCTATTTTTGAAAAGTTTCCATTTTTATTAGCTTTCCATTTTTGGAAAGTTTCCATTTTTAGCATGTTTCTAATTTTGAAATTTTCTATTTTTAAGGTTTCTTTTTCAAGAAAGTTTTTCCAAAGTTTAATAAATTTAAAATTATTATGGTAATAATTCATAATTATTATGGTAATAATTGATGATTATTATGGTAATAATTGATAATAATTATTATTATTATTTTTAATAAGTATTGTTAAAATTTGAAATTTAATTATTTAAAAATTTGATTTATTACTTTATTATTTAAATATAATTCTAAAGAAATTAAAAATCAAAAAAATTAATTGGGAGAATTAATATTTTCTTTTATAAACTTGGATGTATTTATATGGTTTAGATATTTGAAAATGATTTGTTATACTAGGGAAATTTTATTATTCAAAAACCTTAGCAATTATAATACTTTGAGAAAATGAAAATTGAAACCCTAATTGAGATTGAAAACATTATAAACTAAAATATTTGGAAATGAAAACTTGGAAACCTATAAGTGAAAATTAAATATGCATGTTTTCCAAAACCTAATGTATTGTGATAAGTTACTATTGTATGTTTTGTATGAGACGTGTGATTTTACTAATGTCGGGTTTCAGGATCAACTTAGCTTTGACCAAATTAGGATGTTTACCAGAGGCTCAGGAGTACTTTTTTGTGATGTCATGATGATATTTTGATCTTGATCTTTATACTCAACCATGGTAATGTGTCTGGTATGCTCTATGAGGTGTTTTGATGTATTGATTATTATTGCTTTCCATTGTTCTTGTGTGAAACTGAGGTGAATGGTGTGACCTACCTGATATAAACTTTGAGTCTTCAATCAATTGTATTTGGATTTCCTTTTAGTCACTTTTATAGGACTTAGGTGTTTGTATGACTTGTTCTTGGTGATGTCAAGTTATGACATGAATTGTTTTATGTATACCTGATTTTGGGATCAATCGTGTTAGGATGATCGTATTGGTGGGATCTGTGATTATGATCAATGATTTTTGGTACTTATTAGTTGTTGGTTTAAGATTTGATATATGGTATTTGGTCTTTTGTGATCTTTCAATTTTACTGAGCTTAGGGTAGGTTATCTGTATGTCATGTTTGGAAGTGGCTTGCAACGGAGGTCGAGGCCCTAAAGAGGCTAATGGGTAACCCATTGTATGTTATTAAATAAGTGATAAAATTTCATTAAATGGGTTTAAAATGAATTAACAAGATATTGGTACTATAGAAAGTCACTAGGGGGTCGGAGGATTAAAAGACTAGTCGAGTAACCTTAGAGTTGACTCGTTAGTATGACTTGTTAGTATGAAAGGATACTAAAGTTGCATAGAGACACTAGGGGGATGGATGATTAAAATACTAGCTAGGTAACCTTAGAGTTGGCTTGTGCGATGACACTTTCCCACATACATAATAGGTTTCCTATGTGTTTGTGATGCCTCTGGGTTTAGTTGATACTTGTGTCTTAGTACCCTTTGAGATAGTTTGCTTTCAGGTGATTCCTTGAACCTAGATGTTGGTTTTGACTTTTGAGTTTGTTATCCTATTTGGGACTTGGTTTTATCTCCTCAGCATGGTAGGAGTGGGCTTTTTTGGGTTCCACAAGGTCAAGTGGTAGTGTTTTTTCTTATACCATTGAGATCTGATAGTTTGATTGTCGTGGCTAGAGTTTCCTATTTTGTATCTCTTTCATATCTGATTTTATTTTTCTATGATGGATAGTTATACTCTAAGTGTATTGTATTTATTTTCACAAGTTCTTAAGAGATGTTATAATCTATTTTATGATGCATATTATTTCAGCCCTTCATACCCTGTGACTTGTACAATGGATGATGGTGCATTATGATTATTGCCAAGTGGCATTTGAGATGACTATATATTATTTAAATGGAATCATACTTGTACATTATTCTGTGATGTGCATTTATTATATTTGGATTTAGTGTTAATTAAAATTAAATGTGATTCATCGTCATGGGACCCTTAAGAGTTGTAACCTATTTATGTGTCATTGATGTATGAGTGTATGTTAATTGCTTTGGCTATTTCATAACTATTGTTGTATTTTTATCTTTAAAAAAAATGTTTGGCAAACTTTGTGAAACTTTAGGTTAATTTCTTTTGGGTCACATGGTGGGGCATTACAGATTGCCCATTAAAATAGGTAGTTCATTACAAGGCACAAATGAAGAATACAAAGACTGTGAAGATGCCATATGATGAGAACCTCTTGAATCTAGAAGACCTCTCCCTCAATTTGATCTTTTCCCTTATTATCTTTTCCTTTAGCAACATTGGATAGAGAAGAAGAGGATGAAGTAGTCACTCTTGAAGGTAGATTTATTTGATTTTTCTTAAGAATATTCTTAAGTTCATCAATGTTCCTCTTGTAGCAATGATGTTCTTCATGTCCATTCTTCTTGCAATATGCACAAGTAGGATTTTCCTTTTTAGATGATTTTGTATTTGAGGAAGAAGATTCAAATTTTCTCTGTGACTTGTATGTTTATTCTTTTGTTTCTATTCAGGATTCCCTACTTCTTTTTGTACCTTAGGCTCACTAGAAATTAATGCTTGTGACTTGGATGTCTTGACGATACCCATTTGAATTAGCTTTACTTCCTCTTGGATTAGAAGATTTGAAAATGCATCAAAAGTAGGATAAACATATGTAGCTCCTATAGAAACCCGATTGGTATGAAAGGTAGAAACAAATATAGAATACCCAAAACCAAGCTTGGATAACACATTGAGAATAAATTGTATATCTTCCTTAAAATTATCTTGCATTCCTTTAGCTATGTTCTTAATTGTTTAGTCTTGGAGATGTAATCTTGGATGTTGTTAAAAAATTTTGGATCAATATTCATAAAATCATTATCTATTTGATAACCCTAATCTTATCAGTTTTACCAAACAAAGTTTCCAGAGCATCTCAAGCCTCTTAGGTGTTTTGAATGATTCCAAATATAATTGCAAATCAAAAGAGACTAATGCCCAAATGTATCCAAGAGATTTCTCATGATTGATCTCCCATGCTTGAAGAGCATAAGCATCAATAGGTGCAGTAATAGTTTCATTTACATATCATGTGCAACCTTTTTCCCTTAGAAAATTCCTTACTGATTTTTTCCATGATTCATAATTATATGGAGTTAGGAATTCAATTTTTTATTTTCCCATTTTTACTACAACCAAGAACCAATGAAACCAACACAACACATGATCACCCTTCCAAATTTACTAGATTAGAAATTTTCCCTCAAGATGCAATGATTTGGCACTTTATAATTTAGTGCATGTACAACTGCCAATTGCCAAAATGGACCAAAGTGAACTTTTAATTTTGATAATTACAACTTCAAATATGAAGCAATAAGAGACTTATACAATTAGGACACTAGATCACTCAAGGATCTAATAGAGTACAAGTGCTAAATTAGGCCAATTTTGACCAAATTTTGAAAGTACTATGTCTACCTATAATATCCTTGAATCAATACTAAAGATGAGAAGTAGTCAAAATCATGCACTTTAAACAAAATAACACCTCAAAAAGTATCTGCATGAGCTCAAATGTTGCCTCAGAAGTTGTAAAATTCAAGATTGTGCAAAGATTGTCATAAAGAACTGTAAGAAGTACCCATAAGAGGTGGCCCCCACAAGAAGATGGACATTGTTAGAGGTGGGCCCCACTTAATATGAGCTAGCCAAAAGTGGGCCCTGCTATAGGAGGCCCCACTAGATGTGAACCCCACTTGGTGTGGTCCCTGCTTGGTGTGGGTCCCACTTGATGTAGGCCTTGCTAGAAGTTGGACCTATTGTAGGTGGACTCTAATTGGTGTGGACCCCACTTGTGTAGGATGTTGCAAGTTGGTGGGCCCCATGGATAGGTGGGCTCGACAAGAAGGTGGGCTCCACTAATATAAAAAAATGCTATTTGCGTGTTGTCCTCAAGATCTAAATCCTTCAAAGTGTTGCAATCACTAGATCAAGAAAAACAATATATGTGCAAAAGACATTATTAGGTCATCATAAATCATTTTTGATTGTCCAGTTCATATAGAAATGCAAGAGAAGAGCATACAATATTTTCCAAGACCATTAAAAATAATCTAATCTTTCAATAACTGTGTTGATGCCATGTTAGAAATTGTGAAAACAAATATAAATCCATAATCTATTGAAAGGGTTAGGTTAAACAATAGGAAATGAAATTGACATAATAACAATATGAGACCAATTTCTTATGCAAATGCTTAGAGGTATAATAGCATCAATATTTCCTAATATGTTGTATGATATATTTGGTATATATCTAAGATATGAAATATAGAGAGCTAGCATGTTTATATAGGCATGACCTGGGCAGAAACTTGAACAAGATTGAGACAAGTATCTCAACTTGGAGGAAGTAGAATCCTCGTGGACTCAACCACATACCATCCACCTACAATTTAGAAGGGTGGTGTCCAATTGGAATTAACCACATGTGACATTTTAGGAGTAGTTAAAGTCAAAGGGATGAATCAACAATATCATCCTAATAATAATATCCAAAATATATAATTCCTCCTAATTTATGAGTTTGCCTAAGTAAACTTAATAAAAGAGTGAAATGGGAAAGAACCATTTACTCTAACAACATTGGTTTCGCCAATTGGGACCATAATCTAATGTTGAGGAATGACAAAGAGTCTAGTTGCAAGTTCTATATATTAATGCATGTTATATAAAATCCGAAAAAAAAAACCAAAATCAAAAAGTTTAATACAATTTGCTAAATTCCCAAATTGGTTTCAAATACATAAATTAATCCCAAATCTTAAACCCAAATAATTTATTTTGACAAAATCTTCATTCCAAATCTGAAATCAAAATCACTTCCTCAAATATAAACTCCTTATTCTAATAACACTTCCTTAAATAAACTCTTAATTCCATCGTAATTCAAACAAGCTAATTTAAATGCATGTGACAATTTATCACTTCTAGTTAGATCTGTGCTACAACAATGACTCTATGAGTGTTTTCAATCAAACACAATTTTTTATCCCCCAATGAATTTCCCAATAGAGCACAATCCAAAACATACCATTCAATTGGTTTGTTCAAATTTTAAAAACTCTTCATTGATAATGAAATACAGATCAATAATTCAATTGAAAAAAGACACAACTAAATCATCCCATCTGAAAAAAAAGAATACAAAATTTATAGATATATAAATTCAGGTATTCACATCCATCCATTCCATGTATAGAAATTAATGATGACATAGCGAGTCATTCTTGGTGAGAGGAATAAACTTGGAGAGGGGCATGGAGAGGGGTGTAGTGAGGGGATAAGCCACTCTAAAAATAGGACAAGTGGGGTTTCTAGAAAGCCACTTATTAATGCAAGAAACATATAAGACGTGGGCACAATCAAGAAAAAGCCTCACCACCTCCTCATACACATAGTCCACAAGAGAAATGGAGTAGCAATCCTTCTCACCCCTAAAAGCCCTCTTTTGGGAATACACTATTTTGGGGTAACTATCCAAGGTTTCTTGATCAAGTCCTTGTTCAATTCCAATTTTCCATCTTTCCATCTCCGTAACTACACCTAAATCCCCACTACAAATACTGCCCCTACTCGGCTTGAGACTTATTCAAAAATAGAAGGTGATCAAATGGAATATGGCCTTAGATGGATTCATCAAAGGGCACATGCTAGGAAATCTTTGAGCTGGGTCAATACAAATTGAGAATATTATAATGGGTTTGTAGCTTCGTCTTTCTCCTACTAGGGCTATGCTCTAATTTTTAGAGCATGGTTGCAGTCTTAAAACCAAGACAAAAATCTATGGATGAGAAAAATGGGCTTAAGAACTAAGATTTTTGAAACTATACTAAATTTTGCACTTTGTTAAGGATTTAGACCCCTAATTCAATTAAGCATCAAAATGATTTTAAAAATTACTCTTAGTAATTTTAATTTACCTCAATGTCACCGAAGAGCTCAGATCTCACAACTCTGTAGATGGACCATTGAAAACTAAGAAAAATAGATGGAATAATAATAGTTTGCAAATTAGAAGTGGGGAAAAATCTTTCTTCCTACTTTAGCCTCCTCAAAATGCATGTGTAAATGCACGTTTCCTTTCATTTGTCTAAACTTTTAGTTTCAGATAATTAAGAAAGTTATAATTTTAATTTAAGGTATTTAAAATGAAAACTTAAATAGTTAAGACAACATATTAATGTTGTCTTAAATAAATGTCTAAAAATTCCATGGTGTGTAGTAGTGGATTGAGGGTAATCTTTTTCAATTACTTCCTTTCAAAATAGTTTTCAACAATAGCCATCAAGGCATGCAGGTGTTTCATGGAAGATTTAGTTCTAAATACATTCTTCTTCTTCTTTGAACCACTATACTGGTAAGCTTCTTCATTTTCGATATCTTCTCGATGAGTCTTTGAACTAGGGCAAGAAAATTGGTCAGATTGGTAATCAAAATATATGGAGAGGGAATTCGCATAGTTCAAAAGAAAAAGATAACCTTAGTGCTTAAAATTGACATAGCATTGATTTTAGATATCATGTGGCAAGTCTTGGTAGTGCTAAGCATTGTTTTGGGCCTACTAGATTCCTTACCTATAGATATCATACCTCTGGCTTTTTAATTGGGCTTTCCTTGTATAACACTCAGATAGAATGAAGGATCTAATTGGGTGTCTCACATTGAGAGAGAACATTGGGAAGCTAGTGAACTTGAACCAACAATGGGTTTGAAAATGTTATCAAATAAGAAAAAGTCAAAATAGGAATAGCAATAATCTATTTCAATAACAAGTATTTTTGGGAATGGTCCAATGCTCATTTTGAGGCCAAAATGGGAATACACATTCTTATTCCCAATTCTGATTTTGTGTATCAAATGGAGGATACAAAATAAATTCTAATTTTCAATTCCTATTCTAGTTGTACTCCAACAACCAAATGAGCCCTTAGAGAAGAGACATCACTTATGGTATAGGCTAGTTAGTGAAAGTTAAACAAGGAAGATCCCTTATAAAACTATTTTAAAGAAGAAAAGAAATAGTCAATGAATTATAGACATTACTTTTAAGAGCATGGTACAAGCATACTTACCTAGCATTTATTTTCAATGGAGACCACATGAAGTTGCCTAGAAATTATATGAAGTGGTCATTATATAACTTAAACTTAATAATGATGATGAAAATCACTCAAATAGCATTTGATATATCATAAAATTTGAGAGAATTTTCACTTAGGTGGAGATACATTTTAATGAATTATCCACTCTAAATTAAACTTTGAGAAGATATTGTTTTTGAAATATAAAACAACCAAAACTAGGGGGTTGGCCCTTACAAGCAAAAAGTCAGTAACTAGCACATTACTAGTAATGACCAACAGCAAGAAAAAAACTAACTAAAGCTTCAAAAAACCAAAGATTGTTCAACTAGTAACTAATCAGCATTAGACTAGGATCAACTAAACTAAAAAGTCCATTATCTAATACTATGGAAGTTCAACAAAGTAATTGTTGGCATAACAAGCCAACATCAAGTCTTAATTATAGCTGGGTACCAGCAAAACCAAAAACAGTAGATAAACATAAAAGTCTTGGATCCGAGGATCCCATTAAACTAAAAAACTCAATTTTCTTTTTTCTCCTTCCCCTTCATAGCCAACCGAATTTGAGACTAGTCATCAGCAAGGAATTTGAAGAGCAGCTTATGGTCCTCCATATCTATTCCTATATCCTCCTTTTGATTTGCCAACAACTAGAGGGTGGTGGCTACGGTGTGGGTGACTTAGAGGTTAAATTAAGAGAAGGTGAATAACCCTTCCTCCAAAACTTTAACCCTCTTCTCCAGTTTGGCATACTACTCCACCTGCTCCTCAGTCTCTTCATTGGTTTCTATTTTCACCTTCTTTGCTTCCTCCTTGGTTTTCTTGACCTGGATTTTATCTTGCAAAACCTTTGGGTTAGTAAAAACCTTAGAATTTTCCTTGGCCATGGATGAGATAGTTATGGGGGAGGTGTCCATTTTGCTACTTTCTTCACAAAAGGTTATGAGCTAGAGGGAGAAGCTTGCAGACACATGTGTGATCTTCGTGGTATTGACATTACCGAAAGAAAGTTGAGTCCATTTATTATCAACTAAATTATCTTCTGAGTTCATACTTCTTTCCACCTCCTCCTTACCTTCTTCTTCTTCCTTCTCCCTTTCTTCTTTATTATTTTCTGAGCTTTCCTCCTGAACCTCCTCCACCCTGAATCTATTGGATTTCTATTTATGCCTTGCCTAGGATTGGGCAAGTCTTCTAGATCTCCTCCTTGCCTTACCTCTGGCCTCCTCCTCCAAATCTTCTTCATCCACCTATATAGGTTTTTCAACTTTTATCTTTTTATTACCCTTTTGTTCCATAGTTGTATCAGGTTTTTTCTTTTTCTTGTTTTCCCAACAAGGGGAGGGGTGGGGGTGTGAATTTTATTACCAGTACTAGTGCTTTGGGGTGAATTCTAGTGGTGGCATTGGTTGTCAACCACCACCATCCTCACGGGAAACAGGGCAAGGTGAAACTAGTAGAGGTAGAAAATTAGGCCTTGATGGATTATGGTATAGTTTTGCCCTTTGATTCTTTTTTCCCTAATGTCTGCTACCATATCCTCAAGAGAATGCAAAAGATAAAATGAGATAGAAATGAATCCCTATTTCTAAAGTGATTTAACAAGAATGGTAGTAGTTATAAACACCGAACCTACCCTCCAGCATCAGATATCTCATTAGGACCAACCACACATCATCCCATGGGGCTGGTAGCTTGTCCCTTTTAAACCCTCCTTTATATCAAATTGGCTCCTCATTTTCTGCAAAGAAATTATTCATACTAGCCTCGTCTACAGTTTTAGTGACCTTTCTCCATTTTTTTCTCTTTCATTGAAAGGCCAATTGCCATTGCAATCACTCCCTCAGTCACTTGGAAGGTGATTCCATTAATGGTGACCTTGCAGTCATTCCAACCATTAATAAATTGAAGGGTGCAATTCTCATTGTACCCCACCATCGACTGCATGTAGGGTAGAAAGCCCCCTTCTTTTAGCAAAAACAAGTGGTCATCCTATCTTTGAAGTTCTCTATCTTCATGGGCTCCAGCCTATTCAATGTAGTGCTTGCCCCTAGATCGCATTTTGTTATCATTGTCAAATTCTTTTAGGTTGATTTTATGCTTTGATTAGCTTTAGAGATACTAGATTTGTAATATTATGATATTATTTCATGACTTTGATTACAAATGTATCAGTTATTGTTGCTTAGTTGATTTCATTCATGTGTCGTTAATGATGTCTTAATGATTCCTAATTAGTAAATGTGGTTTCTTTTGTAACAATGTTAATGTGATGTCTTTAATGATGATTATGTTGTATTGATAGAGATGCATTATTACATGTGCGCATTTGATGTTAGACTTGTGATTTTTACGATACTTACCCCATACTTGCATGTGTATGGTGCGCATGTTTATTTTATCTTTTTGTCTGACGTGTTTGATGTGGTTAAGGGAGGGAGTCGTAGTCACTTTCTAGTCGGGATCTACACGATGAACCACTCCCCGCCATTGTCTATTTAGTTTAGATATATTATATACATGTACATGCTCGTCTTTTATGCAGGATGCAGGTACTGGGCATCGACTTCCCTGAATTGCTAGGATGAGCGTGCCCTATTACAAATACTCAAATGGTGAGAATGGGAAGATAATGATCAGGTCCAATCCTAGCCTTAAGCCTATAATACTTGTCCTGCAAGGAGGACTCATAACAGATTGTCTACCCTTTTTAAACCCGTGAGGATTTTGTGCGTATGTTGTTTTGTGAATCTTTGATGAATTTCTATTAATTAAGTCTAATTAATAGATTAAATTAATAATTTAATTTAATGGAGAATTATTATGATATTATGAATATTTAATTATATTTAATTAATTGAGAAATTAGTTAAATATAAAGAATTAAATTGAAGATAAAAGTTTTAAGATTAAATTTAGAACGTGATAATATTTATTTAATTTAATAATAATATATTTAGAGTTCATTTTTAAATAAATGCTAAATATTGTTGTTATTTAAGTTAATAAATATTTATCAAACTAAACGTTCAAAAATAGATTAAAAAGTGAAAAGATATTATTTTATGAATAAAAGATTTAAGTTTGCATGATGCGTGTATGAGTTTAAAATATAGAAAATTAATTAAAAAGATAAAAAAAATGTGAACTTGAATATTGATATTTTAATAATGTGCACATGAGATTAAAGTTATAAATTTATTAAAGTAAAGTAAAGTGGAAAATTAAATAAAGTAAATTTAATAATTCACTTAAAGTGCATGAAGGAATAATAAAAGAATATTTTAATTTAAAAAGGAAATTAATTGTGCATGAATGAATTAATTAAATAAAATAATTATTATTTTAGAGTTGTGGTGACATAAACCCTAAGGGGTAATTAGATTCTAGATTAGAGGGTTTTCGGGTCATTATTGGGGGACACAGGTTTTCAGGGCACACACAGGTTTATGGAGAGCAATTCGAAGGGTTTGGAAAGAAAAGAAATTTATGTGGCTTGAAAGATTTTGCTTGTGGTAGGAATTTGCATTTAGTTGTCAGAGGTTAGCATCAGATCCAGGTAGGATCTTGTGATTTAATTGTACAGTAGTTTTCGCTTTTCGCTTTTCTGTTTGCTCTGTGTCTTTTGAATGTGTTGTTTTTATGGCATGCGATATTGTTCTTGTTTGAGAAATATCTGTACATGACTTCGTTGAGTTTATTTTAGAGGATTGTATTTGAATAAGAAATTAGTTAAAATACGAGAATCTATTGGACATTGAAAGCAAGCTTGAGTTTTAAAAGATACACGTTGTCCTTTTTCAATAGATTTTAAGAACGAAAATTAATTTGAGGACTAGTTTGAAATAAAAAGAAAATTTTTAATTAGAAATTTGAAAGGTTAAACTTAATTTTCTTGTCGGGATAATAATGTGAATGTTTTATATATATATATATTGAGGAGTTGTAAGAATTATAAAATTATAAAATAATTCTTATCTTTCATTTATAATAATTTTAAATTTTTTTTAATAAAATTCGTATTAAATTTTAAATGAAATAAAAATTTTAAAAAATAAAAATTAAAAATTAAACTAAACAAACAAAATTACCCACTTACCTGTCTCGATCGGCGACATTCGCAGGGTACCTGCATATCGCAGTGTACCTGCCTGCGAATGGGGGCGCACCTTTTTAACACTGCCGCATGTAGTACGGACCGCACGACTGGCTTAAAAGCCTGCGGCTTATTTAAAACGCCGACCCATATTTGGGAAAATGCGTATAGTTTTATGAAAAGGTTTTGAAAGATTATCTTTGTTAATGTTTTATAATATTAATTTTTAATTATTGTTTTAATTAATATTTTTATTATTATTGTTAATTAATAATATTTATTAATAAGATTTCAGTATTATATTTATGAATATTAATAATCATTATTAATTTAAATAATAATGCATTTAGTATGATTAACTTTTAATTAATAAAATTAATGACCATTTTTATTTACAACTTGAGAGATTGATATAAATATTTAGTCGAAATTTATTTAATTAATTTTTAATCAAAAATCAGTTTGATTAAATTTAATTAATGGTGAATTGGGTGAAATAAAAATTATGGATTTATTAATAAGATTAGTTAAATAATTATTAATTATTTAATTAAATACAATTTTAATTAAGAGTAATTAATTAATGGATTATATAGTTATTGAATTATTAATGGTTTTGATTAACGATAACTAAAGATTATTTTAAATAAATGACTATCCTCTGATTGTTATTTTTAGAAATTGATTTTTTTATAAAGAGGATAACTTTATATATCTATTTGAATTGAATAAACAGATGAGTTATTGGATGGAATAAACTAAGACTCTTATAACTTGAAACATACATTAAAACGTAAACCAAAACTTTACTTGTAACCCAATTGTGTATTCTCAAATCAAACGCAAAAAATGAAATTGTACTGTTTTCTATGTATTGTCTTTACTTGTGGATTTTGGGTTTGACCTAGTTTGACCAGTCTAGGATGTACACCAAAGGCTTTGTCAGATTTCTTTTATACCATTTATGTGGCTGGATGTCATGATGTGTTTTATGATTCATATTGGAGGGTATATTTATGAGGTTTACTCTATGGAACATTTATGTGTACTTGGGTTTGGAGAACCAAATTGCTTTTGGGTTGCCTGTTAAGGAACCGAGCTTGATCTTTATGGGTGTTGTGGTATGGGACACAACTGTGTTTTTATGTGCTTAGGAGAGGTTGTCTAGGTACGTGACTTGGGAGTGGCTTGCATAGGGGTCCGGGACCCAAAGTGGTCAGTACCAGAGTAACCTAATGCAAGTTATGTTATAAGTGATAATCTAGTAAGTAAAATTTATGGGGGGGTAAACACACTAAAAAGATAAGTTAGAGATATTTGATCTACCCATGCCTTTAGTGCTTGTATAGACTAAGGATGGGAATGAGATGAGTGCCTCGTCTTCTTGAGAGGGCTTTCTAGTTTCCATATGTGTGATGTTGAGGGTCCAGGGTTCATAGTAACCAGTCCAGGGTAACTCAACGCTTGAGGGTCCGGGGTCTCTTAAGAGATCAGTCCAGGGTAACTCAAGCAACCATTTGATGACACTCCCTAGTATGTAGCCTGAGTCTCCTTTGTAGATCTCTGTAGATTTGTGTACCTCTGGTGGTGTACTTAATTGTTGGTGGTGTATCTATTGTCGGATGTGTTTATTATGGTTATTTACTTTCATTGATGATGATTGGTGATTCATGGATGTTGTACTTTTGACATGTGGCTTTTGACTTGAGATGATTATCTTTTGTTGACTTTATCTTGTGATTTTGGTATTTGGTTTATACTTGGTTTATGATTGATGTTTGATTATGAGGTGTCGGTATTGGATTGAGTGTTCTTTCTCTTTGGATTATTTTATCTTCTTGAGTAGCATGTGTTACCTTTGAGGTAGTTTTGGCTATTAGGGGTACCTTGCCTAGGAATGTTTTATGTTTGATTAGTCGTATGTGGATCGTTCATTATCTTCCCTGCACGGTGGGAGTGGAAGCCTGACTAGGTAACCACGCGGTCGGGAGGTAATGCCTTCTTACCATTTGGGTTCCCCTTTACATTGCCAGCTGTTGGATGTTCGTTGCAGAAGATGTACCTTTATCATTCTTATTTCTTATCTCAGAGACTTCTTTTCTGATGATGTATATATGTTATCATATATCCTGGTGTATTGTATCTATTTTCACATACCCTGCGACATGTGCAGTGGATGTTATTGATTGGATGTACTTTCATTGTATTGTTTATACTTATGCATTTGCTTATGCGATTATGTATTTGTTATTCCTTTATGACCTTGAGACATTGTACTTGAAACTTAAACTAATTAATTTAAAAATTATTAAATGTGATTCAACGTAAAGGAATCCTTGAGGAATTGAAACTGTAATTGCAAATGTGTATTTGATATGTATGTTCTTATTGCTTCCGCATTAATGTTATCTTGATGTTGCTTAAACTTCAAAAAAAAAAAAAAAAAAAGTTCAGTAAACATTGTAACATGTTAGGTTTATTTCTCTTGGGTTCCCGAGCGGGGCGTTACATTCAAGTCCCCCCCCATATCGATTCTACCAATTTCTGCCTCTCCTTCTTCAGTAATGAGCATTTGAACTTCCTTTTCAATGATATCTCCACAACTACTATTCACCTTAAGCCCTTTAACAATAAACCAGAAAAATTTCTAGACCCGTCCTTGATAAGTTTCAAAATCCTATGTCAAATTATTATGGGATTCATGATTGTATAGCATCATAATTTTCACACCCCAAAAATCTCTAACAGTTTGATAAATGATATCTTTTGTACTTTTAATTGGGGAGTAATTTGAAATTCGCAATGTGTTTCCATAATTATGAAATGACACCCCTCTTAATTTGCATTCACTCCTTTTTTGTTTGTATGGCCACGTCTCCTCATTTGCAATAGACCTTTGTTAAATTTAGCAGACATCATCACATAATTGCCAAAATTGAACCCGACTCTAAAATTAATAATCATAATTAAATAATATTCCTGCCTCTTTCCTTGGTTATTAATGACTTAATATCTTCATTGAGATCTACCATATCCCTCTAGCATGTGATTGTTGTAGTTTTAAACCCCATAGCAGTTGTTGCATCTACCACCTTATTTCCCTCCTTGTAAATGTGTTGTAGGTGGACACTTTCCATCCCTTCTAAAATTTGATTGATATCCATAATGATATTTTGAATATTTCATCCTGGTTGGGAGGCTCCCTTGACCATATCAATGATTAATATGGAGTCCCCCTCAATTGTTAATTTCCTTAATTTGCATTTCCCTAATCAGCTAAAAGCCCCAAAATAATGTCATTGCCTTAGCCAGATTATTGCTTCCATTTTCCACTTTCCCAATATAGACCAACAACGCATCACCATTCCTATCTTGTAGCACTCCTCCCACCACTCCTATACCTCCTCTAGTAGCACCATCAAAATTCAGTTTATAATGTGAAAGGGTAGGTGGTATCCATCTCATTTTCTATCTCTTAATCATTTTTGAGTTATCAAAGAGGAAAAAATCCTCATGACAGCCCCATTTTTCAGCAATTAGTCCTTCTTGTCTACTTGGTTCCTCCTTTGGCATCTTACATTTAGCCACTCTTAAATTTTCCTTCAACAATTTCTCCATTATTCCAAAGACCACCTCCACCAGTTTATTCTCCTCCCTAAATATTATGTTATTTCTTTCTTTCCATATGTGCCAGCATACATATGGTGGAACCATCTTTCATAGCAAATCCAATCTAGGGTGAACAAAAGGACAGCTCCAATTCTCCACAAATTATCCCAAATTGTCTTTCATAACCTAATTCAACCCAAATTTCTCCCAAACCCTATTCCAGATCTCTAAGGAAAATTGGCATTATAGAAATAGGTGAGTTATGGTTTCCTCCTTTTCCTTGCAAAGATAGCAACAATTTGTAATATAAAAGCCTATTTTTTTCAAACTGTCCAACGTTAAAATTTTTCCATGTTGAGTTGTCCACCATAGGAAATTAAGTTTTGGAATAAGGTTACTAATCCATACCTTACTCCACAATTACGGGGAGGGATCCTTGCTAAATAGGTGTATGTAAGCCGATTTAACTGTAAAGCTACCACTTGGAGTTAAATCCCAAACCATAGTATCCTCCTGGAAAAATTCAGGGAGTCTATGTTCCCCAATCAACTCTTCTAATTCCTTGAGAAGTTGAATGTCCTCTTGAGAGTAAGTTTCCTTATAAAGCTTCCTCCACTTCCTCCCGTGATCAATATAATTTCCAACTTTACTTCCCACATCTTCTTTAAGCAACTCCATTGACCTTCTAAATTTGTTGAAAACCAATAGTCTCCCTCCCATCCACTTGTCTTCCCAAAACCTAATGCTAAAACCATTTCCCACAATCCACCTTGTCCCTTCCCTTAATAATCCTCTACTTCTGACTATATTCATCTAGATTTTAGACCCTCAAGGGAGGTCATTATTAAATAGATTCCCATTAAAAGAGAAATTTGATAGATATTTAGCTTTCATAATATGATCCCAAACTGTTTTGTTTTCTTCTAATCTCTAGCCAATCTTTGTGAGTAGAGCCTTATTAAGGTCTCGAAGTCTTCTTACTCCCAACCCCCCCTTGTTATTTGGTTTGTACACCTCCCACTTGACTAGAATCACTTTATTTTTCTCCTCTGTCCCTAACCAGAGGAAGTTCCTTTGTATCTTATCACTCTTCTCTACCATGTTTTGGTTAATTTTGAATAGGGATAGGAAATAAATGGGGATACCCTAGAGAGCCGCTAAAAACAACTATAGTTTTATAGCATTTCTTAGTATCTTCCCTTTCCATGTCCTACAAGTTTCCTCTAAATTCTCTCCACTATCATGTTCCAGAATTCATTTGTCAGTTCTTTAGTGGTTAGTGGTAATCCAAGATAAGTATCCGAGAAGCTGGTTGATTGGCATTCCAAAATATTTCTTATCCTCCCTTATAATGAAGCATTAGTATTAAAGAAATAAATCTTACTCTTATGATAATTGACTTGCTGACTTGAGCTTTCTTCATAATTGTCTAGTATAGTCTTCCAAGCTTGAGCCTCTATAACTAAAGATTCTCCAAATAGGAATGTGTCATCAACAAATTGTTGTAGGACTTCAGTATCTTCTATAGAAGTAGGCTTAACCCCTTTAACACAACTAGTATTCACAAGTTTATAGAAAGACCTCCCTAGAACTTCAGCAATCATAATGAAGAGGTAGGGGGAAAGTGGGTCACCCTGCCTTAGTCATTTTTGGCTCCAAAGTTGCCCCAAGGAGAACCATTTAGGAGAACAAAATATTGAACCATGCCAACCATAAATTTGATCAAGTTTATAACTTTGTTACTAAACCCCACTCTTTCAAGTACCTCATTTAAAGGAAATCCCACTTAATCTTATCATAAGCCTTGGAGATATCCAATTTGAATGCCATCCCCGATTTTTTGTTTTTCTCCATTGAAGAATAACCTCATGTGTAGTTATAGCCGCATCTAAAATTTGTCTTCCTAGAACAAATCCTTTCTGTGGACTACGAATTATTCTTTCCAAAAAAGGCTTCATTCTATTCACCAAGACTTTAGCAAATATCTTATAAATGGTGTTACATAAACTGATAGGTCTAAAATCCTATAGGCACATTGGTGTGGGGATTTAAGGCACTAAAGCAATAAAGGTCTTATTGATACTTTTAAACATCTTTCCTATTCTGAAAAAATCTCTAGTAGCCCAGACCAATTCAAGTTTAACAACCTCCCAAAAATGCTAAAAGAACGCAGGGGGGAACCCATCCAAACTCAAAGCCTTATAAGCTTTCATAGAGAACACCGCACATTTTACCTCCTCCTCTATGATATTGCCAAGAATGTGGTTGTTCTCCTCCATTCCAAGTACCTGTGGAATCGTATTAATCAAGCTTTTTCTGATCACCGAATTCGTAACTTTATTGTCCTTGACATAAGCCTTACTAAAGTATTCCACCGCATGTTTTCCCATCTCCTCCTGATCCTTAAAGACCCTTCCCCCTTCCCCATCCAGCCTATTAATAGTTTTTCTTCTTTTATGGTTAGAGGCTGACCTATGAAAGAAAGTAGTGTTCTTATCCCCTTCCTTAAGCCACTGAACTCTTGATCTTTGTTTCCGAAAAATTTCCTCCTTGAAGAGAATATCCTTCCACTTTTTTCTATACTCCTCCTCTTCTTAAGATGCATTGTCCATGTTAATCCCTTCAACAATCTCCCCTTGGCATTTTTTAAGCTTTTCCTCCACTTCACCTTTAGTTTTGAACAAGTTGCCAAATGAATCCTTAGCTCAACTCTTCACATTCCTCCTTATGTTGTTAAGTTTTTGGGTTAGTCTATACATTGCAATACCATATATCCTTATATTCTACTAGTCTTGAAATATCTCTTTGAATTCAGGGTGAGAATGCCGCATTATTTCATATCTGAAAGGTTTCGGCCCACTTTTCAAACCATCCTCCCACAAGAAGATTATAGGGGAATGATCTAAAGTAGTTCTAGTAAGATTCTCAAGATGAGAGTTTCTAAGTCTATTCCAGTTCCCTATCACCAATAACCTATCCAATCTAACTTGGATGAGGTCCTTTCCCTTTCTATTGTTAGTCTAAGTATATGGGTTCCCTCTCAATTCCACATCTATAAAGTCCATTTTGCTCATAAAATCATTAAGGTCTTGCAAGCTTTCTGGGCAGTCCCTATTTCCACCCAATTTCTCCGAATGATACAGGGGGGTATTAAAATCTCCCATACACATCATTTGTTTATCCTTCATAGTTTTAGTAATCCTAGCCAATTTATTATGTGTTTCCTTCCTTCCTAATTTTCTATTAGAAGCATAGATATTGATCAGTCCCCAACAATGAGTGCTAGAATGGAAATCAATAAATATAAAAAATTTATCCTTCCAAACCTCAGTTCCCTTCATGGAGTTCGGGTTCCACATAGTAGCAATACCCCCCAAGGCACCACCAGCATCCCTATGTAGATACTCAACACCTAGCCAAATATTACTAACTATTTTATCAAAACTAGCACTAGACATTTTAGTTTCTTATATTAAAACACAGTCAAATTTTTCCTGAAATATGTATTGTTTCAAAGCATATTGCTTCTAGGGGTTATTTAACCCCCTCAAATTCCAAGAGAGGAATTTCATTTCTTACCTCTAGTAAGTGTCTCTGGTGTAAGCTACTTACCACTGGCCATGCCCCTTACTGCTTGCTTTGTCCTAGTTGCTCTGCTAGATGGTCTTCATGTTGCCCCATAGGCTCGTACATCTAGTTTTTTCCCCCCTGCTCTTCTTTTTATGAACCTCTCATTCCCCATTATCCTCATCATGTTGTGAGGTAGGGCTAAGATCCTTCTCAGCCTTATTAATGCTTTCCATCCCTTTTGCTACAATCTTCGTTGGGGAAGTTTTAACCATTTTTAATGGGGTACACACTCTCTCCTAAGTATCACATCCTACAGCTGTAATTTCCTACTGGTTGTCACCTCTTTGAATTGCTAGGGAACCAGGAAGAGGGTGGGGAATCTCAATTTCACCTTCCTCCAACAGCGTCCCATCTCCAGGCCCCCCCATGGGTGAACACAAGAGTACCTCTAACTCCTTTCTAAAGGGGTATTCATCCATTTTCTTTTTATCCTCCAAAGCTTTCCCCTCCCTAGGGACATTTTTGTTCAGAGTGGAAAGCACTGGGGGAATCTCCATAGAATGAATTTTTGCAACCTGTTTTGACGCATCAGAAGATTCACCCAATGTTTCCATAATAATTCATGGAGAACCCTCCTTCTATTTGTCTTTCTACAACTAGATCTTGCAATGCACAATAAGTTGTCTAAAGTGACCACATTTTTAGCAGAATAGACTTGCATTCTCATATTCTATAGGCTGGACTTTCTCTCCCCATTTAGTCTTCAATGTAACCACAGTGGGGAGTGCTCGATTCAAGGCTACATTCACACATAACCTTGTGTAAACCAATTGTGCTTTTTGCATAGTCACCTTATCCGCTCTGACAAAATGACCAAAAGAATTCCCCACCCACCTTAGGATCTTATCATCCCAAAATTCCAGGGGTAGGCTAGGTAATCTAACCCAAATTGGGGCAAGTTTGTTCAACTTTGTACTAGCATCAATGCCCAAATGCCATTTTGTTAAGGCAAGACAATGCTTCCCATAATACCAAGTACTAGAGAGAATGAGGTTGATATCCTCCTCCAAGGTGAACTTAAAATAGAAGAGGCCATTAGTTATTGCAAAGACACCAACACTACCCCTGACCTTCCATCTCTAACTGACCTATTTATGCACCATCTCGATTGTAGATCGAAATGCTACAAATTCGCCAACAACACACAGTTTAAGATCAGATGTCACATTGTCCACCAAACAATCCTGGAGGGTAATCACAGGTCCATTTTGACCATGGTAAATCTTGGGATCCTCCATAAGGACATTAGTCTTCGAGGGGCCAACAAGCGTGTTCTTCCAACCTAACAGGGTTTTATCTGTCAACTTCTGATCACCCTTCAACGAACAACCAACAAGACCTCCACTATCCAAAGCAGCAGTGTCAATCTCCCCATCGACCCCAATGGTCCCACAACCATCCAATTTGTCTTCCAAATCTGTACAAACCGCAAGCACGAGTTACAGATCCGGGAAAGGAGGCAGATCCAGAGGCACAGGGCCTGCCATCAACCAAATTCAAAATTCAAATTCAAAGTTTAGCAGTAAAGTTGCAAAGCAGTTATCAACGTTACAGACTGTTGTTACATTTTCAAATTTTTGTTTAATTGTTTGAGAAGATATTGTTATTGTAATAATTGATTCATGATTAAACATGCACTTATATAAATTCTCAACAATACATTTCATCTATCTACTAATTATACTTAAATAATACTTCAACAAGATATTGTTATTATAATAATTGATTCAAGATTAAACATGCACTTAGATAAATTGTCAATAATGTATTTCATCTATCTACTAATTATACTTAAATAATACAACTAAAAGATAAATCAATAATGAGATTATTGGAATTCCATAACATCCATCGACAAACTAACCATAGAGGCAATGGGATCTAATATATACTTTATTAAAAGCTAAAGTCAACAATATTATTTAAAACTAATATCACACAAATTAAAAATTGAAAACAACAATATTATCATCAATAATTACACAACTTTAAAATTATTTAATTGAAATCTAACAACTACATTTTATTTACCAACAATAAACAATATTCTATAGACTAGTTGTTATCATTTCAATTATTTTATTATACGTTGTGAAGAACAATGAGACTTGTATAAAAAAGTGACAAGATTCCATGATGCTATAAAAAAACCAAAAGATACTAAAAACAAGATTATATAGATAACGTTATATAGTAATAAAACAATATTCTAAGATAAAAACTAAGAACTAGATCTTGAGATGATTGGGTATGTGTGACCCCTCAATTATTAAATTGAAATGAAAGTAATTTCAATTAATAGATGAGTCCCAGTCACCATATTAATTTACCAGCAAGATAGCGATCCTGAAATAGAATATAAAACTGAATATACATCGGAACACTCTCCAACAAGAAACATTCACTATCAAATTTTTATAAAACTCATTCAGCCGCTTGAGGATATATTTTTCTTTATGGACTATCTTCTTGTAAATGGATTTCAATTTTATCAATATATTTTCGCGTACAATCATGGATAATTAAATAGAGAGATCTAATTTGATGAAAATTTATGTTGTAAAACGAGTGTGCATCACATTAAAATTTTGAACTATCTTCTTATAATTGTACTATACTATTTTAGGTCCCTTTTCTCTCACAGTCATCTACCATTAGTTACAGAGACCTAGTTGGAAGAAAACTGAAGTCCCACGCGGCTCTGTCCTGAGAAAAATAATGGCGGATGAGACTAAGAAGACTGTAAAACGAGTATGTGTGACTGGAGCATCAGGATACATCGGATCATGGCTGGTTAAAAATCTTCTGGAAAGGGGTTACATTGTGAACGCCACTCTTAGAGATCCAGGTAGCTTTTATCTTTACCCTGAGGCCTCTGCTTTTTTCAGATCTGCCAGATCTTAAACACTTAAACAGTAAATAATGTGCTTTAAAGGTTTTATTTTAAAAAATCGTGTCCAACGCTAAAACAGAGCTGTTATCTGTAAAATTTCAGAAATTTTTTAGCAATAAATTAAAGATCCAGGTACTTATTAACCTTACCCTCAATCCTCACACTTTTTTATGGATCTAAAAATTTCTGAATCGGTAGCAGTAGGTAACTTGTTTCAAAGATTCTATTTGAAGAAAATATATGTTTAAAATTTAAATAGAGATTCTTCTTTTTCTAATTTTAGACGGATTTTCACCAAAAATTGCAGGAGACGAGAGAAAATGTCGGCCTTTATTAGATCTTGCAGGAGCAGAGGACAGGCTTAAGCTTTTCCAAGCTGATCTGTTGAAAGAGGGAAGCTTTGATTCTGCAGTGGAGGGTTGTGAAGGAGTTTTTCATTTAGCCGGTCCAACGAGTATTCTATCCTCACCTGTAAGTGATGTTTTTTTGAATATTATAGGTAAATATTTCACAAATTTGACAAATTTAGATCTTAAATGAGTTTCATCTATAAATTTCGGTAAATAAAACGAAAGCAATTACATAGAGTTTTATCTGTTCCAATAAGATAATTATTTATTATTATTTTTATGTAGATAATATGTAAAATTGTTCACAACTCTACATAGGAATAGTCCTTATTGAAAATATAAAACTAGAAATATAATTTGTTTTGGGTGATGCAAGATTGCCCTTACACCTAGGATGCTCTACATCACAAAATCACAAGTCTAGTCTACACGATCTCAAGAACAACAAAAACATGTGACATGGTAAAAAAAAATGAGTTTAAAGTTAAAAAAGAGAGTTTAAAGTTAAAAAAAAATGAGTTTAAAGTTAAACTCAGTAAGACCCCTCCTCTTGTTTTGGAAAACCTTTGCATTCCTCTTTTTCCAAAGATACAAAGGTACTTCAATAGAAAAGGAAAATCAGAACTTGTTTAATTTGAGATTAATAGCATCAACGTAACCAACCTAGACCTCATGTTATGATAGACGAACACGACCATCCTAGAAAATTGGCCTCCTAAAAAATAATGACCAGATTTCAACAACAAATTTGCACTCAAGAACAAGACACTCAAAAGTTTTAGGCCAATTATAAAGAGAGCACATCAAGGGTTCAATACCAATAGGGGATAAAACAGACCCAACAACTAACTTTTTGAGAATAATAAACCATCCAAAACAAGTCTTCTTAAGCTCCATAGGAGAATGCCAAAAAAGCTCAAAAATATGATGCCAAAAAGAGATAGGCTAGTTGACGCCCCAACTTTGGTTAATATTGCTAATAAAAACTAAATCATTCTTCATCATATTATAAAGTTATTTAGTTGATATATCAAAAAGCATAGGACTATTATCTCATTGTAATTAAATAACAAAACTATCATTGTCATATAGTTTACCTAGAAATAAATTGTCCATTGTTTGGGTGATCAAAAAATATGTTTTCTTCAGAGAGGAAGGATGGCCAAATTTCTTGCTAACCTCCTCCCAAGAATCTAACCAATTGTCAACCAAAATATCCTTAACCAATGAAGTCCATTTGGCATTCCACTCTTTGAAAAAACAACATTGGGTAAGGGTAAGAGGCTTAAGATTCAGGGACCCACGATAAAGATCTATCAAGGACAACATATGCATGAGATTTATTAATGGCTACTCGACAATAGAGAAGATTCCTTACTTGACACCATGCCTTCTATAAGGAATGAAAGATGGAGGACCCAAATGTTTTCATCTCAAAATCCCAAAAAACAATATCACGTATAGGGACATTTTCCCATTGTTTACCTATTTTTATTCCAAACCTACAAATATATGTTTTCTTAGAACCAAAAATTTTCAATGGTTCATTTCCAAGCAAGGCCTTGAGAATCCACTTGGTAGCAAGAGAAACACCATGTATTTAAGATCCTTTAAGCCCAACCCACCAAGTACTTTAGGTTTGCAAGGATAATACCAACAAGTACAATGCCTAATTTCTTATCCAAATCGTCAGACCACAAAAAGTCTCTTAAAAGATTTTCTATCACATTGAACTAATAACTGGCAAACATCCAAGAAGAGAAGTAATATATTGCATGAGATGCCAAATTTTTTTACACAATCTGGACCCTTCCAACAAGATAAAACCGTTGGATTTTCCATTTGTATGCTTGTCTTCAATCTCAAAAAAGATCGACAACCACATATCCTTAATGGAAGGTTGGACTAAGAAAGGAATGCCCAAATATCTATCAATGTGAAGTTGCAAGAAAAGTGAATTTAAGAACAAACTATGTCTGTGGTCCAAGCTTTTATTATTTAACTATTTTAATTTTGTGCTCATCTTTTACATTTGCTTTCACATCATATTCAATGCTTAACAAGAAAAATATGCACAAAACCATCTTATATAGACTTTTGCACTTTTTTTAAACTATCGGCGAACCCTTTGCATCTCTTTTGAGTGCAAGTGTTAGTTATTTTTATGTAGATAATATGTAAAATTATTCATAACTCTTAATTTAAATTATTCGAAATATTTTACTCATAAATAATGTTGAGATTTACATTAAACACTTTGATTTAAATTCAGTAGTTTTTCATTCTGTTACAAATATAAATTGTTGCTGTAAAACTGATGAGATGCAGGAAGGTTACATTGTGCCTGCAGTAAATGGTGTACTTAATGTGATGAAAGCATGCACAAGAGCTGAAACTGTTAAGAGAGTGATTTTCACTTCATCTGCCGCTGCTATATGCCCGTGGCTATACAGCCACGAAAATGAACTCCCTTTACATTGTTTTTTCTAACTTTTCAAAAAAAATTCTAAGTCCTCTCCTTCGTAAGGAAGTGCATTTTCGTGGCTGTATAGACGTTGCCCTATATGTCCATTGAATGACAAAGTGGAATTAGCACATTCATGCATTGATGAGTCATGTTGGAGCCCTGTGGATTACCTTAAATCTCAAGAAAATGCATTTGCTTGGTATATGACTGCAAAGACATTAGCAGAACAGGAAGCCCTTAATTATGGTGCCAAATACAATCTTGTTGAGGTCATAACAGTGCAACCAGCGTTTGTTATTGGGCCTTGGTTCACAAACACGAACGATTTGACATCTTTTAAAGTATTATCGGCCCTGATTGGAGGTATACATAAATACATACTCTTTTCCAATGTTATCTGAGTTGAAAGTACAAATAAATACTCATTTTAGCAAAACAGTTTCAATTCTGGATCTTACTAATATTGTTTGTTTTTGACAGGGGACCCTAAATACTATGAAGTTATAAAGCATATTCAAATTTTATTCGGCTCCGTAGCAATAGCTCATATTGAGGATACATGCAATGCTCATATATTTTTGATGGAGCATCATAGTGCACAAGGCCGGCAGGGTTGTTTTGTTGGATCTTCAACTATCAAGTCTCTTAAAGATTTTATTGCTAAAGAGTTGAAGATTTCACTTGAGTAAGCAAATGATTTTTAAGTAATTTGCAATTATTCTGTTGATCTATAACATATGGACATCAATAACATTTTTCTTTCATCTTTATTGCAGGGTTTATGAAGAGGATTCTAGAAACAAATATGTACCATTTTCTTTTAAAAAATTATTAGATATGGGTTTTTCTTATAAATATAGTGTAGAGCAAGCTCTTGCAAATACTATAGCATGTGTCAAGAAAAATAAGCTTTTGAATTAATTATATAGAGCACAAATCTTTTTTCAAGAGAGATTTACTTCAACGATAAACTTTTATAAACCATGTAAGTATATTAATTAATTTAGATCAAATTTTATAAATTGATGTTATAAACCATGTAAGTATCCTAATTAATTTAGATCAAATTTTATAAATTGATGTTGCAATTATCTTGATTGTGTAAACTTTAATATATTTCTTGGAGCATATTGCATTTCTTTTGTTTCAAAAATATTATCTACTCTTAATATTATGTTTTATTAATTTTATAAAAAATATTATAATTTATTTAATTTTTTGTTTCATTTAAATAAATTAAAATAATGCTGAATTTTATTTCAATAATACATTTCTGTTTTGTTAGATTCTTTAGATTTAAATCTTACTATGAATATATCTCAACCTAATTAATTTTGTAGAGAAAATGATAAACTATCAGTTTACATACATTTTCTTTAAATTAAAATTAATTATAAATATTTAAATAAAAATTATAATATATTAATTAGTTATTAATAATTATTTATTTATTAAAAAAATACATATAAACTTGTCATAGTATAGAGGACAAAATTCATCTTTATTTTGAACTTGTTTTTATTATTTATTAGTCTTTCCTATCGATAGGTAAAGACTATAGTTTTCACATTCTTCTTTATAATTAATTTGTGCTTAAATCATTTAACCTATGGTCTCTTGAAATAATTCTATTAAAATATATTTTTATCTATTTAATAATGTTTTATAATTGGCTATGGCTACTTTTGTTGGTAGTCATTTATGATTTTAGCTTAACAAAATAAGGAAAAATGTTAATAATTTCGGCAGGTGGAAACCTTAAAAAAATCACAAGGTTGAGTGTTCTTCAACATTTTGCATGCATGCATACTAGTCCATTCATCTTTTATGTCTATTATTTCTAAGTTATTTGGTGGCACGGGGAGAAGTAGTAGAGAGGCGAGAATATAGAAAAGAGATGGAGGCGACGAATAAGGAAAAGAATTTATAGAGTATTCGATAAATATATGATATAGTTTCAAAGGTGGAGACTTAATTATAAGTGTCCCTTTCAAATCTCTAGTAATTGCAACAACTCATAAGATTTATCAAATACCCATTTGCACAAGCTCACCAAGTTCATGCTCTGAGATGTTTTTCCCTTATTTATTCTCACAACTATTGTGATTACATTTATTTATCCAGTTTGGAATTTACACTTTGCTCATTGGGTATTGTAATTTTTTGGATTAGCTAAGTGGGTGGCAGGGTGTTGATTTTTTTCTTAAATTATAGCGCTTCTATATGACTTCAGAGGCTGTAGAACGTTAGTATTTGAATATAGATGGATGAATCAAGTAGTGCATTGAAATATGGTCCAAATGTAAGCAAGAGAATAGTTCCATATTTTCATTGGTTTCTATATTAGGACCTATTATTACAAATCTTCTAAACTTTCATCATACTTTTTAGTTTCTCATTGACTTCCTTTTAAATTTTTAGGTCACTCTTCAACTTCTTGTTCTCATCCTTAAATCTTTCATTTTCACTTAGGATCTGTTGGTTTTCATCACCTGTATCGTGGATCCTTTCCTACATTATGGTAATTTCTTATCAAATCTTCAATAGATCATCCTCTTTTCGTCTTCAGAGCATCCTTAGAAAATTTGTTGGATTTTTATGTAATTTTCCTTACATTCTTCGCAACTCTTGTTTTTCGTAATTTCTAAACCTTCAATATCCTTCCTTAGGTTTTCCTTTTCTTTGTTTGGTTTCTCATTTTCCTTCATCAAATCTGCAATAGCTTACTCATATTCTTTAGATCCATGTTCTAACAAGTGGTTAATTTAGTCTTGGATTTCATTCAATTTCTCACAAAGCTTTGGTCTCTTAGTAATGGATACCTTTAGTTGATCTTTTAGTTCATTTATTACCTTTTCTTATTTTTCTAGTCGCTTCTAACTCGCCATGCCTTTCTTATGGATCTCACCCAAGTTAGTAGGCTTCGTCAAGGGAACTTAGCTCTGATACTAATTGTTACTATGTCTCAAAGGCACTTAGAGAGGGGGAGGGGGGATGATTTAATGCATCCAAAATATTAAAACACCTCTTAAATAAATTTAACAATAAAAATCACGGAAAGGAAAATTATATATATGCAACAAATTATTAAAAAAAATTAACTACCGTTAATTTTGTGAGTGACTAATTTCATGTTTTTCTATATCTCGTTGACAACAGCATCATTATTAGCTTGGATGGTGGAATTGGAGTTGAGCATCAATTCTCTACAATTTTATATCACCCAAATGTCGGGTGACCAATCCTGGCTCCAAATCCTAGTAAAATCTTTTTAAGAGCTTAAGGATGGCATTGGCTGCCTCTTCCTGAAAATTAATTCAAGGGTTTCTCACCATTTCTCCTCTAATAATATGGTCTTCTTCAGAGATGACACAATCATCTCCTTATCATCCACATGTGTTGATCTCGGATGGATTCATTGAAGGGCACATGTTCCTATCCTACTAGGGTCATCTGCGGACTAAGTCATTTTAGTCGGAGGGTTTTGACATTGGTTTTCCCTATTGGGGCCATAATCTAATACAGAGGAACAAAAAAAAGTCTAGTTGCAAGTTCTATATATTAATTTGTGTTCTATAAAATCTGGAAAACAAAACCCAAAATCAAATAGCTTAATACAATTTTCTAAATTCCCAAATCAGTTTCAAATACAGAAACCGATCCCAAATCTTAAACCCAGATCACTTGTTTAGATAAAATCTTCATTCCAAATCTAAAATCAAGATCACTCCCTCAAATATAAACTCCTTATTCTAAGAACACTTCCTTAAATAAACTCTTAATTCCATCACAAATTATACAAGTTAATTTAAATGCATGTGACAATTTATCACTTCTAGTTAGATCTGTGCTAGAACAATGACTTCACGAGTCTTTCAAATCAAACATAGTTTTTAATCCCCCAAAGAATTGCCCAATAGAGCACAATCCAAAACATACCATTCAACAGATTCGTTCAAATTTAAAAATGAATCTTCACTGATTATGAAATACAGATCAATAATTCAATTGAAAAATGACACGACTGAATCATTCCAATCTGAAAAACAAGAATACAAAACTGTATAAGTATATAAATCTAGGTATTCATTCATCTATCCATTCCATGTACATAAATTAATGATGGCGCAGTGACAAAACCTTCACCACATCCTCATCCACATAGTTTGCAAGACAAATGGAGCAGCAATCCTTCTCACCCCTAGAAGCCCTCTTTTGGGAATACATCATTTTGGGGTAACTATCCAAGGTTGCATGATCGAGTCTCTGTTCAATTAGAATTTCCCCTCTTTCCATCTCCACAACTGCTCCGTCTGAATCCCCACCAAGAATGTTGCCCCTGCTTAGCCTAAGCCTTACGCAAACATAGGAGACCATCAGATGGAATATGGCCTCAGATGGATCCATCGAAGGGCATAGGCGGGGAAATCTCTAAGCTGGGTGAATGCAAATTGAGATTATTATAATGGGTTTGCAGCTTCTTCTTTCTCCTACCAGGGTTATGCTCTAATTTTTAGGGCACACTTGCAATCTTAAAACCAAGACAAGAATCTATGCATGAGAGAAATGGGCTTAAGAAATGGGGTTTTTGAAACTATACTAAAATCTCCACTTTGTTAGGGATTCAGAACCCTTATTCAATAAAGCATCAAAACAATTTTTAAAACTGCTCTTAGTAATTTTTACGTACCTCAATGTCAGTGAAGAGCTTAGAGCTCACAACTCTGTAGATGGCCCGCTGAAAAGTGAGAAAAAATAGATGGGATAATAAGAGTTTGCAAATTAGAAGTTGGAGCAAAAAAATTCTTCCCACTTCAACCTCACCAAAATGCAATTGAAAATGCATGTTTCCTTTCATTTATCTAAATTTTTAGTTTCAGACAATTAAGAAAGTTCTAATTTTAATTTAAGGTATTTAAAATAAAAAGTTAAATATTTAAGACAACATATTAATTTTGTCTTAAATAAATATCTAGAAATGCCATGGTGTGTAAAAGTGGATTGAGGATATTCTTTTTCGATTACCTCCTTTTCAGAATTATTTTCATCAACAGCTACCATGCCATGCGGGTGTTTCATGGAAGAAGATTTAGTTCTGAATAAATTCTTCTTCTTCTTTGAACCGACTGTACTAGTAAGATTCTTCGTTGATGGTATCTTCTCGGTGAGCCTTTGAACTAGGGAAAGAAAATTGGCCTGATTGGTATTGAAAATCCATAGAGAGGGAATTCACTTAGTTCGAAAGATGGGGATAACCATTGTGCTTGAAAATTATATAGCATTGATTTTGGATATCATGTGAGAAGGCTTCATAGTGCCAAGCATTGTTTTGGGCCTGCTAAATTCTTTACCTATAGATGTCATGCTTCTTCTTTTATAATTTGGGTTTCCCTTGTATAACACTCAGATAGAAAGAAGGATCTGATCAGATGCCCCACATTGCGAGAGAACATTTGGAAGCTAGTGAACTTGAACCAATAGTGGATTTGAAAATGTTATCAAATTAGAAAAAGTCAAAATAGGAATAAGAATAATCTATTTCAATAACAAGTATTTTTGGGAATGGTCAAATGCTCATTTTGAGGCCAAAATGAGAATATGCATTCCTATTCCCAATTTTTTTTTTTTTTTTTTGATAGAGGGTTCAAACCTACGAGGTAGCCTAGCGAGGCATGAAGCCCACAAGCTCCCAACCAACGAAGGCCACCTAGACGTTTTAGGAACCTGATACGGGCCCACTCGTGCTTGAAACCTTTTCAGCTTAGAGCCAAGGACTAACTAGCATCCACGCTACCAAATTCGCCCGAGGCATGATCCCGACCTCATCCCTTATGATGTCTTTGGGCCTTGCACTCAGCAAGACTTGATCCCTAGTGGGCTCTTTGTGAGCCATTCAACTTCACCAGTAGACCAAGGGCCCTTTGACTTATTCCCAATTTTGATTTGGCGTACATTCATATTCCCAATTTTGATTTGGGGTATCACACAAAGCATACAAAACAAATTTTAATATTTTATTCCTATTCCAGTTGTACTCCAACAACCAAATGAGCCCTTAGAGTGGTGGTATCACTTATGGTAGAGGCTAGTCTATGAAAGCAAAACAAGGAATATCCTTCATAAAACTGTTTTAAAGAAGAAAAGAGATAGTTGAGGAGTTATGTACATTACTTTTAAGAGCATGGTACAAGCATACTTACCTAGCATTTATTTTCAATGGAGACCACACCAAGTTGCCTAGAAATTCTATGAAGTGGTCATCATACAACTTAAACTTAATAATGATAATGAAAATCACTCAAATAGCATTTGATATAATAATAAAATCGAGAGAGATTCTCTTAGGCGGAGATACAATTTTAATGAATTCTCCACTCTAAATCAAACTCCAAGAAGATATTGTTCTTGAAATAATTGATTCAAGATTGAACGTGCACCTATATAAATTCTCAATAACATATTTCATCTATCTACTAATTATACTTAAATAATACTTCAAGAATATATTGTTATTGTAATAATTAATTCAAGATTAAACATACACTTAGATAAATTCTCAATAATGCATTTCATCTATCTACTAATTATACTTAAATAATATGATTGAATGACAAATCAATAATAAGATTATTTGAATTCCATAACATCCATAGACAAACTGGCCATAGAGGCAATGGGATCTAATCTATACTTTATTAAGAGCTAAAGTTAACAATATTAAAAACTAATATCACACAAATAAAAAATTGAAAACAACATTACCATCAATAATTAGACAAATTAAAAATTAATTAATTGAAATCTAACAAGGACATTTTATGTACCAACAATATTCTATAGACTAGTTGTTATTATTTCAATTATTTCTATTATACATTGTGAAAAACAATGAGATTTTATAAGAAAGTGACAAGATTCTATAATGTCATAAAAATATCAAAAAATATTAAAATTAAATTAAATTAATTTCAAAATGGAGAAAAATTAGAAAGAGAGTTATTCAAGTATTAGATAGCAGTCAAAAGAACTAGGGCTGACCCTAGAATACAAAAAGGCTGAAAGATAGCCAGAGGTTACTAATGTTAGAAATAATGAAATAATATTCTAAGATATAAACTAAGAACTAATAAAACAAATAAACTAAAATTATTTTAAAAAAAAAAAAGAACTAAATCTTGAAATGATTCGATAAGTGTGACCCCTCTAATATTAAATGAAAATTAAAGTAATTTTATTTAATAGATGAGTCTCAATCACCATCTTAATTTACCAGCAAGAGAGCAATTCTAAAATAAAATATAGAACTGATTACATCCATCCAACAAGAGCCTGTCAAATCTTTCTGGACTATCTTCTTGTATATGGAATTCAATTTTTTCTTTATGGACTATCTTCTTGTAAATGGATTTCAATTTTATCGGTATATTTTCTCTTACAATCATGCAAAATTAAATACCGTAAAACGACTGTGTCACATTTAAATTTTGATTTTTGATCATCTTTTTAGTGGCGGGAGTCGATGGAAATTTAAATAAATAATTTTATTCAAATTAAAAAAAATATCAAAACAACTGGCTATGTAACAAACTTTAAGAATAAATTAATTCTAAAATTCTGTTAAAGTAATTACTTTGAGCACTCAAGAGTTGCATAAAACATAGAAACGGAGCTAATAATATAATATTGAGATTGCAATCCAAACAATAGTTAAAAAACGTTTATCGATATATGCTCTTTCTGAACTATCTTCTTATAATGTATTTTACTTTAAAATAAACATCTACCATTAGTTACAGAGACCTAGTTGGAAGAAAACTGAAGTCCCACGCGGCTCTGTCCTAAGAAAAATAATGGCGGATAAGACTGAGAAGACTGTAAAACGAGTATGTGTGACTGGAGCATCAGGACACATCGGATCATGGCTGGTTAAAAATCTTCTGGAAAGGGGTTACACGGTGAACGCCACTCTCAGAGATCCAGGTAGCTTTTATCTTCACCCTGAAGCTTCTGTTTTTCCCAGATCTGCTAGATCTTAAACACTTAAACAGTAAATAATGTGCTTTAGATGTTTTATTTTAAAAAATCGCGTCCAACGCTTAAACAGAGCTGTTATCTGTAAAATTTCAGTAAATTTTTACCAATAAATTAAAGATCCAGGTACTTATTAACCTTACCCTGAATCCTGTGACTTTTTAATGAATCCGAAAGATCCTGAATCGTTAGCAGTAAGTAATTTGCTTTAAAGATTCTATTTCAAGAAAATATATGTTTAACATTTAAATAGAGACTTTAAAAAATATATATTTAGACGGTTTTCACCAAAAATTGCAGGAGACGAGAAAAAATATCGGCCTTTATTAGATCTTGCAGGAGCAGGGGACAGGCTTAAGCTTTTCCAAGCTGATCTGCTGAAAGAGGGAAGCTTTGATTCTGCAGTGGAGGGTTGTGAAGGAGTTTTTCATTTAGCCGGTCCTGTGGGTGTTCGATCCTCTCCTGTAAGTAATTTATTTTGAAAATTATAAGTAATTTTTTCAGAAATTTGATGAACTTAGATCTTAAATAAGTTTCATATATACATTTCATTAAATAAAACGAAAGCAATTACCTTATAGTTTTATAAGTTTGGATAAGATAATTATTTATTATTTTATGTAGATAATATGTAAAGTTGTTCATAACTGTTAACTTAAATCATTCAAGATATTTTACTCATAAATAATGTTGAAATTTACAATAAGCAGTTTGATTACGAAACCTTTTGCTATTTAAATTCAGTAGTTTTTCATTCTGTTACAAATATAAATTGTTGCTGTAAAACTGATGAGATGCAGGAAGATTACATTGTACCTGCTGTAAATGGTGTACTTAATGTGATGAAAGCATGCACAAGAGCTAAAACTGTTAGGAGAGTGATTTTCACTTCATCTGTTGCTGCTATTTGTCCATTGAATGACAAGGGGGAATTAGCTCATTCATGCATTGATGAATCATGTTGGAGCCCTCTGGATTACCTTAAGTCTCAAGAAAATGCTATGGCTTGGTATATGAGTGCAAAGACGTTAGCAGAGCAGGAAGCCCTTAATTATGGTGCCAAATACAACCTTGAGGTCATAACAGTGCAACCAGCTTTTGTTATTGGGCCTTGGTTCACAAACACAAACGATTTGACATCTTTTAAAGTAATATCTGCCCTAATTGGAGGTATACATAGATACATCCTCTTTTCGAATGTTATCTGAATTGAAGGTACAGATAAATGCTCTTTTTTAGCAAAATAGTTTCAATTCTGGATCTTACTAATATTGTTTGTTTTTGGCAGGGGACCCTTCATACTATGAACTTATAAAGTATTTTCAAATTTTATTCGGCTCCGTACCAATAGCTCATATCGAGGATACATGCAATGCTCATATATTTTTGATGGAGCATCCTAGTGCACTAGGCCGGCATGGTTGTTTTGTTGGTTCTGCTACTATCAAGCCTCTTAAAGATTTTCTTGCTAAAGAGTTGAAGATTTCACTTGAGTAAGTAAATGATTTTTAAGTAGTTTAGTGATCTATAGTATGTGGAAATCAATGACAATTTATCTTTCATGTTTATAGACATCAATGACAAATTTTCTTTCATGTTTATTGCAGGTTTTCTTCTGAAGAGGATTCTAATAATAAATATGTACCATTTTCTTCCAAAAAATTATTGGATCTTGGTTTCTCTTATAAATATAGTGTAGAGCAAGCTTTTAAAGATGCTATAGCATGTGCCAAGAAAAGTAAACTTTTAAATTAATTAGCTAGATTGGAACATTGTTTATCATAGGATGCTTCCATTTTCTTATAAGCTGGTTCAACTTGTGGACCATGATAAAACTCTTTAGTGCTCTTTATTTCCTCTGTTGTTCTGTTCTCTTTGATATTCAATAAAAATTTTACCTCTCTTTTAGTTCCAACATAAAAAAAAAATTCAAAAAATATTTACTTCAACAATAAACTCATATGAACCATGTAATTATCCTAATAAATTTGATGTTGCAATTATCTTAATTGTGTAAACTTTAATGTATTCCTTGAAGCATGGTGCATTTCCTTTGTTTCTGAAATGTTATCTATTCTTAATATTATGTTCTATTAATTTTATAAAAAATATTATAATTTATTTAATTTTTTGTTTCTTAAATTTATTTTTAACTTATTTAATTTAAAAGATGGGTAAAAAATTTATTGAATACCAAATAGAGCAGAACAACACAAGAAACAAAGAGAACTACAGAACTTTATTTTTATCTTATTAAAAGCATGTTAGAATTTCATTTCATTGATACATGTCTAATTTGTTAGATCCTTTAAATTTAAATCTTAGTATGAATATATCTCAACCTACTTAATTTTGTAGAGAAAAAGATAAACTATTAGTTTATCACCTATGAATCTTGCATATATTTTCTTAAAATTAAAATCAATTATACATATTTAATAATAAATTATAAATAATGATTAGTTATTAATAATTAATTATTCATAAGAATAATACATATAAAGTCATCATAGTGTACAGGTCAAAATGCTTCTTTATTTTGAACTTATTTTTATCATTTATTAGTCTCGCTATTGATAGGAGGAGACTATAGTTTTCATATCCTTCTTTACAATTCATTTGTGCTTTGAAAGCCGTGCTCAAATCATTTAACATATGGTCTCCTAAAATTATTCTATTAAAATTTATTTTTATGTATTTAATCATGTTTTATGATTGGTTATGGCTACTTTTGTTGGTAGTCAGTCTTGTATCTAACTATGTTAATAGTCCACACACCTAGGAATCATGGGCTTAAAACATATTTTTATGTATGTAATCATGTTTTATGATTGGCTATGCCTACTTTTTTGGTAGTCATTTATGTATCTAGTTTAACAAAATTAGGAAAAATGTTAATAATCCACACACCTAGGAATCATGGGAAAGTGAAAACCTTAAAATAATTCATGTGGCTGGATGTGATTCAAAAATTTTCCATTTATCTTATTTGTTTGTGTTTTTGAAGTTATTTGGTGGCAAGGGGAGAAGCAGTATAGAGACAACGATACATAAAAGAGATGTAGGTGATGAATAAGGAAAAATACGGCAAAGAAATCACAAAGTATTTGATAATTTTGTGACATAGTTTCAGAGGTTGAGACTTGAGTTTAAATGTCTCTTTCAAATCTCTGGTAATTACAAACAAAAATTTCATAGGATTTATCAAATGCCCATTTGCACAAGCTCACTAAATTCATGCTCTAAGATGTTTTCTCCTTATTTATTCTCATCGCTATTGTGACTACATTTATTTATCCAGTTTGTAATTTACACTTTGCTAAGTGGGTATTGTAATGTTTGGGATTAGTTGAGTGGGTGGCAGTGTGTTGCACCTTTTCTTAAATTATATTTCTTCCATATGACTTCAAAGGCTTTAGAACCTCATCATTTGAATACAAATGGATGAGTCGAGCAGTTTATTGAAATCTAGTCCAGATGTAAACAAGATAAAGGTTCCATATTTTTATTGGTTCATACAGTGGGAACTATTATTACAACTTTTATAAACTTTTATTATACTTATTTAGTTTCTCATTGACTTCCTTTTCAAATTTTAGGTCAGTCTTCAAAATCTCATCCCTCAATCTTTCATTTTCACTTAGGATATGCTATTTTTCTTCTCCTATATCATGAACCCTTTCATGCATTATTGAACTTTGTTGTCAAATCTTGAATAGATCTTCCTCTTTTGTCTTTAGGGAATCCTTAGCAAATTTCTAATCCTTTTATGCAATTTTCCTCAAGCATCCTTTGCAACTCTTCTTTCTTCTATCTCTTCACATATCTTAATTACTTAACCGTCAATATCATCCCTTGGGGTTTCATTTATTTGTTCAACTTCTCATTTTCCTTCATCAAATCTGTATTAGATTCCTCAAATTCTTTAGATCAATGTTCTAACAAGTGTTTAATGTAGTCTTCTCCATTTCATTCAGTTTCTCACAAAGCTCTAGCCTCTTAGCAATGGATGGATTTAGTTGATCTTTTAGTCCATGGATCAACTTCTCTTCTTTTTCTAGTTGTATCTTGTACTTATAACTCTCTATGCCTTTCTATCTCACACAAGTTGTTAGGCTTCTTTAAGGGCCCCTACCTTTGATACCAACTGGTAGGCCTCACAAGTATTGATAGAGGGGGAGAAGGAGGGGGTGGGTGAATTAGTGCAACCAAAAATCCATAACACTTCTTAAATAACTTTAACATTAAAAAATATGCAAAGGAGAATGTCACATATAAGCCAATCACATACAGTGTTCACACACATAGAATACCTGAAACAATATTTTTCCTAGAAAACCCCTTGTTAGATGGTGAAAACCATGTGTGGGAATGATGCCCACAAATTTCCACTAGTGCTTTAATAAATTTCACTTGTTAAGAGCAATTACAACACCGTTTTAAGGAATACTCAATTAAGAGAATCATTAGGCCCGTTAAGAACTAGACTATCAAAGTTCTATTAAGAAACCCTTGTTAAGTGATTTCAAACTCCTTCTAATATCTACCTAGTTAGAGTGTATTATAACGCCCTGCCAAGGGATCCAAAAGAATTAATCTAAAGTTTTACTAAGTTTGCCAAACATTTTTTTTTAACAAGAAAGAATAAGATCCACATCAAACATAAAGTAGTGGAAGCAATAACATACAATCATCCATAAGCATACATAATAGGTTACATTCCTTAAGGATCCCATGATGTTGAGTCACATTTATATTTAATTAATACCAAGTCTAAAAAATACCACATTCACATGAAAGAATAATTAAAAGTCCAAAGTCTATTTAAATAATATACATTTGTTCTAAATGCTAGTTGGCAATAAAATTTAGAATGCTCAATCATCTGTTGTACATGTCATAGGGTATGATAGGCTAAAAGAATATACATTTATAAAAATAGAATTACATCATCCTCCTTGGATTCATGATACAAGGTACAATACAATAAATGAAACCATCCATCATAAAAGATATAAACATCCATCATAATGATACAAAGATAGAATGAAAGGAAATGCAATCAAGGAAACTCTAGCCATAGTAGCAATAGACGGATCTCAATGGTAAGAGTTAAAAGCACTACCACCCAATCGCATGGAACCTAAATGGCCCACTCCCACCATGCTAAGGAGATAACCTCAAGTCCCAAACATGATATCAAACCAAATATCAAAAGTACTCTCTAAGTCTAGGAAATACTAAAAGTATTCTAACTCAAGGGTTCCAAGATAGGTTGACATCTATACCCAGAGGCACACAAGACATGTAAGAAACCTACTATGTAAGTGGGCAAGTGTCATCGAACAAATCATGCTAGAGTTACCCTAGTAGTCTATCTGGACCTTGGCCCCCTAGTGATCCCTATGCGGCCACTAGTATCTTCTCGTACTGACAAGGCATACTGCGGATGCAATGTCGCAACCAACCATTCTCTCTACTCTCATCCTAGTCTGTCCTAGCACTCAAGGCATGGGCGAGAACATACAAAGACTCTTATTAGGTTCATTTTATTCCCATTTAGTGTAATGTTTTCACTTATTAAACAACTTACAGTGGATTACCCTGGGAACCACTTAGAGCCCTGGCCACCATTACAAGACACTTCCCAACATTACATATAGATAACCTACCCTAGGCTTATAAAATCAAAAATCAAATGATCATATAAAATCACCTCAGTCCTATACAAGTGATTGGAAAGCATCAAAAGATAATTCACAATAACACATCAATTCTCTATGAGCAACTGGAAAACATCCCCAAAATACTAATCAAAGACTCATAATGGTTAAGTCAAACATGTCACAACATGGCATCACCAGGAAAAAAGAAAAAAATCACCTCAGTCCTATCAAAGCGACTGGAAAGCAATTCAAATATAACTAGTCGAGGACTAAAAATGGTTAAGTCAAGAAGGTCATACATTTCACCTTAGCATCACACAAGAACACTGGAAAGCAATAACAATCAATAGATCAACATAAATCATAGAGCGTACCATCACATTACCATGGTTGGGTATAAAAGATTGAGATCTAATATCATAACATCACAATCACATAACCCCCAAGCCTCTGGTAACATCCTAAGACTGGTCAACTCTAGGACAAACCTTGAAACCCCAAAACACAGACCACACATAGAAACAAAGTAGTCTAATAGTTTGGTTCATTCTGAAAACATATTATTGAGTTAGATGCAAGGTTTTTAGTTTTCGTTTCAACATACCAAGATGAAAATTTGAATTTACCCTACAAATTAACCCATTTTAATATTCGAAAAGAAACTAGAATTACCCCTATTGGTCAAAGTTAATTTTCTAAAATATTCAAAGGGTCACTATTTATTAAATTTATTAGAATAATAATTATTGATTATCAAATAAAATAATTTACCCTTTATTTAAAATAGTATTATTAAAATAATAATTTAATACATTTAAAATGTCATTCATAACTTACAGTTTCAATTTATTTTAATAACAAATTTAATTATGTAATCTAATTAAATATCATTAAAATTTAATTATCTTTCTTTTATTCTCCAAATACATAATAATAATAGTTAATTACAAAATTTAATTAATTATTATTAACTTCTTTAAATACTTATTCTATCGATAAACAAATAATTATTATTCAGATAATAATAATAATAAATATCATTATTATTATTAATTAGCATAATAATTATTTAACACTTAATAAAATTTAATAGTTTTAATATATTAATAAATTTAAAACATTTAATATTTTTTTAATATATTTAATAACATATATTAATTAAATTCTTTTTAAACAAAACATTTTAAATTTTTTTTATTTAAAATACTTACCTTAAAAGCCCTTGCAGCTACAAAAGGCAACCATAGGCTATCATTGGCAGCCGCGGTCTGCCTTTAACTACCACAGCTTGCTTTGGCAACTGCCAGTGCCAAAAGGTTAAGGGGATAAAGGGGTTTGGGGGGTGGTGGCCCCCTCCTCCCAAAAAATATTTTTTATTTATATATATTTTTAATTAAAACTTTTAAAACAGTTCCCTCCCCCAATGTGTAAACACACACACACACACACACACACACACACACACACACACACACACACACACACACACAATTTTATTTTTAATAAAATTTATCCTTCCAACCAATTTCCCCATTCACTAATAATTTTAGATAAAGATAAATATATAAATATATTTATTTATTTATTTTTTAATTACTTTTTTATTATAAACATTTACAATTATAGTCTAATAGAATAAATATCATTAACCATTAGAATTTTCAAACTAAAATTTTCATTATAAAATTCAAACCTTTCCCAATTTAATTTCTAAATTTTAATTCTATGAAAGGAGGATTGCTCTAATGTTTAATTTTTCTCATATACAGACGAAAATGATATGCATATAAAAATTTCTGATAACAAAATTACAAGATTCGTTGTAGTAAAACACAGACCAACAAACCACAGTCACGAAGAAGACAAGAAAGGAAGAGCATATTAAAATTTGAGTGAATAATCACAAGCATCTACCCGGACACTGATGCTAATCGCTATGCCCAAGAAAACTGTAGAGAAAATTCCTCCTCTCAGAACCTTCTCCTTCCCAAAAAGTCCTTCTTTCTCCAAAATTCGCGATCTTTCCCAAAACTTCGATCCCTTGAAAATGAACCCCCAAATTGTGATATGGAGTTCTCTCCTAAAATCAAGGCACCAATTATGCGTTCACCCAAGAGAACTCCTTGCTCACTAGACTCGAACTCTATATTAACTTTTCTTAATCTTTCCTTTATCTTTCCCATGCACATTTATTAAATTATAAAACAACTTTATTTAATTTTACTTGACTCCTCTTTTTAATTAACTTATTAAATTTTAATCTCATGCACACTTTATGCAATAAAAATATCTTTAATAAATTCACTTGTTTTATTTTTTTATTAATTTCTTATATTTTCATCTCATGCATAGATCATGCAATCTAAATACTTTTAATAAATTAACATCTTTTCACATTTTAATTTATTTTCGAAACTTAATTGATAAAATATTTTATTAACTTAAATAATAATATTATTTAGCATTTATTTAAAAATGAACTCTAAATATATTATTGTTAAATTAAATAAATATTATCACATTCTAAATTATTCTTATAACTTTTATCTTCAAATTTAATTCTCTTTATTTAATTAATTTTCCAATTAATTAAATGTAATCAAATATTAAAATATCATAATAGTTTTCGATTAAATTTAATCTTTTAATTAGACTTAATTAATAGAAAATTCACCAAGGTCTCATACAATAAAATATGAAAACCCATCATAGCAAAATCCATACAAAATCAAACTAAAGGGTTATAATCACGAATTGACGTCATCCAATGCATTCGGAGGGTACACAAATCAGATACTTGTCCTAATTTTCTAGGACAAATGGCTTAAAGGTTTAGGATTTGGACTTAAGAATTTATCTCCCCTCTCTTACCATTGAGATAATGTGATAGGATACGCTCATCCTGGCAATTCAAGGAAGTCGATACCCAGTACCTGCAACCTACATAAAATCCACACATGTACAAGCTCATTATTCTAAGCTAAACAAACAATGGTAGGAAGTGGTGCATTGCGTAGATCCCGACTAGCAGGTGACTACGACTCCCTTCCTTAACCACATCAAAAATGCCATACATAAAGAAAACATACACACACACCATACACATGTAATATGGAGTAAGTATCCATAAGAAAACACATATGATAATCCATTTAACTAAAAATCATCATGCATACCTGAAGTATAGAGTACCAAGTAATCTCATTATAAAATCAACTGAATTTGAAACAATATCTGATAATCTCAAAATAATGCTACTAATCATCAAGCATAAAACTAGCCTAAAAGAGTTTGACAATGATAACAGAAATGCAAACTAGGGGCAGGCACTACATGTATAATCTTCATATCCTAGTAGATATCATTCTCATCCTATTTGGAGTGACCTTGCTAGAGGATAAATAACATACAAACCTATTAGGGCTTTTCTTGAGATGGACCCAAGATGAAATGATTGTAATATGACACTTCATGTCTTACATATCCAGTTTAGCTTCGATTACTATTCACTTTATTCATCAAACAAGCTTCCTTGGCAATTACAACTTTGTAAACCATGCAAAAACTTGATATTATCCTTGATCTATAATACCTCTTTCTAGGTTTGGTAACATATTTTTTCACCACCTTAAATAATGTTAGCCTACCATCTAAGTATTTCCATTTACTCTACTAAAAACCAAATTTGAAATCTATAAGGTAGACTCTAAACATGAAAATTGAAAATCAAACCAAAATTGACCATACGATTGATTGATTGACCAATAAAATGCAATTGTTTATCTTGTCTCATGTTCTTCATGGAAATATCAGTTAAATCCATAATAACCCTACAAATATTATCCCTAACCTATGAGGTTGTAGACACACTTAGATATGATTGTGTATATGATAACTCTATAATCGTGCATCTTAACTTGATTTTGATAATTAGATTCAACTCACTTAACGAGAATATTTTATATTCACCAATTGCTTGGACACTTAGACTAGTTTCCATTCTAAGCCTTCAACTACATTGGTATAACTTATTTAAATTCTTGAAGAAAACATGTTTCTCACAATGAAAACACAACAACATATGGTCTATACAAAAATCATTTGCATCACATGCTAACACATTGTTCAAACCTCACAAACTCTCATAAATGTTTCTTTGCAAATGTTATATGAACATGTTTTATTGTGCATAATTTTCACTCAATCATTCTTTCTTAGGAATCTTAGATTATTCTTATTGGATGTCCTTTTTTCATAATTTTTTCCAACTATACTTTACATCATCTCTTTATTTATCAACCATTTACTTTTATTTTGTAATCCGTGTCTCACTATCCATCTTACTCCTTGTTATCACAATTGTCTCTTAAACTTTTCCAAGTCATACTTAAGCATATTGTATACCCTCTTCTAATGCAATTTGATGATAAATTGATTATATTTAAGTCTTATATGATTATCCTTAGAGATTTTATGCCTTATCATAGTGGTTTTGAAATCAAATTAAACTTGAAATCATGGTCCTACCCTTTTCTTGTCTCAAGGGCTTTGGTATTTATATTTCCTTTTTGACGTAGGTCATTCCCTTTCCTTTAGACCCTCTCACAATCCTTCTAAATATTTCACTCTCGTATCAACTATATTGTCTCCTTGTCGCCATACATTTCTTATAATTGTGACTTTATTTACAATATACCCACCAAAATAAATGAGTGTAACCTCATCATTGATTGAAGTAGGCACAAGAATCTAGTTGTCATTGACAACCAAAACTCATCCCTATACACTTATGATTATAGACCAAACAAGATTGGACATATTAAAAACTAGTTTCTTAGATACATTTACCATCATTCTTGCAATTTAAAGATATCATGATTGTAATTCTTGATCCAACTATTTATCTCCCCCTGATTTGACATCTATCCTAGATCCCCAAATTACCATTTGAATTTGGGTTCTTTTAGTTTACATAAAACCCAATGCTTTATGTCCCTAGGATGAAAAATCCCAAAACATTTTTTCTTAAGGTTTTGGTGGGCAATCATGTGTTTTTATTTAGCCTAACTTATTTTTTAGTCCTAAAATGTGTGTCAAAGTAAATAAACACCCTATCTCTCCTTGTTTTGGTGATACATGATCAATATTCTGAATATTCCTCAAATATCTTGTAATGGGCTAAATTTTCACCCTTGTGTAAAGGTAAGTGTACCAAGATGTTGAGCAAAAAAGTGGTCAGTCACCCAAAATGTAACAAAATACTTCTAACATGATCGACTTACTTTAAAATCAAATAACCTAAGTAAGTTTAGGTTTGGTAAATGAACAATCCAAGGACAATTGTAGCTAATAGGATCAAATAATAATAACGAGGCTCAAGAACTTCATTTCCCTCCCTTTCTACATGTTTTCCTCTTCCAAATAGGTTTGTCAATTTCTATATCGTCGGGTTTACACATCATCAAGTAAGTATTTATAAAATTAAAACCACAATTTCACACGTCTTCTCAAATTTTTGACCATATAAATCTTTCTACTTTTGGACAACATTAGCATAGTAAAGTTTAATTTTCTTTGCTAGTGTCTCCATAGTTTTTATCAATAATAGGTCAAAGCCATAGTTAGTTATCGTTATTTGTTACGATTAATTATTATTAGTTAATCTCAAGTAGACTTGAACCCAAGAACTCTCAGATAAGAGGATTACAATTTACCATTGTGTTGTAAGATCTTGCCTACTAGTGTCTCCATTGTTGTTAGAGACATATGTATATCAGTTTCTCAATAACCTTTAATCTACTTAACCATATTTATTTAAAATTAAATATGATTGTTCAACACTTGATTCTATACACTCTTAAATAAAAATGTTTTCTTTTTTAATTTTTTTGATGCAAGTTATGTATAGATCACAAAAATACACATGATTTTCAAGATGCACCACTAAAAAGTTCATAATAAATAAAATACTCAACAAAAAAACATAAAAATTATATAACTTCTACATGTCACTATTACCTATCTTTATGCCAAAGGGTTTTTCAAAGTACTATATTGAATTAGATCTTTTGTGATGTGCACACCACACACTATGTTATATTTTTCTTTAAATATTAGTTTTTTAAAATGCATGATGAATCCAACACTCTTAATATTATAAAAAAAATTAAAACCTTTGGTAGTGTAGAACTAGATTTAGATTATTACATTTCTTGTTCTTTATACTTCTTCTAATTTTGAGTGCATAATACTCAAACTCAAATTTATTAGTTCACCACCCCCCCCTCCACCGCCCCCCATTTTACATATCATCTTAGTTCACTCATTCATAAATTTCCATTTATGACCACCCTCACCTTAGCCTAAGACTCAAAATCTACAGCATTCACTTGATACCACTCATCATCATCTATTTTAGAATCCTAACCACCTGACATAGACAAAACAAGATGCATGTGCACTATAGAGGCTTATATGCAATGTTCTCTCATTTGTGAATCTATAGATGTGCAAGTTGGAATTTAGGCATTACAAACTACGAACCTACAATTGTAATGATCATTTCCACTACCACTAATGTGAGATTTGGCCTTATATGCATATAATATCATTTCGAACCCTCATTTGGCCTTCTTGGCTTCTTAGGTAGCTTGGATGTCATGGAGTTCTCCTTAGCAAACATTTATCATGAGGCCAATGGGGCGACTAATTGGTTGACTAATTTTGGGGTTACCTCTTATTGTTTAATAAGAAAGATGATGGAGTTTGTTCAACATAATAATTTTAGCTCCATTCTTGACAAACATTATTATAATGTTGGTTAATTCTTTTTCTTTCAAGTTGTATGCTTTTAGAATGGGTTTAGAGGACCCCATGTATTTTTTAATATATTTGATTGTGCATTTTTTTTTTCAATCAATAATAGGAGTCACCCCCTTTGGTGGTAATTACCTAAATTAAAAGTTCTCATTTATTTTAGTGACATGTAGTAAACAATAGGGAGACTTGTGTAACACATTATAAGAAAGCGATTAAAATTTAGTTAAATGATAAAAAAATCTAAAAGATCTTGATAATAACACTGTTACATATAGATCAAATGTTACAATAAGAGTACACAAATCCCAAAACAAGTCCACTTAGAAGTTCATTAGTGATGTATACAACACCTATCAAAATGGATAGTAATTGGTTTTCTATAATCTCATAGACTAAGAATTATATTCCCTACTAGGGGAAGAGCACTTGCCCATATTCCAATTCACATTCACTCCATGCTCATCCAACACCCCAATTGCTAACTTTAAAGAAAATTAAAAATGATAGCTAAAAGTTCATTAATTAAATTTGCATGTACCAATACATAGCACACAGACATTTGTGCATAAGCATTGGTAGTTTTTGAGGTGGTTGTAGTGAATGGTTATTGGGGTATCTTAAAGTAGATATTGGTTGACACTTTGAAATGATCACCTTTGACCCTTGGCATAATATATCCTAAAACATGTGTTGTTACTATTTAGAAGCCAGATGAATAGCTATAGTAGTTATGTTGCATATAAAGACAATAGTTCTTTTTGTGAAAATCAAGTGTACCATTTACCTTATATGTGGATATACAAAGTTAGCTCTAATGAATATTGATATACTTCCCCTAAAACAAATGATATTTTCATTTAGAAAAAATACAAAAATAAATATAATATAGTGAAAGTTCCCAATCAACAAGTTATGCTTGTCAAAATAGACAATATATAACTTCTATTATTTTTAAATTTCATTTACTATATATCATATTCACCATTAGAAAAAATGACAAATCCATTTGAAAATAACCACACATATAAATTTAATATTAAGCAAATAGCTAATTTCAAAACATAATACGAAATAGATTAATGCATTCATTTTGAAAAGAATCACATATATAAATTTAATAATATTGAGAAAATACCTAATCTAGAAATACAATACCAAATAGATTACAACTTGGATCTAAAAAATAATATTACCTAAAACATCATTCATTCTTTGGCATATTTGGCTAGAGAAGAATCGTCAAATCTTCCAAGATGTTTGGATTGGTGTTATGCATCTTTGGTGGAAGAACTCACATTCTCTTCAGGAAACTATTTAAGTGAACTATGCACTAGATGGGGGTATGGATCCATCTAATCTTGCTCTATGCAATCACCTCAATTTTCATCTTCAAGATGGGGTTGCAACTCAATGGTATCAAAGAGTGCCCAAACAGCCTCGACAACAAGGAAATCATGGGTGAATCAAGAGGGGTAGTGGACTCCTCCTCATGGAGTTCTAAAAATTAACACTGATGGTTCCTCCTGAGGGAATCCAGGCCCTGTTGGTACTGGGGGAGTGGCTCATTACAATTTTGGTGAAGTTAAATTCTTTTTCTTAGTTCATAAGGGTGACCATACTAACAATCTCATGGAGGCTCAGGCCATTTTATATGTTGTGGAATAGTGTTGTTTGTAGGGATTGTGCAAGATCATCTATGAGTCTGACTCCCAAGTGGTGGTGAACTTTCTTTCCTCACAGGAGCTTGAGGATGTTAGTTGGCAACTGGCCACTGTTGTTAATCAAACTCTTCTCTTTTGTACCTCTCTTGAGTTCATTAGGTTTACTTATATTCCTCGTGAATGGAATAGGGTTGCTGATTGTTTGGCTAAATGGGCTTCTTGTCATGCTCCAAGTTGGAATATTATGGATAGGGGGCAACTTCCCCTTGAGTTAGAAGAATTTGATGATCTTGTTTCTTAGGACAACACTCCTTGTTGAACTCTCCTTTTTGTAATCCTTTCAATTTTAATAAAAATTTAAGCCTCTTTTTCCAAGAAAAAGAAAAAAAGAAAAAAAAAGTAAGTTTTCAATTCCTAAAATAGATTACAATAAGTTTCCAACTCATCAACCCTCTCCAAAAAAAAAGAAATTTTTTTTAAAAACCATTAAGCACACTCTTTGTCAACCATTTTTAAAAATGTTTTTTCTATAATTTGAGGTCTATTTTCTCTCACATTCCTCTATACATATTAGTTTCAACAATTATCATGTTCGAAGCAACCCTACCCTGAGAAAAAATATGTTGGATGAGGATAAGAAGACTATAAAATGAGTTTGTGTGACTGGGGCAATCTTCTGGAAAAGGATTATACAATGAATGCCACTCTCAGAGATCCAGGTACCTTTTCTGCATACCCTAAAGCTTCTACTTTTTTCAAATCTACTAGATCCTAAACCCTTATCTGTAAGGCCTCGTTGGTTGGGGAAGATGAATTTGTCTCATAACCAGGTTATGCATTTTAGGAAGATAGTTGGACCAATTGGTTGACATGGAAGATGAATATACGAATCCATATTTTGCATTTGGTTGCTAATTTAGAAATTGGAATTGGAACGAAATATGATCGGGAATATTTTTTCTTGTGTTTGGTTGTTCATTTTCGAATTTGAATTGGAATTTGAAACAAATTTTTTTAATCTTATTTTATTAGTGAAACACAAGTGTTATAATGAGTAAAGTATTAATATTTAATTTAATATTTATGAATACTAATTTATTTATAATTAGACTACATTATTATTATTTTTAATTCTTGAATATTCATAGTTTTATTTTATTAGTAAAGAATAAATAAAATGATTATTATTTTTTATTTTAATTCTATTTATTAGCAAAGAAAAGTAAAAAATGATCATACTTGCAATCATTTGTACAAAGTTATAAACTATCCCATAGTTGGTGTAGGATTTGAGCAAATATGTCAATCAAATCCACGAAGCCCAAGAATACCTGCGTGTACAAAACCTGTCACGGAGAAGAAAAAGACAAGAAGAGGCAAGGGTTTGATCTAAAAAACATGCAAAATTGTATTCAGATGAAAAATATTATTCAACTGATTCTCATAATTACAAAGAGATCAATCCTTATAAAGGAGATCAAAACCTGAAAAGGGTAACCTAAAGCCTAAAAAAGCTAGGTTGCAAATTATAATTAATATAAAATATTAATTATATGTACCTACAAGATATCTTTTAAAAACTAGAGTAATAGGCAACTCAATTAATTAAATCAAAGTTATTTAATTAATAAGTGTAAACAAATAATTACTCTAACACCCCCCCTCAAGCGAAGCTCGGAAGGTAAGCTAACCTAGCACAACTATGAAAGCAGAAAAATCAATCCCGAGAACAAGGCCTGATGAGGTACCCAATACAAAGAAATCTCTGTAAACTAGAGCAATAGAGAAAATGACATGGGAAAAACCCTACTCCAAAAAGAGATAGCAAAGAATGTTTCAAAAGATAGGAACAAAGAGAGATCATGAAGAGAACCACTAAAGAATGAAGAAACCGAAAACTCTGTCAAAAAGAAACTGTTGATCTGTAGAACCTTCATGGAAATAGAAGGCACGAACCGAGAGTGTCTATATGGTAGATGATCCATCTCACCAAAATGCATAGGTAGCCAGCCACTACAATTGCCTAGTATATAGGATTAGGTACTAAATAGATAGCTCACACTAACAAACCATTGAACCAAGGAAGCATTAGAACCAACAATATAATCCCCCCTTAATGCAGATGGGGTGAGGTGATAGGAAACTATAAAAATGGGCCAAAAATCTCCTATAACACAAGAACTAGGCACATCAAGAGTGAGGTACAGACACCTATAAAGGCACGTGTCACCGACACATCATGGGGCTAATGTCATGGAAGGGACACTCATTTGACAAAGGAAGAGGGCCTAAATGGCAATCAACTATCCCCCCCATGGCACTTTATAAAATAGTCCGAGTACAATGAATCACAATGATGAAAAAGATCCCAAAACACAAGGAGTGGCACTTTATCTCGGTGTGTTTGAAAAAATATGCTTACAAATGATATCAAAAATGATTAGAAAAGACATAAGACTGATACAAAAGAGGGTATAGCCCAAACTAAAGCAACTAAAGCAACAAAATTGATCCCCAAACCTGAAACAGCTAGGATATCCACCAGAATGAAAAAAATGCAAAAGATTGAACACAATGTGCCTAGAGAAAAATCTAGAACAAAAACTAGAATCACTAAAAAAGAGTGTAGAAACAACTTTCCAATGATATAAAGAAGTCCCAAATCAAAAATCGGATGCTCAAGATATGCCTCCCGGAGTGCAAAACAGAACATTTGGCTTTGACTGCCAAAATAGGTAATCAAACTACATCAAAACCAAAAAAAGCCTACAGAAATATCTCCATCTCAGAACCATCTTTCCAACACATTTTTTGGATTGAAAAAATATGTCTGTATACTCAAGTTACGGAAAAAAAAAGGCAGGGCCTCCGAAATGCATGAAAAATTATTTTTTAAAATAAAAAATAATAAAAAATCAAAAAACTCTACAAAAAAATGCACCACCACATGGGCGAAGGTAGAGGAGAGAAATGCGGTGGAGCCGTTGGTGGTCATGGAGGGAGGGTGGAGCTACAGCGGGGCCACGACGGAGGCAGCTAGCAGAGCCACTATAGGCCACTGGTGGACCATCAGCGGTGACCACAATAGTGATTGCTAGTGGCTCTGCTATGGTTAGTTAATCACCACGGCTAAAAACTATGCTTTTTAAATTTTTTTTTGCAATTTTTTGATAATTTCTACCTCAAACTACATGCCAAGGGCCATACGGGCCTGCTGAGCAAAAACATTTTGCCTCCTGGGTCAACGTTGTCCAAATCAGACAAACTTTATATGGAAATGGGGGGTCTTGACACCTTCTGAATCCATTTGTGACATCCATTTGGCCTCAAAATACTCTAAAAATTAGTGACCCCCCTATTTTCTTAGAAAAAATACTAGATCTGATCCGACAAACCCTTGTTCTCCCTTTTTCTCCAAATATCAAACAAGCTACAACAGATCTAGCTCTAATACCATGTAGGATTTGAGAAAATATGCCAATCAAATCAACAAAGCCCAAGAATACCTGCATGCACAAAACCTGTTACGAAGAAGAAAAAGACAAGAAGAGGCAAGGGTTTGATCTAAAAAACATGCAAAATTGTATTTAGATGAAGAAAAGTATTATTCAACGGATTCTCAGAGTTACAAAGAGATCAATCCTTATAAAGGAGATTGAAACTCAAAAAGGGTAACCTAAAGCCTAAAAAAGCTAGTTTGCACATTATAATTAATATTAAATATTAATTATATGTAGCTACGAGATAGCTTAAGAAAACTAGAGTAATAGGAAACTTAATTAATTAAATCAAAGTGATTTAATTAATAAGTGTAAACAAATAATTACTCTAACAGTTGGGAATTATGATCATATATATTTATATATTTTTGGAAAATTATATAAGACAAATTTATCTTCAATTTTTTTTCAATCTTTTTTCCTTGTCAAACTTCATTTGAACTTCATAGTTGTCGAACTCGAAATTGAACCTTGTGACTTAGCCATTAAATATGAGAACATTAGGAAATCTACACTCTATACCATTATGCCCCACATTTGGTGAGCAACCCTCTCATGCTACTCATTCTTTCTATTACTGTCTATATTGTTAGATGGTCAATCCTGCATATATAAACTATGTATAGATCAAATAGATACCAACATTGAAATAACAATGTCATCAAAATATGTTCAAATTATGAATGTGATCCAAATATGTTTAAATTGGGTGTATGATCAATAATTCAATGTTACATATGTAGCATAAGATAGAAGATAGAAAAACAATATCCATGAACTGATGAGAAAGAACAATATTCATGATCTGAATAGTGGTGTGAAAACACACTGTTAAATATGAAAACACTAGGAAATCCATGCTCTATACCTTTATACCCCACATTCAATGAGTAACCCTCTCATGTTGCTCAATCTTCCCATTATTGTATGTATTGTTAGATGGTCAATCCTGCATATACGAACTAAACATGCTTGAAAAAGTAAAACCTGATTATTTTTTAATGAAATACACCAAGGAGTAGCATCAAAAATATTGACCATTTACAAACATGCACAGTAAAAAATCATCAGATAGCTCATTTTTTATCAACATGTGTGGTCTTGCAATATCATCAAATAAGGAGCAATAAAAACAATACAAAAGAAAGACACTTTGTCAATACCATTGACAATCTTGTTAGGAAGCACATACATAGGAAACCAAATTGTGGAAAAAAGACAAGAAAAAAATAATCCAAGAAAATTAGGAATATACATATAACATGGACAAAATCATGAGATGTACAATCATCTACCAGAAATCCTCAATACTTTTGATAATCTTGTTAATAAGAACATACATAGGAAATCAAATAGGGACAAAAAGACAAGAAATAAGAACATGTGCAAGAAAATTAGGACTATAGATATAACATAGGACAAAATCATGAACTATAGAATCATCTACCAAATCACATTTCTATCAGAATATGCTCTCAAGTTCTACAATTGAGCATTCATCATTTTCCACTCCTCATGTATGCCACGTATGTATGGTTTAGTTATAGCTCTAATTAAAAATGCAATGAACAACTATACCAAATGTTTACAAGATCATAAACTACGTATAGATCAGGTAAGTATACATCAAGTATGCTTAGCAAAACAGTAAAAATGTGCCTAGTAATGAGTTCCACTATAGTGTTGTGAGAGATCAATGCAATACCATTAAACAAAGCCAACTAACCATCTAGAATTACTTCACATGCCAATCGTTTGAATGCTAATGAAATGAACAACTAAACTACATATTGACCAATGCTAATCATGCCAATGAAATGGACAACTAAACTATGCATAGATCAAGTATGTATACATATGTACATACATGTGTGTACATACGTATGCACATACATACATACGCACATACGTACATATATGTGTGTACATACATATGCACATACATACATGCATACATATGCACATACATACATGCATACATGTATATGTACATATATATATCAATGCAATACCACTAAATAGAGCTAGTTCAAAAATTGGAATTACTTTAGATAAAAATCACGCCAATGCCACTAAAATGAATGACTAAATTATGCATTGACCAATACTAATCATGCCAATGAAATGAACAACTAAACTATGTATTGACCAATGCCAACCTTGCCAATGAAATGAACAACTAAACTATGCATAGATCATATAACTAGTTCTAGTTTAGTGCTATGAGAGATCAATGTAATACCACTAAACAAAGTCAAGTCATAAACTATGTATGGATCAACTATGTATAGATCAATGGAAATCATGGCTTTTATCTATACATAGTCAATATGTGCTTAATAATAAGTTCTAGTATGTACTCATGTGATTACCTCTAATTACTTGTATATATCATAGTGCTAATCATAAAATTGAATTACTTTAGATACCAATCATACCAATCATACCAAAGGCAACTCATAAAATAGAATTACTTCATATGCCAATCATACCAATGCCAATGAAATAGTCAAAATGTATTCAGTAATAAGTTCCAATATAGTGTTGTGGGAGATCAATACAATACCATTAAATAAAGCCAAGTGGTAAACTATGTATTGTTCAAATCTGTATAAATCAATGGCAATCATGGCTTTTATCTATACATATAGTTGACCTATACGTAGTTTATCATGGTTCTATTTCTATCTATTATTTGCTTAGCAAAATAGCCAATATATTTTGTAACTATTTGTTTTGAATCTGTTTAGAAAAATAGTCAATATATGTTGTAACAGTTTGTTTAGAATCTATTTAGAAAAATAGTCAATATGTGCTCACTAATGAGTTATAGTATAGTAATGTGAGAGATCAATGCAATACCATTAATCAAAGCAAATTGTGCCAATGAAATGAAAAACTAAACTATGGATATATCAAGTATGTATAGATCTATACAAAATCATTCAGCATACTTATGAGGTCATAAACTATGTAGAGATCAATGCAATACCATTAAATAGAGCCAACTTGCAAACTATGTATGAATGTCCATCCTATATTTATGTAGGATACATGGCAGATCAATGACAATCATGGATTTTATCTATACATAGTTGACCTATACATAGTTTATCGTGGTTCTATTTCTATCTTCTATTTGCTTTGAAAAATAGTCAATATATGTTGTAACTATTTGTTTTGAATCTATTTAGCAAAAAAATCAATATATGCTCTAATAGTTTGTTTAGAATTTGTTTAGCAAAATAGTCAATATGTTCTCAATAATGAGTTACAGTATAGTGTTGTGAAAGGTCAATGCAATACCATTAATTAAAGAGAATCATGCCAATGAAATGAGCAACTAAACTATGGATATATCAAGTATGTATAGATCCGTGCAAAACCATTCAACATAGGAAACTCATAAACTAGAATTACTTTAGATGCCAATCATACCAATGCCAATGAAATGAACAACTAAAATTTGTATTCATCAATTTCAATCATGCCATGACAATGAAATGAACAGCTAAACTATGTATTGATCAATGCCAAACATGCCAATGAAATGAACAACTAAACTATGGATATATCAAGTATGGATAGATCCATGCAAAACCATTAAACATAGGAAACTCATCAACTAGAATTACTTCATATGCCAATCATGTCAATGTCAATGCCATGAACAACTAAACTATGTAACAATTTCTTGCCAGTAATTAGTTTCATTTTAGTGGTGTGAGAGACCAATGCAATACCATTAAATAAAGCCAAGTGGTAAACTATGTATTGATCAAATATGTATAGATCAATGGAAATCATGTATTTTATCTATACATTATTGAACTATACATAGTTTATCATGCTTATATTTCTATTTGTTATCTTCTTAGCAAAAATGTCAATATATGATATAACAGTTTGAACAACTAAACTATGGATCTATCAAGTATGTATAGATCCATGCAAAACCATTCAACTTAGGAAACTCATAAAATGTAATTACTTTAGATGGAAATCATACCAATGCCAATGAAATAAACAACTAAACTATGTAATAGTTTCTTGCCAGTCTACTTAGAAAAATAGTGAAAATGTGCTCAGCAATGAGTTCTAGTATAGTGTTGTGAGAGATCCAATGGCAATAAAATGGACAGCTAAATTATGTATTGATCATTTCCACTCATGCCAATAAAATGAACAATAAAACTATGTAGTGATCAATGCCAATCATGTCAATGAAATGAACAACTAAACTATGTATTGATCAATGCCAAACATTGAATAGAGGCAACTCATAAACTGATCCATGCAAAATAATTAAACAGAGGAAACTCATAAACTGGAATTACTTTAGATGCCAATCATACCAATGCCAATGAAATAGTCAAAATGTGCTGAGTAATGAGTTCCAATATAGTGGAGTGAGATCAATATAGTTCCATTTTAGTGTTATCAAAGATCAATGCAAAACCATTGAACAAAGCAATCATGCAGCATATGCCATTGCAATCCAGTCAGTAGCTAAAATAGCTAAATTGTACCAAATGACATTGCATTCCAATCCACTCTCTCTGCCTCATCCATGATCAAGAACCCTTTGGCTCTTTCACGTTGAAGCACGAAGGTATCATGTTCTTTTAGGAAAACTGCTCGACTCAATTCAGGGACAATTTTGAGAGTGGTATATGTGGCACTCAAAACATTATCCTCTTCAGATTTATCCACTTTTACAATCTAAGGCTTACTAAGGCCATCTTTCAGTTCCTTCATAGTTTCACATATTACATCCAATGATGCAGCCAGAGTTGTCTTCTTCCTCTTTCCCCTCCTTGATGAAGATGATGGAGGAGTCCCTCTACCACTTGCACTCAACTGATTAGAATGATATAACTACATACACACTTGCACTTGACTAACATAGTGTGATGGTGTAGTCATGACATTCTTGAATGTAGATTTATTTGATTTTTCTTAAGAATATTCTTAAGTTCATTAATGTTCCTCTTGTAGAAATGATGTTCTTCATGTCCATTCTTCTTGCAATATGTACACGCAGGATTTTCCTTTTTAGATGATTTTGTATTTGAGGAAGAAGATTCAAATTCTCTCTGCGACTTGTTATGTTTATTCTTTTGTTTCTATTTAGGATTACCTACTTCTTTTTGTACCTTGGGCTCAGTAGAAATTAATGCTTGTGACATGGATGCCTTGATGATACCCATTTGAATTAGCTTTACTTCCTCTTGGATTAGAATATTTGAAAATGCATCAAAAGTAGGATCAACATATGCAACTCCCATAGAAATCAAATTGGTATGAAAGGTAGAAACAAATACAAAATACTCAGGACCAAGCTTAGATAACACATTGAGAATAAATTGTATATCTTCCTTAAAATTATCTTGTAGTCCTTTAGCTATGTTCTTAATTGTTTAGTCTTGGAGATGTAATCTTGGATGTTGTTAAAACTTTTTGGATCAAGATTCATCAAATCATTTATCAATTCGATAACCCTAATCTTGTCAAGTTGACCAAACAAAGTTTCCAGAGTGTCCCAAGCCTCTTAGGTGTCTTGAATGATTCCAAATGAAATTGAAAATCAAAAGAGACTAATGCACAAATGTATCCAAGAGATTTCTCATGACTGATCTGCCATGCTTGAAGAGCATAAACATCAGTAGGTGCAGTAATAGTTTCATTTACATATCATGTGTAACCTTTTTCCCTTAGATGATTCCTTACTTCCATGATTCATAATTATATGGAGTTAGGAATTCAATTTGTTATTTTCTGATTTGTACTACAACCAAGAACTAATGAAACCAACATAACACATCATCACCCTCCCAAATTTACTAGATTAGAAGTTTCCCCCCAAGATGCAATGATTTGGCACTTTATAATTTAGTGCATGTACAATTTCCACTTGCCAAAATGGACCAAAGTGGACTTCTAATTTTGATAATTACAACTTCAAATATGAAGCAATAAGAGACTTATACAATTAGGACACTAGATCACTCAAGGATCTAATAGAGTACAAGTGTTGAATTAGGCCAATTTTGACCAAATTCTCAAAGTACTATGTTTACCTATAATATCTCAGAAATAATACCAAAGATGAGAAGTAGACAAAATCATGCACTTTAAACAAAATAGCACCTAAAAAAGTATATGTATGAGATCAAACGATGCCTCGGAAGTTCCAAAATTCAAGATTGTACAAAGACTATCATAAAGAGCTGTAAGAAGTACCCATAATAGGTGGGCCCACAAGAAGATGGACATTGTTAGAGGTGGGACACACAAGAAGATGGACATTGTTAAAGGTGGGCCCCACTTAATATGAGCTAGCCGAAGGTGGGCCTTACTTTATATGGGCCCTACTAGAGGTGGGCCTCGCTAGATGTGGACCCCACTGTTGGAAATATTCAAGACTATGCTAGGTTACTAAGAGGGGAGGGGTGAATCAGTAACCATTAAAAATTTATTAATTTCAGCACTTTATAGCAATATACAATTATCATGCATGAGAAACTAAAAACATAAAACATTTATAACACTTCAACACAATAATTTGGTGACCCAGAAACCTTTCAAATAGAAAGTAAAACTAGGGTGGGGATGATACCCACAAAACTTCAATACTATAGCATAAAGTTGGCTGGTTAACGCTTACGTTGATCACTTTTGATGATTTTCCTTGTTAGGAGCAATTTGGACTGCTAGGTCCACCTTGATAGGGGTTTTACAAACACACAATGAAGTATGCACTTAATAAAGAGATTAGAGAAAATACTATTAAGTCTACCTTGTTAAAGGATTTAGACTGGTTCACCTGTTAGGATGAAACAATAGATCTCTGACTTGCAATTGAATTTTTGATAGAGATTCCTTCAAGTACTGATCACCTTTATGTGATGGATATGTCTCTGCTGCTCCTTTATTGATATGGCCTTACAATACACTCTTTATCTACTACTAGTTCACATTCGTATTCTTACTTCCATTCTTCACAAATTAGACAATTTATGCCACACTTTGATATGATACAATACATTACATATATACCAATCCAATTGACATAATTGCAAAGTCGGCCATCATACAAGTTAACACCAATATTACAAAGTCAGCCCATATGTAGATACTCGGGTTCTAAAGACTAGCTTGGTGAAGTTCTGATACTCAACATCCACTGCCATTACTTGGCATCATCATGCACTTGATAGAAGTAGAATCTCAGTCCATACTAATCATCTCAAAGTAGTTTTGAACTCGGTCTGCATTGGTGACTCGGTAGATACTATGTAACTCAACATAAACTAGATTACTTGTTTACCATGACTACACTTAGTAAACACTAATAATCACATAGCTTGGTTAACACTAACTTTGCTTCACATGAATTACTAGCTTTGTAGAAACTGCAATGCTCAGATTGAAATGCTAGACTTCACGCTAACTGAATTCACTTGGTAACCACTGAAATACTCGATAGGAAATGTAGCACTCGGTGGCTACTAAATTATATGGAAAACACTATAGACTGTTCAATGAGCTCGGTAGCCATATGAAATTTGAATAAGTGTTTTCAGTAATAAAAAACTTGACTGATATGTCAACAATCTCCCCCTTTGGCATTAGTGACAAAAACACTTATTACCCAAAACTTATATACACCTCAATGTGATACTAGCTTGGTATGATATATTGTTTTCAAAAAATTTCTTTGAACGTATATATAGTATACTATATCTACAAATTCTCCTTTTTTATATACATTCTCTCCCTTTGCATGATTCTCCCCCATATAATATACATAGTGTTTCTTTATACATAGCATACTAAGTGTCTCTCCCCCTTTTTGACAATAATGCCAAAGATTTATTCAAAACTTATTTACATAGAGACACCAAAATGAGATAGGAAATTAGAATGTACCTTAAGAATAAGTGTCAAGGTTTTATCCTAATTTTCTTGTAGAATTTTGCATGCATTTAGTGCAATTTGTACTTTTGTAGAGATCTCTATCATGTGATCTGCAATAGAGAAGTTGTTGTCATCGATCAAGGTTTTTGAATAAACAATATGTTTTTGCATTGAATCCATGATAGGAAGTATTATATTCTAAATATCTATCAATGTTGACTAGATCCTTGCTTCCTCTCTTAACAATTCTACCTACATTTTTGACATAAATATGATCTTCATATGATGTGTAGAGCTTGAACTAGGGTCAAGTTGTAACTGCTAAGCACTGGCTTTTAGATCATCATAAATCTTTGTTAGTTTTCTCTTTATCTCCTTTGTGAACTTGGTAACATCACATAATTTTCCAAAAATTGATGTCACATTTGTGCAAGAGATTTCAAGATTGGTCAAAATTGAGGAAAGCTCCACTTGATTGATAGCAATTTGTTGTGCAATGTGCTCCAACACTTTATTGTCAAATTTCTTTTCATCTTTCTCAATCAATTTGTCTTGACCATTAGTGTCCTCATTGAACTTTTGTATTGCTTCTTCTAATTGCAATAAAATATGTTGGGAAGTATCAACCTCAATTCTTATAGCCTACGATTAAATATTCTTGGCATCATCTATAATTTTATACTCACTATCTCTTTCTTCTCTTAATTTTTGTTGCTTTGCCTTTTTTTGAAGAATTTCACTAAATTCATGCATTTGATATGTAAAGAGATTATGAATATCCCTTTTGGGAATTTCTATCTCCTCATCTAAATCTATGTCATCCTCTGTCTTCTTTCCTTTTCCAAAGAGTTTTATGCTCGGTTGAACCTTAGGTTCAACTGACCTTGAACTTAATGCTTTTGTGTTCGGAATGGAAACTATAGTAGATATACTTGGACTTAGAATAAAAACTGATATAGTACTGACTAATGGAGTACTTATAGAAATGCTTGATGAATCCAAAATTAATGAAGTTAAAACTGAAGTATCCAAAACTAAAGTAGACAAAATTGGAGAGCTTACCACAAATGTACTCATAACTAAAGTGGTCAGAATTGTAGAAGTTACTATATCCATGACTGATGATACCAACTCAGTGGATGAAGTGAAGATCACTTCTGTCATTGATACATTGAGCTACGTGGGAGCGAAGAGTGATTGGACATTTGAATTATATGTTGTTGTCACAATCAGGCTTGTTGAAGTTGTTTCTGAGCTTGATGTGGCTGCTGGTTTAGCTAGAGAGTGAGGAAGCGAGGTGATGACTATCATAGCTATCTTAACTAGATCAATTTTCTCAACATCTTTCTTATCTTCCTTAGTAGCTTCTTGCTCCTTGAATTCCTTAGAGTCAATTGTAACAAACTGAGTTGATTCTTCATCCTTTTTATCATCATCTTCATCATCCTTAATTTCAACTGGATATTCACTAGGATTATGAAGATGATAGAAATTTCTTCAAGTATTTGTGGCATTCCTCACAACATATTCAATATCTTTCATCAAAATCAAAAAAGTATTGAATTTGAGAGTCATCTTATGTTCATTTTCACTTAATGACTTATTTACCTCAGCATCTGTCATGCTCGATAGTAGCTACTTCAAGGTTTGAGAAAATATGTCTTTGACAATTTTCTTGGTATTCTCCCATCTTACCTTGATTTTCTCTGGTAAAGCACCAGGAATTTGTGAGGCTAGCTGGTTAGAAGAATACTTCCTTTGACCCATTTTTTCCATGACCAAATCTTCAATCTACTTTTGCTCTTCCTTAGTTATGGTCTCACACTTAAAAGCCTTGAAGTTGGTTATACCAACTCCTTCTCTCAATTCTTTGAGTCTATCTTAGAAGGTGCGTGGAGGTTGGCTGAATATAATACCACCACCTTCTTTGTCAGCCTTTTTCCTTGACCTTCTTGTAAAAACTGCAGAAGATGGCTTGGGTGGCTTGCTGATGATCACCTTGCCTTTCTTCTTCAAGGGTTCTTCTTCCTTTTTAGACTCATCCTCATCCTCTACTTCATCTATGTCTTCTCCTTTACCCTCACTTAACATAAGAGGTGTGCTAAATTTTAGCTTTGTTATCCTCCTCTTACCTTTGTTAAGTGCTTGTGGGAGCTTTATCTCCAGCTCTATTCTTGCCTTTTCCTCATCATATGTTTCAAAGTATGGTGCCTTTGAATCAACAAGTTCATTAACTAGGGCTTCAATAATGTCCTTTGTTTCATCAATGTTTACCTTATACGGAACAGGTTTTACTACCTAAATGTAGACTCTGTCAATGTCTACCATGAAGCATACATCATCTTTTTAGTCTTCAACTAGCTTCTTTGGAATTATGAACCTATTGTTCATTTTCTCTTTGAATGCATCGAAGTAGTTTTTTATGATGGTGGAAAAGTGTTCACCCATTTCTGCAATATATTCATTAATTTGATACAATACTAGCACATCTTTTCTCCACACTACCATGCCTTTTAATGGGAAAAACTTTTGAATGAAGAAGAATAGACAAGTCATTAGCGAACCAAATTTGCATGAGTTATTCTTTGATGTATGAATACTTTCCATATTCTTGTTGAATTGTTTCAACAATAGGTCTGCAAGGTCATAAGACAAGTTATTCTTAACTACCTTATATGCAAGGTCCACAGCTTCACAAAACACACTGTTCAGTCAGCTTGAACTGTATATCTTATGAGCAACGACATGAATTCTAAATTTCAATTTTACATCTATAACACTACTGATTTTCATGCCTCTACCATCCCACTCAACTAGGGTTCTCTTTTCCAATTTTTCCCTACCAAGGAATTTTTTAGTCTTGGCCCTGGTAAGCATGGGAAGGCCAGTAATTCGATGAATCATTTTCTTGGTTAATAGAATTGGCTACTACAACCACAGCTGCCCATTATGCACCCGACTAAGAATGAACCTAATCCATTTAATTTGAAATCCTCGAGGCATATGAGGGATGTGTGTTAGTCCTTTTTCCTACAAATTTCAATGTTCAAGTTTAAGAGTTCCATCAACACACAATTGACCTAGGGTTTCATCCATCTCCAGAGTACCTATTTCTTGAATTGCACATTTAAAATGAGTATAAATGTCATTAACAAGAAGTACCTTAGGATGAATTTGGGATTGAGCACCATTTGGATCCAAAGATTCTGCAATTGCGAGCATGAGTTTGAAATCTGGCATCCTTGAACCAACATGTTAGAACCTTTCTTTACCTTCTTGCTACTAGATGCCATATTTAGTTGGTGAAAGATTTAAAAATAACTTATGCATGAAAGTTGCTTGATCGCACTGTAATTTGCTTCCTCGCAATGGCTCTGAAATTTCACAATAAGAAATGAATTTGATTTCATGCTTTTGAAATTTACTTCTTAATGCTTGGTACAAACATAAATCATGCATGACAGGCTATCATCCACTATTTTGTACTATTTACTCAGTGAAAGCTTCATGACTTGGTAGCCAAAGTGTGTCTTATTACTCTCGACTTTTCTCTATAGAATCCATGACTCGACCATACTCGATAAAGAAAATAACTTGGTGATAAGTGATGTCGATCTTCCTTAGTGATCCCTTAGTATCTTAAATAGTGATTTGGATCTTTGTCATTTTTCAATTGGAACTATTTCAATGTGATCTTGATAATGTAGTTCCAGTTTTTCTTTAGAAACTTAGTTGGAAGTGGAGGAGTCACCCAATTCTTGAGTGACTTAACCATCATTGCTTGAAGTAGCATCCTTGGTAGACTTTGGAATCCATTGCTGCCTTATCTATTTTTGAATGTTATCTACTTTTGCCTTCTTTTCATCTTCAATTATACCTCTATTCATGCAATTATTGGCTAGATGACCAAGTTCGATACAAGTGAAACATCTTATGGTGGTATCTTTTTTTCTCATGCGATGTTTAACAAAATTCATGTCAATGTGTCCAAATTCTCCATAGTAATGACATCTACACCAAGTGTTGTAGTCCCAACCGAATATTGCTTTCACAATTTTCTTTGCTGGATTGAATGACTTAGTTCTACATTCTAATGCTTTGTGACCCTATTTCTTGCATTTGTGATACTTTCCCTCAAATTTTGGTTTCTCTTTGCATTCATTAGCCCTATGACCATGCTAACTGCAATTGTAGTATTTTTCATTGAATTTATCTTTTCCATTACTCCAACATTTGTTTGATGTATGAGTTGTCTTACCACAGTGATTGCAAGTAGGTTTTTTATTCTTTTGAACACCTTGTTTGGAGGATTCACCTTCTTCTTTGTATACAATTCCTACTTTAACCTTTTTCCTATAGAGATTATGTTCATTCAGCTGATTCAATTGATCTATGTCTATTTGGGATTTCATTATTTTTTCATTGAGTTGTTTTTCAAAATTCAAATCATTCCTCAATCTTTCATTGATTTGTCTTTTAGATTTTAGACCATTCCTTATCCTTTCATTTTCAAATCTCAAGCTCATGATTTCTTCATTTGTATTGGAGAGTTGATCAATAAGGTCTACTTGCTGAAGGGATTGATTTTGAATTTCATTATTCCTTCCATCCATTTCTTCTTTTATCTTGTTTCTCTATTCCAAGATTTCACATAATCTTATTGATTGAATTTCTTGTTCTCTTTTCAATTTCCTTACCTCTTCTTGTAGGGAATCATTCTTTTCTAGGATTTTTTTGATTGCATCATTTGCTTCATCTAGACTGCTTGAAGGAAAATAATCTTCAATTCTTTCTTCAATATACTGATGATCATTCATCTAATTTGCAAGTTCTTTCCTTCTTTTTAGAGATTGGGAAAGATGCTCCTTTGCTTTCTTGAGTTGAGCAATGGCCATTTCTAAATCTAACTTTTCATTGTCAATGGTTTTATCTAGTCTAAATATCTCCATTATCCTTTGATCTTTTCTCATGCTGTCCAACTTTCTCCTAAGAACCACAAAGCTTTGATACCAATTTTTGGAAATATTCAAGACTATGCTAGGTTATTGAGAGGGGAGGGGTGAATCAGTAACCTTTAAAACTTTATTAATTTCAGCACTTATAGCAATATACCAATTATCATTTATTGATCTAATTGCATGCATGAGAAACTAAATACATAAAACATTCATAACACTTGAACACAATAATTTGGTGACCCAAAAACCTTCCAAATAGAAAGTAAAACTGGGGTGGAGATGATACCCACAAAACTTCAATACTACAGCATCAAGTTGGCCGGTTAAGGCTTACATTGATCACTTCTAATGATCTTCCCTATTAGGAGCAATTTGGACTGCTAGTTCCACCTTGTTAGAGGTTTTACAAACATACAATGAAGTATGCAGTCGATAAAGAGATTTGAGAAAAGACTGGTAAGTCTACCTTGTTAAAGGATTTAGACTAGTTCACTTGTTAGGATGGAACAATAGATCTCTGACTTGCAATAGAATTGCTAGTAGAGATTCCTAGAAGTACTGATCACCTTTATGTGATGGATATGTCTCTATTGCTCCTTTATTGATATGGCCTTACAATATACTCTTTATCTGTTGATGGTTCACATTCTTACTTCCATTCTTCATAAATTACACAGTATGTCACACTTGGATATGATATAATACATTACATATATACCGCTCTAATTTACATAATTACAAAGTCAACCATCATACAAGTTAGCACCAATATTACAAAGTCGGCTCATATGTAGATACTCGAGTTCTAAAGATTGACTTGGTGAAGTTCTGATACTCAATGTCCACTATCATTACTCAGCATTGTCATGCACTTGATAGAAGTAGAAGCTCAGTCCATGCTGATCATCTCAAAGTAGTCTTAAACTCGGTCTGCACTGGTGACTCAATAGATACTGTGTAACTTGGCATAAACTAGATTACTTGTTTACCATGATTGCACTTGGTAAACACTAATCATCATATAGCTCAATAACACTAACTTTTCTTCTCATGAACTGCTAGCTCGATAGAAACTGCGATGCTTGAGTTGGACTGATAGACTTTATGCTAATTGAATTCACTTGGTAACCACTAAAATGCTTAGTAGAAATTGTAGTGCTTAGTGGCTACTGAATTACATGGAAAACACTATAGACTGTTCAATGAGCTCGGTAGCCATACAAAATCTAAATAAGTGTTGTCACTAATAACAAACTTGAATAATATGTCAACACCCACTTGGTGTGGTCCCTGCTTGGTGTGGATCCTGCTTAATGTAGGCCCTGTTAGAAGTTGGACATGTTGGAGGTGGACCCCTTTTGGTATGGAACTTGGTTGATGTAGGATGTTGTAGGTTGGTGGGCCCCATGGGTAGGTGGGCCCCACAAGAAGGTGGGTTCCACTGATAAAAAAAAGTGCTATTTGCACATTGTCCTCAAGATCTAAATCTTTCAAAGTGTTGCAATCATTAGATCAAGAAAAACAATATATGTGCAAAAGATATTATTGGGACTTCATAAATCCTTTCTGATTCTCTAGTTCATATATAAATGCAAAAGAAGAGCATACAAGATTTTCCAAAACCATTAAAAATAATCTAACTTTTCAATAATTGCTCTGATACCATGTTAAATTATAAAAATAAATATAAATCCAGAATCTATTGAGAGGGTTAGATTAAACAACAAGAAATGAAATTGACATAATAACGATATGAGACCAAATTCTTATGCAAATGCTTAGATACATAATAGCATCAATATTTCCTAACATGTTGTATGATATATTTGGTATATATTTGAGATATGAAATACAAAGAGCTGGCATGTTTATATAGGCATGACCTGGATAGAAACTTGAACAAGATTGAGATAAGTATCTCAACTTGGAGGAAGAAGAATCCTCATGGACTCAACCACATACCATCCACCTACAATCTAGAAGGGTGGTGTCCAAATTGGAATCAACCACATGTGACATTTTAGGAGTAGTTGATGTCAAAGGGATGACTCAACAATATCATCCTAATAATAATATCCAAAATATCTAATTCCTCCTAATTTATGAGCTTGCCTAAGTAAACTTAATAAAAGAGTAAAATGGGAAAGAACCATTTACTCTAACAACATTGATTTCCCCTATTGGGACCATAATCTAATGTTGAGGAATGACAAAGAATCTAGTTGCTAGTTCTATATATTAATGAATGTTCTATAAAATCAAGAAAGAAAAAAACCCAAAATCAAAAAGCTTAATACAATTTGCTAAATTCCAAAATTGGTTTCAAATACATAAACTAATCCCAAATCACTTATTTCGATAAAATCTTCATTCCAAATCTAAAATCAAGATCACTTCCTCAAATATAAACTCCTTATTCTAATAACACTTCCTTAAATAAATTCTTAATTCTATCGTAATTCAAACAAGCTAATTTAAATGTGTGTGACAATTTATCACTTCCATTTAGATCTGTGCTACAACAACTCTATGATTCTTTTCAATCAAACACAATTTTTTATCCCCCAATAAATTTCCCAATAGAGCACAATCCAAAACATACCATTCAATTGGTTTGTTCAAATTTTAAAAACTCTCCACCAATTATGAAATATAGATCAATAATTCAATTGAAAAAAGACACAACTAAATCATCCCATCTAAAAAATGGAATACAAAACCTTATAGATATATAAATCCAAGTATTCATTCATCCATCCCTTCCATGTATAAAAATTAATGATGATGTAGCAGTTCATTCTTGGCAAGAGGAATAAACTTGAGAGGGGAGTAGTGAGGGGAGAAGCCACTCTAAAAATAGGACAAGTGGGGTTCCTACAAAGCCACTTATTAATGCAAGCAACATATAAGATGTGGAAAAAATTAGGAAAAACCGTCACCACCTCCTCATACACGTAATCCACAAGAGAAATGCAATAGCAATCCTTCTCACCCCTAAAAACCCTCTTTTGGGAATACACCATTTTGGGGTAACTATCCAAGGTTGCCTGATTGAGTCCCTGTTCAATTCCAATTTTCCCTCTTTCCATCTCCGCAATTGCTTCACCTGAATCCCCACCACGAATACTGCCCCTGCTCAGCTTGAGACTTATACAAAAAAAGAAGACGATCAGATGGAATATGGGCTTGAATGGATTCATCAAAGGGCACAAGCTGGGAAATCTTTGAGCTGGGTGAGTACAAATTGAGATTATTATAATGGGTTTACAGCTTCTTCTTTCTCCTACTAGGGCTATGCTCTAATTTTTAGAGCACAATTACAATCTTAAAACCAAGAAAACAATCTATGGAAGAGAAAAATGGGCTTAAGAACTAGGATTTTTGAAACTATACTAAAATTTCCACTTTGTTAAGGGTTTAGACCCCTAATTCAATTAAGCATCAAAATGATTTTAAAATTTGTTCTTAGTAATTTTAATTTACCTCAATTCCAGTGAAGAGCTTAGAGCTCACAACTTTGTAGATGGACCATTGAAAACTGAGAAAAATAGATGGGATAATAACAATTTGCAAATTAGAAGTAGGAATGAAATCTTTCTTCCCACTTCAACCTCCTCAAAATGCATGTGTAAATGCATGTTTCCTTTTATATGTCTAAACTTTTAGTTTCAAACAATTAAGAAAGTTACAATTTTAATTTAAGGTATTTCAAATAAAAAGTTAAATATTTAAGACAACATATTAATCTTAAATAAATGTCTAAAAATGCCATGTTGTGTAGTAGTGGATTGAGGGTATTCTTTTTCGATTACTTCCTTTTCAGAATAGTTTTCAACAACAGCCACCAAGGTGTGCAGGTGTTTCATGGAAGATTTAGTTTTGAATACATTCTTCTTCTTCTTTGAACCCATTGTACTAATAAGCTTCTTCATTTCCAATATCTTCTTGGTGAGTCTCTAAACTAGGGCAAGAAAATTGGTCAGACTGGTATTGAAAATCTATGTAGAGGAAATTCACATAGTTTGAAAGACAGAGATAACCCTAGTGCTTGAAATTGATTTAGCATTGATTTTAGATATCATGTGGCAAGTCTTGGTAGTGCTAAGCATTTATTTGGGCCTGCTAGATTCCTTACCTATAGATATCATGCCTCTATTTTTTTAATTGGGTTTTCCTTGTATAACACTCAAATAGAGTGAAGGATCTGATTGGGTGCCTCACATTATGAAAGAGCATTGGGAAGCTGGTGAACTTGAACCAACAATGGGTCTGAAAATGTTATCAAATAAGAAAAAGTCAAAATAGGAATAACAATAATCTATTTCAATAACAAGTATTTTTGGGAATGGTCCAATGCTCATTTTTAGGCCAAAATGGGAATACACATTCTTATTCCCAATTGTAATTTTGTGTATCAAATCGAGGATACAAAATAAATTCTAATTTTCAATTCCTATTCCAGTTGTACTCCAGCAACCAAATGAGCCCTTAGAGTGGTGACATCACTTATGGTATAGGCTAGTTAGTGAAAGTAAAACAAGGAAGATTCCTTATAAAACTATTTTAAAGAAGAAAAGGAATAGTCAATGAATTATGGACATTACTTTTAAGAGCATGGTACAAGCATACTTACCTAGCATTTATTTTCAATGGATACCACACCAAGTTGCCTAGAAATTATATGAAGTGGTCATTGTACAACTTAAACTTAATAATGATAATGAAAATCACTCAAATAGCATTTGATATATAATAAAATTTGAGAGAGTTTTCACTTAGGTGGAGATACATTTTAATGAATTCTCCACTCTAAATTAAACTTTGAGAAGATATTGTTATTGTAATAATTGATTCATGATTAAACATGCACTTATATAAATTCTCAATAATACATCTCATCTATCTACTAATTATACTTAAATAATACTTCAAGAATATATTGTTATTATAATAATTGATTCAAGATTAAACATGCACTTAGATAAATTGTCAATAATGTATTTCATCTATCTACTAATTATACTTAAATAATACGAATGAAAGATAAATCAACAATGAGATTATTGGAATTCCATAACATCCATTGACAAACTAGCCATAGAGGCAATGGGATCTAATATATACTTTATTAAGAGCTAAAGTCAACAATATTATTTAAAACTAATATCACACAAATTAAAAATTGAAAACAACAATATTATCATCAATAATTACATAACTTAAAAATCATTTAATTGGAATCTAACAACGATATTTTATCTACCAACAATAAACAATATTCTATAGACTAGGTGTTATCATTTCAATTATTTTTTATATTGTACACTGTGAAGAACAATAAGATTTGTATAAAAAAGTGACAAGATTCCATGATGCTATTAAAAAAACCAAAAGATATTAAAAAATAAATTATATAGATAACGTTGTATAGTAATAAAACAATATTCTAAGATAAAAACTAAGAACTAGATCTTGAGATGATTGGGTATGTGTGACCCCTCAATTATTAAATTGAAATGAAAGTAATTTCAATTAATAGATGAGTCTCAGTCACCGTATTAATTTACCAGCAAGATAGCGATACTGAAATAAAATATAAAACTGATTATACATCGGAACACTCTCCAACAAGAAACATTCACTATCAAATTTTTATAAAACTCATTCAGCCGCTTGAAGATATATTTTTCTTTATGGACTATCTTCTTGTAAATGGATTTCAATTTTATCGGTATATTTTCGCTTACAATCATGCAAAATTAAATACAGAGATCTAGTTTGATGAAAATTTATGTTGTAAAACGAGTCTGCATCACATTTAAATTTTGAACTATCTTCTTATAATTGTACTTACTATTTTACTATTTTAGATCCGTTTTCCCTCACAATCATCTACCATTAGTTACAGAGACCTAGTTGGAAGAAAACTGAAGTCCCACGCGGCTCTGTCCTGAGAAAAATAATGGCGGATGAGACTGAGAAGACTGTAAAACGAGTATGTGTGAACGCCACTCTTAGAGATCATTGCTGGTTAAAAATCTTCTGGAAAGAGGCTACATTGTGAACGCCACTCTTAGAGATCCAGGTAGCTTTTATCTTTACCCTGAGGCCTCTGCTTTTTTCAGATCTGCCAGATCTTAAACACTTGAACAGTAAATAATGTGCTTTAAAGGTTTTATTTAAAATATCGTGTCCAACGCTTAAACAGAGCTGTTATCTGTAAATTTCAGTAAATTTTTAGCAATAAATTAAAGATCCAGGTACTTATCAACCTTACCCTGAATCCTCTGACTTTTTTATGGATCTGAAAGATCCTGAATCGTTAGCAGTAAGTAAATTGTTTTAAAGATTGTATTTGAAGAAAATATATGTTTAATATTTAAATAGAGAGAGATTTTGATTTTTAAAATTTTAGACGGATTCTCACTAAAAATTGCCAGAGACGAGAGAGAGAAGCTTTGATTCTGCAGTGTAGGGTTGTGATGGAGTTTTTCATGTAGCCGGTCCTATGGGTGTTCAATCCATTCCTGTAAGTAATGTATTTTGAAAATTTAGGTAAATATCTCAGAAATTTGGCAAATTTAGATCTTAAATGAGATTCATTTATAAATTTTGTTAAATAAAACGAAAGCATTTATTATGTTCCAATAAGATAATTATGTATTATTATTTTTATGTAAATAATTTGTAAACTTGTTCATAACCGTTAAATCATTCAAGATATTTTACTCATAAATAATGTTGAAATTTACAATAAGCTCTTTGATTACGAAACCTTTTGCTATTTAAGTTGAGTAGTTTTCATTCTGTTACAAATAAAAATTACTGTTGTAAGACTGATCCAGGAATATTACATTGTGCCTGCTGTAAATAGTGTAGTTCATGTGATGAGAGCATGCACAAGAGCTAAAACTATTAAGTGAGTGGTTTTCACTTCATCTGCCGCTGCTATTTGTCTATTAAATGACAAGGGGGAATTAGCTCATTCTTGCATTGATGAGTCATGTTGGAGCCCTCTGGATTTCCTTAAATCTCAAGCAAATAGATGGCTTGGTAAATGACTGCAAAGACATTAGCAGAACACGAAGCCCTTAACTATGGTGCCAAATACAATCTTGAGGTCATAACAGTGCAACCAGCATATGTTATTGGGCCTTGGTTTACAAACACACATGATTTGACATCTTGTTGCTAAGCAGATTTGTCACAGTGAAATTATTACTGAAATTGATCTTATTTGTCTTGTGAACAGTGACAACCGTACCAACAGTTAGGGAGATTGCAACCAATCAATACTAGATTACAACCTTCCTCTGTGTTTGAAAGGGGCAGCTCCCTCATATGATGGGTGTATTTGATTTTTCAACATAAATGACATAAAACTTGAAAGATTGAGAGAAAGTTATTGATGACGAATGCACCGCATGATTTCACAGCGTTCTTGGACTAACTTAAACTAATAATAACAACAATCAAGATCTATGCAGCACAATGTTGATCCAAAGATTCATAAACATTTGCATAATATCATGAAAATGCTTACTGTAAAGAGAATCAACATTTTTAACAATTTAGATTTTGAAAGAAGAGAATTCAAATTGCACGTTCCTTTATTTTCTTGCACCAAGAACCTAAGAGGAATTTTCGATTACAAAGACAAAATTTGTACACACTTTCCAAATATTATCTTATCACCAAAATTCTAACATAAGTGTTCTCATATTCTAAAGTCCAAAAAGCCCCTTTACAAAGCTAAGATGATTCCTTATATAGACATGGAGGTTAAGAGCTACTCCTTCATGGTTAATAACTACTTCCCAAACATGTGATTTAGGAGAGGTTAATTAACTTCTACAAAATTAACCTATATGACCTAAAACTTGGACCTTAGACATGTCCATCAAATAGTGACTATATGTTCATCATGTCTCCAATTTGTGTCTATATCTAGACTAAATGTGCTTTCCTCACGTGATAACATATGTTGAGAGGCCAGTCCATGCATAGACACACATACCAATACCACTGAACTCTAATATTTCCATCTTTCACCATGTAATTCTTCTTTTATGTCCTTTGCGTACTCAAAGAGTCTACGGTGGTAGTCACTATAGGCTAGGAGAGAATATTTGTGCATCATGATACATTTCCCCCCAACATATAATTGATTTGAAACTTCTATATAATGGCTTCCATGCTAGTTGACTCTATTCTTAGTTGAGGCATTCAGTCAAACACTCGAAACATAAACTATCCTTCCATTTTGACGCAGAAGGAAGGAGGGCTTGATATGATATTTAATCAAATGATACTTATGTTCCCCAATGATTACTACACTCAAAAATACTTATTTGGCCTTGAATATTACCTCTGCATTCTATTGACCCCACAACTTGGTCAATGCAATATGTCAATCTATTCATGCACATAGTCTTGGCTCCCATATAGGTAAATTGAGAAGTATGCATGGTAGAGCATAAAACTCATTTCACAAATACTCTGCCGAAAACTTATTCCCTTAAATGTATTTGTAATGAACATATAGTTTGGTCTCTGATTCTATGATTTTGCATTACTTCAAGATTTATATATCAAGAATCATATATTAACTATTATAAAACTATGTAACTATAGGCAACTTTCTCTCTCTCTGCAAGACTTTGAACCCCTTGGTAACTATTTTGAAGAATCCATGTGTGTGTTATAATTATATAATTATATAAAGAAAATAAAGCTCCAGGTCATTCTTGTTGATATTAGCTTTAAACCACCTTTCCTCATGTGGAATATCTCGGTTATTGTAGAATTATGTGTTGCAGGCTGAGATGGTGTGTATGGGAATCCTTGTCGCGGATGGTATAGTTAATCCTTGATTTACATATCTAACCATTTGATGAATTCAAATCTCAATTCCTAGGATTCTTAGTGGTATTGTGCAATTTCCTCCAACTTAATCAAGACTGTGGCACATATTGGAATGCTCTGCATTATAATGACCCTAAACTTGTCAAGTATTCCATCAAACAATTTACATGCTATGTCCATGCTCACCGCCTCTCTATTGAGGCATTACATCAAATGACCTAGGACTATAGTCACAACTCCACCATTCGCATACACATCTGCTTTGCGACTTGCTTACTGGTGGCAATAATTTGAGGGTCAGCTTTTACACATCCAACCATCATGGAATTTGATACTGCAATAAAAATTTGGTATGTGAAACAAGGATAAAGGCACACTTTGAATAAAGTTCATCAACACAGACTTTAGTAGTGATTGTGGTCCTCCACACTAGATGAACAACATGATTCAACTTCTATGTGCATTTACATGATCTCCTCAATGTTTGAATCATCTCATGATCCAAATGATGTCTACATTAGGCCAAGCATTCTATCAAGTAGATTGTGGGTCTTCATGCACTACATATTCATTGATGTCTCAACTATATGGTTTTAGAAGACATTCTGACAAACAGTTCACATGTGTTGTTTCATATTAATTCATTACTCATTCTATGCTCTCATCAAAAGGTCACAGATTAGGAAATTGATGGACAATCTTTCCATACAGTTCATGGGTTTTGCCATTCCTCCTGTGCCAATGCTCAAAGCAATCTTCATAAATTTGGAACTCCAAACTCACTGCAAACATAAGTTACCAATTCTCTAACACAAAGTAATGTCCACATGGGCCAGAGCTGGGATCTTGACTATGGTGCCACTCACCAAGGCTCTAAATCTTCTCCATTGAGTGCTTTGCCAGTATCAAAGATGAGTGGGCTAGAGTTAAGGTACAGGTTGCTTCACATTCTCTTTTCAAGATTCTCGACTCCTCAGTGATTCCTCTGCACATTATCTTGCTTTTAGAATTTTGAAGCCTCCATCGAATACCTTAAAGAAATATCTTGGTTCTTTCATGACTGAGATGTATTTTCTATCATAGAGAGGCCTTTGAGATGACTTGCATTTTGAATCCTATCTTTCAACATTCAGAAAAATGAGGTTAATACCTATTTTAGAAATGCATGTCTTGAGCCTCTAACCTTAACCTTTTTGGATGAGAGGTTAAGGTTAATGGTTCGGAATACATGTTTTGGAAAAAAAATTTAAACCCCTTTTTGATGGAGAGGTTAAGATTTTAAGATGAAACATGTGTTTTGGAGCCCAGACCTTAAGCTTTTTAGATGAGGCTAATGGTTAATAATTTATTTTAAAACACATATTTTGGAAACTTATCTTAACCTTTTTGATGGGGAGGTTAAGATTTTGAGATAAAACACATGTTTTGGGATGCTTCATTAACCTTTGATAACTTAAGACTCAAGAACTAGATTTCAAAAATTCAAAGTGCTAGAGGAAGTTGGAGGACAAAATGGATGCATCAATATCATAAAGTCATTAAAAATACAATAGATAATTGGCCCTTTCAAAGCTTGAAGTTTGATACATTTGAACTTGTTTTTACTCAAAATAGAGATGGGATTGTGCGATTTGGCAAGTACAAGAACCATGGCAACAACTAGCTCTAACTGGGGACAAGGACTGAAAAGGACAAAGCTCGAATGTAGAATAACTAGAATAGTGCCTTATCCATTGGGCTATAGAGTCACATGAGGAACCACTTTGCAAAGGAAGAAACTGACACCAAAAATAGGACAACTAAAAGGAAGACTAGGTGCAACAAAACAACACAACAAAAACTCCTAACAAGACTATGTACAAGGAAGGTTTCCCTACCTCTAGTGACTCAAGGTATAATCATGCAAATTCATTCATTGTCTAGGGAAAATAAACACCATGGTGTGCTAACATGTGGCAACTTTCATGTTCATGTGGACTCAAGTATAAGTTTTCTCTTCAAATTCCAATTCTAAGATTTCTAGCATGCTTCACATCACTTGATAAAGGAATGTATCCAAATAACCATGTCTCATAAAAAATTGTTGGCTTTGTAATCAACTTTTCTTCGTGTTGCATGTCATTGATGACTTCATTTAAAAAGATTTGAAGGATAAGGCTCTCAAATTTCTAAATGAATTTATGATACTTTTCTTCACTTGACAAGCCCTCTACTTGAAATTATAGTGATTGGTCATCATGAATTCCTGAACTCATTTCTGACACCAGACACTCTTTCTTTTCCATAGGGATGATTGTGTTTGCATTCTCTATGAAATTATTCCAATATGAATGCACATCCTTGTCAAATTGGATCTTCCCATGATGTATTTCTTCCTCTTCTCTCATTAGATCACTCATTTGATCTACTTTATAAGAAGAAAAAATTGCTATTTCCATTTTGGTCCACATGTCCTCCAATAAATTCATTTGATCAGAAGGAATGATCATCAATTGATATTGATGTAAAGGGAATGCTTTTAAAAGAGAATCATCATCTAGGCCTTCATCTTCACATGTTTCAATCATATGATCACGACACATTTCTTCAAGACCAAATACTTTTGTAGTGCAAGATACCATCCTATGTTTTCTTCTTATTGCTTTGAATGAGTTGATAAAGTATAACATTCATCCTTTGATCCAATCATTATACCATATTCTATGATTCTAACTATCTCATGAGGAAGTATCTCATTTGATGTGTGTATCTCATTCAACAATGGAAGTATCTCATTTGACAATGGAATGCTTTTAAAAGAGCATCATCATCCATGCCTTCATTTTCACATTTTTCAATCATATGATCACGCCACATTTCTTCAAGACCAAGTACTTTTGTAGCACGAGATACCATCCTAATGTTTTCTTCTAATTGCTTTGAATGAGTTGACAAAGTATAACATTCATCCTTTGATCCAATCATTATACCATATTCTATGATTCTAACTATCTCATGAGGAAGTATCGCATCTAATGTGTGTATCTCATTGGACAATGGAAAGGTTTGCAAGGATGATTCATTATTAGAAAATCTATTGTCTATACTACTAGGACAATGGTTTAGAGTAATGCTTTGATGAAACTAATCAACCCTTTGGGTACAAAAAGTTTTCATACTAGATTCTAATAAAGTGGATTCTTCCAATGTTCTCTCTATACAAGAAATTTTTTTATCTCATCCATATTACCAAAGGGTTCCTTTCAGTATAATGGTAAGTAGTTTGTAACCCCCTTGGTTGAAAGGTTTCTACTAACTCAAGGTGATAAATAGTTTTTTGAACATTTCCTTCATTGTAATATGAACTTATGAGCTCAAATACTTCAAATTCAGGTTGTGTACATGAGAAAGAGTGAGGAATTGGTGTTTCATCTCCCTTTACTTGAAACTTATCTTTAATTTCCATGTTCATTATACTTGTCATTAAATATTCATCAATGTTTGCACAAGCTGGGTTCATTGATTCTTCTGGATGACGATCTTCACAAAATTGAAAAGCTTTGTATTCCACTTGTATGTGACCTTGAAAAGGATCACTTGACAATTCATCATCTTTCTCTTGAAAATGATCTTATACTCTTGTGATGATCATACCACTTTATGAAAACTTCTTAAGACCTCAAAAGAAAAGACTTCCATCTCAAGAGTTAACGAAGATGTCAGGAAGATTTCACTTGAGGTTATTTCTTCATTAGTGGTAATGGTAGAAGATTGTGAAAAACATTCTAAAGAATTGACTTCAGAAATAGAGTCCTCATCATTAATCATTAGGGGTGAATGAATAGGAAGGTCTTCTCCACAGAAGAAGTCATCATCTGAAGCATTGAGGCACCAAGTAGGAATAAAAGTAGTATGAAATTCACCTTGATCCACATTTCTCTCATCTTTAATCATATGTTGTATAGTTCCTTGAGAAATATTTGATATTTATTTCTCTTTCTCATCAGGATTGAGATTATTGAATATGTTCTCCACAGTGATGCCCTAATACATTAGTAGACCCTTCCTCTTTTATAGACTTCATTTCCTGACCATCTCCTTGATTAGACATAAAATCCCTATCTTCTTTCATGCATGCAGATCTAGATGACTCATTTTAAAAATTTGGATTGGGAGATGTTCTGTTACCAAGAAAATAATTCTTGCATGGGTCTTCTTTCTCAAGTTCTTGTAGTGTTTCAAGTAAAGAAGGATGAACTTTATCAAGATCCAGGCGTGCATTACAGTAGAAGCTTTTTAAAAACTCAACCTAATTAGGATCAATGGAAGTGTGGTTTTGATGAGCAATAGGTCCAGGCATTGGGCTACTTTTCTTACCACCATTATCCATCCTTGATTCACATGAATCATTTTTTTAATCAAAGTCTTCCTTATAATAGCATGTGGAACTCCTTCCTAAAAATGATTTTGGCTTGTAAGAGAAAAATTGATTATCTTTACCATCTTCTTCATCTATCTTTCACAAGGTTTAGAGCAAAGACAGATGGATATTTTCTGGGTCTAGTTTTTGTCCACCATAGAAATAATTTAGGAAGCTACCTTTCTTAGGATCGATGAAAATCTAATTTTGTTGAAAGGCAGGTGAATGAGAAACATTTTCATTATTCTTCGTTGCTGATTTAGATGAAAGGCATTTTTCAACAAGGCCTTCTTTATTTTTATATGTTGAACCTTTTGCTAAAAAGTATTCTTGATTATGAGAAATGAAATCATAATCTTTTCCATCATCTTCTTCGATCTTTTGAAAAATTTGTAGCGAGCAGGGCTGAACCATTCTAGGATCTAGCCTCCTACTGCCATAGAAATTCTTCATGAATTCAACTTTTAGAGGCTCGTTAGGAATCTATTTCTTTGGGTATGAAAAGTATTCCTCATCACTGTCACTATCACTATCACATTCCACTTTCCCTTTGTACCAAACCATGTTTTGAATTCAAACCTCATATAGAGTTTCCAAAATTCAATCTTCTAAATAGAGTTTCCAACCTTAATTAGGGTGAAGGTACCTTTATCAGTCAACTTACTGATTATTATTTTCTTGACCTTGGATGTGACCAAGATTTTTCCTGTTCCTTCTTGGAATAACAACTATTCTTTTAATAACTACAATGTCTTGACCAATAGGAGCTCTTTGCAAGATTTCTCTGAATTCTTCTTCTTCTTCTACAACTTGATTTACTTGATGATATTGCTGAGCACTTCATCTACACCTCTAGGCTAGAGTGTTCAAATATGAAATAATATCTTCTTGGGTATCTTGGAAACCTAGATTCAGCTAGAGAACTGGAAGTACATTCTCATGTGGCAACACCATCTTTCTTCATTGCAGGCAACTAATTAATCTTTCTTGTTCATATCCCTAGTAGAGTCGCCAAAAACGTGTTGGTAAGTAGATTTGTCACTATGAAGTTACTACTAAAACTAACCTTGTTCACCCTATGAACAATGACAACCATGCCAACAGTTGGAGAGATTGCAACTAATTAGTGCTAGATTATACTTACCTTCCTCTATGTTTGAGAGGGGAAGCTCCCTCATCTGATTGGTTTATTTTATTTTTCAACATAAATGAATTAAAACTTGAAAGATAAAGATAAAGTTATTGATGATGAATGCACCACATAACTTTACAACATTCTTGGACTAACTTAAACTACTAATAACAACAATCAAGATCTATGCTTGAGAATTACCACTAGCACAATGTTGATCCAAAAATTCATAAACATTTGCTTAATACCATGAAAATGCTTATTGCAAAGAGAATCAACATTTTTAACAATTTAGATTTTGAAAGAAGAGAACTCAAATTGCACATTCCTTTATTTTCTTGCACCAAGAACCTAAGAGAAATTTTTGATTACAAAGACAAAATACAAAAATCAAAATTCCAAAAGGTCTCAAAGGTCCCTTTACAAAGCTAAGATGATTCTTTATATAGACATGGAGATTAAGAACTACTCCGCTATGGTTAATAACTACTTCCCAAACACATGATTTAGGAGAGGTAAATTAACCTCTAAAAAATTAACTTATATGACCTTAAATTTGGACCTTAGACATGTCCATCGAATAGTGACTATATGTTCATCATGTCTCCAGTTTGTGTCTATATCTACCAAATGCACTTTCCTCGCGTGATAACATTTGTTGAGAGGTCAATCCATGCATAGGCACACATATCAATACCACTAAACTCTAATATTTCTCTATTTCACCATGGAATTCTTCTTTTATGTCCTCTACATACTCAAAGAGTCTATGGTGGTAGTCACCATAGGCTTGGAGGGAATATTTGTGCATCATGATACATTTGCCCCTAACATCTAATTGATTTGAAACCTCTATATAATGGCTTTCATGCTCGTTGTCTTTGTACTTAGTTGAGGCATTCAGTCAAACACTTGAAACATAGAATATGCTTCCATTTTGACCTGAAACGAAGGAGAGCTTGATATGATATTTAACCGAATGATACTTATGTTCCCCAACAATTACTACACTAAAAAATACTTATTTGGCCTTGAATAAATTACCTTTGCATTCTATTGACCCCTCAACTTTGTCAATGCAATATGTCAATCTATTCATGCATAGAGTCTTGGCTCCCATATAGGCATATTGAGAAGTATGCATGGTCGAGAAGGTATGTGCAAGATCATGGTCAACAAAACTATGGCTTTAAGTAGCAGTGAAAAACTAGAAAATTAGGGTTATGTCAACTTGACACATAATTTTAAAGTGGTTTTGGACTTTATATCAAAAAGTTGTAAGAAAATAATCGGTAAGAAATTGAATGTAGTTTCTAAACTACTAGGCCTTATTTAGAGAAAAAAATAATTGATTGGTCAAAAGTTTGGATTTTAATGCAGTACTACGAAAATTTCAAGGCGAAAATAAAAAGTAAGTGTATGTCTGACCACCTTAATCAAAATCAAATGATAATATTTTTTAATATAATTATAGATATAAAAAGTAGACTCATGCCCAGATGTGACACATATTTTTGGGTACTTTTATTCCAAATAAATAACTAAATATGGATTTTTAACTAAAACTTTTTCAGAAAAAGAAACTCTCATGTCTGACCAACTTAACTAATAGAAAACTTTACAAAATTTAAATTTTATTTTTTTCCTTATACTAGGCAAAGCATAGAATGTGACACAACTTTTTTATTTAAAAAATGTTATACCATTTGAAAGTTATAGCTATTTTTCAATCAGTATGTCAATCAACACTTTACAATCATCTTCATTGAAAATTAACTAATAAATACTTATCGAATTCAGAATTTGACAAAAATTATACCGATGGAATCTTGAGATTGTTATAAAAAAAAATCCTTTTCATTTCATTCAATTTCAAAGAAAATAACATTGTCAAATGGCTACTTGAAGTTTGAGTGTCAATGAAACCCTTCTCAAACACATTTTTTGGGTTGACCAAATAGGCTTGGTAAATATCAAGCCTAATTAGATACCCGAAATCAAATCGGGTATCCAATTTGAAATTAGATACCCAATTTGAAATCAAGTATCCAATCAGGAACATAATTTTTTAATTGAAATTTTGGAAGGAAATTTGAGAGGAAAGATTTTCCAATTGCAATTTTGGAGGGAGAGAAATTCAAGAGGAAATAAATTTGAGAGGAAAACTTTAGAGTGTTTTAGAGGGAAATTTATTTGGGAGAATGTGGACATTAATATTATTATTATTAACTATTATTATTATATATGATTATAATTATTATTATATTATAGTAATATGTATGATTATTATTAATAAATATAATATAGTTATAAATACAATTATTATTATTATAACTAAATATAATAAACAACTAACCATGACCCCTCTCGATGCATTATAACCAACCAAATGTGCCCCTAGGGGTCCTAGGGCCCCTAGGAACATATGTTATCATGAAATGCATTGATCGGGGTCATAGGTTAACCTATGACCCCTCTAGACACATTATAACAAACTGAAAGCATCCCTAGGGGTGCTAGGGCCCCTAGGGACATACATTATCATGAAATGCATCAATCCAGATAATAGGTTAACCTATGACCCCTCTAGACACATTGGAACCAACCAAATGTGTCCCTAGGGGCCCTAGGATCCCTAGGGACATAGGTTGTCATGAAATGGATCAAGAGGGGTCATAGGTTAACCTATAACTACTCTCAATGCATTAGAACCAATCACATGCATGCTTAGGGGTTCTAGGGCCCCTAGGGACATAGGTTGTCATAAAATGCATCGAGAGGGGTCATAGGTTAACCTATAACTGCTCTCAATGCATTAGAACCAATCACATGCGTGCTTAGGGGTTCTAGGGCCCCTAGGGACATAGGTTGTCATAAAATGCATCGAGAGGGGTCATAGGTTAACCTATGATGCCTCTCGATGCATTAGAACCAACCACATCCATCCCTAGGGGTCATAGGTTGTCATGAAATGCACCGAGAGGTGTTATACATTAATTTATGACCCCTCTCGATGCATTGGAACCAACCACATGAGTCCCTAGGGGTCCTAGGGCCCCTAGGGACATAGGTTGTCGTGAAATGTGTTGAGAGGGGTCATAGGTTAACCTATGATGCCTCTTGACACATTAGAACCAACCACATGCATCCCTAGGGGACATATGTTGTCATGAAATGTGTTGAGAAGGGTCATAGGTTAACCTATGACCCCTCTCGATGCATTGAACTAACCACATGAATCCCTAGGGGGCCTTAGGGCCCCTAGGGACATAGGTTGTCATGAAACATGTCAAGAGGGGTCATAGGTTCACCTATGATGCCTCTCGATGCATTAGATCCAACCACATGCATCCTGAGGGGTCCTAGGGTCCCTAGGGACATAACTTGTCATGAAATGCATCAAGAGGGATCATAGGTTAACCTACGACACCTCTCAACACATTAGAACCAACCACATGTGTCCCTAGGGGTCATAGGTTGTCATGAAATGCGTTGAGAGGGGCCACATGTTAACTTATGACCCCTCTTGACACATTGAAACCAACCACATGTGTCTCTAGAGGTCCTAGGGCCCCTAGGGACATAGGTTGTCATGAAATGCATCAAGAGGGGTCATAGGTCAACATATGATGCCTCCTGACACATTAAACCAACCACATACATCCCTAGGGGTCCTAGGGCCTCTAGGGACATAATTTGTCATGAAATGCATCGAGAGGGGTCATAGGTTAACCTATGACACCTCTCAATGCATTAGAATCAACCACATGCATTCCTAGGGGCCCTAGGGCCCCTAGGGATATAGGTTGTCATGAAATGCATCGAGAGGGGTCATAGGTTAACCTATGACCCCTCTATATGCATTGGAACCAACCAAATGCCTCTTTAGGGGTTCTAGGGCCCCTAGGGGCATAGATTGTCATGAAACACATCGAGAGGGGTCATAGGTTAACCTATGATGCCTCTCGATTCATTAGAACCAACCACATGCATCTCTAGGGGTCCTAGAGCCCCTAGGGACATACATTGTAATGAAATGCATCGACAGGGGTCATAGGTTAACCTATGACGCCTCTCGATGTATTAGAACCAACCACATGGGTCTCTAGGGGTCCTAGGGCCACTAGGGACATAGGTTGTCATGAAATTAGTCGAGAGGGGTCATAGGTTAATGCATTGGAACCAACCACATGCATTCCTAGGGGTCCTAGGGCCCCTAGGGACATAGGTTGTCATGAAATGTGTCGAGAGGGGTCATAGGTTAACCTATGACACCTCTAAATGCATTGGAGCCAACCAAATGCCTCCCTAGGGGTCTTAGGGTCCCTAGGGACATAGGTTGTCATGAAATGCATTGAGAGGGGTCATAAGTTAACCTATGATGCCTCTTGACACATTATAACCAACCAAAAGTGTCCCTAGGGGTCCTAGGGCCCCTTGGGACATACATCATCATGAAATGGATCGATCAGGGTCATAGGTTAGCCTATGACCCCTCTAGACACATTGGAACCAACCAAATGCGTCCCTAGGGTCCCTAGGACCCTTAGGGATGCTTTTGGTTGGTTTGAATGCGTCGAGAGGGGTCATAGGTTACATAGGTTGTCATTAAATGCATTAGAACCAACCAAAAGTATCCCTAGGGGTCCTAGGGCCCCTAGAGACATACATTGTCATGAAATACGTCGATCGGGGTCATAGGTTAACCTATGACCCCTCTAGATGCATTGGAACCAACCAAATGTGTTCCTAGGGGCCCTAGGACCCCTAGGGACATAGGTTGTCATGAAATGCAAACCAACCACATGAGTCCCTAGGGGTCCTAGGGCCCCTAGGGACATAGGTTGTCATGAAAAGTGTTGAGAGGGGTCATAGGTTAACCTATGACACCTCTTGATGCATTAGAACCAACCACATGCGTCCCTAGGGGTCTTAGGACCCCTAGAGACATAGGTTGTCATGAAACACATCAAGAGGGGTCATAGGTTAACCTATAATGGCTCTCGATGCATTAGAACCAACCACATACATCTATAGGGGTCCTAGGGCCCCTATAGACATATGTTGTAATGAAATACATCAAGAGGGGTCATAGTTTAACCTATGACCCCTCTCGATACATTTTAGATATATATTAGCCTATAACCTATAATAATTTCATATATATATATATATATATATATATATATATATATATATATATATATATATAGAGAGAGAGAGAGAGAGAGAGAGAGAGAGAGAGAGAGAGAGAGAGAGAGAGAGAGAGAGAGAGAGAGAGAGAGAGAGAGAGAGAGAGATTATAATAATAATAACATATATTATTATATTTAATAATAATATAAGATAATAATACATTATAATCTAATACATAACTTATAACTCATTATACATAATTATATAATATAATATACTCATAATTTGTTATACATTTAACTCATTATATATTGATAACATATATAATATATTACATTATTATATTTAATAATAATATAGTAAAACTAATAATAATATAATATAATAATCATATATATATTAATATATATTATATTTATAGATTTTAATAATAATAACATATATTACATTATTATATTTAATAATATAGTAAGAATAATAATATAATATAATGATATTATTATATAATAATATAATATAATAATACATTATAATCTAGTACATAACTCATAACTCATTATACATTTAACTCATTATATATATTATAATCTTAACCTTAATTGTTATTTCCCTCCAATATTTTGAACTCAATATCGGATATCCGATTTGATATCGGATACTCAATTTTACTAGCATAATTTTCCCAAAATATTCCCTATGACTGTAGACCCAACAACATCACTTTTTGTGGGCCATTTTCACGAGTTTTGGGAAAAGGCATGTTTTGGGGCCCAAATGATCGAAAAAAGGTTTGATAATATATCCCTAGGTGTTTGATATTGTCATCTAAATGGGGAGCAACAGTCGTTGAAAGGCTAAACACAAAAGGAAGGTATCCAATGATGACATTGCGGCATATAGGGAAAGGGACAAGGTAAATCACCGAAGGAAAAGACAAGGTATGTTAAATGTGAGTCAAGTTGACGATGAATTAGTAGAAGGTGAAATCATAGAGTCAGATAATGAATATGTGCAGTTGGGGAATGAAAATGTACCAATTAAAAATGATAATGCCGAAAATGAAAATTTAGAGAATGAAAACTTGGAGGATGAAATGCTACCAGGTCATAATATAAATTGCATGATTAATCATGCTGAACATGACAATGCACAGGAACCTAATGCATAGGAACCTTACATATCTCCTAATTATAATTGACATGAAGGTTCTAGAACACCAAAATGGATAATTGAAATTGATGAAATGATTATTACCAATTTGGAATGGAAAAAATTAGAAAGAACCATTCAGTTATGGGCTTCAAGACTATATAAGATGTCTTTCAGCAACAAGATAGTGGTGGAGCAATGTCAGCTTTTTATGCACTTATTAAATATGCAAAAGATGAGACCTATGCTTTCCAAATTGAAGATTCATGTCAATAAAAAATTGGAAAGAAATGCCATTATTGGGAAGAATCTTTTCAGTGCTCTCAATAGAATTGGAAAAAATAGTAGGGAGAGGATAAGAGAGTTGCTCAAAGGGTTATTACTACCTCTTTAGTAAGTCATCATTTGAGAAAGGGTAGATATTTGAGACAAACTTGTATTGACTTGAACCTAAATCATACTACTTTGAGAAGAGCACTTAGTAGACGAGAGAGAATTGATGATCCTCTTCAAAATGAAACATGGGCATTTGGTGGGAGACTTCCACATTTTGATAAGAAGCTATCCGATGATGTGAAGGAAGAAATTACACAATTTTGGCACTCTAGCTCATGAGTATCAGCCAATGCTAAAGATGTGTTAAAGTTGAGAATTGGCATCAAAGACCACACACCACATCCTAAAAACTATTTGGAGGTAAGTCAAACTATGTTGTTCAGACAATTTAGAGAGAGTCATCCAAGTCTTCATATATCACAAAGAGATTTTGAATCTTTGAAGCCATTTTATTGTCTGCCACTTAAAATTTGAAATACATGTTGTTGCAAATAGCATGTTGAGTTTTCTATGCACCATAAACTATCACACTCCATTTGTTCTACTTTGCATTGTAAAGAAATGTTGGAGAATTGTGGTGCTAGTGGGCTTCCAAAATCATCAAGAGACTTGCTAAATCAATTTTTATGTCATAGAGTTGATGGTTGTTTCTTTTATAGAAATGCTTGCTCAATGAGAAGTGTTCAGAATGTGGTGGCTTATCCAAGTTTGACACATGTTTCCATGAGGGGTGCGAACAAGATCTTGGAAAGACAAAAGTAAAAAAAAAAGGTATATGAAATGGTGAAATACACATTGAAGAGTGGGGGTGAGGGCTCTAGATGTGAATTGGTTGCAAAAGAAATCAATGTGGCTAGTTTTATTTTAGATTAAAAGGAAAATCTTTTCTACAAGTATGCAAGACATAGTCACAGGTCTCAATGGTTGGATCAACAATTTAGAATGTGTAAGGAGACTTTTTCCATTGGCAATATTATATCAATTGTTAAATTTTCTAAAAACTACACATTGCAACCTCAAAATGAGACACAATCTTAGTATTACAACTCCATTCAAATTGCTATTTTTGTCCACATAACATATTGACATGCCCTTGATAGTGCAGAAGATAATCGGAAGATTATTAGAGAGTGCCATTTTTATATGAGTGATGATAGATTTCACTCTCATGAGTTTGTTCAACATTGTTTCAAGAATTATTTTGATTTCTTATAGGAGCATGCAATTTCTATGGATAGACATATCATTTGGTCAGATAACTATACAGGTCAATTCAAGAATACTCGCATGTTTTATTGGTTGTATAGGATGCACATAGAGAGGGGGGTGCCTCATATTTGGAGTTTTTTTGAGTCCGTCCATGGGAAAGGGGAACATGATGGAGCAGGGGCATGTGTGAAGAGAGCTCTAGTTATGGAGCAATTAAAGATTTCAACAGCAGAGCTTCTTGATGCTCGTACCATTGTTGATTGGTGTAGTTTAGCATTATCACAGGGGGGGACTCTTGATTCAGTGGTACACAGGTTCTTTTGGTTTGTTGAGGAAGGATCCATAGGTGATAGATTAGATTGTGCTACAATGAGAGACTCATCAAAAATGCATTCATTCCAAAGCTCTAATTCTAGTACATGGACCATTAGGACACAACAACTAGTTTTCTTTTGTCCTAGTTGTTTTCAGTGTGATTGGGATCACTGTGAGTTGAGTGAGTGGGTGGAAACATGGGCTCCACATTATCTTACTCCATTGTCTATCATACCCTCTATCATAAATGATGACATGGAAAGTTCACTTGAGCATGACCATCTATCAAATCTTCTTCCGCCAGGACATTTCTTTGAATTGGTTGTACTACAAGGGAATGATGAGAAATCTAATTATTGGTTAGTATATTGTGTAAGAGGTAAACAAAAGCTTGCACAATCAATCACAGATGATGATGGATTCACATATCCTGCTGGTTCAGTGGTTGTCGCTAGAACATGGCTATAGACATACATGCTTAGAAGGAATGGAATTCCTACATTCAAAGACTATCAAAAGTAGAAAATAATTCTCATATATTCGCATCTTATTATAGAAAAAAATGTAAAGTTGTTGAAGTATCAAGGAAGACCAAAAGTAAAAGAACTTTTTACTATTACTAATGCTGATAATGAAGCCCTATTGGAGACCCTAAAACAGAGAGATGACCCTACTGGAACACTTGACTAGGTATATTTACTTCTTATCTTATTTTCTTCATAATGATTTAGTGAACCAATGATTATCTTGTTTAATACAATAAGTTACTAATTTTTTTATGATATTGGAATGTAGGTACATCATGAAGAGTGGGGCGACAGGGGGGCCAAGGTGTTGGGGAGAATTCCTAAGATTTTATGATGTATTATGATGTAAAATGTGAATTTTTTTATATTTGGTTTTTGTAATAATGAAAAAGACAACTTAAATTAATTACATATCCTAATTTGTATTTTGGTAGGTTCTTTGTAAGGAATTATAAGAGGACAATTTTAAGAGCATTTATAGCTATATGAGTATTGAAGTAAGGAGACAATGAAAGATAATTGCTTGTGGATATCTTATTACGAGTTTGGTTTTTTTCTTATTTGACATAGAGCTGACATTATGATTATTAAAACTATTTTTATCAAACTAATCAAATAAGTCAAATCTAGAAAATACAGATGAACAATTAGAATTGACATAGAAGACCACAAACATAGGTGTGAAAGGTGAAGGTTTAGGCATGCAAGTCCAAAAATATAGATAATTATTGAGGGAGAAAATTTGAGCTAGGAATATGTATACTTGATTCCTTAAAAAAAAAATTGGGGAAGGTGTCAATAAGTTTGAATACTCATTCACAATGAGGCATTGAAACAAGAAGTGATTTATGATGCTAATATTGTATAAACCTTTTACTACAAGTCTTATCAATGCATTTCGTTTCTTTTTATGGTGTGAGGTTTCCATCTCTAGGTTATTATAAAGAAAGACTTGTGGTGCAAGGAGAGCGATGGGTGGAAGAAATAGTTGATTTGGATATTGTTTTTCTATATCTTGGGAATGCTAGGGCGGTTCTGTTACACTTTATTAAAGTTGATTGTTATAGTTCAAGTCAAATTTTGGGTTCTATATATTATATAGGCTCTAATTGTATGACAACAATACATAAACTTATTGAAACGCTTGTGTGTTTTGCTACATTTGTCTTATCTAGTTGTATAAACTCAAAGTATTGTTGTCCATATATATCCATTATATATTTTACTCATTATTTTATTCTAATAATGTGATCTTGTATATTGTCAAAGTTAAATCCTTGTCTTTTTTTCACTATACTTATCCGTGACAAGTTCTTGCATACATGTGTTCTTCAGGGTTTCATGAATGTATATTGCTCAAATTCTACAATGGAAAAAAAAAGAAAGCCTACAAGTCACCCAAATTCCAAATTTACAACTCTAAGAAAAAAATTACATTGGGACCCAAAGTCCCTAGGGAATAGTTCAACCCAGGTCATCCTATTTTGGAACAGTTGGACCTAAGTTAACCTGTTATAGACTCAGTCAACCTAGGTTAACATATCCCAAAAAGAGAAGACAATGAATTATGATAATAACATTGAAAAATTAATCCTTATTGGTTATTATGACTCTAGGAAAGCCTATTGGTTGTATGATCCTAAGGTGGGGTGAATTAACATCTCTAAAGATATGTCAAATTAAAATAAGTGTTTCACCTTTCAACCTTTTTCCATGTTGGTTTATTAGAAGAGAAAGATGGTAGTGACACATCATCATACTTACCCAAAAATGTTGAACTAGAATTCAAAATTCCTATTGAATCTATGTACAAGAAAGGAAAGATATTAACGAGCCAAATTTAGGCTTAATGTGAACTCCACAATTGAATGTTCCTATATGAATATTATAATGGATAAGATAGCACCTAATATATTGTAAGATTATGAGGTTAATTATGCATTAATGTCAAGCATTATAAGTAGTCATAAACCAAGCACTTTTGATTAAGCAATAAAGAATGAAAATATATAATTGTTCTAAATCAATAGATAAATTCAATTCATCAAGAACTAAACATGGGACTTGGTTTTTTATCTATTATGAATAAGTTCATTGATTGTAACATTCAATTGACAAGTGTTATCCAAAGGTAACATTGTAGCAAGATAGAAAACTAACCTACTCTAGCCTAACCAGTAACAAGTCAAGTCCTAAATAAATTCATTCACTGGTTGGCTAAAATAGTTGAGTTTATTCTTAAAAGTGCCATGATTAACATGTTTAAAGGCAAATACCAAAATATGGATAAATGAACAATATATAATTGTTTGATGCAACATCTATTGAGGAATGAAAATGGTGTGAATTAAATTCACATTGTTGATTGAAAGTATCAACATTTGGGACTAAATTAACATGTTGCATTTGATCCTCTCCATAATCATCTTCATGTTCAAGTGCTAGTTTGAATGGTGAATCCTCCCTTGACTTGAACTGGGAAAAATACCCGATTGCACAGCCTCTTGAAAGCACAAACTTTAATCTTGATTTGCTGGTTTCTATAGTGTTTCTCCTTTTTGTTGGTTCATCATGGTTACCATGCATTATTACAACCATGCCAACTCTTCCTCCATGGTTAAAAAGTCCCCTCCTTTTGTTAAGGTAGCTCAAATTTCATAACAACTATCAACCTACTAAATGCTCTTGAGAAATGGATCCGTCTTGCATTCATGCTTAGAATCATTATGAAAAATGCTTTCCAAAATTTGAGCTTCTATAACATGCATATACTCTAAATTTTCAGTATCAAGGTTCTCCAAAAAAATTTTACAATACTATAAAAATAATCTTCTAAGCTTTGGTTAGCTACCATCTCATTCAATTTTTTTATTGTGATTGTGTGGTTTGAATCACATCTTCCTCATTCTGCTCAACAAAAGAAATTAATTCTTAAAAGATGGGTGTAACCTCTAATTCATCCTCAACTTCTTCCCTTGCAGAGAATCAAATTTATTCGTCATTATGTTCAACATTATAGGTAACTCAATAAATAATTAGAACCAACAACATCCTCCTTTTCATCCTCATGTCTATGATCCTGAGCCTCCTCAAATGGTTCTATCAATTTAGAACCAACAAGATCATCTTTTCCTTCAACTGTTTGATCTTGTACCAATTCACATGGGACAACTTTGACAAGGTATGGCATTTTAAAAATCAGGATAGTTGGTCCAAGAAGGCCTCCATGTCAGTTTGATAATTTGACCATGTAGGGACTCATATAGGGGTTGTTCTATTTCTTTTGCAAGGCTATGACCCCTAAAACTTGGAATCTCAAAAATAGGAGGTATACTTGCATATTGTAGAGGATCAACATGTCTAGAGCTTGGAAATTCAATTTTGAGGGCCTCCAATTTTATGGCTTGGTTCATTGACTAGGAACACAAGGTGGTTGGGTCTTTACCTCTTGAAATTGAGAAAATTGCAATCTCAACTACTCTTCTTTTATAGTTATCTCTCTTGCAAGATGTTCATCATACTTCCTTTATTGCCAATCCATTTTTTGTTGATCTTGGTAAGCACACTCATCATTATGCATGTAATACTCTTGTTGTCTATCAATACTCCTCATCTCCTCTTATGTTATCAACATGTGGGGGATGATCCTAAAATCATCATGTTAGTTGGAAATAAATTGGCTCTCATGGGGTTGCTGATACATATTGATAGGATGACATAAAGCTTGAGAAGGGATGGATGGGTGATAAACATATGGAGCTTGCTGATGGAATTGGTAAGGAGGCTTAAAAATAGATTTATCTAATTGTTGGCGTAACTTTGAAACCATTGATCTTGGCATCAAATCATCAGTGCCATTAGCTCTGAATGGGTAGGTGAACCCTAGTGACACCCTTTTTCTAGCCACAACGACCCTTCATCATCCATGGCCACCCCGTACCGAGTAGTCTCCAAGGTGCTCTAAGTGCATTTTGAGGTTGATCTTTCGAGGGTCATAACTCGTAGCTCATGAGGGCTATCGATGGAACATCAAATTCTATAGGACAATGATGTTGAGGCCTAAAATAACCTATCTCATTTTCAAGGGATCACATTCCATTTGGATTCAGTATAGTGATCTCACTCAATGCCAATACTCGTAGTGTGCCTCAGTTCATAGGTGCATCACAGTGTAACTTTGAAATTGTTGATCTTGGCATCAAATCGTCAACACCATTAGCTTTGGATGGGTGGGTGAAGCTTATTGACACCCTTGTTCTAGCCACAAAGGCCCTACATTGTCCACAGCCACCCCGTACCAAGTAGTTTCCAAGGTGCTCTAAGTGCATTTTGAGGTCGATCTTTCGAAGGTTGTAACTTGGAGTTCATGAGGGCTATCGATGAAACATCAAATTCTATAGGATGGTGATGCCAAGGCCTAAAATAACCTATCTTATTTTTGAGAGACCACATTCTATTTGGATTTGGCACAATGATCTTGCTTGATGCCAAAAATCGCAATGTGCCTCAATTCATAGGTGCACGACAACGTAACTTTGAAATCATTGATCTTGGCATTGAATCATCAACACCATTAACTTTAGATGGGAAAGTGACCCCTAATTACACCGTTGTTTCAACCACAAAGGTCCTCCATCGTCTGTGGCCACCTTGTATCGAGTAGTCTCCAAGGTGCTCTAAGTGCATTTCGAGGTCAATCTTTTGAGGGTCATAACTCGGAGCTCATGAGGGCTATCAATGAAATGTCAAATTTTGCATGACGGTGATGCTGAGGCCTAAAATAACCTATCTCATTTTCAAAAGATCCCATTTCATTTGGATTCAGCACAGTGATCTTGCTTGATGCCAAAACTCGCAGTGTGCCTCAATTCATAGGTGCACCATAACGTAACTTCAAAATTTCTAATCTTGGCATTGAATTTTCAGTGCCATTAGCTCTGGATGGGTGGGTGAACCTTAGTGACACCCTTGTTCCAACCATAGAGACCCTCCATCATCCATGGCCACCCCGTACTGAGTAGTCTCCAAGGTGCTCTAAGTGCATTTCGAGATCAATCTTCCAAGGGTCATAACTCAAAGCTCGTGAGGGCTATCGATGAAACGTTAAATTCTATAGGATGGTGATACCGAGGCCTAAAATAAAATATCTCATTTTTGAGAGATCACATTCCATTTGGATTTGGCACAGCAATCTCGCTTGATGCCAAAACTCATAGTGTGCCTCAGTTCATAGGTACACCATAGTGTAACTTTGAAATTGCTAATCTTGGCATTGAACCACAAGTGCCATTAGCTTCGTATGGGCAGGTGAACCCTAGTGACACCCTTTTTCTAGACATGGATACCATCCACCATCCACTACCACCCTGTACTGAGTAGTCTCCAAGGTGCTCTAAGTGCATTTCAAGATCAATCTTTCAAAGGTTGTAACTCAGAGCTCATGAGGGCTATCAATGAAACATTGAATTCTACAGGATGGTGATGCTAAGGCCTAAAATAAACTATCTCTCGCTCGATGCCAAAATTCACAGTGTGCCTCAGTTCACAGGTACACCACAACGTAACTTTGAAACTGCTGATCTTGGCATCGAATCATCAGTTCCATTAGCTCTGGATGGGCGGGTGAACCCTATTGACACCCTTTTTTTGGCCATGAAGGCCCTTTATTATTCACAACCACCCCATACCAAGTAGTCTCCAAGGTGCTCTAAGTGCATTTCGAGGTCGATATTTTGAGGGTTGTAACTCGGAGCTTGTGAGGGCTATCAATGAAATTTCAAGTTCTACAAGATGGTGATGTCGAGGCCTAAAATAACCTATCTCAATTTTTGAGAGATTACATTCTGTTTGGATTTGGCACAATGATCTTGCTCGATGCCAAAACTTGCAGTGTGCCTCACTTTATAGGTGCACCATAGCGTAACTTTGAAACCATTGATCTTGGCATCAAATCTTTAGCAAAATTAGCTCTGGATGAGCAAGTGAATCCTAGTGACACCCTTGTTCTAGACATGGAGACCCTCCATCATCTGCAACCACCTGTACTGAGTAGTCTCCAAGGTGCTCTAAGTGCATTTCGAGGTCAATCTTCTGAGGGTCGTAACTCGGAGCTCATGAGGGCTATCAATGAAATGTCAAATTCTATAGGATAGTGATGCCAATACATAAAATAACCTATCTCATTTTTGAGAGATCACATTTTGTTTGGATTTGGCACAGCGATCTCGCTCAATGCCAAAACTCGCAATGTGCCTCAGTTTATAGGTGCACCACAGCATAACACTGAAACTGTTGATCTTGGCATCAAATTGTAAATGCCATTAGCTCCAAATGGGTGGGTGAACCCTAGTGACATCCTTATTTCAGCCACAGAGACCATCCATCATCCATGGCCACCCTGTATCAAGTAGTCTCCAAAGTGTTCTAAGTGCATTTCGAGGTCAATCATCTGAGGTTCGTAACTGAGAGCACGTGAGGGCTATAGATGAAATGCCAAATTCTACAAGATGATGATGTTGAGGCCTAAAATAACCTATCTCATTTTTGAGAGATCACATTCTGTTTGGATTCGGTAGAGTGATCTCGCTCGGTGCCAAAACTCGTAGTGTGCCTCAGTTCATAGGTGCACCACAACATAAATTTGAAACTATTGATCTTGGCATCAAATCATCAATGCTATTAGCTCCAGATGGGTGGGTGAACTGTAGTGACACCTTTGTTCTAGCCATGAAGACCATCCATCGTCTGTGGCCACCCCGTACTAAGGAGTCTCCAAGGTACTCTAAGTGCATTTCGAGGTTGATCTTCTGAGGGTCATAAATTAAAGCTCTTGAGGGCTATCAATAACCCCTTACCAAGTTTGGTGAACTTATCTAATCAAGAATTTAAAGTTATAACAAAAATTATTCAAAATTCCAAAAGTTGCAAAATTGTAATTTTGCAACTTTAGCAACTTTTTCTTGCAAAGTGAAAATGAGTGCAAAGAGTCAATTAGGGGTTTGATCATGACCATACAAGGTTGGAAACACCTATATAAGGTATCAAATGATAGCATGCATTAATGAAGCTAGTTTTGTTTAGTGGATTAGTATGGGTTATGTGAATCTTGTGTAGGAGGTTAACAAGTGTGTTTATGTCATGATAGCACTTCAAATTAAACATTGCACCCAAATTTGATAATAAAGGTTGTTAAAATTTTATTCACAAATTATTGCACTTGAATCAAAATAAAAAACATGATCAAAATTAATGATATTTCATAAACATGAATGATACACATGATCCATGATAAATTGAACAATACTAGATACTAAATTAATATGTATATCATTGTGCACATAAATGACAAATAAATATATCAAAATACATGTATCCATAGAAAAATTATACAAATATATATCAAAGATCATGTATCCATAGACAAAGTGCACAAATATATATCAAAATACATAGATCCATATACAAAACGTGGTTGATCATCGCATCAGAATGTGTATAATATCAATGTTTCTGTAAACAATGTGGCATATGCCATCTCAAGATGTCTTATGACGCATCCTATGACAACTATACTATCCTAGGGTGTTGGTGGATGATCAAAATGTAGCCTCTTTACTGCATTAGGTGGATCAGATGCCTCCTACATAAACAAAAAAGGAAAACCCAAAGTTAGATTACTAAATTTATATGATTCTTTGTATCTAACATTGAATTACTCAAATGCATAATGATCTTTTTTTTAATGAATATTTATACTATTAAACTTCCATAATAAAAACCTCTCTTGTCGATCTCCTACACCAGTTAGGAGTCCTCTTGTATACCCTTAACAATGCTTGTACCTCATTGATTGTAGCCTATGTATGTTCAAATATGTTTTTCAGATGAATCTAAAACTTAAACTATAACATTATAATTCATAACATGATAAATTTATAACATATTTAATCATGAATTCAAACTACAACTTACTAGTGTAGGCTCCTCCTTAGGATATAGTGGTTGCATCAAATCTACAAAACTCTCCTATCGAACGTCATGTGCACTAGGAGTTTCCTATGAGATACAAAATAGTAGTTGTTAATATCATGAAATTAAGTTTTGAATTTATTTATGAAGATAAGGAAAATGAAAAATAAATGATACTTATACATACAATGGGGCTCTCAGTGTGAATGGAAATGCTTGAGTGTCTACAATGAAAAATCTGTATGGGCTCATCGCTAGTAGCCACATCCTATATACAATAAAGAATGTAATTAAATTTTATTACCATAAATATATTACAAGAATGCATCAATATTTAATCAAATAGAAAGCACCTAATTACCTTTCCTTTGTCAATGGGTGTTGGCTCATCCCCCGTACTTTGTCCCCTAGGGACAAGTGGTACCTGCAAGATAAAAGAAAGATTAGAAACCATATATGCTACAATATAAAATAGAAAAAACAATGAGAACACAACATAATGTACTGTAGATGTCTCAAGGCCAAATGAAATGGTCAAGAGTGTGGCATCATCAACCTGTCTCAGCTCCTTGTTAGTCATCAACTAAACATGAATGAAGATCACATACATGTATAAGTTAGTATGGCTTAAAAATTAAAATTACTCTATTGTAAAAATTAACTTTAAATTGCATATGTCATAAAAAAAATGTATACACATACTGACACAAAAGGAGTCCATGCCTCTGCATTCCCCTCCTCTCTCACATCAGGGTCTATAGCCTCTGCATGTGCATTTGGTGTATCCTTGTCTAATACAAAATGATACTCAAGAAGATCACCTATGGGACCCAGGAAAATATTCTTACATGTAATGCAAGTGTGAGGCACACAAACATGTGATGAGCTAGCTGATGATGAACTAGCACCAACATCATCAACACGGGGAGGCAGGATTGACCTAGTCTGAGATATCAATAAGCTACTCAGTCTATCAATAGCTCTAATGGTCGAAGAGCTAGCCTATGCGATAATATTAGGATGCTACACTAGAAGAGGGGGGGAGACATCAATAGGGGGGACAAGACTGCCAACTTTCTTCCACTGGGAATAGGGTCTATTCTGAGGAGCTCCTAACCCTACACCCATGTTGGGCTTCATGCTCCAATAGTTCACCTTGAGGCCTAACACAAATTTTGCATATAATTTTCTAAGGAAATAAAATGGCATCTCTAAATTTCTATGTGGAGGGATATCAAAAACCATCCACCAACGATCCCAAAAGTTTGCACGTATGGCATCATTTGTGCACCATTTAATTGATAGTTTGGGTTTTTTTGTGATTGATAGTTTGGGTTCGCAAAAAGGCCAGCCAAATCATCTTTGGTTATATTGAGGGCTGCAACCTCATCATAGTCCAAGCCATCATCAAATATCTCATGCATTTTGTCACACCAATGAAGAGTGCTACTTTGTTTGTTGTTAAGGGTTTTAATGTTATCCACTATGGTGTTTAACATGGATAACATAGGAGCCAATGCGGGTACATTATTATATGTTGTTCGCAAGGCCCTCAATTTGGTGAGATTTTCAATTATCAAAACCTTAATTCAAGGAGGGTTTTGAGGGGGTAAAGGATCATTTGGTAGAGAGTTTTGTGGGGGCACTAGATCATTTGGTAGAGGGTTACGAGGAATAGTATTCCTTGCCTCAGTGTCATCATTTTGATCAGCCATTCCTATTAATTTGCAAAACATAATTTATATTAAAAAAACCTTATTTAAAAAAATTTCTATCAAAAAAACCCTAAATTCTAACAAATTCAACTAAAACTAACAAATTTATGATAAAATTTATTAAATTTATATTAAAATTGATAATAATACTAATAAAAACCTTATATTGTCTAGTTGATTGAAAACTCGATATCCGTGCTGCAAAACTTGAAATATGACTATGAAAACAACTCGTGGGTTCTGCTTTTTTTTTTTTTAAACATTGACAGATATTGGGTATCTGATATAATATCAGATACACGATATTATCAAATATCAGATATAATATTGGGTATTCGATAATATCGGGCATCCAATATCAAATCAGATACCCGATAAGGGTTGGGCCTTACTTTCCAGGTTTGGTATCTAGATGGGTGAAAAAAAGTCAGAGTGGATTTTGGAATGCTTTTAGATGTTTTCAAACTCTATTTTTTTCACATTGCCACTTTTTGGCACACCATGATCCTGCATATACCCGAGCATAAAACTCATTTCACAAATATTCTGTCGAAACCTTAATCCCTTAAATGTATTTGTAATGAACATATAGTTTGGTCTCCAGTTCTATGATTTTGAATTACTTCAAGATTTATATATCAAGAACCATATATTAACTATTATAGAACTATGTGACTATACACAACTTTCTCTCTCTCTCCAAGACTTTGAACCCCTTGGTAACTGTTTTGAAGAATCCATCTGCGTGTGATAATTATATAATTATATAAAGAAAATATAGCGTCGGGTCATTCTTGTCAATATTAGCTTTGAAACAACCTTTCCTCATGTGGAATATCCCAGTTATTGTAGAATTATGTGTTGGAGGTTGAGATTGTGTGTATGGGAATCCTTATGGAAGATGGTATAGCTAGTCCTTAATTTAGATATCTAACCATTTGATGAATTTGAATCTCAACTCCCAGGATTCTTAGTGGTATTGCACAATTTCCTCCCACTTAATCAAGATCGCAAGAGTGCATATTGGAATGCTCAGCATTATATAACTTCTCTATGATGACCCTGAGCTTTTCAAGCATTTCATCAAATAGTTTACATGTTATGTCCATGCTCATCACCTCTCTATCGAGGCATTACATCAAATGACTTGGGACTATAGTTGTAACTCCATCATTCGTATACACATCTACCTTATGACTTGCTTGTTGGTTGCAATAATCTAAGGGTCAACTTTTACACATTCAACCATCATGGAATTTGATATTGCAATAGAAATTTGGTATGTGAAACAAGGATAAAGGCACACTTTGAATAAAGTTTTTCAACACAAACTTCAGGAGTGATTGTGGTCTTCCACACAGGATGAACAACATGACTCAACTTCTATGTGCATTTGCATGATCTCCATGAGTGTTTGAATCATCTCATGATCTAAATGATGTCTATATTAGGCCAAGCATTCTGTCAAGTAGATTGTAGGTCTTCATGCACTACATATTCATTGATGTGTCAAGTATAAGGTTTCATAAGATATTCTGACAAATAATTCGCATGCACTGTTTCATATTAATTCATTACTCATTCTATGCTCTCATCAAAAGGATGCAGATAAGGAAATTGAAGGAGAATCTTGCCAAGCAACTCATGAGTTTTTCCATTCCTCCTGTGAAAATGATTAAAGAAATCTTCATAAATTTGGAACTCCAAACTTGTTGCAAACATAAGTTACCAATTCTCTAACACAAAGTAATGTCCACATGGGTTGGAGCTAGGATCTTGATTATGGTGCCACTCACCAAGGCTCTAAATCTTCTCCATTGAGTGTTTTGGAAGTATCAAAGATGAGCAGGCTGGAGTTAAGGTACAAGCTACTTCACATTCTCTTTTTAAGACTCTTGACTCCCTGGTGATTCCTCTACTTATTATCTTGCTTTTAGAATTTTAAAACCTCCATCGAATACCTTGAACAAATATCTTATTTCTTTCGTGACTGAGATGTATTTTCTATCATACAGAGGCCTTTAAGATGACTCACCTTTTGGATTTTATCTTTTAGCATTTAGAAAAAATAGGTTAATAATTATTTTAGAAATGTGTGTTTTGAGCCTCTAACCTTAACCTTTTTGGATTAGAGGTTAAGGTTAATGGTTTAGATCGAATACTTGTTTTGGAAATTTATGTTAACCCCTTTTTGATGGAGAGGTTAAGATTTTAAGATGAAACACGTGTTTTGGAGCCTGAACCTTAACCTTTCTAGATGAGGTTAATGGTTAATAATTTATTTAAAAACACGTATTTTGGAAACTTATCTTAACCTTTTTGATGGAGAGATTAAGATTTTGAGATGAAACACGTGTTTTGCGATGCTTCATTAACCTTTGACAACTTAAGACTCGGTAACTGAATTTGAAAAATTTGAAGTGTTGGATGGAGCCAGAGACAAAATGGATGCATCAAGATCAATAAGTCATTAAAAATACAATAGATAATTGGCCCTTTCAAAGTTTGAAGTTTGATACATTTGAACTTGTTTTCACTCAAAATAAAGATGGGATTTTTGCGATTTGGTAGGTACAAGAACCATGACAACACATCTTTTAAAGTAATATCAGACCTAATTGGAGGTATACATAGATACATACTCCTTTTCGATATTATCTGAGTTGAAGGTACAAATAAATATTTTTTGATATTCGATCTTACTTAATATTGTTTGTTTTTGGTAGGGAACCCTTCATGCTATGAAGTTATAAAGCATATTCAAATATTATTTGACTTTGTAGCAATAGCTCATATTGAGGATACATGCAATGCTCATATTATTTTTATGGAGCATCCTAGTGCATAAGGCCGACATGGTTGTTTTGTTGGTTCTACAACTATCAAGTCTCTTAAAGATTTTCTTTCTAAACAGTTGAAGATTTCACTTGAGTAAGTAAATGATTTTTATTAATTAATTTACAATTATTGTATTGATCTATATTATATGGACATCAATGACATTTTTTCTTTCATGTTTATTTTAGGTTTTATGAAGAGGATACCGAGAACAAATATGTACCATTTTCATCTAAAAAATTATTGGATATGGGTTTCTCTTATAAATATAGTGTAGAACAAGTTCTTGAAGATGCTATAGCATGTGCCAAGAAAAATAAGCTTTTGAATTAAATATAAAAAATCTTTTTTCTAAAGAGATTTACTTTAACAATAAACTTATGTGAACCATGTAGTTAGCCTAATAAATTTAGATCAAACTTCACAAATTTGATGTTGCAATTATCTTGATTGTATAAATTTTAATATATTCCTTGAAGCGTATTGTATCTTTTGTTTGAAAAATATAATCTACTCTTAATATCATGTTCTATTAATTTTATAAAAATATCATAATTTATTTAATTTTTGTTTCTTAAATTTCCTTTTAACTAATTAAAAGTATGTTGAATTTTATTCTACTAATACATTTCTAATTTGTTAGATCCTTTAGATTTAAATATTAGTATGTTAAATAGATTAGTATGCTTATATTTCAACCTAATTAATTTTGTAGAAAAAAGATAAACTATTAGTTTACATATATTTTCTTTAAATTAAAAGTAATTATAAATATTTAAATAAAAATTATAATTAATGATTAGTTATCAATAATTAATTATCCATAAAAATAATGCATAGAAATTCATCATTGTCAAAATTTATCTTTATTTTGAACTTATTTTTATTATTTATTAGTCTCTTATATTGATAGGTGAATTTATTGGCCTATTAATGATTTGAGCACAGTTTTCAAAGCATAAATTAATTACAAATAAGCATGTGAAAACTAATTATAAAGAAGCATGCTTCTTTATAATTAATTTGTGCTTTGAAAACTATGCTCAAATCAATTAACTTATGGTCTCTTGAAATAATTCTATTAAAAAATATTTTTATGTATTTAATCATGTTTCATGATTGGCTATGGCTACTTTTTCTCAGAGTTGTTTATGTTTCTAGCTTCATTTTTTTAGGAAAAACATTAATAGTCCATGCACCTAGGAACCATGGTCATGTGGAAACCTTGAAAAAAATCACGCGGTTGGGTGTAGTTGGGTGTGCTTCAACATTTTGCACACATGTGTGCTAGTCCATTCATTTTATATGTCTATGGTTTCCAAGTTGCTTGGTGTTAGGGGAGAAGTAGTATAGAGGCAAGAATATAGAAAAGAGATGGAAGCGATGAATAAGGCAAAGAAATTATAGATTATTAGATAATTTTGCGACATAGTTTCAAAGGTGGAGACTTGAGTTTAAATGTCTCTTTTGAATTTCTAGTAATTGCAACAATTCATAAGATTTATCAAATACCCATTTGTAAATGCTCGTCAAGTTTATTCTCTGGGATGTTTTTCCCTTATTTAAATTCTCATTGTTATTGTGACTACATTTATTGATCTAGTTTGGAATTTATAATTTGCTAATTGGGTATTGTAATTTTTTGGATTAGCTAAGTAGGTGGTAGGATGTTGTAGTTTTGCTTAAATTATAGCTCTTCCATAGGGCTTTAGAGGCTTTAGAACCTTATTATTTGGATATAGATGGATGAATCAAGTGGTAAATTGAAATATGGTCCAATTGTAAACAGGAGAAAGGTTCCATATTTTTATTGGTTCCTATATTGGGACTTATTATTACAACTTTTCTAAACTTTCATCATGCTTCTTTAGTTTCTTATTGACATCCTTTTCAATTTTCGGGTCACTCTTCACCTTCTCATTCTCATCCCTCAATATTTCATTTGCACTTAGGATCTATTGGTTTCTTCACCTATATCATAGATCCTTTCATGCATTATGGTAATTTCTTGTCAAATCTTGAATAGATCATTGTCTTTTGTCTTTTAGGGATTCTTACAAAATATATTGGCTTTTTATGTAATTTTCCTTGCATCCTCTGAAACTCTTCTTTCTTCCATCTCTTCACATATCCTAATTTCTTGACCTTCAATATACTTCCTTATCTTTTCATTTTCTTTATTTGGCTTCTCATTTTCCTTCATTAAACCTTCAATATCTTCCTCATATTATTTAGATCCATGTTCTAATAGGTGGTTAATGGAGTCTTGTATCTCATTCAGTTTCTCACAAAGCTCTAGTATTTTAGCAATGGATGTCTTCAGTCGATCCTTCAGTTTATTGATTGCCTTCTTTTGCTAGTTACCTTTTGTACTTATAAATCTTTGTGTCTTTCTTAAGGATCTCACCCAAGTTATTAGGCTTTGTCAAGGAAACATGGCTTTAATACTAATTGCTAGGCAGGGGGGAGGGTGATTTAGTGCATCCAAAATACCAACCAGAAAACTTCTTAAATAAATTTAAAAATAAAAATCATGCAATAGAAAATATCACATCCAAGTCAAGCACATAGAGTGTTCACGGACATAAAATATTGGACACAATATTTCCCCCATGAAAACCCTTATTAGAGGGTGAAACCATGTGGGGGGATGATAGCCATAAAGTTCCACTAATGTACTAATGCAATTTTTCATATTAGGAGCAATTACCACACCCTTTAAGGTATACCTAGTTAAGAGTATCATTAACCTAGTTACCAGCTAGTATCAAAATTTTGTTAAGAAACCTTGTTAAGGAATTTTAAAATCCCTCTAAAAGTCGCCTGGCTAAAGTAAATTAATCTTCAAGTCCTATTAGTACCCTTCTCACCCTATTAGGAGTCACCTCACTAGAGGATTTAATCTAAATACATACTACGAATTTCCTTGAGATAGACCCAAGATGAATTGACTTGAATATGACACTTCTTGACATACATATCCACTTTAGCTTTGAGTACTCTTCACTTTATGCATCAATAAAAATTCCTTAGAAGTCACAAATTCTTCACCACACAAAAACCTGATTTCATCCTTGATTTATAATAACTCTTTATAGGTTTGGTAACACAATTTGCACCACCTTAAATTGGGTCATCCTACCATCTAAATGTTTACACTGACTATGAAAAAACTTAACTCTGAAATCTACAAGGTCATCTCTAAACATGAAAATTATTTTTTAAAATGGTAATATGACTAATCAATTGACCAATAAAACACAATTGTTCATGTCTCTTGTTCTTCATCGAAGCATCACTAAAATCCTTAATAACCCTATAAATCTTTACCTTAACTTGTGAGTTCATAAACACACTTAGATATGCTTTTATAGATGATAAATCTATAATCATGCATCTTAAAACTCAATCTTGATAGTCACATTTGACTCAGTGGCACTAGAATATTGGTAATTCACCTATTGCCTAGAAACTTTGACAATTTTCTACTCTAACTCTTCAACTGTAATGGTAAATCTAATCCAAATGCTTGAACAAAACATGTTTCCAGTAATGACGATACAACATAGGATTTGGATACAAATCACTTGCATTAAATGCCAACACATTTTTCAAACCTTACAAACCCTCATACATGTTTGTTTGCATTATATGGACATTTTTTCTTATGCATATTTTTCACTCAATCATTCTTTCCTAGGAATCTTCTTGTCCTTGTTGGAAGTCCCCTTTTCATAATATTTTCCAACTATACTTTACATCATCTCTTTATTTATCAACCATTTACTTTTATTTTGCAATCACTATGTCACTATCCAACCTACTTCTTGGTATCACACTTATCTCTTAAACTAGTTGAAGTTAATACTTAAGCATGTTGTATACCCTATTCTAATGCAAGTTGATGATAATTTGACTATCTTTAAGTCTTTTATGATTATATTTAGAGATTTTATGCCTTATCAAAGTGGTATTAACATCAAATTGAACTTGAAATTCATGGTCTTGCCCTTTTTCTTGTCTCAAGGGCTTTGGTATCTATATTTCCTTTTTGACACAAGTCATTCACTTTCCCTTAGACCCTCTTGTAATATTTCTAAATATTTCACTTTCATATGACCTATATTTTATCCTTGCCTCCATACATTATCTCATACTTGCACAACATTATTTTTATACCCACCATTAAATAAATGAGTATAACATCATCATTGATTAAAGTCGGTACTAGAATCAAGTTGTCGCTCACAATCAAAACTCATCCTTGTACATTTATGATCATAGACCAAAAAAGATTGGACATATTCAAATCTAGGTTCTTAGATATAGTTATCATCCTAAAAATTTAGCACCCATAGTTGAATGGTCAACTACACCACATTTTTATAATTTCACGATTTAATATTTATAATCCTCTATCCAACTATTTATCCACCCCTAATTCTTTATCTATCTTAGCTCCCCAACTTACCTTTTGAATTTAGGTTCTTTTACTACATAAATCCCATATCTTTATCTCCCTAGGATTTAAAAAAATCCTAGTACATTTTTTCCCTAAGGTTTTGGTCCAAATTTGAACCAAATCTTTACTATGGTGTTTGGGCGGGAAATTGGATCATGTGTTCATATTTAGCTTGACTTGTTTTTTAGTCCTAAAATGTGTAATGAAGTAAATAAGCACTCTATATCTCTACATTTTGCTAAAACATGGTCAATATTTGTAAGGAAACTTGGCAACAAAGAAATAATAACCGTTTTCACATAACCCATAATAGATCTAAAATAAACACGAAATTAAAATCCACATGCAAGAGAATTAGACAACATACCCACAAAATTGTGACACAAGATATACCCTGGGAAACCCTCATTGAGGGAAAAACCCAGCCTCCAAAAGCATCCATCACCATATTATATTCAGCAAAAATACCATTGCCATACAACCATGGAAGCCTTCATGGCCATAGCCACAACCGAGAAAACTATGTGAACACGCATGAATCCACACATCCCATGCCATGCTTTCAACCTTCACAAATGCTCCCTTGGCTAACCTGTCAAGCCTTGTCCTGCTCGACTCTTGCCTTTTGTCTTCTCCTTGTAACTCTCACTCTACAAAAACTACCCTTGTGGCTGCTTATATAGAAGCAAGTCCCACAAAACCACTAAGTGGTATTACATAAACCATGTGCTAAAACCCATGTGCTACCTAACCCACTGACCCCACATTTAATATTGGGCATTTAATTATTTTCCCCAATATTAAATAATTACATGAAATATTATCACAATGTTACAATACAACTCATTAAGAATATTCCATGGGAATCTTTACATGTTGCACGTCCATCTAGGTACAACATTACATAATAAAATAAAATAATAAAATAACAATATTATGCAATGTGTGCAACACCCATTATCTCAACAATATTATCCATATTCCTCAAATACTTTAGAATGTCAAGGTACATGTGTACCCTTATGTAAGGGGAAATGCACCAAGATGGTGTGCAAATAAGTGGCTAACCACCTAGAAAATAACAAAATACTTCTAAAATGATTGACATGCATTAAATTCAAATAACCTAAGTTAGTGTTGGTTTGGTAAGTGAGTAGTCCAAGGATGTGGCTGGCTAATTTTCCATTGTATAAAAATGATGAGACTCAAGAACTCCATTTTCCACCTTTTTAATATGTTTTCCTCTACAGATTAGGTTTGTCAACTTGTATATCACTAGGTTTACACATCATCAAGTAGGTATTTGTAAAATTACCACCATAATTTCATGTGTCTTATCAATTTTTTTATTATATAAATCTTATTTTTGGGAAAAATTACCATAGTTAAGTTTAATTATTAGCTCCCACCATAGGTAGGAAACTATAACATTCCGTGAATGCTATTCTATTTTTTTCTTCAACCAATCAAAATATAGAATTTTTGTCATTCTTTGTACTTTTATAATGTTTCTAATTTTCATATCTTTAGTGAAATTTAATTAAAATCTTTTATTTGTCTTCTTATTAGCTAGTACAATAAATAGTCATGAGTGTAATAGTTTGTAATATCTACTTATCTTAATAAAATATTTTTTTCCTCAACTTTAGGCTTTTTTATAAACTTCTAAAAAAATCTACCATTAGTTGGTGGTTGTAATTAATGCATATCTCTGGAAACATCTAATCTTTTCCTATCCACAAATTTTTTTCCCTTCCATCATATTCTGGATCATTCAAGATAGTGGAGGCAAAATGAGAAGATAATAGAGGATGATTGCCCACAGTAGAATTTGTGTATGATCAATGCATGTTGTAATGTTGGTGTTGGAGATGGAGATTTTCTTTTAGTTTCATTTTTCAGCTCTAGAGATGCAAATTTGCTTTCAGTTTCAATTTTAACTTTTTATGATAGGCACATTTCAATGTATTGGGGGGTCTTGTTGCAGCTTGGTGTCATTGTTTTTGAAGCAATGAGGTTGGTTTTGAATAGATTCTTCTCACCACTAATGGAATTACATTGAATCCTATTACTACACTTCCAATTGCTAATGGAATTACTATGTTTCCCCTTAAGTATTCCTTGGGCTGAAGTTGAGTATTCAGTTTTAGTAGTCTCTTCTTCCTTTTATCTTGATATCAAACTCTTTACCACCAATCGTCTTTGTGCCTTCTTGTTTAACTTGGCAGTGTTTCTTCTTGTGGGTAAAATATTTTCCATAACTATGAATGTTGTGGGTGCGGTGAAGGATTGGATTCTTATTGCCATTTCATAGTTAGTGATCAAGGCTAGGGTTACATGGGTTAATTTGTTGGGTATTTTTTGGCCTTTTTGGGGTTTTTTTTTTACAATCATTTGAAATTGTAGTTGCTAAATGGTAAGCAATCTGAGAAATAGGTTTTGGATGGAGAGAAAGAGGCAAACAGTTTACTGGAAGAAAACCCTAATGCTCAGAGTGAAGGTAATCATGGTGATAGAAATGTTTAGAGACTATTGGATGGTTTGTTTATGTACTCATAAGATCCTGAACCAACAACTTAGGGGTAGATGTTTTATTATGTATATTGATGGACCTCAACGCCAAAAATGTGGGGTTTTCCATATGGGCAACTAGATTCTTTATCCCTTGTAAGCAATCTATGTTTTAAAATGTGTTTACCAATTTTTTTATTCAATGAACTATTGAGTATTGCATTTTTTAGTTTTACATTTGTTGATTTCAACTGTGGACTCTTGGAGATTAGGGTAGCTATAAAATTTGAATTTGAAATTAATATAGATTATCCTGTTTCACTAAAAGCAATTTTCATACAAGCACATTGCATGGTAGAGATTCCAATTCATTATAATGTGCTCTTTGTTTAATGAAGTTGCAAAATCTAAATCTGAAAATTATCTAAGGTTCTTATTCTCATTTAACTTAAAAAGAATTAGGGTTTACAATGTAGTGTTCAGGTATCTATTTATATAAAGAGCATCCATGGCAAAGGATTATGAGAATGTAATGAAAAAGTGCTCTTGTTTATAAGAGCTTGAAAATATGAGTTTGCAATAACAAAGATTTCCATGCTTTGGCCAACATTGCCATTTTCCACATTTTCCCTTGATTGTCCTCTTTCACCACATTATGATCCAAGATTTCTGAAAGGTGACTGTCATTAATGGTAGATAGGAAATGGTCATACAAAGTACACATAGATCCTTTTACAAAAAAAAAAGGTCATAGACCAGTGAGAAGCTCCATCAAAACCACATCAAAACTATAAACATCACTTTTATTTGTAAACTGGTTAGTCCTCACAAACTTTGGATCTACATACCCTAGAATTCCTAATGGAAACATGGTACTCAAATGAGTTTCATCAAAAGATCTTAGTTGAGAAATACCAAAGTTTGCTACTTTTGGTGTAAATGTGTCATCTAGCAAAATGTTTGAAGATTTGATGTCACGATGGAAAATAGGCTAAAAAGCTTCTCGATGCATGTATGCTATGCCCTCTATAGTTTCTATTGCAATTTGTCACCTTATTTCCCAAGGAGGTGTTTCTCCTGAGAATGTAGATGTTGAAAGAGTGTTCCATTTGGCATAGGTGAGCTATAATTACTAGATTCTTTTTTTCAAAGTAGTTGTTTAATATGAATTTGAAAAAAATGAGATTTCCGAGGATCGTAATGCAATTGTGAGAGCTTTGCTATGTTTTTCTCAAATCTCTTTCCAAGATTGCTCTTTTTCAAGAATAATGAAAAAAATTAGATTTCTTATACACGGAGCCTAACTTTTTCTTTTGTATCATTAAAGGAGATAATAAACTGCTAGGGTTGTAGCCATGGGTACTATAGATACCTTTTCTAATCAGTACAAAGTTAAGAAACTTCATACATTATGTATACTTAGAGTTCAAGATCATGTTAAATAAGGAAAGCATTCAACTAGATTTAAAGGAATGTTGTTGAAGGGAACATTCAACCAGCTACAAGAACACAATTCTCTTGAAATATGATGAAGCAGAGAATTTTGCATTCAACAGCTGATGATGCTGAATATACTGACTACCATTCTTGATTTGAATTTATAACCAAGTATACAAGAACAATCCATTGTTTACTTATGATCTCTCTTCAATGTATTACTTGAAAACTTCCCATCTAGGGAGGTGTAAAAGACTTGGTCTTTGAATTTGTGTCAAACAAGCACTATGGAAGCATAAAATTGGATTTAGGCACTACTTTATTAACATTTTCAGTGCTCATAGAAAATAGTGCTGGTTAATTTCCAATCCAATGCGATTTCTTTCAAACTCATTCAATTTTTATACTGAGCTCATTGTAGTTGGAATTTGATTTCTCAGCTGATTCATGCCCATCTCATCTTTATATTGAATGTGCAATAGTCATAGTGCTAAGGTAATGCAATAATAGTATCGGGATGATCTTTAGCATTTTGTATTATATTTGCAGCAATGATAATATGTTCAATTTAATGTTTGATACCTATTTGATTCTGTAGCTATTGTAACACTTCTAATATGATCTAATTTATGTTAATATACATTTGTTTTGTCATCTAAATTTGTGGCATTTATCCTTATATCTGTAATATAATACAATTAGAAGTCATACACTTTTCAATGTTGGAAAATGTATGTTATCTAATGAAATGTGAACTGACACTCACTTGATATACACACTGAAATGGCAACTATTGTAAGGATATATCCAATTCTCTATAATGGTGACTTCTATTTGATCTATCCGTCAAATTTGTAGCTTATTAATAAAATTCATTGATCCAATGCATTGTACATGGATACCCATTTGATTTCTCAACTAATGTCTTTTGCAAGGTATACGTTGAATCTGACCTAAAGTATTGTGTACACATACAAATTGATTTTTTGAAAGAATTTGCAACATTTATAATAAAGTATTTTATCAAATATATATGTAGTGGCATCTATCCGATTTCTCTAATGAATTCGTAGCAGTGTGGTAATTTATGTAGTTAAACATGATATATGCTCATATCTATTTTATTCTTTTTGATTATGCATTTAATCCAATAAAATGTGCATGGATGCCCTTTTTAATAATTTATCTATGTTGCTTATAAGGGCTATAAGTAATTCCTAATGTCAATTCTTGCAAAATGCATCTACCAAACTATTACTTAACACTTAAATTAGCATCTCAATGGTGGAAAAGGAATCATTTTAAACAAATAAATTGTAAGAAGTAATTTTATCTTAACACTAAAAGCTTCAACTCAAAATACACTATGGCAAGAACTAGACACTTTGCGTCCTTGTCTTCACTAGTTTCTCCATAGTTGTTAGATACATACGTGTATCATTTTCTTAATAACCTTTAATCTACTTAACCCTCTTTTTTTAAATTATTATTCCACACTTAATTTTATATCCTTTTAAATAAGAAAGTTTTCAAGTTCAATTATTTTGATGCAAGTTAGGTCTAGAGCACAAAAATACACATGATTTCTGAGATACAACTACTTTAAAATTATAATAAATAAAATACTCAACCAAAAATTATAAAAAGTATATAACTTCCATATGTGACTAGAAATTTCTTTATACCAAAGGGTTTTTCAAAGTACTATATCGAACTAGGTCTTTTTTGATGTGCACACCACACATTATGTTATATTTTTCTTTAAATTTGATAAATATTTTTTTGTATGCAATGAATTCAAACCTATTAATAATATGGATATTTAAAAAACTTTAGTAGTTTAGAAATTATATTTTGAGTATAATTGTATAAATCTTGTTCTTTGTACATCTTCTAATTTTGAGTGCATATTACACAAATTTCACCATTAAGTTCAAGTTTATATTATTTCATGAAAAAATGACAACTTATACTCCCCTTTGTACATGCCATCTTAGTGCAATTGCCAATAAATTTCCTTTTAGCACCACCTTCAACTTAGACTAAGACTCAAAATCCATGTCATTCATCTACACTTGCTCACTATGCCTCATCATCATCTATTTTTGGATCCTAAGCATACAACTTGGAGAAAAAAAAATGTATGTGCACTATAGAGACTTCTATGAAACACACTCTTGTTTATAAATTTTTAGATGTGCTTGAGTTATAATTTAGCATTACAAACTGCCAACCTACAATTGTAATGATTGATTCCACTATCACCAAAGTGAGATTTGTCATATAATCTCATTTTGAATCATTATTTTGTCTCCTTGGCTTCTTAGGTAACTTCCTAGACTCTTTTTCTCCCTAGAAAATATTTATTGAATGAACAATTGGAAGTTAGAAAGGCTATGATATTGCTATCAAGATTTAATTGTGTAGTTTTTGAGTCAAACTCATTGATCCATACATCATGAGTAGTGATTCACACATGAATCCATATCTCATTAGAATAAATGGAACACTTAGAACTAATTGGATCTAGGTGATGTTCACAGAGGTGAAGCATCAGAACTCCCCGGGAGGTCACCCATCCTAGTATTACTCCAACTCAAACATGCTTAACTATGAAGTTGCCTCCATGATTAAATCCACTCTGTTTGCAACCCCATTTGCAAAACCTTCACCAAGTTTTGTACCTTATGAACCATTCATTAGAAAGCTCCTTAAGCTTATCAATTGATAAGTAGGAGACATTTTCCACAACAAGTCAAATTGTGATATTGCTATCAGGATTTAAATATGTAGTTTTTAAGTCAAACTCATTGACCCATACATCATGAGTAGTGATTCACACATGAATCCATCTCTCATGAGAATAAATGAAACACTTAATACTCATTGGATCTAGGTGATGATCTCATACTTATCAGTTATAAAGGCTACTAGTGAAATCCCATAAGTTCTTAGATATCATAGACTTCTCCTTAGAAAAGATTTATTATGAGGCTAATGGGGTGACTGACTCGTAAGGATAATTTTGGGTTTAGAGGACCCATGCATTTTTTAACAGATTTGGAAAAGTGTTTTTTGTTTCAATCAATAATAGGAGCCACCACATTTAGTGGTACTTACCTTTTTAAAAATCTCATTTATTTTAGTGATACATAGTGAACAATAGGGTGACTTAAATATTAATAAGGTGACAAAAATATGATTAGATGATAGAAAAACTCAAAAGATCTTGATGGTAACACTTTCTATATATAGATCAAATTTTGTTAATAAGATTACACAAATTTCAAAACAAGCCCACTTGGAAGTTATATAGCACCAACAATAGTGGTGATGAATACAATGCCTACCAAAATAGAGAATAATTAGTTTTGTATAATCTCATAGATTACGAATGATATTCCCTACTAGGGGAAGAGCACCTACCCATATTCCAATTCCCATTCACTCCATGCTCATCTAACTTCACAATTACTTTAAAGAAAATAAAAAAATGATAATTAAAGTTCATTAATTAATATCACATCTATCAATAGTTCCCTAGCACACATACATTTACACATTAGCATTGGTATTTTTTGAGGTGGTTGCAGTGCATGGTTATTAGGGCATCTTATAGTAGGTATTGGTTAACACTTGGCATAATAGATTCCAAAATGTGTTTTGTTATTATTTAGAAGCTAGATTAATTGCTATAGTAGTTATGTTGCATATAAAGACAACAATTCTTTTTGTGAAAATCAAGTGTACCATTTAAGATATGTGAGTATACAAAGTTGGCTATAATGACTATTGATATACTTACCCTAAAACAAGTAATTTTTTCATTTTCAAAATAGAAAATTAAATTTAATATTGTAAAAGTTCCTAATCAATACTATGCCTACCAAAATGAACAATAATATAACTTAAAATAAAATAAAATTCATATACTATATATCATATTCACCATTAGAGAGAATGACAAATTCATTTTGAAAAGAACCACACATATAAATTTAATATTAAAAAAAAACTAATTTCAAAACATAATACGAAATAGATTAACATATTCATTTTGTTAAAGAATCACACATATAAATTTAATAATATCAAGAGAAAACCTTGATGAAAAATATAACACAACACTGAACAAGCAGAAGAAAGAGAAACCAAGGGAGAAATCATAAGAGATATGAGAAACCCAAAATGGGCTCTATTGATCACATACCCAATTCATTATATTTATAATGAAATACATATTAAATGTTATCTTGACTATGCATAGAGTTAGCTATTACAATTAATGTTGGAATGTGCAGCTAGTGTGTTGGACGGTGCTTGGATGATATATTGTCAACTTCTTTTGGTAGGTTGGTGGAGCAATTAATATCCGCCAACACTCCCCCTTAATTTCTTCCACTAATGCTATTGCATTTATATTGTTTTCCCTTGTCATAATCACTTTAAGTTGTACGACTTACCCCTAACAAATGTAATACAAATGGTTTCTAGCTGACCAAAAACTTTGCATTTGAATGGTTTCAGCTAACCACAAACCTCACATAATAGTGGTTACAATAGACCACCAAACATCACTAATGGTTTCAAATTACCACAAACTCACATGTTGTGGAAACATTGTAAATGGTTTTAGATTACCAAAAACTCACATGATGTAGAAACATCGCAAATGGTTTTAGATTACCAAAAGCTCACATGATGGGAAAACTATCATCACTTTGTCTTTTCTCCTTCTTGACCTACATCAAACTGATTATTGAGTCCATATAAAAAGAAATTCATCTACTGAGATACATGGGCACCTAGCTGTTGTACTCGCTAGTTCTATAGGAATTCTTTTCAAATACATGGTTCATCAATACATTAAACCAAACTCTTGGGTGTCAAATATAACTGATAATGCACCCCTTACATTAATATATCCCATTAACAAACAATCACTAATAAAATCTTCATCACTCTCCTGAGCGGATATCAATTCAACAATCCTCTATTACATACCACATCTTGACAACCAACTCTAGCGCACCATCTCATTTCCTAAAGAATGCTAACTCCTAGAACTGACTTATAACACTTGACACATATATCAAATAAGAACCATGTAATAAAACATTGTTAATAGTAGCAGAATAAGCTTTCACCTTCAACTTTAGCTTCCTTCTTTCCATTGCTTTTATGTTTCTCATAGCAGTCTCTTGATTTGTTCTTTTCTTTATTCTTGCAGAAGATAACTTCAAATGGCATTGCCTGCTGGGCTACGATGCCACAACCTTAATGACAAAATACTCAATGGCTGAAACTTTTCATTTGCCAAAAAAAAAAACTTCAAGATCATTGACCTCTCCATTATCTTCAAGATCATCTCCCATTAGCTCTAATACCATGATGAAAAATATAACAAAACACTGAACAAGTAGAAGAAAGAGAAACCAAGGGAGAAATCATAAGAGATATGAGAAGCCCAAAATGGGCTCTACTAATCATAGGTCCAATCCATTATTAGTACTTGCCTTTTAAAAGGTAGAGACTATTGTTTTCATACCAATTATAAACGATTAATTCGCGAAAACAATAATATATGGTATGGTTCACCGTGTTTGGTATTTCTAATTTTGACGTCAAAACGAATTTCTCTATTTTCCTATTGGTGCGTTTGATTTTCCTAGTGCTTTTATTAGTTTTCCGAAAAAAAAAAATAGAATTCGTCATTTCTGTGCAAAACAACTTGGAATAATCAAAGTCAACATCATTTGCACGTGGTGTTATGGTGCTATTGCCGCGATTGCAAAGGCAAAGTTATGACATACAGTGGTTGATTACATATTGCTTTTAACGCCTCAATCCATTATAATCTCTGGCATTATGTGGGCTTTGACTTGTGGAACAAGTATAAAACCTACATATTTAATAATAAAAAATGTTTTCATTGTTCTCTATTACATTTTTCACGTCAACCTCTATTCTACCATTTCTGCTGGAATAGTTATGACTTAGATTTAGATGTTTTTTTGGGTTAATATCACACCTCATACTATTTCTTTATTCCTCATCAATATTTATTTGTTAATATCACAAAACACTCGAAACAATTTTTAAATAAAATAAACTTGTCATCTATGGGCATCATAAAATTATAAAATAGTAGCACCAGACCATTAGCAATTACAGGTATTTCTAGGTAATTAAAAAATTATATATGCAATATGAATTCTGCTCTTTCTATCATCTCACAAAAATTTGATTTTATCTCTCAAATATTTTAGATTTAAGAATTAATATATGGTATTATACTATTATTTTTAATACACTGTTTCTTTTAATTGTAAATGTTGATGATAATTTAATATTTATTTTTCAAAATATGATAAAAAATAATTTATTTTTATTTTTAAAATATTTATATTCTAATTATTTTGTTGAATTGCTAAATTTGCTATTTCCTTTTTTAAATATGATGAAAATATTTAATATTTATTTTATAAATATTTTTGTTTAATAGTAAGTGTATATAATTTAAATATTTGATATTTAGAAATTATTTTATATTTTATTGAACATAATAATAATTATTGTTAAAAGTGTGTAATATGCAAATTAAAATTTTAGAAATTATAATTCAATAATATATTTCAAATTCATATAGAAAATGAATAAAAAAATTTAAAACATAAACATAAGAATATTCTATTGAAATTATTATATTATTTCACAATATATACACATATCTATATATATTCATTGAGTTTAATTTTTAAAATAATTTAATTTTATATACTCATCTTTGTATAGTAAAAATTAGATAACAACTTGATATTATAATATGTAAATCTTGTTGTATCAAAATAATAATAATAATATTTAAAAATAAATATATTATGTTCTAAAGTTGTATTTTTTGGCACCTACTCTATACAAATTAGTCATTCTAACATTTATTTTTTCTATTAAACACAATAGGCTGGGACTCATGCACTAACAGAGCTCTTGTATTTATAATGAAATATATATTAAATGTTATCTTGACTATGCATAGAATTGGCTATTATAATTTCTTGTATTTATAATGAAATATATACTAGCAGTCGCATGCTTTTGTGCATGCAACGAGGAGCCGATGGGATTTTATTTTTTAAAGATTAAATAAATTTATGATGAAAATGTTACGTAACAAATTGAAAAAAATGAAATAAAAGCATAACAATTATTTAAAATTTATCATATTTTCCTTTGTTTTCTTATTCTTTAAACATAAACTATCTTAAACACTTCACATTTTGTAGAAATAGAGGGAAAATTAGAAACTTAGGAAGAAGAAAGAAAATTTAGAATAAGATTGATAATGTAATAGGAAACTTAATTTTCTAAAAATGAAATTTTTATCATCAGAAAATCCTAAATAATCTTATTAAGAAAAAAGAGTAATTTAGACTAAAAACTAAAAAATAAGAAACTTTCCTCAACATTGATAATACAAGGAAACTTCAATGTTTTAAAATAATTTTTTGACATCATCAAAAATCATAAATAATCTTTTTAAGATAAAACAATAATTTAGACTACAGAATAAATTTATAGACTATCAAACAAAATTACATTAAGACATTTTTACTAAAAAAAATTCACATAAATTTATTACCTTTACAATTTCCTATTTTCAATATTTTATTATCTTAAAAATAGAAATTTATGTAATAGTTAGATTAGTCGGTTTCCTTTTTATCTAAGTTTTGAAGAAATATGCTACTAATGGTAATCTAATTTTTATTGTTAAAATATATTAAATGTAATAAAATGGTATTACAACTATGGGGTAATTTTTATTTAAGATAACTATTTCATTATATATTCTTTTCTTTTCAAATTGTACACTAATACATAAACCATTCTTTTAAAACTCTATACCTTATAAATTAGCACCATTTAATTTGAATGAACATATGCACAAAGGACATAATACTTAGAGTTCACAAGATCGAAGAAAATGTACAAATTAATTCATAGAACGAAGTTGTGTATAGCATTCAAAGGAATTATAGTTGAAAGATTCAAGGCCATTTTTTTGTGGGAAATTTATCATAACAATTGAGATAAACATAATTTCATAAAGAAGAGAAAGCAAGCGGTTAAACTTAATAAAAATCTTGTTTCCTTTATTAAAAATACGCTTTTATCCACTTTACATCCATAGACTTTTCATGTTTTGCAGGCTTTTCTATCTGATCTCTCACCGATTATCTAGTAATTTTCAATTTAGTTTTTATTTATTCCAGTGAGTACTAAAGAAGTGATACACAATTCCGATAGAAAATAAGAAACATATCAGAAATAATTTAGTAGTATGCATTTTACATTTTTTCTAAACATATTATATAAATAGAGGAAAATTACAAACTTGCAAAGAAAACCAAAAAATTGGAAATATTTTCTAGGATTGATAATACTAAAAGAAAATTTAAATTTTTAAAAATGAATTTTATCATCTTTAAAATAGACGAAGTCTTACAATATTTCCTTTCAAAAACTAAATTTCTTAATAAAGAATTTCAATATGTAATATAACTTAAATAATGATTTCAACATCTATATCAAGTTCAATGAATAAATATTTAAATATTTGAAAATATGAAATATAATACAATATTTTTATCAATGTTATAAATAAACATATGAACATCTAAATAGAAGAACATTAAAATCAATAAATAGATAATTATATATACAAAATCTAATCAGATAATAAAATTTTAGATAATTATATATACAAAATCTAATCAGATAATAAAATTTACTTGTTTAAAAAAAAAATTTAATCAAAATAATATAATAGTCCTAAAGGCTCAATTTAATTGGAACCCTTATAAAATTAGATCCAAAACAAATTTAAACTTAAAAATGTAACAAACTCAAAACTATCCTTCAAATATGTTATACAACTACAAAACTTCTTGGTCCTCTTCAAGAATATAGTCATTTTGTATGCTATATTTCTGACAAATATGAATCATTTTTTGGTCTTTACATGCAACAATGTCCTCTCTCAAAATTTGATATCACAAATTGAGAATACTCAGAATGTGAAGGTAATTAGATGCCTGAACAAAACAACTATTTCATAAATAATGTAAGGGAAAAACAAGAAAGGCAACAAATAATCAAAATGCTGGGATCAGTCATTTGGGAACGAACATTTGGGATTCAATATATTATTTTCTATATTAGACAATAAGTGCATAAAATTTATCAAAAATATTTGCCAGCCTTATGGGATCCTCAATACAACCTTTATCCCTTCTATGGAAAGATTCCCTTTTAATTACGAAATATTAGGCTTTGATTTTTGCATGCTTATTTTAATTGATTTAGTAAACAAAGTAAAACATTAAAGGAAAGTATGGAAATAATAATATTTCAATTTTAGAAATTTTCTAAAACAATTGGTTTTAAGTATATCATCGAAAAATCAATGAAAAAGTTTAAAAATCGGTGAATCTTACAACATTTCCGTCAGAAATACAAATTTTTGGAAGCAAAGCTCCCACAATAAGCCTATCAGCATAATTAAATGTAATCTTGACTATGCATAAAATTGACTATTACAATTAATGCTGGATGGTGGAACTGGTGTGTTGGACGGTGCTTAGACAGCATATTGTCATCTACTTTTCCGGAGATTGGTGGAGAAATTAATATGGGTTGGTGGAGAAATTAATATCCGCCAACAAACCTCCTCCATAGATGCAATACAAAATAGATTACAACTCAGATTTAAAAAATAATATTACCTAAAATAGATTACAAATTTTCAACTCATCGTCGCTCTCCAAAAACAATCAAATTTGTACAACATTCATTGACCGCACTCTTTGTCGACATTTTTTTTAATGTGTTTTTTATAATTTGATATCTATTTTCTCTCACATTCATCTAGATTGGTTAGTTCAAACTAAAATACTAGGTTCTAAGCGGCCCTGCATTGAAGAAAAAATGGCGGACGAGGTTAAGCAGACTGTAAAGCGAGTTTGTGTGACGGGAGCGGCGGGATACATCGGATCATGGCTGGTGAAAAATCTTCTGGAAAAGGGTTACACAGTGAACGCCACTCTCAGAGATCCAGGTACCTTTTATCTTTACCCTGAAGCCTCTGTTTTTTTCAGATCTGCCTGATCCTAAACCCTTATCTTTAAATAAAGTGTTTCAAGGATTATATTTTGAGAAAAATTATGTGTAGGGTTTAAATAGAGACTGTTATTTTAAAAAAATTAGATGGATTTTTACCAATAAATTGCAGGAGACGAGAGAAAATGTCGGCCTTTGTTAGATCTGGCAGGTGCAGAGAAAAGGCTTAAGCTCTTCCAAGCTGATCTGCTGAAAGAGGAAAGTTTTGACTCTGCAGTGGATGGTTGTGAAGGAGTTTTCCATGTAGCCAGTCCTATGAGTGCCCATCCCTCACCTGTAAGTAGTGTATTTTAAAATCACAAGCGAATTGCTGAAGAAAATGACAAACTTGGATGAGTTTTATGTCAACTTTTTTCTGATAAAATTTCTGTAAAAATGTTTTTAGTTTTAATGTAAATAATAATTGTTTATGATGATTCCTGAAAATTTAACTGTTAGATCTATTTTTACTCGCACAACTGAAAATCCCTGACAATTAAAGTGTCAGATCTATTTGTACTCATAAAATTAAAAATTACTGTTCATTCTTTGAATATTGAACACTCTTTAAGTGTTTAAATTGAATAGTTTTTAAAATTTGATTTTTAAACACTTTTAAGTGTTTAAATTCAGTTGTTTTTCATATCTATCACAAATATAAATTGTTGCTATAAAACTGATGATGAGATGCAGGAAGATTACATTGTGCCTGCTGTAAATGGTGTACTTAATGTGCTGAAAGCATGCACAAGAGCTGAAACTGTCAGAAGAGTGGTTTTTACTTCGTCTGCCGCTGCTATTTGTCCATTGAATGACAAAGGGGAATTAGCACATTCATGCATTGACGAGTCATGTTGGAGCCCTCTGGATTACCTTAAATCTCAAGCAAATGGTATGGCTTGGTATATGACTGCAAAGACATTAGCAGAACAGGAAGCCCTTAATTATGGTGCCAAATACAATCTTGAGGTCATAACAGTGCAACCAACTTTTGTCGTTGGACCTTGGTTTACAAACACACATGAGTTGACATCCTTCCAAGTGATATCTGCCTTAATTGGAGGTATACATAAGTACATATTCTTTTCAAGTGTTATCTATCTAAATTGGAGGTGTAAATAAATATGAAGTGGTACAAAACACTTCTGATTCTTTTAACATTCTCATATTGTAATTTTTTGTTCTAACATTCTCATATTGAAATATTTTGTGCAGAAAATGACATGTTTTATGGAGTATTAAAGTACACTCAATTTTTATTCGGTTCTATAGGAATAGTTCATATTGAGGATGTATCCAATGTTCATATACTTTTGATGGAACATCCTAGTGCACAAGGCCGCCATGTTTGCTCTGTTGATTCTGCAACAATCAAGTCTCTTCAAGATTTTCTTGCTAAGAAGTTGAAGACGTCATTTAAGTATGTAAATAATTTGATTGATTTTTAACTGTTTATTAGTCTAGATTAGATGAACATCAATAACATGTTTCTTGTATGTTTGTTTTAGGTTTCATGAGGAGGATTTAGATAACAAATATATACCATTTTCTTCAAAAAAATTATTGGATATGGGCTTCTCCTACAAGTATAGTTTGGAACAAGCTCTTGAAGATGGTATAGAATGTGCCAGGAAAAATAAGCTTTTGAATTAATACCTCCAAGGAAGGCCCAATGCTTCACTTCTTGAAGATTGCCTAGAAGCAATGAGTGCTAAGTATGTATCATTTATTCTAATGAGAGATGAGTTCTTGTGAACCACTACTTATTAGTATTAGTAATTATTAAATGATTTTATATTGTGAAGTAATACAATAATAATTTTGATTCATTATCACATTTTTGTGTTTTTTGGATTAAGATGAAAATAGTTTTTAAGAGGACCCGAAACCTAGTACAAATAATCGTGAGATGGAACATTAAGATTCTCCATTACAAACAATAGACCAACTAGGGCCAAAACTAACAAAACAAAGATAAGATGGGTTGCTTCCAAAGAAGTAGTGAAAACCCAACAACCCAAAAACCCCACTAAGGGTTACATTTTAACCCCTATATTATGGGACCTTAGGGTCATATCAAATTCTTTTGGCACACACTTAGAGTGTTTACCCTTCACAAAAATCCATTGATCTTCAACCTTGGCAGCAACATCCTACTAGCATGAAAAATCAAGGCCATGAGAGCCATCATCCCCCAAAGAAGATGCAAGAGACAATTACTGTCCAAATCATGGCCATAAGAGCCATCATCCTACATTGATATGCAACTTAGAACAGATTGGAACAACATCTATTAAAGAAACATTACTAGTAGACACAATCAAATCTTTACCAACATTCCCATCTTCGAACAACATAATACCTACAGACCCAGCAGAAGGCAAAGTTGCAACAAAACATGAAGGAACGTAGTTAGCAAGAGAAAAACTACTCATTGACACAACAGGGGCACTACAAGTAGTCTCACTTGTAACAACCAATTAGCACTAGCCAAAGGTAAACTAACAGCAACATGGTTCTTAGAATCATGAGAGACAATTTGAGAAAATCTTTTCTTAGAGACAATATAATGTTCAGTAGAAATGCTCTTCTACCAAGTAGCAAACTTTTTTGTCTTAACCTTATCCCACATTGGGTTGCAACATGCCCAATTTTAAAGCATTTCCTACATCTAAAAGGAATGTATTCATAGTCCAATGATTGAACCCAAGAACCCTTAGAATGCTCAAGCTTAACCATATTTGGAAGCCCCTTAGAAATGTCCATCACAAGCAAGATTCAAGCATAGGTGGAATGCATAATATGAGTAGACCATCATCAACCATAAAAAAAAGTCACCAAGAGCTTTTCCCACTACTTCAAATAGGGAATCAACCTAGAAAGATGAAGAGGAAGATTGGGAAGCCTCACCAAAATCATAGTCTTGTTAAAGGTTTCAGTAAAAGGGGAGAACTCAGGGTGCCATGACTTAGTCATGAGCACAAAACGGTCCTCCCAAGTAAAGTAAGGATCACTTAGAACCAAATTTAAATCCTCAACCAAAATAAGCTTGGCAACAAAGAAACCCTTGGCCAAGGGGAAGATGTGAACAATACTAGATAAAATAGGCTCCTAGTGGGTAGAAATCCACTTGCGTAAGTCAGGGAGGCTTGTCTAGAAACCCCTGAAGCAACATAACCTTTGATAAAAAAACTCAGAAGACATACTCAATATCAAGTAATACTTCTTCATTAAGTAAGACTCAAAGAGGGTTAGAAAGGGTTAGAAACATCTCGGTCCGTCACCCTTAAACCTGAAGTACCATCCAACCTATTTGAAGGGGGGTCAAAAAAACCCTCGTTCAAACTAGCCCTAGAGGTATCTCCAAAAGGCAAGGACCCAGATAGTGCACCTGAAGTCGCATGATAACCAATAGGCATAGGAAGCACATGAACCACCGCTAAATCTTTTCTAGTAGTTGCAGGATGACCAATAGAGGTAGGATGGCCAAAAGACATAGGAAGATCACTAGACACCACCAACCCATCAGTAACTATAGGAGAGGATACAACACCCACATCCACAGTGTTAACCACATTTTGAACTTGGTTCTATTATTTTTATTGAGTTTTTGAAAAGAGTCTTAAGTATGGATATTGAACCTTGAACCTTGAACCTTGAACCTTAAACCTACCGGTTAAAGAATTAAAAGTTCAAGAAACTCATAATTGCTTTTCTAAATTGTCAGGAAACCTTTTTCTTTAGTATTGTTTTTGTCAAGTTCGAACCTTGAACCAATGGGGTTCAAAGTTCAAAGTTCATTGGTTCATTGTTTAACATTTCCAAACCCAACAAAAAGAGTTGTGCTTAGTGATGGATCCCAATGCTCTGTCGAACTTGAACCTTGAACCACTCAAGGTTAGTTCAAGTTTAGGATCTTATCTGTCAAAATTTTGTTACTCTATCTTTGTTATGCATCTTCATGAGCACCTTATCCTAACATTCTATGATAGGGTGAACTTGAATCGTGAACTAATTTTGTCATGGTTCAAAGGTTCAAAGTTTGTGAGCCTAATAATTGCCTGCCTATATATATATATGTGGCAGTCCAAAGATATCCAATCTTTTTGAAAGCAATGAAAAGACATGAAATTAATATCAATTGGTGAAGGCAGCGACGCTATAAAAGTCCAGAATGTGCAAAAGTGAAAAGCACTCGTTAATGAGAGATTCTGATAGATCAATACTTTTCCCGATCATTTAGTGTGCATTTCCTCTAGGTATGTAGTACCATAAAACCCCTCATTTATGATAAAAACCAAAGTTTTGAGAACTAGCAATTTTGGTGTGTCTGTCTAAAACAGAGGAGAATAACAAGTTTTGTCTATGTTAGGAATTCACCATTTTTGCCTACATTCTCTTCTTTGTTTCTTTTCATAATTTCAAAAAGGGTTGTCTGATTTCCTTTTGTTTCTTGCCTATTATTTTGGGTGTGAACTTGTATCTTCATGGCCTCCTCACACCCCAAATTGCTCAAAGAGAAGAAACCCACCCCATTGACAAGATTTTTGCTAGAGTTAGGAGACACAACCCTTGTAGATGAAGAAATTGAAAAGGTGGTGGGAAGGTTTAAGAATGTGCACCTAGGTTTGATGGTCGAACACATGTTTGAAAGTGGCCTTATTCAAGCTACTGGTTTTCCCAAAGCTATATCATGTCCCAAGCTTGTATTATAACACAAAGACAAATATTATGTAGTTGAGAGATGTATTCAAAATCTTAATGGTGAAACTCTAGTGTATGTGAACCATGTTACCCTCATGGGAGCCCTAAGAATTCCATCCCAAGAAATATATCAAGATTGGACTATCTGCCTATCTTACTCCCAAATCATCATCAATTCCAAGGATTATAACATCGTCATTGCTAAGAACTAGTTGTTAAAAACTAAAAAAGGGGGTTCTCATCTATCCAAGCCTCTTACCAGAGAACATATGATGCCATAAATTAGGGATGTGATCATTCTTCTAAACTGGGTGAAAGAAAATCAACACGCCTTTTTGGTGGGAAAATTAGATGTATTTCCTAATCCAAGATATGCTTGAAAAAGGTAAATATACAAGATAAAGTTGAAATCATTGCACACAAACTACATGAAGAGCTTTCTTAGGTCACTGGAACTTTAGGATTCTATATGTCATCTTATCTCTTCTATGTTCTATCTTTTTATAGACAATGGGAAGTTTTTCCCCATGAAATATGGGTTGATAATATGGTCATTTATGATTTCTATCTTGAACTTCAAGGCAATGAAAATAAGAGACTATTAAAAGAGGTCATGTTATTGATTACAATTTATGGTAGCTACTTCATATAGTTCCCCAAATTTACCTATTTGAGAATTGGAGGTTTCATAGGTTAGCCTTTGAAGTTACCTAGATTATGTTTGGAAAATATGCTCTGATTGAAGTATGTCATCAAGTAGCTGAAGTTGACCACAGTTGCAAGGATAGAAAGGTTCAAGATACATTTTCCCTATTGAACTAGGTCATTACTATTGAAAAAGCATTCAGGATGCTCTATGCCTCAAAGAAGAGCTAAAAACCATGAATCTGCAACTGTATTCTTCCTAACCTAATTTTGATAGCTAGAACTTTTCTAGTTCCCATTTTTGAATTGTGCCCTTCAATTGTTCATGAACCCCATGTTGAAGATTATTAGGTGGACTATGATGATGATCTGGTAGTAAGGAAGAGGTTTTGGTCCCAGTTCACAATCAAACAAATTTTAGAGTTCAGACTTCTATTGAAGGACTCAGGAATTGAAGAAGCAAAAGGTGAAGAGGCCCTAGACCTTGTGTTCATAGAATAAATTTAAATGTTTCCTATGCTTGAACTAGATTGGAATAGGCTAGAAGAGGAAGATCTCCATGTTATAATCTTTTATGTGATAAAAAAAACTAAGGCTTGTCTTAAGATGAAAAAGAAGATAAGGCTGAAAAATGCAAAGCATCCCTTACAAATGGCCTCAACTAGTTCTAGTTCAGCTAGATCACATTCTAGTACTGACAAGGTTGCACCCCGTTCCCCAACGGTGAACAAGTTTTGGAAGAAGAAGTTGAACACCATATAAGAGAACCAGTTCAAGTTCAAATTGAGGCACCTTAGAGGATCACTCACTCTCCAAGTGAAAAAGGGAAAAAGAAAAAGGAAGTTGTAGTGATCCTAGCAAAGGAAAACAAAAAGTATAGTCCACTACAGAAAGCCCTATGAAGGTGTCAGATCAAATGGATCAAAATCAAAAGGAAGATGATGGGTTTAGTGCCCGTAATATAGGGGCACTAGTGATTGGTACCCCTATGGTGCCCTAAAGCTCTCAAACCTAGGGTAATGTTTCTACTCCCAATTGGTTTGATCTTGTCAATAAAAAGAGAACCATAGTGTCGGTTACTTTCCTAGTATAGGATATGGTGGGAAAATACCTTGGCAAGACCCCTAAAAGTAAGAATCCAAAGGTTGAAGCTATGCTAGATGTAGATGATAAGACATGACCACCAATGAAAAAGGTCAGGAATAAGTTTGACCACAAGACTTTATAATGGAAGAGACTAATCTCAAGATGACAACCAAGGTTATGGACATGAATATTTTCAATGCTAGCAATAAGAAGATTGAGCACATAATTTGTAAGGTTTGGAAAGACAAGAAAAAAATGAAAAAAAAAATACAACAGATGGAATAATATATCCATGTCCTTCAAACCCTGATGCACTAGTCATACCACATAATACTTTAGTGATAGATTTCACTTCTCCCACCAACCAAAAATTTATTGACCAGGTTAAAGGTATAGATTTTTTGCCAAGGTTTTTAATGACTAGGTCGATACTATATTGACTAATGGGATAAACTACATCTTTGAGTTCGCCGAAACTAAGGCATGGGTAGCTAAGATGGTAACAAAACTAGAATCTAAATTGAATGTGTAGTAGGATGAGAAAGTGAAATGGGATGAACACATCCTCTAAAAAATAGAAGTTAAAACTTATGACACTGCCAAATGTACCTGAGGTTGTCGTGGATGTTGATTTCTTGCTCATTGCAAAAGCTAATCTAGAATGGAGGAATATGACCATTGAGCAAGGCCTAGAAGAAGTTTCATAGCTACTAACGGAGATGGAATGCCTCAAGAAAATCCTAGATAATGACATCAAGTGCATTGATGTCAAGATTATGGAAAATAAAGACAAACTTGACAGGGGAACCCGAGAAGTGTTGGTGTTCTTCCAAGATAGAATCAAGATAATGAAGGAAATCTGAGAATTAATACTGAAATACTATGCCATCATCACCCATGCAAACTCTATGATGATTTTGTGCAGGGATCATTTGGAAGCACATGGAAAGAAAATGAATCATTTTGACAAGGTCAAGTGGTTGGTCAGTATAATGACTCTGTATCTAAGGATTGGGCATCCTCCTTATAATGACTTTGCATCTAATCAATGCCAAGTAATGTACTACAATAACACACTGAACTCATTAAATTATCGATGAGGAACGTAAAGTTGAAACAATGTCAACAAAGTATATGCTCTAATTCATCTGATATGTCATTATAACTTTGCAAAAAAATGTTGAAGGAAATACTAAGCTAGGGAGTGAAATAGTTATCTAACCTAGTAATTAGAAATAAGGCTAGAAGCATGAAACTAAACTATTTACTTATGCTATAGGAAACAACCAATAGTTCTATTGCCATAAGGATGCAAGAGCAATAGAGTTTTGAAATGCCTTTATTCTATGGAAACAAAAGACTGATTCCTACCTAACTATGAACTAAGTTCACCTCTCATGTGGGCCCCCATGGAAGAATGAATAAACAACAACTCAAAGATCAAGAAATGTAAATATCACTGCATTCATAAGAAACACATAATTACATATTGCAGCAACATAATTGTATTTATCACTACTACTGAATTACAAGAAAGTTTCTCATAGATAGCAAATCAGGAATCTCAACTCCATCTTATTTATAACATTGACAGAAAACAGAACTCCTAAAATATAGGATCCTCCAATATTAGGAATATGACAAGATTGAAAACACACAACATCGTTTAATACAGGAATAAGTTGCTCTCCATTTGCACATGAAATTAGGAGTTCATGCCTTCTAGACCCACTTCATAATGATTGACAACCACTTTGACTAGGCCCATAACAATAAATAATAACTAAAAGGTCATGGGATCATTATGAACTCAAAATAGTCAACCATTTCCTTATCAACACTTTGTCTTCTGATGTTGACTTATTCTTCCATTGCTCACTCACCATTGTCCTGCAAAATATTAGCGTGCATATACAAAAATCATCATAGATACCCAAGATAAAATTTATAATAAGTTTTCTCATATTATCTTTTCTCTTATCACATGGCTATAAGAAGAACTACCCAATCAATGCAAGATAGAAAGATACATGTCATTCTATGTAACCATATAATATATATAGCATATTCATCCAATCTTAGAGATGTCAAAGTGCACATGTATAATAGTGTAACTATAAGTAGTCCAAACAAGTTCATCAAAAACTCATAAAGTTCTCAAGTCTTAACCATCAAAACATATAAAAATATGAACCAAATAGGCCTTAAATAGGCCTCCTCATTTCCTCCAACTTTTATTTTTGTTGGTCCTCTAGCAAACATGAAGTTCTTTACCCTAGCCGACATTCTATAGTCTACAATTTTTTTTTGTCTTGTACCTCCTACAAAGCTCCAGTAAAAGCCCTTTGTGTCTTTATTTTCCCATATTATTAGTTCCTCTTCCATATCATAATCATTTAGATTTGCAACATTAGTCATCAACATGGGTGGTTGGAAGGTAAGAAGAGTACATGAACTCTACTAAACCCTGCCTAACATTATGTACCAAGGAGATCTTTTGTTAGCCAAAATGAAGTTAAGGGGTGAATGTGGCTCTTTGTTCATGAGATCCTCTGTCATACTATCCCATCACCACTGTATTTCTTTCATAGCCTCAAGTGGCTCTATCTCAGCTATTTTATCATACCCATCAAATGTTGCATCTATGAGGGGACAAATTACATGACTTCTTGTATCTGATGGGGTAATTTTTAACCAATTATAATAGTAGGTCTTATGATCTATAGCTTCAGGCCTAAGGTACAAGGGAATTTCTTCATCTAATTCCCTATAAGATGTAGCCTGTACTTCCCTATTGATTTCATTTTGGATCCATGACATTAGGGCTCTTAATTGAATATCCCTAACATACAAAAAGGGATTCCATTCTCTATTGTCAGGTACTACAAGGTTATGAAGGAAAAACTCACACAAAAAATTTTGTATTGCTACCAGAAAACTATGGAAAGCTTGTGAAAACTCAAGGGGTTCAACCAAGGATGAAGAGTTTCCCCTCATTACACAAGTCATCTGATAATTCAAAAATTGTTCTCTCGGGAATAATGCATAAATGGGAGATGGAGAACAAAAACTCATAAGTTCATGATTCATTGAGGTTACCTTGATAAGCTTGGTTTGTAGCTGCCCTACTTCTTCCTCCTTTTCCAAAAGATCCTAATAATCACTATCGATAACTTGATTCAACCTTTTCTATTGTTGCTTCCATTATTCTCGTTCCAAAATCAACTGATTGAATAACCGAGAGATAACAGAGAGTAATGACATAGAATAAGAGGCACCTAACTGGGTATTCATGCTAAGGTCTCCTCTTGCTGTATTTGGAACAACAACTTCATTTTTAACTAGAATTTCAACCTCTAAAGGGTGTGTCTCCTCTACTCTAATCTTCTTAGGTTTGTCAAACTTCTAAGCAACAAAGGCCATTGCATCTAAACCTTGTTTAAGTATTTGTTCCACCATTTCATTCATGAATTTCATGTCTATAATCACCTAAAAAATTTCATTTAGACTATTAGCCCCCTTCTTAGCATTTTGGCTAAATTAATTAAATCATTTGCCTAGAACAAATTGCTAAAAAATCAATTAATTTGATTATAACATATAGTTTGATTGTACTATCCTAAGTTCATTATTTGATTAAAAGAACATGTCCCCTTTTAATTGAATAAAACACCCCCTTCTTCTAACCCACTTAATGTGCACACATAAAGTCCTTTTTCTATTTTCAAATTAAAAGAAAAGGTTTTTGTTTCACATGCAAAGTCAACTCTTTTCTTATTGGTTGGCTTCCTCTTGCGCATTGATCATGCCAAATTCAACTTGCACCCTTGATCCTTCATCCCTTGATCTTGATCTCCACCATTTGTATGCCTTTAAAAGAAAGAGCTCTCCCCTTCTCGAACGATCCACACTCTTGAGTATTGTTATATCTTCTTGAGTATTGTTAAGCTGCACGTTTTCTAACATATTTCTTAATGGAGACAGAAGCCAAGAACAGAATGGACACAATAGGAAAGGGAAAACTTTATTAACTATGAAAATATGCTAATACACTCAGTGTAGGGAGAATAGACTCCAAAACATGTCCTATGGGCTTACAATAGTATAAATCTGGAGATAATTTCTTCTTCCAGTACCTTCTCTCAAACTCCACTCTGAACTGCCTTTTACAATGCCAAAAATGTTCTTAAATAGTCCCCAAAGGGTTAAGGATTATGAATAAATTCTAGAAAGTGCTAGTTGGCATCCACCGCCAAAATGGAAGGCTCTAGAAGTCGCTTTAGAAGTCGGTGCAAAATTAGAAGAATCCAGAAAAGGTAGCCGAACTTTCGGGAGGCATAACTTTTGAACTGTAGCTCCGATTGACGAACCGTTTACATTTTTGGAAAGATCTCGGAGTGCTCTATAGCCCTATGGACTAGCCTCGCTCGTACCCCATTTTTCAAGCCTGTACGAGGTCATTTAGTGCCTCAAACTTGACTTTGAAGCATTCTTAGGAGGTCTCCAGAAACTGAAAAACTGCGATAACTTTCAAACCATGCAGCCTTTTGACCTGATTATTTTTCTGGAATGTTCTAAATTACAATTTTAATCACCCTTCCAATTTACACTTTCTAACTCACCATAATTATGGCTCAATTACATAGTCCTATTTTTTGGCATTTACACGTATCCCGAGGTGCTTAAAACTCTAACCCAAAACACTAATAGTGGAACGGTGAGAGTTGGAACATTTATTTGACCCAAATGGGTATCCAGAAATGAAAACACATGAAACAAAAACTATGTCTAGGTATATTTTTTGGGTGACATAGGATTGCCCTTATACCTCTGGATGCTCCTGCATCATTTCTTTGGAGCTTTGTGAAAAACTTCTCATTCCTTGTCTCATTCTCTCATCACCATTGCATATTAGCTCATAATCATATTGAATGGTAGTTTATTTTCTTTTTCTATAGCTTAAATCATATAGTATAACTAGGATGGCTATTGTAACACTCTCATTTGCGTAATCTAGTTGCATTGTGCATCTTATGCTAGTTTAGTTCATATTTGCATTACATTTTGAGAGTTTTCTAAGACATTGGAATTCTTGCTCTTGTCTCAAAGAACCTCCCATTACATGTTTTACTAGCAAGGGTTGTGTTTCAAAGACTCAGCTGAGAGCTATTTGCATTGCTCTAAACACCTTTGCACTCCATGGATAGGGAGCTCTAAGCCAATATCCAAGCATACCAACTCATGGGATCACTTGGATAGAAAGATTTCGAGTGGTGCATTTTATAGTGTACATTTTTTGGTGTCTAATTGAGATCGAAATCAAAAGATGGATGATCAAGGGTGGAAGTTGAAAGTGGGAGTGATCCATGTGCACAAGCATTTCCACCAATGGTGATGAAGAGTTGACTTTTGCACCTCCATGTGAGACAAATAGTCTTTTTCTTTTATTTTTAAATTAGGGAAAGTGCTTTATGTGTGCCTATTGAGTGGGTTAGAAGAATGGGGTGCTTTATGTAATTAAAAGGGACATGTTATTTTAATCAAATAATGAACTTAGGACTATATAGTCAAACTATAATTTATAATCAAATTAATTGATTTTTAGCAATTTGGTCTAGGTAAATGATTAATTAATTTAGCCAAAATGTTGAGAAAGGAGGCTAAGAGTCTAGATGAAAATTTTTAGGTGATTACATTTTCCCCTCTTTGACTTATGTGTGATCAATCTAGGAACACATGACGCCAAAGAATATAGAATCCAAGTAGGCAAAAAATGAATATAGAGATTTGATTCTAAAGAAAAAAAATGCAAAAAGAGATAGCAAGGCTTGAATGTACAACCTAATAGCGATAGTACTAAACACTAGGGAAGAGACGATGTCATAACTCAAGAAGAATGCTAACCCCAAGCAGAGTAGATAGACCAAGAGCATGTGAAAAGATCAAACATATGTTCCTAAGAAATAGATAGTTGTAGCAAGAAATGATAGAGTAGTTATGCCTCCTCAGGATCGCAATCAAAATGAGGCAAGGGGAATGCAAAAATAAGCCAACTATGAGAAAATTGAGATATAACAATGTCCAAGATGGAAAACATGAGATTAGAACCAAAGAGTGACCATAAGAAAATGATAGAATGCCTCAGTTTGACCAGAGTTGACCAAGAAGGATTAAAAAGGTCAAATCAAGTAGAGAAAAATGTGAAGTGAAGTAGATATGAAGTGTAGAAATGGAGAAATGAAGATGCCCCAACAAAGATTTGAAGATCAGACCTCAAAAGGTCAGCTAATTGCATAGAAGAAGGTAGAATTTTAAAATGTAATTTTTACTATCAAGATGAACTCGAATTTTGATTTCGATCCCAAAAATGAATCAAGGATGTTGAAATGAGACAAGAGGCTCAAACATATGCTCTTGATAAATAGATAGGTGTAGTAGGTGATGATAGAGTATTTCTGCCCCTTAGGATCGAATTTGGAATAAGGTAAGGGGAATGCAGAAATAAGCCAAATATGAGCAAATTGAGATATAGTAAAGTCCATGATGATAGATATATGATTAGAACCAAAGAGTTACCATTAAGGAATGAGAACACCCCAGTTTGACCAAAGTTGACCGTGAAGGATAAAGTATGAAAATTAGGTAAAATCGAGTAGAAAGGTGATTTTAGAGGTGAAAGCTATGAATTGAAGTAGATATGAAGTGTAGAAATGGTGAAGACATGGAGAAAAAAAGATGCCCCAATGAAGATTCAAAAATTAGACCTCAAAAGGTCAGCTAACTGCATAGGAGAAGGTAGAATTTTGAAATGTGATTTTGACTATCAAGATGAAATCAAATTTTGATTTTGATCATAAAAATAAATTCAAGACGTTGACATGAGGCAAGAGGTTCAAGAGAGTAGATAAATGTGATGATAAGTGTAACGCCCCGCCAAGGGATCCAAAAGAATTAACCTAAAGTTTCACTAAGTTTGCTAAACATTTTTTTTTTTAAAAGTAAGAATGTATAACATACACATCAAACACATAGTAGCAGAAGCAATAACATGTAATCATCGACAAACATACATTGCAAGTTACATTTCTTAAAGATCCCAAGACGTTGAGTCACGTCTAAACTTAATTAAATCTAAGTCTAACAACTATCACATACATATGAAAGAATAATCAGAAAGTCCCATGTCCATAATATACATTTGTTCCAAATGCCTCTCGGCAAATTAATTCGGAACGCTCAATCATCCACTGTACAAGTCACAGGGTATGAAAGGCTTAAAAGAATATACATATGTAAAAATAGAAATACATCAACCTCCATGAATCCATGATACAAAGTACAGTAAAGATATATACAAAACTATTCACCATACTTGATACGTCCATACATCCATAATGATAAAACATCTAACATAAAATCTAACCATCCATCATAATAATCCAAGGACATAGTGAAGGTAAATGCCAATCACGAAAACTCTAGCCACGATGACCACGAAATGGATCTCAATGGTAAGAGTAAAAGCACTACCACCCGACCGCGTGGAACCTAAATGGTCCACTCCCACCGCGCTGAGGAGATAGTCTCAAGTCTCAAATAGGATAACGAAACCTATAATCATAAATACTCTCTAAGTCCAGGAAATCCTATAAGTATGCTAACTCAAGGGTTCTTAAAAAGATCGACATCTAAATCCCAGAGGTACCACAAGACACATAGGAAACCTAATATGCAAGCGGGAAAGTGTCATCGCAAAAGTCATGTAGAAGTTACCCGAGCAATCCCTTAGGAATCCCGGGTCCATACTGATCCTGCGGCCACTAGTATCCTCTCGTACTGACGAGGCCTACTATGGAATGCAAGGTCGTAACCAAGCGTTCTCTCCACCCCATCCTAGTCTGTACTAGCACTCAAGGCATGGGAGAGAACATACAATTATCTTGTTAGGTTCATTTTCTCTCATTTAGTGTAAATGTTTTCACTTATTAAAAACGACTTACAATGGGTTTCTCAAGGCAGCCTCTTAGGGCTCCAACCCCCATTGCAAGCCACTTCCCGACTCTACACATAGATAACCTACCGTAGGCTCATGAAATCATAAATCAAAGAATCATAATAAAACCACCTCAGTCCTATACAAGCAACTGGAAAAACATCATAAAAGATAATCCACAAAATTACATCAGTTCTTCATGAGCAACAGATAATATCAATTAGTAATCATATGATCACGACAGTTCTCTATCAGCAACTGAAGGCATCAATGATAAATCACAAAATCCAATGGTTCTCCAATGAGCAACTAGAAAGTATCCCAATAGTAAATTACAATACTGATCGAAGACTCCAAAAATGGTCAAGTCAACACCTGACATCATCAAGAACATAACAAACACTTCAGTCCTTTCAAGCGATCGAAAAGCAATCCAAGTATAACTGATCGAGACTCAAAAATGGTTATCAAATATAACTGATCGAGACTCGAAAATGGTTAAGTCAAGTATCTCAAATACGTACATCTCAGCTTCACACAAGGAAACTGGAAAGCAATAACAAACAGTAAACACAATCATGTCATAGAGCACTTCATCACATTACCATGGTCAGGTTAAGAAAGATCGAGACCAAATCATCATGACATCACATTCACAACCCCGAGCCTCTGGTAACAACCTAAACTGGTCAACGCTAAACCAACCCCATAACATTCAAAGCACAAAGACAACATCAAAGTCTCAGAGATTGGATTTGAAAGTATATTATTGAGTTAAGGTAAGGTTTATGTTTCAGTTTAATGTCGAATTTCAAGTAACTAAGTTTTCATATCTACCCCTTACGATTAACCCATTTCTATAATAACTCCCATTAAGTCAATCTTCCAAATCTACTATTTAATCAGATAATATTCATTATTAATTAACTTTAATTAAACTAATTTTAATTAAATTAATGAATAATTACTTGTTCTAATTACTTATTTTAATCTATTTATTAATTGTTAATTTATTAATATTTATTCAAAATTATTAATAAATTAATATTTACAAACTATGTTAAATTTATTAATATTTAATTATTAAATATTAATACAGATTAAAAATATTTATTAATTAAATATATATATATATATATATATATATATATATATATTTATTAATTAAAAAAAAAAATTTAAATAATAAATAAAATTTGTTTTAATAAATAATTAAAAAAATTATATATAAAAAAATGAATTAACAAAACCTTTTAAACACGTTTTAAAGCCCGTCGGCTTAATTAAAGACCCTGCGATCGTAGGGCCTGCGGCGGCAGGTACTTTGTACCTGCCGTCGTAGTACTTGCGACACAGGTACTGTCGACCCGCCGACAGTTGGGGTGGGTATGGGGTAAATCCCTCCCCCCCACTTAATATATATATATTTTGTTATATATATATATAATTTTTTTTAATATATATATATAAAAGCATTGAAAAATTGGTTCCCTTCTTTAAATTGATATAGAAAATATAGTCAACCATTCGAACTTCTAATTTAGAATTTCGGTATTAGATTCAACCCTTCCCATTTAAATCCTATGTATACAGAAGTTTATTGACGAGCATCTGATAAATTCCAATATCGTAATGTTTTAACATTCATCACAGAGAATTCCAGATTTACAAACCCCAGACACGAAGAAGACAGGAAAGGATAATTGCGTATTTAATCGATAATCAAAACACAAGATCCTACTTGATCCTGATGCTATTATGCAATCTCCAGGAACTGTAAGAGAATTCGCTCCTCTCAATAACTTTCTTCTGAAAATCTTTCTTTGGTATTAGCCTTCTGAAATTCGCTTCCAAAAGTTGTCTCCCCAAAAATTCTCGTCCAACTTCGTATATCCCAAAAATGAACCCCCAAAGTTGTGATAAGCAATTTCTCCTCAAATCGGGGCACTAATTGTGCGTTCACCCGAGAAGACTCTTTGCACAACTCAGTTAACTCCAAATTAACATTTATTATCTTTTCTTTTATTTTGCATTCAACTTTCATGCACATTAAGTTGATTTATTAAATAACTTTATTTAATATTCTACTTGACTTCTATTTTAAATTAATTTATTACTTTAATCTCATGTGCACTTTTAAGAAATTAAAATAAAATTATTAATTTCTATAATTTAATCCTTTAATTTATTACTCAAATTTAAACTCATGCTTAGATCATGCGATCTAAAATCCTTTAATAATTTAATGTCTTTCAACTTTTTAAATTAATTTTAGAAACTTAATTGATAACATATTTAATGAATTTAATTAACAATAATATTTAGCATTTATTTAAAAATGAACTCCAATTATATTATTATTAAATTAAATAATTATTATCCTGTTCTAAATTTATCTTTGAACTTTAATCTCCAAATTTAGTTCTTTTATTTAATTAATTTCCCAATTAATTAAATATTAAAGATATCATAATAATTCTCTATTGAATTAAATCATTAATAAATCTTTTTAATTAGACTTAATTAATAGAAAACACATCAAGGACTCATAAACAACATACAAAAACCCTACATAGAAAAACCCATACTAAATCAAAACAAAAAAGGGTTATAATCCCGAAATTACATCATTTGATGCATTCGGAGGGTACTTAACTCAGGTACTTGTCCTAATTATCAATTAGGACAATTGGCTAAAGGGTCTAGGGATTGGACTTAAGAGTTTATCTCCCCTCTCTTACCATTGAAACAATGCAATAGGGTACGCTCATCTTGACAATTCAGGGAAGTCGATACCCGGTACCTGCAACCTGCATAAAATCCACACATGTACAAACACAATATTCTAAGCTAAACAGACAATGGCAGGAAGTGGTGCATCGTGTAGATCCCGTCTAGCAGGTAACTACCACTCCCTTCCTTAACCACATCAGAAACATCATACATAAATAAAACAACACGCACACCATACACATGCAGTATGGGGTAAGTATCCATAAGAAGCACATGGAATAATAAACCATCTAACTAATCATCATCGATAACTGAAACCATTGAATAATCATCATACATGCATGAAATATAGAGTACCAAGTAATCTCGTCATATAATAAACTGAGTGTAAAACAACATCTAATAATCTCTAAAATAATAATACTAATCATCAAACATAAATTGGCCTAAAAGAGTTTGGCAATGATATCAGAAATGTAGCTCGAAAATGTAGACTAGGGGCAGGCACTACAATAAGATTAACATTTTTTATGACATGATAGAAAAGAGGTGAAGCAGAAGATCAAGAGGAGAAGACATGATCAAGGAGAAAGCAAAGTAGATGTGAGAGTAGTTAATTGATATGTCCAAGAAAGATGAAGAGAGAGCTCTCCCCATATGCAAGAATGCAAGACTAAGCTAAAATGAGCCTATGATGCAAACTAATATGCAAATTGGTTTAGTTACAAGGGATGCAAAACATTTAGACTCCAATTTAATCATTGAGCATTTATTAGGGACATTGTATGATCATACAATCAACACTAATGTAACTATGAGGATATGAATATGATCTATATTAGATAGGAATGTGGGAACCCAACTTAAGCATCAAAGACATGTAAGTCAAGATGGCTACACAATTAGATTACGTAGGTTTATTATAGCAAGATTACACTTGTATCAAGGCATAAGTGCAAGGATAACCCTCGAGTGCAGTCTTATAAAAACCTACAAGGATGATATGTTGTAGGTCCAAAGTGTTAAGTAGGACAAAAACAAATTCTCTAAACAACTGAGACTAAAAAGTATACGCATAAGAAGAAAGCAAGTAAAACATTCCCCATGCACCCAATCTTCTAGTCTATGACATCCTTGAAAGACTATTAGGGAGGGAACACTTAGCAAATAAATCATCATAAACAACACACAATGAAAGATAAAGTTCATCATAGCTCATAAAGTTTAATGTTTAAGTGAGTGTGTGTATGCCACATGGCCATTTCTTCAAGACTTGAATCTGATAATGAGAAATATCAGAACATCCAAAATTGTAGGTAAGGTATCCAAAAAGTGTTGAGAAACACTCAATGTCAAAGGGGGTAGTGTTGAGAAACACTATTTTGTGAGTTTCTAGAAACCCTAATGCGCAAGGAGACCCATATAGGCTAAGTAGTCATGCCCCCGACATGAGGACAAGTGATAATTCATAGCTAGGAAATGTGTTGTGGAGTGAATGAGTGAAACAAATAGATATAGGTACGAGGGTCTCAAGTAGCACTCATTTCTAGGCTTTCGCCACTTGGTAGATTTTTTCAAGACTTTTTCCAAATTTTTGGTATTTTTAATATTTCAATATTTTTTTTGTGATACATCGAAGCTCCTATGTCTAGGTTCTCACTAAGATCATTTTTTCAGGATAATTTATATTTTAAAGGATTTTTAAGAATGATTTAGAGATCACTAGTTCTCAAAAAAGATCAAATAATTTTCTCCCAATGTCTAGCAAGGTATATGACATGATGGAGTAGTGAGATGGTAGATAAGTAGAGATGGATAAAAAAGGAGTATGAAGCAAGTGAAAGTGATCCTTAAGGACATGAATCCTTAAGAGTACCCAAGCTAGGGAAAGATAACCATATGAAGCATGTGTTGGACAATCCAAGAAAGGAGAAAACATGTAGGATAATGACTTGATATCATGAAAGCATATAGTCCAAATGAGTGGATATTTCTAGAGATTGATGAGAAGCATGTTTTTATTTGTGTGATCAAGACCAAGAGGTTGAATGAATATGATAGCAATAAGATAGAGCAATAAGAATGAAGCTGGATATGAAGGCTATGAGTGAATGAGAAAGTAAAATAGGTAAGCTTGTGGATAAGATAGCCAATACAAAAGGATAGCTCAACATTGTCAAGATCAAAGAAGAAGAGGGAATATATAGATGATGGAATAATTACACATGACACCTGTTTACTAGGTTTTCATCGTGGTACTTATCTAAGGTGCCACAAGAAGTGGTTTTCACCATAGGATGAATTTATTTTTTATTTTTATTTTTGAATTTTTTTCCTTTTATTTTTTATTTTTAGAAATAGGTCAAGATTTTTTCAATTTAGATAGTGCTCCTATAGAAAATATAAGTCATGGTAAGCAAAGACCATAGAAAGGTATGCTCAAAGATGTTGATAGGGTAATGGAAGAGACATGATAGAAGGATGAGTATATGAAGGATAAGAGTTCATGTCTTGAAAGAACTGAATGAGCATGGATAGTGAGTAAGTGAAATTTTTAGAGGCTTTCATGAGGGTAGGTGAAAAAGTGGGCAAGATCAACATTGACACACACCTTGAAGGGTGATGTAATGATGGAGAAATTGTGGCTGAAATAGCTTGAGGTTTAGACGTATGAGGTAGTAGGAGAATTTTAGAAGAAGATGGGGTGGAATCCTTTTGGAAGATTTTTATGAAGATGTTTGGAAGAATATGGAGTGGAAGCCTTTGGAAGATTGAATGTCAACTTTCAAGTATTTTCAATATTCAAGTCTTTCAAAAGAGACTTGGGAATCCATATAGCTTTAGATTTTTCACTTCCAATGGATGTTTCAGAATTCGTATCTTCAATAATGGATTTAGGAACCCATATTTTCTTTGATTTCACTTTTTTAATGGTGGATCTTTGTGGTCTATTGAATATTTTCTTCTTCTTTGCATTCACATGTCTATTAGATAGGACATAGTGATCTTCATTTATCAATGGATTCTTATGTTTATTCTCACTTCTAAAAAACTTGGGATTTGTGAATGAATAAGGTTGATATGAATGTTTTGTATGGATAGATGGGTGGAAATTTTTCAAGGATGAGAGTCTCTATTGATCTTGAGTTATGATGGGAGATCTAGGAGTGGAAATGTAGGAGATGAAGGAACATAAGGTCCAAATATAGATGGAAGGTTTGAAGGCTTTAGCTTTGATGGGTAAGGACCAAGGATAGATTTAGGAGATTCAAAAGGATAGTGAATAGGGATATTTGCATCTTTAGAGTGAGAAACATGACCAAGGCCATCAATAGACTCATGAGTAGCTTAAATAGGAGCATTTGAAGCTTGAACACAATTTTGAAGTGGATAGGGAGAAGTAGAACATGAGGTGATGCTTTGATCTTGACAAGTATCTTTGGATAGCATAGGAAGAGAAATTTTCCCATAATTTTCAATAAGCTCAAGGAAAATAGTGGAAGTGGTGTCTTCATCATATTTAGGAGGTGGATAAGAACTAGGATATGGAGGGTAAAAATCTTGAAAGAGATGAAAGGGTCCTTGTGTAGTGCCTCTCCCATTTAATTTCTCTAAGTCATCGTGATGGACGTTAGCTTGATGATATTTCCTTGTGATGTAATTGTGCTATGAGTATTTACATTATTCTTGCAGTAATCTTTTACTATTATGCAAATGAATGATTTTTATATATGATTTTAATGTGATTATTTAATGCATTTATCGCTTTGACTATATTATTATATGAAATTTCACTTGATTGTGTTGTTTAGTGTGTAGGATTTATGTCATCGGCAGTGGCTCATGGAGTTAGTGATTCAGTTGTTAATATTGAACCAATGTCATCCCTGTCTGGTCAATGTATCCTATTTAATTTTTTAAATTAAACCTTCCAATGATATAATAAATCTAGACTCATTTACATTATGTGATTAGACTCATGAGTGTGTCTTTGCATTTAGAGGTATACATTGTCACAAAAGTTATTAAGGAAATTTTGTGAATTTAATTTAAGAGAATTATGGCCTTTATTTTATTTTATTTAATTCTTGATAGCTTTTCCATAGTTGAATTCCAATTAATTGGAATAACCTATTTTTGTTTGGGTTGATTTAGGTTTTAACTAGTTGAGCTAGTTAATTACCCTAATTCTTTATTCACTTGAAAAGTGAATATATATCCAAAAAGGAATTATATTCCTCACTTCTCACTTTTGAATTAGAAATTTTGAGAGTAAAACTCAAAATCCTCTTCAAGAGGAATTACTATTTTTGTTCATTGTGGGAGCTATGAGTGTGAGATTGTCACGAGGTTGGTCGAGTTGGATCTAGCTCATGGAGACCTTGGATTGTCGTGATTTTTGGCAATTACTATGAGGTTTTTATTTCAGTATTCATGTTCTTGTATTTGTCCTTTTGGCTATCAAGTAGGGCTCTCCTATTACCATTTTAGCTTTATTTCTACTTCTTATTTTGGTATTCATTTGTTAAGAGGTTGAGAACTATTGTTCCCTTTCATTTCTAAGTGTTAGCTCTACTTGGTTGGGCAAGTATGAGCATTTCCCTATTTTTCAGGATGGGGATTTGGGGTTTTGCATAGTTATGCTAGCCTTTTTTTGCATACAAACTCCAAACCTAGATTTTATTTGATATTCGTGGCTTTTCTACCCAAAAAAAAAAGGTTTTAATTTTGAAGTTTTTGAATTTTGGGGTTTTCCTTGATTTGTGTGCTACCTAGTTTTGTCAGGTTTTCTTGGCATGAGATTTGGTTGTGGATTCAGATTATCGATAGGGATATTTATCTAACCCTTGATTTTTTATTTTGTTTGTATTGGGATGTGTGTCACAACCATACTCCCAGAATTAGGCCAATTGATTGAGTTCATGATTTTTGGTGTTTTTTTGCTTAATTGGGATTTGTCTAGAATCATTACTACCAAATTTAGGTCACTTGAGTGAGTTCATGATATTTGGTGTTTTATGTATTATTGGGATTTTTGTAGAATTTATACTCGGGATATAGGTCAGTTGAGTGAGATTTTTGTACTTGTTTCATTGTTGCATTTCTCATATCCAACCCTTACATTGGTATTATGTGATTATTTCATGAAGTTGGTTGTGGCCACACATGATCATGTGTGCATGCATTTGATGGGATCTTGTGAGACTCGAACTCCCAGATATAGGCTGGTGGAGGGATTGTTCATTTGAGGTTGGGTTGGGAACTTGCATTGCCTTTGGGCACTCATCGAGAGATGAGCATGGGTATATAGGGTAGACATGTCGAGTAGCTTCTCTCATTTACCTTAGCCCAAAAGTGGCTGACAAGGTAACCTGAAGAGGTTCTAACAAGTGATAACTAAATTAATAAATGGATACTAAAAATTAATTAAAGATAAGAATATGGAACACCTGGCCTCTTGAGATAGTTGATCAAAGGTGTGTGTGTCTAGTCTCTTGAGGCAGTTGATCAAAGGAACAATATCTGGCCTCCTATAGGAGTTGATCGAAGATACATTTTAACTCTGGCCTCTTGAGGGAGTTGATCGAATGCTTGAAGTACTTGCACTACTTGATGGCAAGTAAGGACACTCCACTAGAGTCCCAGCATAGTTATCCATAGAGGGTCTGACTAGTGACCTAATGTATTGCATTGTCTTCATGAGCATATAGATGTTGTATCATGTTCTTGATTGGCATGTATGTTACCCATGATGATTTCCTTGTGTTTTTGTGGTTGTATCATTTTCTCCATTATCACAACAAGAGCAAGCCTATGGGTTCCATGTGGTTGGGAGGCGTAGCTACCTATACCAATGGTGGGAGTCGGTGTACAAAGATAGTCTATTTCTAGTTGAGACTGATGCTTGATGTTTCACTTGGTATTTTGGGTTTCTGGAGTATTTTCCTTGTAATTTATGCTTTAATTGGAATGCATGGATATCATGTTTAGATGATGATAGTTTTCATTTGACACATTCCTTAATTATGTTTTTGTAGCATATGGTTAGATAATGTGATTCACTTCTAGTTGGAGCATCTATGCTTTGATGGATCAACATATTAGATCTTCTTATTCTTATGATGTTATTTACATTTGTAGTAGTAACACCCTCATAAGACAACTCTGACTATCTAGTTGGTATTTTGGATGTTACATGCAGATGATGACTAGGGTCTTTGAGGTCTCATGATGCTATTATGGTTGGGAGGAACCACACATGAGTTTTAGTTGTGTTGGTGCTTAGATTTTTATGCTTTCCTTCATATGATGTTTGGTTTATAAACCATGTATGTATATTGCAATGTTTCTTTCCACACGTTCTTTCATATGTTGTTATGGATTAGATGTTATAGTTAATTGATCTCTTTGGTTCTCTTGAGTGATCATTCCTCAATTTATGTGGATACGGTACTCCCTAGTGTGGAGGTTTCTTGTTTTAATTCTTACTCTTTACTTTTTTTGTTGTGTTGTCAGCTATTTTCTTGCATAGGAAGGATAGTTCCTCGCACGAGAATGTACTTCCTCACATGAGCATGTAATTTCTTGTGTGAGCATGTACTTCCTTTCACGAAGAATTGAAGTTTCATGGAGCTTGAGAACTTCCTCACGTACACCTAGGTAGTTCCTTGCATGGCATTGTGCGAATCCTCACATGGAGTTATGCACTTCCTGGTGCATAGTGATGCAAAGCCTCATGTGAGACTTGAGACCAGTGCACTTCCTCACATGAGAAACAAGGGGGTATTTAGGCTTGGCTGAGGAAAGTTTGAAAGTTGGTTTTGGACACCCTATTGGGTTTTACACCTTCCTAGTTCAAAATAAAATTTCTATGGGGTTTAAAATATATTGTTTAAGCATTAGTTGGTAATTTCTTATACTTAAGATATTTTTAACATATGCGATGCTTCATTTGAGATAGGTTCCAAACCTCTCCAAGTTAAGATAAAAATTCTAGGAAATTTCAGGGCTTTAAAAATTCAGACTTAGCCAAATTTTAGGGCTTCAAAAATTTAGACTTAGCCAAATTTTAGGACTTCAAGATTTCAGACTTAGCCAAATAATAGGATTTAGCATTTATCTATTAGTATGGTGTCTAGTAGATGAGTGGTTGTAACTTTTAGCCCTCATCTTGTGCATAGTTGTTAATTGTCTCTGCTTGTTATTATCGATTATTTTATGGTTAGTCAGAAATGGACTTGTATGTTTAACCATGCTAGGAACTTGTTCTTTGGGGCTTAAAAAGAACATCTCTTGTGTATTCTTGTGATTCGTGTAATCATTGATTTTGAGTTTGGTTTAGTGCTTGGAGATCATTGGAAATGTTTGTAATACTTTCGTTGGTGTAAGTGAACATGTGAGCTTAGCCATGTTCCCTATTTTATTATCTTACTTAGCTGTTTGACTCTTGCACTTGGTTACTTTATGTTGTTGTTAAGAAAAAATTATTCAGTGCATGTTTTATACTTATGTTCCAAGGATCTCTGGGTGGGGCTTTACATTTTGATCTTGATCTTTCTTGTCATTTATAGCTTTTTCTTTTTTAGAGTCCTCTTGACATGGAGCCACTTCTAAGGACAAAGGGGTATGAAGAGAGAATGGAGTAGTTGTCAAACTAGGGATAGTAGCGCATGAAGACTAGGGGCCTTTAGGCTTTGTAGCATGGAAAATATTTGCAGCCAAGTGAAGTTTAGCTTGATTTTCTTTTAGAGGTAGCCCTTGAGGATAGGTATAGTCATTGTGAAAATAATTAGGTTCTTTATTTGATGGAGGGATATTGGAAAGCTTTGAAGTTTTGGGAGATGCATGAGTGTGGAAGAAATAGGGTTGTTAAGGATACCATCACTAGACATAGGTTAATCAACATAATCTTTCTCAAGAGAAGTATCCCCATCACATGAGTTTATTAAAGGTGTCAACAATCCCATCATCAATAAGATCTTGGATTTTATGTTTCAACTCAATGCAATCTAAAGTACTATGCTCATTATGTTGATGATAAGCACAATAGATATCCAAGAGTGGATTTCCATATGAGTTAGACTTAGGCAACATGATGAGCTTGGTGCCAAGAAGTGTTTGCAAACTATCATCATAAGAATCTTCCAATGGAGTAAAATTTCTATCCAAAGTATATCTAGAGTCATTTTGTTTCTTCTCAAGTGAATTGCATACATACATGTCTTCATTATTATCTTGATCCAAGGTAGGTCCATCATGAAAGCTTGGCATAGGCTCAAAGGAGGTATCACTTGCTTGTTCTCTAAAAAAGGCATTTAGATCTAGAAGATGAAAATATTAGATGTCTTGGAATAGAATATGTAGACCTTGAAGAAGATGACCCATGTGTATGTAAAGGTCTTAAGGGAGATTCATTTAAGAATGCAATTTTCTCTTCTAACATTTTCTCAAGTTTAGACTTCATTTGTATCATGCACCTAGAGAGATGAAGGTAAGAAAGATCATTTATCTCTTCTAGTTCTTTGTGTTGAGCATATATATCTTGAAACTATTTAGTGGTCTAGAGGATATCATGATCATCTAGATTTGATTGAGGTTTGGTAGCACAAGGCTTGAATGCCCTATTTGTAGATAGATAATCAATCATGAAGGAGACTAGAGGAAGCTAAGAAGGTAACACAAGATAACTTGATGTCCAAACTAGAGAGGTAGAGTATTCACTTGCCAATATAGTAGAGAGAGATTAAAGTGAATTTTCAAGCAAGGTGCCCAAGAAACTTATGACACTAGTGACTCAAGATGAGCTAGGCAAGAAGATAAATATCTAAATAAATAGAGAAAGTGGGGTGACAAGTGAACAACTTTCCCAACCCAAGAGTGTAGTCAAGAAATCAAGGTAACCATTTCAAATTAAAAAAAGATATCTAGAAAGTGGACATAGACCATGAAGATCTAGAAAGACCAAGAGCACTAAGACGAAAGATCCACTTTAAGAATGTTCAAGCACTAAAGGCATAGAAAGGAAAATTTAAATGATCAGAATCCCCTTAGCAAGAAACACAAGAAAATGTTTGCACTTGATGTTTTGGCTTGGTTGAAAAAGTTTGACAATAGTTGATAGCATCGAAAGTTTGATGTTCAATAGAAAGTTTTTTCCAAGAAAGATAGTGACACATGGAGTAGTCTTCAAGAAATCAATCAAGGGACAAAGAAACCTTGCATGATACAATCATATATGATGTCTCAAAAGAAATTTCTAGAACTATCATCATGTGTATGTTAAAAAGATTTTCATATGTCTAGCACACTCAAGGACACATTAAGCAATATCTACCTAAAGAACATGGTTCATTACTCAATACCTTGGCCCACAACTTGATGTTCCTTTGCCTCACACAAAGTGGTTTCCCACAATAGATATTGGATTTTTCATAGATGGGTTACCCACATCTAATAGAAAACATATGGTGAGTCAAATCTTAGGGTGATCTAGGTAGTCCACTAGGATCATTCCTTACACTAAGACATTGAGTGGTAAAATAGGGTGGCCTCTAATCCTAAGGTGTCTAGTGAGGGCTTTCATTCATAGCACTCCTCTTACTCCCGATATGAGACACCTTATCATATGATAAGTAACGGACCTCACAACCATAAGAGTACCTTAAGAATTCTCACCTAGTGATTTCCTTATGGTCACAGTCCCACAAGTACTTCCACTGGATGAAGACAAGTACTATGTATACCAAGATTTTCTGTCCTTGATAGCCTTGATTTTATAGTGGGTTGGAATATTTGTGTTCACTTGTCCCCACTTGGGTCATTCCTCTTGATTTCTCAAGAGTAGGCCCTCTAAAGGATTATAGACTAAGACATATTGGATCCACTCTTGAGAGTCAAGATTTTTGATTCACCACAAGGGTGAAGCATACTCTCCTATCTCAATTGTTTCCCCCAAACATGCCAGGAAGCTTCAATTAATCCTCTTGTTTTTAAAATCCAAAGGTGGATCAAGATTTCTGATTCACCACAAGGGTGAAGAGCATAATTTCCTATCACCAAGGGATCTCAATTAAAAGTTCTATGTTCATATGAAATATGAACAACTAGTAATATTTCTACATACAAAAATAAAGTAAATAAAAGATAATAAAAAATTTGTTTTTATTCTTTTAGGCAGCCCTACAAACAAGTGTTAGTAACCCATTTTGCAATTTTTATCTTTGACAAGCATTCTTTTTAGCAATGAAATGAGAAACTCTCTACGAAAATACCAAGGTTTGGGCATAATAACCAAGTAAGACTTACAAAAAAAAGTTATTAGTTACCTTAAAAATTCAAGCTATCTTCCAACAAAGTGTATGTAAAGAAAGTGCAATCTAATCACAAAATGATCTCTTTTTTACTCTTTTCTTTTGACCTAGCCAACAAGATTGGATTTTTTTGCTATGATTTCAGATTTAAAAATAGAAATGAAAAGAAAATACCCCTACTAAAAACCAAAGAGCTTTCCAAAATTGCAAATAATTTAGTAATACTTATTTATTTGTGTCCTAGTGACCCATTTTCCCAAACAAACCCATTTTTTCAAATCGAGTTGTTGAGCCCCAATATGACCTAAAATTCAAAATATAAAGAACAAACCCCCTATATAATTGAGGTTCCTTTCCAAAAATATAATTTTTTCCAAAATAATTGCTAATTTGCAACTACAAACAATTTTTTTATGAAAAAAATCATAACAGAAGCAAATCAACTCAAAATAATCTGTAAATTGGACTGAGACATTTTGGATGCATCCCCAACCTATAAAAACAATTTTAGATCCAAACTCAAAGTGAGGACATATGATCAAATCTTTAAAAACCAAGGGTTTTGGTCTTCAAACCCATCCGCACAAGAGTTAGCCTTAAAACCAAAGTGGAAAACCTACAAAATCACTTAATTAGATGCAATAAGTTATTGTTAAAAACTAGAAATGAGAATGTAACTAAAATACAAGAAAGAAAATGGAGCTAAAAACATGATTCTAGCCCCATAGTCTACAAGAAGTGTGTATTAAGCATAAAGGGGCTCTCAATTGGTCTCTTAATGTTTAGAGTGGTGCATTTTATAGTGTACATTCTTGGCACAACATTTTTCGAGCACATTCTAATGGCCTTAGACTTGCTTGGAAATTTCTTAGGGTGGTCTATTATTGGCCAACCATGCAAGATGATGTTATTTGATATGCTAAAACTTGTAAGAAATGTCAGCTTCACTGTAACTTGATCCATGCTCCTGGACAAGAGCTCATACTTTCTAGTACATATTGGCCATTTTAACAACGAGCCTTTGATTTGGTAGGAAAGATTCATCCAAGTTCATCTAATGGTCATAAGTTTATCATCACAATGACTAAATACTTTACCAAATGGGTTGATGTTGTACCATTATCTACTACATGTTAACATGTTTCATTATTTATACTCAACCATATCATTTGTCACTGCTACTTTCCTTCCTCCATCGTTACTGATAATGGGGGAAAATTCAAAAACAAGAGCCCAAAAAAAATGTGTAAGAAATTCAAAATCAAACAAAATTGGTCCTCAATCTATTATCCCTAGGGGTATTGCTAAGCTAATGCCTCTAACAAGACATTGCTTAAAATTCTAAATAGAAGAATTCAAAAATCAAGAAAAGGCTAGTACTTGTAGATCAATCCTATGCTATAGGCCTACAAGACCACCATATGCACTCCTACAAGGGCCACACCCTTTTCTTTAGTCTATGGTTATGATTTTGTCCTCCCCTTAGAAGTTGAGATCCCCTCATTGTAAGTCTCCTTACATAGGTTGATAACTAGTGAAGACCATAGGGCTATGAGAGTATAAGAGCTAGAAACCCTTAACAAGTGCCACAAGGCTTCTTTCAACCATATGAAGGCTTATCAAAAGAAAATGTCTACTACATAAAACAAGAAAGTTCGTCCTTGTGAGTTTCAAGTGGGCGAGCTTACGCTTAGAGAAAATCCCAAAAATCAATAGAACAAAGAATATAAAGGGAAATTTGAGCCTAATTGGTTGGGCCCTTACATTATTACAACAACATTTGGGTCTAGTGCTTATAAAATTTTTACTCCAGAAGGGGAACAACTTGGGGAACCTATCAATGTGCTACATCTAAAAAAGTTCTATGCTTAAAGGCTCATAGCTAAGCTATTTGTACATATTTATTAATCTTGAAAAAATCCTAAAAAATAGAAAATGTCTTGAAAAAATAATCATCTTACTAAAAACCTACCAATATGTGCTTTGATGTATCACCAAAAAAAAACAAAAAAAATGGAAAAATGTCCCGAAAAATTCTGCCAAGTGGTGAAAACCTGGAAAAGGGTGCTACTTGAGACCCTTACACCTATGTCTATCAGTCTCATCCACTTCTCAACACATTTCTTAGCTTGGAATTGTCTCTTGTCCTCATCTTGGGGGCACACCTTCTTAGCCTATTAGGGTTTCCTTGTGTATTAGAGTTTCTTTGGCAAAACAGAAAACATTGTTTCACAACATTTGTCCCAAACTTGACATCAAGTGTTTCTCAATACTTTTTAGATAGTTTTCCTATAGTGTTAGATATTGTGACATTTCTCATTATCAGAGTCAAGTGTTGAAGAAATGGCCAAGTGACTTACACACACACACTTAAACACTTAAACTCCTAAGTTATGATGAATTTTATCTTTCTTTGTGTACTATTTATGATGATTTCTTTTCTATGTGTTCCCTCTGTAATAGTCTTTCGATGGTATCATGGACTAGAAGATTGGGGGCATGGGATATGCTTTACTTTCTTTCTGCTTGTGGGTATACTTTGTTAGCCTATAATGTTTAGAGCATTCATGCTTGTCCTACTCGACACTTTGGACCTACAAATGTATCATCCTTGATTGTTTTCGCAAGACCACACTTGTGGGTTATCTTGGTGCTTATGCCTTGATACAAGTGTAATCTTTCTATAATGAACTTAGGGAATGTAATCACGTATCCATCTTGACTTACATGTCTCTGATGTGTATATTGGATTTCCACATTCCTAGTTGATATTGATCATACTCATATCCTCATAATTATACTAGTGATGGTTGTATGATATTATGATGTCCCTAATAATTGATCAATGATGAAATTAGAGTCTAAATGTTTTGTGTTCCTTGCAAGTAAACCAATTTTCATATTTTTTTGCATCATAGGCTCATTTTCTAGCTTAGTCTTACATTTCTACATATGGGGAGAGCTCTCTCTTCATCTTTTCGGACATATCAGCTAATTGCTTTCATATCTTCTTTCCTTTTCTTCTTGATCATGTCTTTCACCTTCTTGATCTTTCACTTCACCTCTTTTCTATTATGTCATCATAAGGGGTTAATCTAAAAATCACGTATGATATATCCAATTATCACATTTTCAAAACATAAGTCTTTATCATACACATGAGAGCTAAAAACTATACATGAGAGAGATTCATGAGCATATCAACATAGAACAATGCATACATGAGAAAGAAACTAGAAACATCACATGAAAACATAAAAATGCTGAAACATCCATAAAATGAGGCAAGTACACAAGAGTATCACTCAAATCCAGTATCTCATATATATCAAATGGGTCATAATACATATACAATGTGAAATCCAAAATATAGATACTTGTCTCAAAATACATAGGATACAATACAACTGTTATAGAGCATCAACCTAGACCTACGAATGGCTTCCCCCTCATGAGTAGGTTATGTTGAGGGAGGATCTACTCATGCCCTAATTGGTGGTTGATCCAATCTACCAGCCCTCTTCGAGTATATAGGTACCTGTCAGTCAACTGGAACTGCAACAATGTATACCCCCTGATAGTAGGTTTCCCTAGCCTTCTGTCACTCCACCTCTTATCGAGCCTCTGCTAGATCATCTCTCAAAACTCTCTCTTGTCTATCTATCTTGGCCTATGCATCCACTAGCTTATGGTCCCTAACTACTATGGTCATCCTCAACCCTTGTACCTCTACCTACAGGGCTCAAATGCTATCATCTCGATCATCATCTCTTCAACAGGTTTCTCCTATCATAGCTCAACCCATTATAATCTCCTGCATCTCAGTGGATGCTCCTCCTCATCTTTCTTCTCTTCCTCCTCCCTCACGACTTGGGCCCATGTCTATCTCCTCCTTGATCAAGAACTTCTCTTGACCTTCATGTGTTTTTTGCCTCTACCTCTGCCTCCATCACCATCTCCTCCATCTGTCCCCTGTCCTGTTGGTATGAGTGGGGCATCTCACCATGTAGACCTGGGAAATGGATTCCTTTGCATCTCATATAATTATGTCAAGTCTGCCCCACATCTACCACTTCTAGACGATAGTCCCAGGGCTTGCGCACCAAATTCATATCTCTCGTAGGCCTATATAGTAGTCAAGCATAGGCAACCAAACTTGTGCCTCCTCTCCATAAGTCATAGTCCCCACTAAAACCACCTGCCACTAAGAAAACTAATGCCATACCTAGCTAATCACAAAGCACTCTATTATATATGTAACCTCTCAACTAGTGGTCAACTATAATGCATGTACTCCAACTCTTAGGAGTTGAATAATGTGTGAGATTGGTGTTATGACCAACACACAAAAGAAGTAAGCTCATCTAAGATCTGTTGATAATAGGTCACATCCCTACTATGGCTCTTGGGAATGAATCTTGTGTACCTAAAAATGAATGAATGACTATGCTCTTGTGGTTACACCCGTGATCGAATCTCTACAATGTACTCCCAAGCCCATATTTCAGCTAACATTGGTCTTCATGCCCAAGTTTTTCCACCATGATATACTACCTTGTACAAATCATGTTACATATCTACTAGGATCATTGGTTCCTATTCCATCCTCTAGGGCCGCCCAATCAAATCTTCCACTAGTCTACCCCATCCTAGTGGAAAGCCCTTCTAGGCCTTGTCAATAATGAAAGCCTATGTGACTAATGATCAACACAAGAGACATGGTAATGGGTACTCATCCCCATACTCATCTATGAGCCTCTTCTAGCTCAAATGGTGTTCTAGGATGGTAACATTCTAAAAAATCTCCTGAACAACTACCCTCCCCTCTGTTGGGGTTTAATCAAAACCTGTGATATGTAAAAAACTTCACATTAGTATGCCTCAAATGGCTATCAAAAACTTAAAAATGCAAAAGAGCAATAAAATATTAAACTCACCTAATCCTCATAGCACGGTACCTGAAGGATGCGATATACATCCTCTAGTGTGATGGTAGCCTCTTTATTCAGCAAATGAAGTGTGTTCTACTCACTGTGCCATCACTTGGCTAGCACAGTCAACAACTTGTGGTTCATCTGTATGTGGGGCATTCGTGTGACCCACTTTAGCCCCATACTCGATATGGAAACCCTCTCATCATTACTCAAATTTTTTAAGACACACAACCCCACCACTTTGGGGGGCTTGACAAGAAGTGCAAGAAATACCATCTACAAACAAAGTCAAGCAAACATCAATAACAACGAAAAAATGATCAAACACGCAAAATTCAAACTCAAAAACTTAAAAAATGGATCGTGTGATACTTCATTCTATAAGTAGGTGATTCTCTTTGTTGATACAGTATTGTACAATACTTCTCATAATATACAGGCAATGCTTTTTGCTCGAGTGATATTTCACATCAGACTAGGCAAGATTTGGGTATGTCTATGATGATATAGTTTGTAAAGCGAGACGATACTTGTTGTGTGATAGAAATATTGTGCAATATTTCTCAAAGTACCCATGCGATACTTCTAAAATATCACACAATATTTCTTTTACCAACCCTAAAAATGTGCAAAAATGACATAAATGCATCAAAAAGTGACAAAATATTGATAACTTACTGACGCCTTGTAGTCAGTTGATCAGTTGTGTAGCCAGCTGCACTCGAAATGGTATTTGTGGATCAGAATACCTACTAAAGTCATTTTCTCTCTCTAGACTACTCAAAAGCTCTCAAAATCACAAAATACAAATGAGTTGAAAATGACACTTAGACCCCTTATATAGCCTTTTGACCTCATTTTGGCTCATTTTTCAAACTCAAAATTCTAAAAAAATTGCACCCCTTGCTAATTTTGATGTCTTGGATCCATTTTTGAGATTAAAATCAAAATTCAAGTTCATCGTGATAGTCAAAATCATATTTCAAAATTATCCCTTCTTCTGTGCAGTTAACTGACCTTTTGAGGACTAATCTTTGAATCTTCACCAGGGAATCTTCATTTCTCCATGTCTTCATCATTTCTACACTTCATATCTACTTCATTTCACAACTTTCAATTCTAAATAATCTTTTCTACCTAATTTGACCTAATTTTCATATTTTATCCTTTGTGGTCAACTCTGGTCAAATTGGGGCATTCTATCATTCCTTAATAGTCATTCTTTGGTTCTAATTATCTATCATCTTGGACATTGCTATATCTTGATTTTCTCATATTTTGTTAAAATTTACTCTATGAATGGAACCTTTAACCCTTTGACCATAGCTACATTGTTCCTTAATGTGCTTAAAATTTGAGTAGCCACTTCATCATCCTAGGTGGTAAGCTTATGAACATAGTCAAGCCAACCCCAAGCTTTGAAAATTGGTCCACATGCTTGGTCCCCCAATAAAATGTTATGAACTATAGGTCCATGATGAGCCAAACCTCCTCTCATATTATTAAAGTATCAAACATAGAAAAAGAAATTTGCAGCAATAGATGAAATTCGAGATCACAACAAGGGTTTGTAGTAGAGAAAAAATTAAAATGTGGAGATGTAAAAGGCAACAATCGTAGGAGAAAATGAAAAAGATTTAGAAGTTAAGCTGTTATGGAACCATAATTGCAAATCTTAGACATATCTTGAGTTCATTCTCATAATTATCTCCTTATACTTCATGTACTAGCCACCTTAGCAAAATGGCTGAAATAAATAATTATTTTTAGAGCTGTTATATCATAGGTAGAACTGGATATGTGGTAAGATTTGCAAATATTTGGAAAAATAAATAGCATACACAAAAATAATAATCACATAAAATGAAATAATATATTTCCCATCAACTTAATTGAGTATTTTGTCCCATAATTGTACATATGACAAGAGCATTGCTAATAAAGTAAAACAAATGATAAAATATATACCATGGATAGTATGTATGAACCTAACAAAGTGGTGTAGGTAGAAAAAAATTGTCATCTAAAGGTGAAGAATGATATGGTGGAGAAATGAAATGGAGGGATGAGATGAAAGGAGATTGTGAGGTGGAAATGTGGAATTTATTATGAATAAAGTAATTCCAAAGATAAAGTATTATTATCAAATGATGTGAACTCTAAAGAGAAGAATAGTCACAAGAAGAAGGTTCGAGTCCAGATTCTACAGAAGGCTCTTTAGTATTACTGGATTGAAATTACTACAAGAACTCTTATTTTCTTTGAAGCCTATGATAAAGCTTATGCCTTTATCCATTAATGATAAATTTGAAATGCACAGGATCAATGGTGGACAATTGAACTACACCATTTGGAAAAATAGAAACAATCTCATAATGTCCTAACCACCTTGTTTGAAAATTTCTAGGTATATGTTGATATCTAGAATCATAAACAAGGGCATAGTCACCAATTGTGAACTATTTATCCTTTATAAATTTATCATGCCACTGTTTCCTTTGTTATTGCACAATTTTTTGTATTATGGCAAGAAAACTTCCTCTATTCATTTAATCCATTCAGTGTTAAAATTCTCTCTCAGAGTATGTGACCAAATTTTGGTTGTGAATGCGAGTAGGAGGGAAAATGTTCTCTACTATGGTTTGTATGGCTTCCATCTAAATCATTAATGGTTTGTTTCCTATCATACCATATTTATTGTGGGACTTGATTTTTTTTATAATGGTCTCGACCTTATCCAGACTAGCCATTGGTGTTAGTGTTGGAGCTACTGTTGTTGGGGAAAATGGCTCCACCAAAAAAATGTCTGTGCAAGTTCATCCCCAAGGTGTTTCACAAGGTAATTCCTCTCCTAATATTTTTTTGAATGTCGAGGAATTTGATAGTGCTTGCACTTGGCTAGAACAACAAACCCTAATTGGGTATTTTGTAGGTCACACGCCTTCTGAAAGCATATTGCGAGAATGGGTTTCCAAGGTCTAGTAACCTCATAGTTTCTTCCTTGAAGGAATTCAAAGCCTTACCAAAAGTTTTTTTTCCTTTTTTCATTCTATAACTCTTGGTTGAGTCAAACATATTTTTACTCGAGGGCCATAGATTGTTATGTCCTCTCTTCTAGTTTTTCAACACCAATTGCATGATTTTGTTATTTCTAATGATTATAAGCTTAAGGTGCACATATGAGTGGAGTTCCCTAGGCTTCCTATCCCATGATGGTCCTTTTTGCAAGCCATTGGGAAAAATGTCAACACTTTATTTCAATGCTTGCCACTTGCATAGGGTATGTGTTGAGGTTGACCTCTTCAACTAACTCGAAGAATTAGTAGACATACAAATAGATGGAACCACCTTTACCCAGGAGGAACTTTACCTAAACCTATCGAATACTTGCTATCAATATTAGTCTATGGAATGCAAGATTATGGATTTTCCTTTGCTAGAACACAATCATCCTTTAGCCCTAGAAGCTAAACTAGCTTTGGCTACCAATAAAGATGAATGAACTATTGTTGTGAAAAAGGCCAAGGGCTCCACTATGGATAAGGCAAGCTATTTTACTCCAAATAATGGTTGACCTAGCTCAAGCTTGATGCTATCAAAGCCTTCAGTCCCCTTGCTTCCTCTGTTGCATATTTCAAACCTTGGTAGTTAGGGGACAATGAGCATTCATACCCTTGATGCTCATTCTTTATGGGTTCTAGCACTACAGGTGACATCAATGTTTTCATCACAAACCCTCCATCATTCTCAAAACCCTAAGGGATGCAATGAGGTTCATGATAATGGGGAGAAAATACAGTTGGTCATCTTTCTTGGAGACCCTTCATTTGATGCTCCAATATTTTTGCACAACTTCTCCTCTCTTGGGGACAAGGAAGACATGCACATTGGATTACCATGAATTGTCTCTCATAGAATGTGTAGGGGTTGACATACCTCCCTAAAAAATATTATGTTCATGATACCAAGTATAGGCTTGATCAGCTTGATTTTCTTTGTCTTCAAGAAGTTAAAGTTTTTGGTTTTCTTGTCACATCTACCTACTGAGATATTTTGCTGAATAGTTCCTTATTTGTTTCCTAGCATGAGGCTAGATGAGGTGGTGTCATTACTCTTCTCTCTCCTCATTTACTTTACTTTGTTATTTCACATGGCTGTGACCCGATGCAAATGATTGTTTGGATTTTGTTGTCATTTCAGAATCATTCTTTTGGCATTGGTAACACTTATGCTCTCAATGATGTTGCTGAGCATTCACACCTATGGACTTGGTTAGTATATCACTCAACACCTTCAACCTGGGTATTTTGTGGGGACTTCAATATGGTTGAGCTGGATACTAAAAAGGAAGGGCTTCTTTCTTTTCAGTGGGCAACTAGGAAGAGGGAAGCTTGGTTCTATATGCAAAATAAGATAGGTCATTTTGATCCCAATGCTAACCATTGCCAGTCTGATGGGGTTTGGCATACTTGGTCCAACTTTCAAGCTAGGTCAAACAGAGTCTTACAAATACTTGATAGGGCTATGCTTTCAGTTCAATTTTTTTCCTTTGCACAGAAGAATAACCTACCTATCACCCCTTTGCTAGATGTGACCTTATCAGATCATTAACCCATCATCTTTTTTATCACTTGGCATACAGCTCAACCTCATCCTTAAAAAACCTAGTTTTATCTCAACACCTCCTTGCTATCCCATCTATTGACTGTTGCCACATTCTTTGAGTCTGGAATCTTGAGGCTCTACCCCATACCTAGGTTGGGTGGAATGATGCCATTCTTTGTACTACAAGATTTCTTCAGATTTATGGTAGATAGTTGGCCATATACCGCATAAGATCTTATGAAGCCACTACCAAAGATCTTCATGCAACCTTGGAAGCCTTTGCCTTGAATTAGTTTGATATGGATCTTGAGGTTTGACTTGCCAATCTTTGACACCTGAAGCAATTTTCAAATAGTTAGTTGTTAGGGGAGCTCAAATCAAAGCCCATATCCATTGGTTTGAGGTTGGTGATCAGGATTCTAAAGAATTTTTAATGTTGTGTGATCCTAACATTCTATAGCAGGCATCAAATGCATCAAGAAGGACCAATAGGTTCTTTCTAACCTGCCTAGCATCCTTTAGGCTTTTGTGCATCATTATGAGAAGGTCTTCACTACTCAGGGTCCCTCTACAACATTTGATTGGGCTATATAAGCCTACCTTGTTGTCACTCCCAAAAAGCTTGCTCTAGAGAAATAGGTCTTTTGTGAGCAAAAGATCACACATGCTAACCTCCACAAAGTTTTCATATCCATGGTCGATGATAAGGCCCCTAGTTGTGATGGTTTCTTTTGTGAATTTTACAAAGTCCCTTGGGATTATATTGGCCTTGATTTACATTAGGTGTATCAAGAAGCCTACAATTCTCATTCCCTAGGTAGTATAATTAATAAGGGTAATATCAGATTCATAGCTAAAGCTATTAACCCCAAGGAAATCTACAACTGGAGGCCCATCACCTTGTTGAATATCTCTTACAAGATTATTGACAATGCTCTCTCCCTTAAGAGTCAACATTTACTCCTTTAGATTGTTCATCCTAAAAAAAAATGATTTCATTAAATCTAGATACATCTTGGACAATATTATTGTTGTTAGGGAAGGTATGGAGTGGGTTGGGTGGTCTAAACAACAAGAATTATTTCTTAAGATTGATTTTGCCAAAGCTTATGATCAGATTGAATGGCCTCTCATTTTGGCCATGCTCCAAGTGATGGGGTTTGGCCTAGTCCTCCTACAATTAGTTTAGATGTTGTTTGTTTTTGTCTCTACTTGCATTACCATTAATGGTTGGTAATCTAAAGCATTTGGGCTCTATAGATTTATCCATCAAGGCTTCCCTCTTGCACCTTCTCTTTATGTTTTTGCAGCTAAAGGTTTTGGTTATCTTCTTGTCAATGCCATCTCTCAGTGCCAGATGCATGGTGTTTCTCTTCCAGATTCCACTACATAGCTTATGAATGGCCATTTTGTTGATGATTCCTTTCTTTCCCTTCTAGAAGATGAAGACAATATTGCTAATTCCCTTCAATGCTTAGATACTTTTTGCCTTGGCTCTAAGTTTTCTATTCAGTGGCACAAGATCCTTTGTTATAGACAATTTTTCTTGTCAGGTCCTCATTTGGTGCAACACTATGGGTGGAAATGGCTTCAACATGGAAAAATATTTAAGTTTTTGGGCATTCCCTTTGATCTTAAAGCATCTCTAATGGAGCTTTGGAATGTTGTCTTGGCTTGGATTGAGAAGAAATTGGAATATTGGATCACCAAACCTCTTTCCCTTGTAGGAAAATTTTAGATCTATTCTAAAGTGTTGGTTTCTATGCATGTCTTCTACTCTTTGTGTTGGGATCCCTCCAAAGCATCATACCTCAAGCTTGAATGACTCTTGTAGGATTTCCTCTGGGCCTCTGATGCTATGCATCATGAATTTTATAGAGTTGCCTAGGATTTTTGTTGTTTCCAAATCTAGTGGTCTTAGGCTACTTTCCATGCAAAATCAAGGGATATACCTTTGTGCTAAGTGGGTCATTCAGGCTCTCACTAGAAAAAAGGCATGGGAATTTTTTTTGTGGCACTGCATATCTTCAAGCTTTGTTAATTAGCCTTCCTGGAAGGGGATTGGCTTTTAGACCCTTCTTGTGACCATTGAACCTATGTAGATTCAAGGTACTTTTATTTCTAAAAGCATTTGAAAAGCTTGGGAAGCCATCAAACCATGGCTTCATTGGACTAGTGATGGGTTTAGAGATGGGCTCTCTATAAACCAACAAAACCTATGGTGGTCTCCCTTGTTTGTTGTTCAAGGTGTTTCACTTGCTAAAATTCAAGGAGCTAGCGCACTGCACTTATTTCGAAGGGGAATCAAGAAACCCAAATATTTTTTTCTCTAAGGTTACTATGATCCTTCACTCATGGGAGGACCTACACATGTAGTTCAAGCTTAGTCATCCAAATTGACAGATAATTGATCTTCTAGTTTCTATAGTGCCTCCCCATCTGTTACATAAGATTGGTATTCACTCATCCCACCCATGATGGAAATATTGGAAGTGGTATCCTACCATTCCTATGACTAGTTACAAAACCAATTTGGGCTATTGGTGGTTGGTTCCCCCCTTCCAATGGTTCATACACTCGATCAACATTAGCATTTTTTGTCTTCTCATAAGGCTTGGAGTCTTAGATTTTTCTCAATCTGGAAAACCATCATGAAGCCCAAAATTGCTCACTTTTTCTAGTTTCTCCTTTTCCAAGGGCTTCCTTTGGGTCCTAGGCTTTGACATCTGGGAGTTTTGGACCCCATATGTCCATTTTGGCCCAGTTGGAAAGTTTCTTGCATATTTTTTGGTTCTATAGGAGAGCCTGAAACTATTCGCTCTAGATCCATGATTTTTAATGCCTTTTTGCCCAGAGGCTTTTACATAGCATATGGTTGTGCTAGGAGATTCACCTAGACTTCCTTTTAAATACTCTTAGATATGGCATGCTTTGAGACTAGAGATTGTATTTACTATTTGGAATACCACAATGTGTTTTTATTCTCTCAAAGCTTTCTTGATATACATGTTGCTATGTACTCTAAAGCATGTATTTATAATAATGCCATGATCTAGATTCAAGTACAAATAGATAAAGCCATGCTAGAGGTCGGTCACCTATAAGAGCTTCTAGCACATTGCAAAAATGCCCCTTGTATGGTTTCCTGGGTGCTAGTAGATACTTTATCTGGTGATCACTATCTACCTCATAGTCATTGCAAAGGTCAAAGAAGCTCTACATGTTTCTTGCATACTCCTTGATTTTAGCCTCATCCCCACTCTCCCAGTGGTATTTTTGGTGGTTGTTGTCGCTTGGCCTCACCTCCATGAAGGTTGGGTTTGAGTTGGTCTTTTTTGGCTTCTCTTTCTGCCCTAATGCAGGCTAGCCTTCTACTCATAAAGATTTAGCTATCTCTTTGCTTAGGCCAAAGGGAGAAAAAGAACCTGATGATGTTGTTGCCACCCATACTAATGGTTGTGCTCCCCCTAAACCAATTTCCAAACCAAGGACTTCTAGGGTTCTAATGATAAAGACCCTCCATCAACCAACACTACATTTGTAGCTTGAGGCGTTTTATATTTGGTTAATGTTTTTTTAATGAATAGTTGTCTTATCTGGCTTTGTGCCAAGTGAACTCATGGAGTGATCTTGTATCCCCTAGCCCCTTTTTTGTGAATATGTATCTTTAATATTTAGTTAATAGGAAAGTTCCATTCATCAAAAAAAATTTCTTTCATTAGGTAGTAGTAAGATCCAAATTTAATTCCAATGCTATCATTAAAGTGTTGTGCTAAAATTCCATAGGCATTATAGATGACTTACCATAGACAAGTTGAAAGGGAGTGAATCTAGTGGTGGTTTTCCATGTAGCTTTGTAAGCCCATAGTGCTTTAGGAAGTTTTGTAGCCCAATCCTTTTTAGAATTGACACTATTATAGTAAGGATTACTTCAAATTCTCTGTTAGTGACCTCTAATTGGCCATTGACTTGCAGATGGTGGGGAGAATATTTTCCATGTCAAATTTTATATTCCTCCATCAAAGTAGTGATAAGATTTGAAGTGAATTGAGAACCTTGGTTAGTTACTATTTCTCTAGGAAGGCCAAATCTAGTGAAAATGGATTCATATAAAAATTTAACAATATTGTCATCCCTAGGGTGCTTTATAGGCTTGGCTTCTGCCCACTTGGTGACATAATTAGTACAAGCCAGAATATAGGATTTACTTTGTGAAGTAGGTTCAATAAGTCCAACAAAGTCAATCTCCCATTTTTCAAAGGATGTTACACCTACCTATGGCTGAAGGGGCATCTCATCTAATTTAGAAGGCCTTCCCATGTGTTGACATTTATTACATTTCTTGGTGTACCTATGTGCATCTTTGTGAAGTGTTTGCCAATAGTATCAAGTGGTCAATATTTTGAAGGGTGTTATTTTGGTAGAAAAATGACCTCCACATGGTTCATCATGACGTACCTGAAGGATATCATATGTTTCATCTTCTCTAACACATCTATACATTACTTGATCAAGACCAGTGAAGAACATAAATCCATCTATCCAAGAAAAATGAAACTTTTCTTTGCTAAATATTTCCTCTACTTGGGAGAAAAATGATTTGGTGTCCTCCCCATGGTTAGATAATTTACAATATTAGTATACCATGGATTTTTTTGCTAATAGTAAGAAAAGATTCTCATTTGGAAAACTATCATCAATGATTGCGGGATCCTTAGGGACATGTAAATGAGATAGGAAGTAATTGACTACATTGGCTTTTCTTGGTTTTCCCACAATGGTGATATCAAATTCTTGCATAAGCAACAACCATCTAGCAAGTCTTCCTAATATGGTAGGCTTATTCATCAAGCATTTAATAGATGAATAGTTAGTATGGACAAATATCTCATAACCAATAATATGATGCCTAAACTTATTCAGTGCATAAATAACAAGAAGAAATTTCTTTTCTATTACTGTATAATGAAATTTTTCTTCTTGCAATTTTTTACTGATGAAATAGATGTAATGTTCTACCACTCCTTATTTTTGTCCTTGCATTTCCCCTATGGCATAGTCAGAAGCATCAGTGTGAATATGAAATAGAAATTCCCAATTGGGACCTCTCAATATTGGTGTTTTTGTAAGAACCTCTTTAAGCTACAGGAAAGACTTGTTACAATCAAAATTCCAAGAGAAGTTAGAGTCCTTTTTCAATAAGTTTTAGAGAGGTGTGGCAATTTGATTGAAATCCTTGATAAACCTTTTATAATAACCAGCATTCCCCATAAAACTTCTCACATCCTTTTGCTTCTTAGGAGTAGGCAAAGTGTTGATTACTTCAATTTTTTCTTGATCTACTTGAATGCCTTGTGATGCATTGAAATGAACCAAGACAACACCTTCCTCCATCATTATAAAACACTTTTCATTGTTGAGAGAAATATTTTACTCTTGGTATCATTTGAGGACTTTTTCCAAATTCATTTTAGCCTCTTAAAAAATGGTCCCATAGGTAGTAAAATCATCCATATATATTTCCATGCATTTAACAAATATTTCATAAAAAATGTTGATAATGACTCTTTGGAATGTAGTTAGTGCATTACATAAGCCAAAAGGTAGGACTGAGTATGCCATGGGCATGTGAAAGCGGTTTTCTCCTAGTCCTCTAAAGTTATTTGGATCTGATTATAGCCACTAAAACCATCTAAGAAAGAGAAATACTTTTTGCCAGCTAAATTGTCAAGGACTTGATCAATAAATGGCAATGGAAAATGGTCTTTTTTTGTGGCTAAATTTAGTTCTCTATAATCTACACACACACTCTTAATTTTTCACCTTTCTTTGGCACAATGACTAGGGGGAACCCATTGACTATCAGAGATTGGGTAGATAAAACCAACATTTAACAATTTCCACAATCAAATCTTGACTATGTCTCTTAAGACAAGATTACCCCTTCTCTAAGGATGTCTCATAGGCTCATACTCTAGGCTAATTTAAATCCTATGAGTAAAAAGCTTAGGATCTAGGCCTTTCATGTCTATATAATAAAGAAATTTTTTGTTGATTCTCTTGTAAGAACTTTAGTATACTTTTCTGATGTGTAGGGGATAGAGCATTAGTAATATTCAATTCTTTTCCTGCACTTACTTCAACCCTAATTACTTTTTCCATCATGGATATTTGAGAAATTGGATTTGAATGCATCTCATGTGGGAGTAATGAATGAAGGAATTGAGAGGATGTTGAATATTGAGGTGCGTTTGGAGGTGGTAAAATAGTTTCCAATGTACAGTCTTGTTGTGAACACAACTAAGAGTTGACTTCATATTCATTTGTGACAAATGATGAGATAACTCCATCATCTTCTTGAGGGGTCACAAGTAGATCTTTTGTTATCATCATAAATTGGTAGAGTGAATTAAGTTATGGTTCCTTATCTCCTAGATCAAGCTAGATTGCTTGATCATCTTACAACAAAAGGCTAAACATGGGAGTATAGGGTAAAGTTCTTAGTATGCATCCCATTAGATATTGTCATCTTTCCAGACCTACAAGCTATATGAGCATCTACATTACCTAACCATGGTCTTCCAAGTATGAGAGGATACCCAACCATATTGGCTTTTGGGGAAAGGACAAAAAGTCTATAGGACATTCCCATGAGTTTAATGAAACTATAACATCCTTTACCACTCCATCTGGTTTAATAGTAGAACTATCAATGAATTACAAAATTGTTGGTGTTTCTCTAAGGCCGCCAATGTGCAAGTGAGATAAGATTTCATTTCCTATTACATTGATAGATGCACCTAAGTCAATTAGGGCATTTTGTACTTAAATTCCATGAATAGTGACAGTAAATACATGATTCCCTAGATTACAATAATTTAAGTACTATAAACTTTCCTAGCATAAGGTCCGATAATTGTCCTAAGATATGAAGAATTTTAGGATCTTTTTATTTCCTCCATAGTTGTTTTATGAAAGCTTCTTTAATGGCCTTATTGTAAATAGGAACTTCTTTTATAGCATCTAGTAATCATATCTTTGTAGTCATATGCTTCAGTTGATTAAGAAAATCCATCGCAACTTGGTTTTGTATAGGCACATTTGTGTCTACAAGCCCTTGAGGAAATGGGGTATCTTTTACTATAGGGGAAGATTGTTGTGTGGAAAAATCCTCCTTTTCAAAAAAAAGGATCTTCAACCTCTATGATTATATGACCTTGAGGTAAAGAGAGAGTGGTTCCTAGCCTTATATAGATGTCATTTAGAGAGATAGTATAGCTTTGCTACTAAGCTAGTGGTATGCTATTATTAGGATTAGGATTAGGCTAAGATGGTAGTTGGGTTTTCTTATTATAGTTTTTATTGGATACAAGAGGAGGCATTGTATCTTGTTGCTAAGGTGGTGGCATTAAGGCATGTTGATTGGGTTGGTTAGACTATTGTTGAGGTTGTTGTCAATTGTTATTACCATTAAAGGCTTGAGGATATATATTCTAATAATTTTTCCATTAACTATTGTTCCATAATTTTGAAGAGGTTCTTGTGGCATACTTTTTCTTTGGGACCATGGCCTTCATTAAGAAACATAGAGTACCTCTTCATTTTCATCAATATCCTTGAATTCAATAGGCATTGGTTATAGCTCCAAGCTTGCAATAGTTTTGCATTTGCAACTCCTCATCTTTTCTCTACAATGTGGACAATATTTGGCTAACATATTGTTAGCCTCTTCCTTCTTCTTTCTTGCTTGCATGTTGTCTAGTTGAGTGGAAACATCATTAATGATGAATTATTTGAAATCAAACAAATGATTGGACAACTCCACCTTAGATACTCTTGAACTATTAGGCTTACTTGGCATGGCCCTGAGTCCTCTACTCTTCTTCACAGTAGTCCTCAAGTAATTAAAACATATACTCTATCAATACTCCTCTTATACTTCCAACAATGTTCATCCCATTTCACTTTCTCATTCTCCCACACATTCAGTTTAGATTCTAGTTATGTTACCATCTTAGCGATCTGCACCTTAGTTTTAGTGAACACAAAGATGTAGTTTATCCCATTAGTCAATAAAGAACCAACTCATTCCTTAAAAATCTTGGATGGTTCCATTATAATCCCTTAGATGTCAATACAAATCAAAACTCTAATTAAATTGTATTATGTTGTAACTCAACAAACACACATGCACTCAATTTACACTAAAAAATACTGTAACTTGCTAATAACTGAATATACTAATCTTAATGTGATTAACTTTGAGATTGACTTAATTACATACACATAAACTAAATAGCATGAACACAAGTGACACCAAGATTTAATATGGAAACCTAATTTGGGAAAAAACCACCAATTGCAACTAGTTACTAATTTTCACTCTTCTAAAGTGAGTCCTATAAGGAGCCAATCCTATTAAAGATTACAAAACACACTATTAGGTGTGAACCTATTAGAGGATTTAATCACCCTATCAGGAGTGGCCTTTTTAGAGGTCTTTAGACACTTCAATTTGGAAATGCCACCTTGTTAGAGGATTTACAAAAAGCTATTAAGCCAATTCTGTTAAGAGATTTAGATCACTGCTACAATGGTTAGAAAGTAATAATGAGATGACCTAATTTATGATGCAACTAGATTACTAATTGCAGATCTCAATTCTGGCTTGGATACTTGATCGTTCCTAGTCGAATGTATCTTTGCAACTTAACAAGGATATTCTTCTTATCCTTCTAATTCGCTTCCTCTAAGCATCATCAAATCTTGTTTTATGTTCCACATTTTTAATCCTCAACTTGACCTTATATTTATGTCTTACACATTATTAATCTAGCTTGTATACAACTAAGAATACATAATATTCATCTCCTTAGTCAGCTAGAACCAGCAACTAAATCAATTGAACTCAATATGCCAGAACAAGAAAATCTTTTGTTAGTTGACCATGCTTGGTAGACACTAACTTAGAAATATTTTTCTTGTGTTAACCAAGTGAACTCAGTTAACACTGCATATTCACAAAGTTCCTTTGGTAACCGAATGAGCTTGGTTAACACTAGTTCCATGCAACATTTTCTTTTTTAGCCAAGTGAGCGTGATTAACACTCAACTTTTGTAAACTTTCCTTTGACGACTGGGTAAACTTGGTAGACATTATCTTCTAAACTTGGAAAACTCTGTAATGCTTGGTACACATGGTAAACTATTTTCATCACCCGAGTGAGCTCAATAATACACTGACTAGAAATGATATGACATTTTTGTGTAACATCAAATACAATACACAATTAATCAATTGTTTTCAATAAAACACATCATCTAAATCATAGAAGTTAAAACTTATTACACTACCAAATGTACCTAGGGTTCTTGTGGATGTTGATTTCTTGTTCATTGCAAGATCTAATATGGAATGGAGGAATATAACCATCAAGTAGGGCCTAGAAGAAGTTTCAGAGGTACTAAGGGAGATGGAATGCCTCAAGAAAATCCTAGATAAAGATATCAAGTGCATTGATGTCAAGACTATAGAAAATAAAGAAAAACTAGATAGGGAAACCCAAGAAGTATTGGCATTCTTCCAAGATAGAATCAAGATAATGAAGGAAATCCATGAAATAATAGTGAAAGATTAAACCATCATCGCCTATGAAAACTCTATGATGATTTTGTACAGGGATCATCTAGAAGCATGTGAAAAGAAAATGGATCATGTCGACAAGGTCAAGTGGTTATTCAGTATAATGAATCTATATCTAAGGATTGGACATCCTCCTTATAATGAATCTACATTTGATCAATGCCAAGTAATGTACTAGAATAACACACTAAACTCATTAAATTATCATCTGTTGAAAATATTCTAGACTATGCTAAGTTGCTAAGAGGGGAGGGGTGAATCAATAACTTCTAAAACTTCAAAAATTCAATTTTTAACTCAACAATCTAATTGGCATTTAACTCTTCACATATAATTTGATCTAATTGCATGCATAAGAAACTAAAAACATGAAAGCATTCATAACACTTTGACACAAAGATTTGGTGACCCAGAAACCTTTCAAATAGAAAGTAAAACTAAGGTGGGGATGATACCCACAAACTTGTGTACTACAGTATAAAGTCAGCTTGTTAACGTTGACATTGATCACTTGTGATGATCTACCCTAGTAGGAGAAATAAGGAGTGCTAGGTCCACCTTGTGAAAGGATTTCAAACATATAATGAAGTATGCACTTAATAAAAAGATTTTTGCAAAAGACTATTAGGTCTACCTTGTTAAAGGATTTGACTAATCCACCTGTTAGGATGAAACATTAGTGGATCTTTGATTTGCAACTTGGTTTGCGGAATGAGATTCCTTTATGTACAAAGCACCTTGCTGTGATAGATATCTCTTTGCTACTCCTTATACTGTTGTAGCCTTTGTAATTTGCTCTTTCTTCTTTTCTCTGATGATTACATTACATTTGTACCACACTTTGGATATGATACAATTAATTAAATATATACCAATCCAATTATACAATTACAAAGTCAGCCACAATACAAGTTAGCACAAATATTACAAAGTCAGCCCATATGAAGACACTCAGGTTTTGAAGACTAACTTGGTGAGGTTTTTATATTCAACATCATCATACACTCAGTAGACATAGAAGCTCAGTCCATATTGATCACTTCCAAGTAATCTTGAACTCGGTATACACTGGTGACTCAAAAAATACAATGAAACTTGACATATAAAACTAAATCACTTGATTCACACTGTGTGACTCAGTCAATGCTTCCTCTATGAGCTCGGTGTAAACTAAATCACTTGGTTAAAACTGCGTGACTCAGTTAACACTAGATTCTCATCACATGAATTGAGAACTTGGTAAGCACTGTAATACTTGATTTTCACTGGTAAACTCGACATACACTGAAATGCTCACTTTACTTTGTTGATCTTCATACTAACTGAATTTGGTTAGTATACACTAAAAATTTTCCAAAGGACTTGGTAGCAACTATAGAAATTGGTGGTAACTCAAAAGCTTGGTAAACATTGTTAGCTATACATAGAGCTTGGTAGATACTCTAAATTTTAATAAATGTATGCCACTAATAACAAACTTGACTAATATGTCAACAATCTCCCCCTTTGGCAATAGTGACAAAAACACTTATTAACCCAAGACTGAGTTCAAATTTTTTTCTTAAATATCTTTATCCATCACCATGTGATACTGGCTTGGTAGAGTATACTATTTTTGAGATTTTTCAAAATTGATTTTGTAAGATATATATTTGTACATGGTAAGGTTCTTTGATATAGTATACTATACATCTTCTTACTATATATAACATATACTTACTATACATATCTTTCTCCCCCATTTTTTAACAACTTATTGCATGTTCTCCCCCATACCATATGTCTTTCATAGTATATAGTCACCATATATCTTTCTCCCCTTTTTGACATTAATGCCAAAGATTTACTCTATTTATTTACATAGTAACACCAAAATGAGATAATAAAAAAAATTGAATGTACCTTGAGAATTATTGCCAAGGTTTTATCCCAATTGTCTTGCAGGACCTTACATGTGTAAAGTGTGATTTGGACTTCTGTTGACAATTCTATCATATGGTCTACAATGGAGAATTTATTTTCATGGATGAGAGTTTTTGAATGTGCAATTCTAATCCTTTGAATGTGCAATTTGAATTTTATTCTAATCCTTGCTTCTTCTCTAAGCAATTCTGCTTAAAATTTTGATAAAAATCTTATTATCTTGAAATGTGCAGAGCTTGAACTAGGGTCAAGTTGTAGCTGTTGAGCACTAGCTTTCAGATCTTCATCAATTTTGGTTAATTTGTCCTTTATTTCCTTAGTAAACTTAGAAACATCACATAGCTTTCCAAAAAGTGATGACACATTTGAACAAGATGCTTCTAAATTGCCCAAAATTGTAGAAAGTTCTACTTGATATATAGTTATCTACTGAACAATGTGCTCCAACACTTTATTATCAAACTTCTTTTCTTCCTTCTACACTAGCTTATCTTGTCCATTAGTATCTTCATTAAATTTCTAGACTGCCTCTACTAGCTGATATAAAATTGGTTGAGAAGAATCAACCTCAATGCCTATGGCCTCTGTCAAAATGTTCTTTGCATCTTTAATTATCTTGAATTCCTTATCTCTCTCCTCTCTTAGTCTTTGTTGTTTAGCCTTCTTCTAGAGGAGTTCACCAAATTTTTTCATTTGGCCTAGAGTGATCTTGTAAATGTCCCAATTTGGGATGAAAATTTCCTCAACTGAGTCTATATCTTCCTCTATATCTTTTCCTTTTCCCAAAAAAATTGTGCTCGGTTGAACCTTGGGCTCAACTATCCTTACACTTATTGCTTTTGTACCTAGAATAGAAATAATAGTAGACATGTTAGGACTTTTTGTGAAAATTGATACTAAGCTTATTGAAGGAATATTTATAGAAATACCTGAAGAATCCAAAATTGATGTGCTCAAAACTAAAGTACTCAAAACTAGTGTGCTCAAAATTGAAGTAGCCAACTCGGTTGATGGAGGAAGAATCTGTAGCTCAGTAGATGAAGTGGAGGTCACTTCTATCAATGATGTGATGATCTGAGTAGGAGAAAAGAGTGATTGGACATTTGAGCCATCACTGGTGGTCACAATCAAACTTTCTTGGGCTTTCTCTGTGCTTGATGTTGCCATTAGTTTTCTTGGAGAGTGAGGAAGTGAGGCAATGACTGTTGTAGCTATCTTAACTAGATTACTCTCCTCATTATCTTTCTTTTCTTAATCGGTAGCCTCTTGTCCTTGATCCTCTTCATCTTCTTTGTTGTCAACAATAATTACTTCTTCATCTTTTTCTTGATCCTCTTCATCATCATCATCATCATCTTTAACATCAGCAAGAAACTCACCTAGTTTATATAACAAATAGATATGTTTCCAAGTGTTTTTTGCATTCCTTACCGCATGCTCAATTTCTTTCATGAGAATCAGACAAGTGTTGAATTTGAGAGTGAATTTCTCCTCATTTTTCTTTAGAGATTCTAAAATCTCCTTTTCTGTCAAGCTCGGTAAAAGTTGCCTTAAGGTTTTCCCATAGATGTCTCTCACAATTTGCATGGAAAATTCTCATTTTGGCTTGATTTTATCCATTAAGGTATTAGGAATCTAAGATATAAGTTGGTCATGTGAGTAATTCCACTTACCCATTTTATCCATGACCAAATCTTCTATTTGCTTCTGCTCTGCCTCAGTCCTAGTTTCATATTTTAATATCTTAAAGTTTGTTATCATTGCTTTAGCTTGAAGTTATTTTAATCTATCTTGGAAGGAGGGTAGAGGTCTACTAAATATAATGTCTCCTCCTTTCTTCCTTGATCTCCTTGTAAACACAGTAGTGGATGGCTTGGCTAGCTTGGTAATAACTACCTCACCCTTCTTCTTGAATGGTTCTTCTTCCTCATCCTCTCCTTCCTTACCTTCTCCTTCCTTACCTTGCTCATCCTCACCTTTTCTTTGGTTAACAAAAGGGTTGAACTTGATTTCAGTTTAGCAATTCTTTTCTTTCCTTTGTTGACTGCCTGAGGGAGCTTTATTTCAAGTTCAATCCTAGCTTTTGCTTCATCATATGTTCCAACATATGCAGCCTTAAGATCAACTAGTTCATTGACAAGAGCTTTAATTACATCCTTTGTTTCATCAATATTAACCTCATAACCAAGAATTTTTACCTATGCTATTCTAGGCCTAACTTCCTGAATGTACATCTTGTCACTATCCAGCATGAAACATATAACATCCTTATAATCTTCAACTAACTTGTTGGGGATTTGGTACCTATTGTTCATTTTCTCTTTGAATGCATCAAAATAATTATCCATAATACTATTGTAGTTTTCACCCATTTTGACAATATACTCATTGATTTGATAAAGCATAAGTACATATTTTCTCCAAACTATGGTGTCTTCTTAAGGGAAGAATTTCTAAACATAAAAGAATAGACAAGTCAACAAGGAACCAAATTTACATGGGTTATTCTTTGATGTCCTTATGCTATCCATATTTTTGTTGAACTGTTTTCAACAATAGCTTGGCAAGGTCAAATGATAAATTGTTCTTTACCACATTGTATGCCAAGTCCATAGCTTCACATGACACATTGTTCAACCTGCTAGAGCTGTATATATTGTGTGCAATGATGTGAATACCAAACTTCAATTCCATATCTGAAACACTGCTAATTTTTATTCCCCTGCCATCCTATTCTATTAGGGTTTTCTTTTCAAGTTCTGTACAACCTAAGGTTTTTGTTTTTTTGGCTTTAGCTAGCATTAGGAGACCAATGATTCAATGAATCATCTTCTTTGTGATCAACACTAGTTGTTCCAACCACAACTATCCATTATTCACTTGACTAAGGATAAACCTAATCCATTTAATTTGAAATTCATGGGGCATGTGAGGGATGTGACTTAACCCTTTGGTTTCTAGGTGTTGGTTCTTGAGTTTCAAAACTCCATTCACACAAAGCTTATCTAGGGCATCATCCATTTCCAATGCACCAATCTCTTGAATAACACATTTGAAATGAGTGTGAATATCATTGATCAGAAGTACCTTTGGAGGGATTTGAGATTGCGCTCCACTTGGATCTAGGGTTTCAGTGATTATAGGAGTAAGCTTGAAATATGGTGCCTTCCATTCAACTCCATGAACAAACATGTCAAATCCTCACTTAACCTTTCTACTATTGGATACAATCTTTACTAGGTAGGGTTTGAAAACTTTCACTAGAAATTTTCTCAAATTGCTTGGAAGTTCTGAAGATCGCACTTCACAATAGCACTCAAAATTTCATGGTAAGAAATGACTTTGATTTCATGCCTTTTGTTAAAAAATTTCCGTAAATGCTTAGTACAAAAGGTACATTGATTGACATCATGTTGACAAACTATCATCCACGAATTTGCATTGATCACTCAATGAAGACTTCACGACTCGGTAACCATATGTATCTTCATTACTCCTGACCTCGCTCAGTAAAGTCCTTTGTCATTCAATGACCATATAAAGTTTAGTTACTCCCAACCTCACTCAATAGAGTCTGTAACCTGACCTCACTCGGTAAGAAAAGTAACTCAGTAATAATTGATACCATTCTTACTCAGTGATCCCTTTGTATCTTGAATATAGATGTGGATCTTTGTGTCCTTTTAACTAGAACTGATTTGGATGTCTTCTTTGATAGTCTAGTTCCAATTCTCCCTTAAGCACTTAATTAGAAATAATAGAGTCACCCAATTCTTGAGTGACTTGTCCATCATTGTTTCAACTAGTATTCTCAATAGACATAGAAACCCATTATTGTCTCATCTGCTTTTGGATGTTATCAGCCTTTTCCTTTTTCTCATCTTTATTTCTACTAGTATTTATATAGTTCTTGGCAAGATAACCAAGTTCTATATAAATGAAACATCTTATAGTAGTATCTTTTTTCTCATATGATCTTTAACACATTTCATACCAATGTGTCTGAATTCTCCATAGTAATGACATTTGCACCAGGTGTTTGTAGTCCCAACCAAATATTGCTTTCACAATTTTTTTTAATAGATTTATTGTCTTGGTTTTGCATTCTGATGCCATGTGTCCATGCTTCTTACATTTGTGACATTTGTCTTCAAATCTTGGTTTCTCTTTGCATTCATTAGCCTTATGACTATGTTGATTACAGTTGTAGCATTTTTCATTGAATTTTTCTTTTTTATTGCTCCAACATTTGTTTGATGTATGACTTATCTTACCACAGTGATTGCAAGTAGGTTTTTTGTTCTTTTGAACTCCTTTCTTGGAAGATTCACCTTCTTCTTTGTATCTAATTCTTTCTTTCCCCTTTTTTTTATAGAGGTTTTGCTCATTCAATTGATTCATGTCTGCTTAGGATTTCATCATTCTTTCATTGGTTTGCCCTTTAGAGTTTAGATCATTCTATAATCTTTCATTCTCAGATCTCAGGTTCATGATTTCTTTATTTGTATTGGTGAGCTAATTAATGAAGTCAGCTTGTTGAAGGGATAGGTGTTGTATTTCATTGTTCTTTCCTTCTATCTCTTCTTTTGTCTTGTTTTTATCTTCCATGACTTCACACAACCTAACTGATTGAATTTCTTGTTCTCTTCTTGGTTTCCTTACTTCTTGTAGTAAACCGTTCTTTTCTATGAGTTCTTTGATTGCATCCTTTGCTTTATCTAAGCTACTTGAGGGATGAAAATATTCAATTCTTTCTTCAATGTAGAGATGATCATTCATTTGGATTACAAGATCCTTTCTTCTTTTTAGGGATTGGAAGAGTTACTCCTTTGCTTTCTTGAGTTGGGAAATAGCCATTTCCAAATCCAACTTCTCATTGTCAATAGCTTTGTCAAGTTTGAATATCTCCATGGCTTTGATCTTTTCTCAAGTTGTTAAACTTTCTTCTGAGAACCACAATGCACCTCTGATACAAATTTTTGGAAATATTATAGACTATGCTAAGTTACTGAGGTGAGGGGTGAATCAGTAACTTCTAGAACTTCAACAATTTAATTCTTAACTCAACAGTCCAATTAGCATTTAATTCTTCACATATAATCTGATCTAATTGCATGCATAAGAGACTGAAAACATGAAATGCATTCATTACATTTTGACACAAAGATTTGGTGACCCAAAAACCTTCCAAATAGAAAGTAAAACTAGGGTGGGGATGATACCCACAAAATTTAGTACTCTAGTATAAAGTTAGCCTATTAAAGCTTACATTGATCACTTTTGATGACCTTCCCTGTTAGGAGCAATAATGACTACTAGGTCCACCTTGTGAAAGGATTTACAAACATACAATGAAGTATGCACTCGGTAAAGAGATTTTTGCAAAAGACTGTTAGGTCTACTTTATTAAAGGATTTGACTGATCCACCTGTTAGGATGAAATAATAGTTGATCTTTGATCTCCAACTTGGTTTGCTGAATGAGATTCTTTTATGTACAAATCACCTTGTTGTGATAGATATCTCTTTGCTGCTCCTTAAACTATTGTAGCCTTTTTAATTTACTCTTTCTGCTTTTCTCTAATGATTACATTACATTTGTACCACACTTTGGATATGATATAATTCATTACATATATACCAATGTAATTAGATAATTACAAAGTCAGCCACAATACAAGTTAACACAAATATTACAAAATTGGCCCATATGAAGACACTCGAGTTTTGAAGACTAACTCGGTAAGGTTTTGATACTCAACATCCACTATCAATGCTCGACATCATCATGCACTCAGTAGATGTAGAAGCTCAGTCCATACTAATCACTTCCAAATAGTCTTGAACTTGGTCTACACTGGTGACTCGGTGAATACTGTGAAACTCAACATATAAACTAAATCACTTGATTCACACTATGTGACTCGGTCAATGCTTCCTCTATGAGCTCAGTTAACACTATGTGACTCAGTTAACACTAGATTATCATCACATGAACTGAAAACTCGGTAAGCATTGTACTATTTGATTTTCACTGGTAAACTTGGCATACACTGAAATGCTCAATTTACTTTGCTGATCTTCACACTAATTGAATCTGGTCAGTATAGACTTAAATTTGTCCAAAGGACTTGGTAGCAACTATAGAACTCAGTGGTAATTGAAATTCTTGATGAACACTATTAGTTGTACATAGAACTCAAAAAATACTCTAAATTTGAATAAGTGTATGTCACTAATAACAAACTTGACTAGTATGTCAAAAATTGACTAGGGATGTAAACTTGAAATGATGCCTACAAAGTATATGCTCTAATTCATCCGATAAGGCATTGTAACTTTTCAATAGAAATGCTGAAGGAAATACCAAGCTAGGGAATGAAATAGAAATCTAATCTAGTACTCATAAATAAGGATACAAGCATGAAACTAAACTATTTACTTATGTTGTAGGAAACAACCAACATCTATGTTGCCATAAGGCTACATGAGCAACAAAGTTCTAAATGCCTTTATTCTATGGAAATGAAAAATTGATTCCTACATAGCTATTAACTAAGTTTACCTCCCATGTGGGCCCCCATGGAAGAATGAATAAAAAATAACTCAAAGATAAAGAACTATAAATATTATTTCATTCATAAGAAACACATAAGTAGATATTGCAGCAACAAAATTGTATTCATCACTACTATTGGATTACAAAAGAGTTTCCCATAGATGACAACTCAAGAATCTCAAATCCAACTTATTTATGACACTGGCATAACAAAAATCCTAAAATCACAAAATATTCTATTATAAGAAGTTAGTTTCAAATGCCCTATTGGAGTTAGTTTTTAAAAACTAATTCTTGAGGCCTTGCATGGCTATTTAAGTTTTTTTTAATAATTTTGAGAGGGCCAGTACTTTGGGGGTTGACACTTTCATTTTAAGCTATCTATTTTCTATGTGTGATAGATACATGGTTGAATATAATAATATCTGAAATCATGCATTTTTTTATATATTGAGTTGAGTTGTGGCTAGAAAATAGTATCATTCTTCTTAAACATGTTTTTATATTCATATGGGAATTACTGTGAAATTAGCTTTTTCTCTGCATCATGTATTGATCATTGAATTCATAAAACAAAGTAGCCTTGATTCTGATAAAGTTTATTTTAAATTTATTTCATGGTAATACCCAGTCAAATGGCTAATAATGATTGTGAGATTTGAATTACTTTTCAATTTGCACATTATTTTCATCATTGTGAATTGAATGTTTTGCCTTACACTTTCTCATAAGAAGTGATCATCACAATAATTCTCGTACAATAAGGTTTATATTGCTATATCTTTGAAGTCAAGGAGTTGTACATGTGAATGCAGAGAGTTCATTAACTAGGAAATCATTTGTTAGTGTCTCAGTTTTTCTATTATTTTGGGAATAGAGCCAAGAATTAGATATCATAGTGAAAAGGGAAAAATTGTATACTAACACATATGATTACCCACAATTGTAGCATGAACATGAACAATCAAAATAAGATGACCAACTGGGGAAGGATGTCCAATAGATGTTGGACAACTAGCAGAAGCACGATGATCAACAACTATAACCTCCAATTCAAAGACATAAGCCCAATTGGAGTAGTCAAAAATCTGCTATATTACATTTTTGTGTTGATTAAATTATATTATATATTTGTAAAGAGTATATGGTTAAGGAAACATTATTGAATGGTAGGTAGACCCCTCAAATATCACTATATCAATAAACATTTTGAAAATAATTGCAAAACATATTCATTAATACAATAAAATATAGCATTCACTATATTATAATTTCATAAATCATGTTCTAATAAACATTGATTGATCTTAAGAATTCACACTCAACCACCACCACCCCGCCCCACCCCCCAAAAAAATTCATTCATTGAGATAGTATATTGTCACATCCCATCTTGCAAATTTCCTTATCTTTGCTTATGTGGTGACCCTGCCAATTTCAACTAGGTCAACCCTTGATTTGAACATGGATTAATTAATGGTTAACTATTTCAATATGATGTGTTAATCACTATGATTAAATGAATAAATAAAGGTATTGGAAAGTCTTAGTTACATCATTTTAATGTTAGACATGATTATGCTATTTTATTATGTAATGGGGTTTTCTTTAAGATAATAATGTAATGAATTATGTTACCTGATGATGATGATGATGATGAAATTATGGATATTGATGCATGATGTGTTATCACATTTATGTTATGATCTTCATGATGTCAATTCAATTGTTTAATTTGATGGATACTAACTTATGTTTGGTTCTGAGTGTTTGAGTGATTGTAGGTTTTTTGAGATGAGCATGTGGTTGAGGTAGGGAAGGTTAGCCTTCCAAAAGGGGATGGATAGATCATCAATTGGAGCCACACACCTAACCACTTATAAATATATCTCTCTTTCTATTTAATTTATTTCCTAAATTCCTAAATGCAACACTAATGAGCATTATCTATTACAATTTAATTAAGTTGGAGAAACATAGAATATTAATTGTGGTGCTTGTTACTAATCTTCTAAAAAAAAAAATTTCATATATAACAAGATGTAAGAACTCTTTTCTTGATTTTATTATTTTTTCTTTGGCAATTTAATATGAAAAAAAAATGAATTCAAGAATGGGCATGAAGAAGACCTAGAGCTCAAAAGAATTGGGTTCGTTATGAGTTGGGGGATTTAAAAAGGGGAATCAGTAATGCATTTAGGGAAAGATAGACAACTAGAAGGAGGGGAAATGGAAGGGGATCCTTGGGAAGTACAAGGCATATCTAGGGAGAGGGATGGAAGATTTGGGAGAAATAGCTGTAGTGACAGCTGGAGTAGGAAAAAACAATGGAGCACACCATTGAACAGGGTCATCAATCGAAATTACTAGGTTCCTTCTTCTAATTGTTCTATTCTCTACTCATGCTATGAATTCCTTACTTGAAATTGCATTAATGAATGTGTAATGTTTAAACTATATTGAACAATCACTTCTTTTAGCTATAGAAATTAAGACTGTGATTATTTTCAAATAGACTCTTTTGGTCAAACCCCAGACACACATAGGAAAGGAATAAGTAGTCTATAGAGAATTAACTTGAAATGGTAAAACCCTAAATCATAAAACTCATGAATACAGATTAAAAAATTGTCTGTGTATACATTCCATCAACTAGACTTGGAACCTTGTATTGCAAAATCATGCATATGACATTAATAAACAACCAACACTAACCTGGAATTTGAATTTACATTGAATATATCTTGAAAACTATCTAAGTGATATATTTTAACCATCTAGGCCTTCCATTTTTGATGAGAAAGTCTAATTTGTTAGGTATCAAACAATCCAAGGGAAGACAATACAACTGAGTATGTTTTGTGACAGAAATCTATATGTTTGGAAACTAAAAGAAATTTGATACATGTAAAGTCTAAAATAATAGAACTAGAAATAAATTACTTGCTAGAATACTTGTGAAATGAGGCATTAAGCTATTGGAATATGAATAGGTAGATGTTAGAAGTAAAGCTCTTGCAAATACGTACCTCGATGACCATTCTAATGAAATTAACTTGTTTTATTTTAGTTTATTGCCTAAATTTCGTTCATAGGCTTTGGTTGTTGTAGTTATCATATAGAGGTGTATATATCCCAAGATGTAATGTTGAAAGCTCCTTTCTGAAACACTTCTTCTTAATTTTGAACTTGGGCATGGTTGTTATGTGTCATTTTGCATATGAAACTATTTAGTTTTATTTAAAATAAGTCACAACTAGTCAATTAGGAGTTGGACATTGTTAGATTTCTAGGGTACCTACTTCCAATGAATCTTATAATGTACCTTGTAACACTTAAACTAAGTTTTTATTCCTCTTTAGTAAATTTTAAGGTAGGGTGAAACCAAATATTTAAAATTACATCTTAATCATACCTGCTAAAAGTCTCATTTTGGAAAACTACTGTATGAATGAATAATCATTTCTTATTATTGCTTCATTCTCACTGATAGTTTGTATAAGATTATGTAGCTTCTCTCATTATTAGTGCTGGTGGAAGAAAGTTAAATCATTTCTTTCCTTAGAAATGAAACTCATGGCCAAAAATCTTGTCAGAAATTCTTTGAGTTGAGACTTTTCCATGTTGAACTTTAGGAAGCACTATAACTAAATGGATAGCATGGAGGTATGATTGTATGTTAAACTAAATAGTAAGGAGGTGTAGCAAATTATTTGTTTTCTATCTTTTGAATGTACTCATGGTTGAATCCATAATGTCCTAAGTGTTTTTGTTTATCTCTCTTATGTTTGGGTGTAATGTGGCATTTGGGGAGGGTGGGGATGGATACATTATATTTTTCTTCTCTTAGTTTGTTAGAATTATAAGAATATGATTCATTATATTTTGTCTCTATCTCGATATTGATGAAAAATTTCAATGCTTGGTCAAGCCATTTTAATGTATTACATTTAAGTATGTTGTTCTAACATGTAGCATATGTGTTTGAGTATGCTCATTTTATCTTGCATATGTGTCAATATTCTTTTTTTTTAAAGAATTGTACATGTGGGTAGATTTGTTACAACTTTTCTTTCACTACATATGTGTAGATGTGTAGTGTTCTTTTCTTTTTCCTGCCACATTTTGTGATTGGGTTACTAGGCACATGGATGCATGTAGTATGTTTCACGGCTGCACCAAATCCATTTGATCCATCTTGTTCAAGGAAGCTAGACTTCTTGAGCCAAGGTCAAGGCATTCTTCATGTCAAGAAGAAACTCGGGGGGTGGGGGGGGGGGGGGTAAACACTATGTGGTTGGAGAGGTAAAAGCTCCTAGGCCACACTCCCATCTCAAATAACAAATGGATGACATCCAATGGTTTGGAGACTATATACACTGAACGACACCTGTCAAGCTTTAGTAACCTTTCTCATCATTGTATACTTTTCATTTGAGTGATGATGTATGGTAATAGTCAATTGATGTAATATTTGATTATTGAGTAATGTAATCCTAAAATATTGAGATGTACTTTTCCTTATGTATAAGAAATTCAACACCATACTTCATATGTTGTAATGTTCATGCGACATAAATCAAAACCTTAGTGTTATGTTAAATTTATGATAAACTAATTGTATTTATTTCAATAGTTAATGGATAATGAATGACTTCTTGACTTTTCAACTCTAGTTGTGATTGGATTCTTTTCTGTATTTTTCGTTCGTATGTTATGTGGCATTTTTTTATTAGGACTTGGTTCTTACATATGAGGTGTAGCAAAGTATTTGTTTTTGATCTTTTGAATGTACTCATGGTTGAATCCATAATGTCCTAAGTGTTTTTTTTTATCTCTCTTATGGTTGGGTGTAATGTGGCATTTGGGGAGGGTGGGGATGGATGCATTATGTTTTTCTTATGTCAACTTGTTAGAATTCTGAGAATAGGATTCATTACATGTTGTCTCTATCACAATACTATTGAAAAAAATTAGTGCTTGGAAAAGCTATTTTTATTAATTGCATTTAGGTATGATGTTTTGACATGTGGCATATGTCTGTGACTATTTTCATTTTATCTTGCATATGTGTCGATATGTTTTATTTAAAATAAATGTACATGTGGGTAGATGTGTTACAACTTTTCTTTCACTACATATGTGTAGATATGTAGTGTTCTTTTCTTTTCCCTACCATATTTTGTGATTAGGCTACAAAGAACATGGATTCATGTAGTATGTTTCACGACTACACTGGATCCATCTAATCCATATTGTTCTGGGAAGCTAGGCTTCTCGTGCTAGGTTAGGACATTCTTTATATCAAGAAGAATTTCATGGAAGTAAACACTCTGTGGTTGGCAAGGTAAAAGAACTTGGGCCACACTCTCGTCTCAGATAGCAAATGGACAATGTCCGATGGCTTTGGAGACTAGATACACTAAAGGGCACTTGTTAAGTTTTTGTAACCTTTCTATCTTAGTGATGATGTATGGTAATATTCAATTGATGTAATCTTTGATTATTGATGAATGTAATCCTAAAATATTGAGATGTACGTTTCCTTATGTATAAGATGGTCATACATTGTAATTCAACAACATAGTTCATATGTTGTAATCTTTATGCAATATAAATCAGCACCTTAGTGTTATGCTAAATTCATGATAAACTAATTGTGTTTATTTTAATAGTTAAAGGATAATGAATGAGTTCTTGACTTTTCAACTCTAGTTGTGATTGGATTCATTTTCTACATTCTTCATTTGTATGTGATGTGGCACTTTTTATTAGGATATGGTTCTTACATATGGTATCAGAGCTATGTTTAAACCCTAGGCCTTAGGATACTGTGCTAACTTGCATTGATATGTGTTAGTGTAATGGGCACCCTGGAAATGCCCAAGAACTAAAACAACTATTGATAAAGGTTCTTTTTTTTTTGCATAAATTTTGAAATCATATAACATGAACAAGAAGGAATTTATGTAAACTGAAGATTGAACTAATACTGAAATAATATTACTTCTCAAGCTAATAAAATTAAATACATAGTAAACTCACTAATCACTCCAGCATCATAAAATCAAATACATAACAAACTCTTCAACTCACTAATTACACACAATCTACCTATAGGTGGAAATGCATATGAGCTACTTGTTAATGAGTTGATAGCAATGAATTCGAAAGGCCAAACCCCAAGGGAATGACATCTAAAATTTTAGAAGAGAGGATAGACATCCTTTAATGCCAAGAATAGATCTATAACTCACACATCCAAGTTCTTATCAAATGCAATTCACAATAATCGGATGCTAAACAATGAAGCTCCCACCTCTATTTATACTTTTCATTCACCCTTCTAGAAGGAAATACAATATTAATTAATTGCATTTACTAGAAGCTTCCCCATTCTAATTATTAATGCATTCTCTAGAACTCCTCTCTTGCAATACAATAATTAATTGTGCTGCACAAAAAAAAAATTTATTAGAGGATTCCCCTTTCTAATAATTAATGCATTATATAGAAACTTCTCCTTTCTATACAATAATTAATTGTGTTTCTATAAAATTAAATTAATTAAATATAAAGTCACCTTATAAGAATTTGGTATAGCTATGATAGCAAATAAGAATTTGTCTTAGGGAAAAATCACCCAAGATTAAGGAACTCAAACACAAGCACAACAGTAGACCAACAAGGTATAATCAGAATAACAATATCCAAAATTGATGTATTGTCATTCAATGTTATATTCAATGTGTTACATACACACTAGGAGAGCCTGTATATAAAGGCCTCTAAGATCCATCTAGAATGTCTCTAGAAGATGCTAGGAGATAAGCATGATAGCTAAGCACACATCCACCAGAAGTGTATTATCATCCATTATAGATGAGAGGATAAGTATAAAAAGGTGTATCTCATGTAGAGATGTTGTAGACACCATGTGCATAAAAAGAGATGCAAACTCCCATGTTGTCAACTTTACAACATGTAAGAGTTCGCATACTCCTAGGTGACTAACTAATAAATAATAAAATAACGCATTAACCTAAGTAAAGTGTAAATAGTAAATACTTATTTACACCAACACACCTTTTAATTTAAATTTATTTAATGACTTTATAAGAAATTAATTTAATCAATTTCTTATTTCTCCACTTAGCCTTTGGAGAATGTAAAGGTTAAGAACTTCACTAAATTACTAAAAAGATGGGGACATTATAGTTCGCCCTCCTTGAAATTGCTTGTCCTCAAAAAATCTTAGTCCTATTTTCCATAGCACCTACTCACTCTCCAAATTAGCATCTTCCTTTGGCAGGTGTCTCCATTTGACTAAATATTCTCTAATCAACTTGTTTTGAAGAGTCCTTTCCCTAGTATCCAAAATAGCCTTAGGAATCAATATGAGCTTCCCCTACTCATTTAATGGCAAAAATTTTGTACAAGGCACAACTCTTTGACCAATGGCTTTCTTAAGCCTTGACACATGAAACACATTATGCATTTGATTGCCCTTTGGAAGCTCAATCTTTTAGGCCACCTCGCCCACCTTGTTAATCACTTTGTAGGGACCATAAAACCTAGGCTTCAACTTCTCTACTCTAATTTTCTTGAGTAATGATTGTATGTATGGTTGTAGCCTCAAGTAAACCATATCCACAACCTCAAAGCTATGCTCTATCCAGTGCTGGTCATCATACAATTTATATTGATTTTGGGCTTGTTGTATATTCTCCTTGAGCACCATCAAAATATGTTGACTACCCCATAAGATGTTTTTTTGCTTTGGTCATTCTACTATCCCCCAAAACTAGATCCATGAAAGTAGGTGCTTCATAGCCATACGATGCCATGAATGGAGTCATCTCGATGGACATATGATAAGTGGTGTTATAATAGTACTCTTCAATATGTAGTCATTTGACCCAAGCCCTCTCTTGTGCAGTTACATAGTTCGTCACCTATCCTTCCACCCATTTATTTACAATCTCTATTTTCCCATCTATCTGCAGATGATAAATAGTGTTAAGTGTAAGATCTATATCACACAATACAAACAACTCCTACCAGAAAGTACTCATAAATTTACTATCCTGATCACTGATGATAAAACTAGGTAGCCCATGTAACTTGAATATTTCTTTGAAGAAAAGATCAACCACCTATGCTATTGTGTAAGTGAATGGAATAACAAAGAAGTGAGCAAACTTCATCAGCTAATCAACTACCACATAGATGCAATCTCTCCCCTATACTCAAGTACCCGGTGATGAAGTCCATAGAAATATTGTCTCATTTCCTATCTAGAATGGGTAAAGGATATAACAACCTTGCGGGATATGTGTGCTCTCCCTTATTCTGCTGATAAACTTCACACTCCCTAACATGCTTCTGAACATCATCCTTGAGCCCTTTCCATGTGAACCACTCACAAATCTCCCTATAGGTCTATCATGAAATGCCTTCAGTATTACCTCCCTAAACTGTGATGAAGGTATCAAATATATCCTACCTTGGAACTCGATCAATCCATCCATCACCACATAATGATCATCCTGTATGGCACCTACAATCACTCCAGAAGCCGAAGTGTCTCTCACATACTATGTTGTAATCTTATTTCTCTAATCTTTTGTAATATTAGCTAGAGCACAAATATGAGGTCTCCTAGATAAAGCATCCACCACCACATTCTTCTTACCTTTGACAAACTCAATGTCAAAGTCATAGGCCTGAAACTTTGTAATCCACTTCTATTATTTATCATTCAAATCATGCTAGCTCATGAAGTATTTGATGGTGTTGTGATCAGTCTTGATAACAAACTTCCCCCCAACTAGGTAGGGCCAAAACTTGTCCAATGCATGCATAATAGCCAACATCTCTTGACCCTAGATAGATTAGCTCCTCTCCACTCCATGGAGCTTCATGCTCTAAAAAATAATGGGATGCTTCTCCTACATCAAGATTTCCCCAATCCCATCACCTAATGTATCACAATCAAGCTCAAATGGCTTCTTGAAGTCTGGTAGAGCCAATACTAGGCATGATGACATCACCTTCTTAAAATGATCAAAGTTTATTTGAGTTACCCTTGTCCATGCAAAGGCCCCTTTCTTGGTAAGGTCTGTCAAGGGTGCAACGATCTATGAAAATCCCTTAACAAATCTCCTATAAAAATTGTAGAGACCAAAGAACCCCTTAAGCTGTGTAAGGTTCGTAGGAGTAGGCCAATCAACAATAGCCCTAATATTTTTGGGATCTACACAAATTCCATCTACGCTAATGATATACCCAAGGTATAGTAGCTTTGTCATCCCAAACTCACACTTAGATTCCTTTGCATATAGTGACTCTTTTTTGAAAATGGACAACACCATCTCAAGATGTTGTAAATGCTCCTCCCAAGTTTTACTAAAGACTAAAATGTCATCAAAGAAAATCAAGACAAATCTCCTAAGCTACCCCCTGAATAGTTGATTCATGCAACTTTGGAATGTAACAAGGGCATTGGTTAGCCCAAATGGCATAACCAAAAACTCAAAGTAGCCATAGTGACACCAAAAAGCTATCTTCTCAATGTCCTCCTCCCTCATCCTGATTTGATCATACCTTGACCATAAAAAAAATTTGTAAAAAAGAAAGAAACATGCAACTCATCAATCATCTCATCGATCTGTGGGATGGTATATTTTTTCTTAATGGTCTTCTTATTTGATGCTCTATAATCGATGCACATGTGCATCATCCCATCCTTATTCTTTACCAACACTACTATTGAAGCAAAGGGGCTCTTACTAGGCCAGCTATGCCCCATCTCCAATAGCTCCTTAATTGCCTTCTCTATCTCATCCGTGTGTTTCTTAGGATGATGATAGGGAGTAATCATAATTAGTTTGGCTCCCTCATCAAGCTCAATAATATGCTCCATCCCTCTGTTAAGAGGAACCCCATGTGGAATTTTGCCAAATATTTTAGTGTGCCTATCAGGTATCTCCTGGATATCTAGTGGATGACTTCACCTATGGCTCCCATGAAGCTAGCATGGTGAAAAATTCTATTGCCCACTCTATGTCATTATGCCAAAAAAATTTTTGCATTCTCCTTAGGGAGACTACTCTACAACTCCCATCTAAAAGTCCTCTAAGTACAATAGTTCTCCCCTCATGCTGAAACCTCATCTCTATTTTTTCTAGGTTGAGTGTGAACTCAACTAGTGAGGCCATCCATGTCATGCCAAGGATACATCATAGTCTCCCACATCTACTACATAGAACTCATAGCCATCTCCAAAATTGATGTGAAGATTAGATATCTTTCGAGTGCATAATAATTTATCACCATTATCTACCATAACTCTAAACCTAGAGTTCTCCTCAGTCTGTAAACCTCTCTTGGCTACCAATTGTGCATCTATGAAATTATGTGTAGCTCCAGGTTTTAATAAGTGAGATCACTTTCTGCTCCTAGATAGTACCCCTGACCTTAAATGTGACTGCCTTTTGAGTCCTTGTTAATTATGCCAATTACTTCTCATCCTCGAGAATGCTACTCTTGTCTATAGTGCTATCCTCATTTGAATCTAAGTGTTGATCCTCTCTCTCTAACTGTGACTCCTCTACTGAGAAATACTCCATTTGATTTTCTTTTGCCTTGAAAGGACACTATGAGATAAGTTGCAAGACTCTCTGCAATGAAAACATAGCTTCTTCTTTCTCAACTCATTCAGGGTGTCATTATCCAACTTATCTCTTTTTGGTTGAGCATCCTTGTGAAAATATTTTTTGTGCTTCTCCTTGTCCCTTTTCATATAAGAATCCTTATGTTGAAATTTTCTCCTACAAGAAGGTGCTAAGTCATGAGCCTTTTTAGTGTCCTCATGTAATGTAGCTAGGTCATGCCCCTTGGCCCAACATTGCAAGAGATCTGGGAGTCCATCCATAAACAATACTACTAACCTCCTCTCTGAAATATCTATGACCAACATAGCTAACCTCTGAAATTCACTGATATACATCTCAACTAATCCCCACTACTCGAGTTGTGCCAACTCCTTAAACTATAACTCGAGATCCCTAGTAACAAATCTCTCTATGAGCTTCTTAGTGATCTCTTCATAAGATGTGACCTGATTATGCCCCAAGTTTACCATGCCAAGGTTCCACCACTCATGTGTCGATCCATCAAAGTGAATAGCCACATACTTTGTAGCCTCCTCCTCAAGCATAGGATTCAAATACTAGTAAGTATCTAGCTTTTGCACCCAAGCTCATGCGGTCATCTTCCCTAAAGAATCATAATAAGGTAAAGAAAGTTTCCCAACTTTCTTTCTCAACTCAAAATTTTGATTTCTCCCTCCTAATCTAGGCATGTTTCTCATCCTCAAGTCCATATAATCTCTGAGGGAAATATCTACCTGAAACTCTAGTCCACTAGCCTCCTAATCACTCCTAAATTGATCCTATAACTCGGTAATCTATGGTTCATTAACTAGTTGAACTGGATCTCTAGGTGGGAAGGTGGGTATAAGAGTTCTTGAGCTCCTTGTTCAAGCTAGGCATGCAACATGTCTAAAGTTATCAACCACATTCCCATTGTTTCCATGTTCATTATTACCATTAATGTTATTCTTAGGACCTTTTTTGTTGCCTCGGCCTCCATTATTATTGCCCCTATTGTTGTCATTTCCTCCATTGTTATTGTTTCCATTGTTGGCATCACTTGGATTAATATTGATGCCCATCTGCCTAGCCATAAGCTGCAACATCATATCTATTCACCTACTCTACTCCTATTGCATATGTTGCCCCTCCACTAATGTACCCAATAACCATCTGAACATTACATCTTCCTGATACGGACTGGTATTCCCTCCTCTTCCTAGTCTTGTATCCTTATCATCTCGTTCACCTATACTATTGTCTTCTTCAAAGAATATATCCTCTTTGTCTATATGACTGGATTGTATGTTTTTGTGCACAAATGAACTAGACTATTCACTCTACAAGTCTAAACTCCTACTTTTTCTTGCTTTGGTATTGCAAAAATTATAAAGCCCGTGTTGCATGCTCAAACATCAATGCGTCACCCTTTTAATTTTTGATTTTAGTGTTTTGACATTTTGTCAAACACTTTTCCCTCTATCTAGCTATTCCAAATTCCCTATAAGACCTCCATAGGATGGTAGGACTAAAAGCTCTAGTACCACTGTAATGGGCACCCTAGAAATGCCCAAGAATTGAACCAACTACTAATAAAGATTCTAATATTTTTGCATAGATTTTGAAACCATATAACATGAACAAGAAGGAATTTATGTAAACTGAAGATTGAACTACTGCTGAAATAATATTCATTCTCAAACTAATAAAATTAAATACATGGAAAACTCACTAATTACTCTAGCATCATAAAATCAAATACATAACAAACTCTTCAACTCACTAATTACACCCAATCTGCTTGTAGCTGGAAATGCATTTGAGCCGTCTATTAATGAGTTGATAGCAATGAATTCCAAAGGCCAAACCCCAAGGGAATGATGTCTAGAATGTCAGAAGAGAGGATAGATTTCCTCTAATGCCATGAATAGATTTGTAACTCACACATCCAAGTTCTTATCAAATGTAATTCACAATAATCGGATGCTAAACAATGAAGCTCCTACCTCTATTTATAATTTTCCTTCACCCTTCTAGAAGGAAATAAAATATTAATTAATTAAATTTACCAAAAGCTTCCCCCTTGCAATAATTAATGCACTCTCTAGAACACCTCCCTTTCAGTATAGTACTTAATTGTGCTTCTAGAAAATTAAATTACTAGAGGCTTCTCCCTTTCCAATAATTAATACACTGTCTAGAAGCTTCTCCTTGCAATACAATAATTAATTGTGCTTCTAGAAAATTAAATTAATTAAAAATAAGGTCAACTTTTAATTTTAATTTATTTAATGACTTTATAAGAAATTAATTTAATCAATTTTTTATTTCTCCACTTAGCCTTTGGAGAACGTAAAGGTTGAGAACATAAAGGTTAAGAACTCTACTGAGTTACTAAAAAGATGGGGACATTATAGTCAGATGTTTGAGTTATCACCATGGCCCCAAGAGTTAACTATAAAGGTGGGTCCAACAATGGTGCATGAGCTGAGGAACCTAATGAGAGGTTAGATAAGATATTGGTACTATTGACCCAACAAGGGGCTTTGTTACAACAACAGGGCCAAAGGATGGATAAACTAGAGCATGAGACTCAAGGTAGGTACACTAAAGAAGAGGTAAGAAAGACTGATGAAAATCAACACTCAGAAGCCCTATGTAAGAAGGAGGAGGAAATGAGGAAGAAACGTGAGGATGAGAAGATGGTAGAGGCCCTTAAGAGATTTGAGGTAGGGAAGAAGGCAGATGTTGATTGTTAGATTTATCTCCATAATATTGACAAGGTATAGATAGCAACTGACTTGAGAAAAGATCTCAAAAAGGTGACTTTGCCCATGTTTCATGGTAGAGATTCTAGAGAAGATTTTGAGGCATGGATTATGAGTATGGAGAAGTATTTCCTAGTGTGAAACTATACTGGGAAATCTAGAGCAGTATGGGCTACATTTTAGTTGCTAGGTGACGCAGCTGCTTCGTGGGAAAATATATTGGTTAAAAATGAATTTCAGCATGGGGAGGTAACTTGGGAAGAATTTTTGCATCTTTTCCATAAATGATGGTTACCTCAACTATTCTATGACAATAAATCATTAGATTTCTACAAGCAAGTTCAAGGGAACAAGAATGTCACGTAGTATCATGAGAATTTTTGTCATTTGGTGAAGTATAATCCTCAGTATTAGCATGATAAATTAATTAGAACCCAAAATTTTGTGATGGGTTTGTGACCTAGGATTTATAGTGAGGTTGAAATGCAAGAGCATGAGACTATGTGTTTTATAATGCTTAAGGCCCTTAAACAGGATAAGAGATTGAAGCATGAATCATCGTATAAACCTTCCAACCAGAACTATAAAAGGAAGTATCAAGATAATAAGTTATATCAGGATAATAGGGGTTATCAGGATGATAGGCAAAAGGGAAATTAAAAGAAGCAAAAAATTAGAAACATGAAGGATAAGGGACAAGACAATTTTGACACAAATAGGAACAAGGAAAAATGGAACAACAACAAGAATCAAAACAATGGAAACAACACAAATGAAAATGGAAGGAATGCAAACAATAGGGGTGGAAAAAATAGGAATGATGTTAGGAGAGGTCCTAGGATAGGATATGTCATATGTGGCAGTAATCATTTTGCTTTTAAGTGTCCACAATGATCTAATAGGAGGGAATTTCCACCATAGCACCACATTCATGTTGCAGTTCATCATAGATAGGAAGATTATCATGCCACTCCTATATAGATGACTGACACACTTTTCGGATACCCTGTTTCTATTCTTATAGATATTGGTGCTATTTAATGCTTTGTAGACCTTAAGATAGTTGCTAAGATACTTGTTAGAGATGGTTTTATGGCTGAACCTTAGACTATAGAATATGGTAATAGGGTTGAATGCAGGGTAGAGAAATGCTTATTTTACAGTGAGTTGGAACTCCCTAGCTTTAGAACAAAGGTCAACATGTATGTAGCATCTTTGGGATCATACGATGTCATCCTAGACATGTATTGGTTATGTGAGCATAAATATTTAGTAAACTATCAAGATAAGGTGATTGAATGCCTTGATAACACATGTCACTCAGTGATACTAAATGGTGTCAAATGACCATTTGAATTAAGACAAGTTTCATCTATGCAATTAAAGAAAGAAAAGAGAAAGGGTTTCTAGTTATTTATTGCTCATGTTAAGAATTTGGAAGAGATTCCACTTTGGTTAGAGGATCATCTTATTTTATAGGAATTTAGAGACATGTTTCCTAATGATTTATCTAAACTACCACCTAAAATAGAGTTCAATTTTTCCATAGATCATGTACCAGGAGCAGAACCCCAATCAAAGGTTCCCTACCATATGACTTCCATAGAGATGTAAGAGTTAAACACTTAGCTACAAGAACTCCTAAAAAAGGTTTCATATGACCTAGTGTATCATCATGGGGAGCTCCTATAATATTCATTAAGAAGAAGGATGGTATGTTAAGTTTGTGCATTGATTACTATATGCTAAATAAGGTAACCATAAATCATTGGTATCCTCTCCCATAAATTGATGAACTATTTGATCATATGAAGGGGGAGAAATCATATTCTCTAAAATTGATTTGACATCCAAATATCACCAACTTTGAATTTGGGATGAAGACATACCTAAGAAAATATTTAGAACAAGGTATGGCCATTATGAGTTTACAGTCTTACCTTTTGGACTAACAAACACATCTGCTGCTTTCACGAACCTGATGAATAGTGCATTCAGAGACTATCTCAATAAATTTGTGTAGATATTAATTGATGATATCTTGATATACTCCAAGAATTTAGAAGAGCATGAATAGCACTTGCACATAGTTCTACAACATTTAAGAGAGAGAAAGTTGGATTTGAAACTCTCCAAGTGCTCATTTTATTAGAAAAAGATTCCCTACTTGGAGAATATTTTATTATTTGATGGCATAGTAATGGACCTTGCAAATATAAAAGCCATCCTTCAATTGCCAATTCCATAGAACATGAGTGAAGTTAGGAGTTTTACAGGTCTTGTTAGGTATTACAGGAAATTTGTTGAGGGATTTTCTAGCATAGTAGCACCAATCAAATCTCTTTAGTGAAAGGGAAAATGGTTTGAGTGGATAGAAGCATGAGAGGAAATTTTTCTATTTCTTAAACAAAGGCTTACTACCTCTCCAATCTTGGTTATACTAGATCCAAATGGATATTTTGTTGTCACAACATATGCTTTGGGAGATGGGCTTGGGGGTGTATTAATGCAAGATAATAAGGTTGTTTCGTACGAGTCCAAGAAGCTCAAATTGCATGAAGCGAATTATGCTCCACTTGATTTAGAGTTGGTTGTGATAGTACATGCTTTGTAGATGTGGCAAAATTATTTATTGGGGAAACCATTTGAGATTAAAACTAATCATATGGGGTTGAGATACATTTTAACTCAACCTAATATGAATGCTAGATAGATGTGGTGGTTAGAGTTCCTCAGTGAATATGATTTTGGCTTTGAGTATATTAAAGGAAAAGAGAATAGGGTAACAAGTGCACTTAGTCACAAAAGACATATTACCACTATCTCTACATCTCAAACTCATATGAGAAAGTATATTCTTTTGTATCTTCCTAGTGATACCAATTATGAATGGGTTAAATTAGTTTTGGATGCCAATGCCTCTTATTCACAACTTGATGATTACTCTTTTGATAATGATGGTGTGCTTAAGTACCAAAGTAGGATATATGTTCCCAATCATGAAGGGTTCCAGAAAGTTTTTCTCAAGGAGATGCATTGCACCCCATTTTCAGGGCACCTATGGGTAAACAAGATGATGGCTAATTTGAGACCTTTATACTTTTGGCCAGGACTCAAATGGGATGTGACATAATATACTTTCCAATATTTGGAATGCTAGCATGTCAAGGCTAGGCATGTCCATCTGGTAGGTCTTCTGTACCCACATGAGGCTCCATAGTATAATGATAGGTTATTAGCATGGATTTTGTATAGGGTTTACCCATGACTCAACACAATCATGATGTCATCTTGGTCGTAGTTGACAAATTAACCAAAGTTTTCCACTTCATTCCTAACAGTTTGAAGGATGGATCTCTAATTTCAGCAAGGAATTTTGTCCAAGAGATATTTTGATTGCATGGTATTCCAAAAACCATCATCTTCGACAAGGATATCTGAATGACTACATGATTTTGGATAACCTTGAACTCTACCTTAGGTACATGCCTGAACTTCAACACAACTTACACCCTCAAACTGATGAGTAGATTAAGAGGGTGAACCAAGTGCTTGAAGATTTGTTGTGTATCTACTGCATGGATCAATAGTACAAATGGGAGGATTATCTTCCATTGGTGGAGTTTTCCTATAACAATTACTATCATTTTTCCTTGGGTATAGCTCCATTTGAGGCTCTTTATAGATGAAAGTGTTAGACTCCTATCAATTGGGATAGGGTTGAGGACATGATTATTGTGGGTTTTGAGATGTTAAAAGAGATGGAAGAAAAGGTGATCTTGATTTGTAGTCATCTAAAACAGGCATCAGATTGACAAAAGAGTTATGCTAACAAGAAATACACCTTTCAATAGTTCCACACTAGGGATATGGTATTTTTGAGGGTTAGACCACATAATAGTTCAATATCGTTCAAAAGGAGCTCAAATCTTGCACCAAGATTTTTTGGCCCTTTTGAGGTTTTAGAAGTTATCAAACTAGTTTTTTATCAGCTTGCTTTGTCACCTACATTAGCCCACATTCATAATATTTTGCATGTTTCTCTTCTTAAGCCATATCATCGTGAGATATCTCATGTGCTTGGATTGCATGTGTGGTAGGTACAAGATCCTAGGGTGATGGTAGTTCAACTCACCTAACTTATTAAGTAGCATACCATCAAGGTACGGGAAAAGGATGTCCTTTAGTATAAAGGTCTAATGGGACCAATTTGGTGTGGATAGTGACACTTGGGAGAATGCAAAGGATTTACAGAAATCCTTTCTCCATATTTTTTGTATAGCTTATTTTATTTCAGTTAGATTTCATTTTTTGGATGTGTGTGTGCTTATTTTGTTGTGATTTGACATCAAGATGATGCCTCTTCCTAGAGAGGAGGGATGTCATATTCCATCTTGCAACTTTCCTTATCTTTGCTTATGTGGTGACCCTGATGATTTTGAGTAGGTCAACCCTTTATTTGAACATGGATTAATTAATGGTTAAGTTAACCACTACATTATGATGTGTTAATCAGTGTGATTAAATGGATAAATTAAAGTATTGGAAAGTCTTGGTTATGTCATTTTAATGTTAAACATGATTATGTTATATTATGATGACATAATGGGTTTCATTTTAAGATAATGAAATAATGAATTATGTTACATGATGATGATGTAATTATGGATATTGATGCATGTGTTATCACATTTATGTTATGATGTTCATGATGTCAATTTAGTTGTTTAATTTGATGGATATGTTTAATTTGATGGATACTAACTTCTAGTTGGTTGCAAGTGTTAGAGTGATTGTAGGTTTGTCGAGAAGAGGGCATGGTTGAGGTAGGGAAGGTTAGCCTTCTAGAAGGAGATATATGGACCGTCAAGTATAGCCACACACACAACCACTTAGAAATATATATCTTTTGATTTAATTTCTTTCCTAAATTCCTAAATGGAGCACTAACGAGCATTATCTATTATAATTTAATTAAGTTGGAGACAAATAGAATTTTAAGTGTGGTGCTTGTTACTAATTTTCTAAAAACCAATTTTGCATATATAACAAGATGTAATAATTCTTTGCTTGATTTTATTATATTTTTCTTTGGAAATATAATATGAAACTAGTTGCAGCTACTCAATTAGGAGTTGGATGTCATTGGATTTCTAGGGTACCTGCTTCCAATAAATCTTATAACATACCTTGTAACTCTTAAACTAGGTTTTCATTTCTCCTAAATAAATTTGAAGGTAGGGTGAAACCAAATCTTAAATAAATCATTCTAATCTCGTGACTTGATTGGAAGAAAAGTGGAACTTATTTAACAAATACCTACTAAAAAGTCTCATTTTGGAAAACTATTGTACGAATGAATAATCATTGCTTATTATTTCTTCATTCTCACTAATAGGTGTACAAGATTATGTAGGTTCTCTCATTATTAGTGTTGGTGGAAGGAAGTTAAATCATTTCTTTTCATTTCCTTCCTTAGCAATGAAACTCATGGCTAAATATTTGTTTTTGATCTTTTGAATGTACTCGTGGTTGAATCCATAATGTCCTAAGTGTTGTTGTTTATCTCTCTTATGGTTGCATGTAATGTGGCATTTGGGGAGGGTGGGGATGGATGTACTTTTTTTTTCTCCTATCAACCTATCAGAATTATGAGAATAGGATTCATTACATTTTTTCTCTATCTCATTCTTGCTAACAAATTTCAGTGCTTGGCCAAGTCATTTTTCTTTATTGCACTTAAGTATGTTGTTCTGACATGTAACATATGTGTGTGAGTATGCTCATTTTATCTTGCATATGTATAGATATGGTTTATTTAAAAGAAATGTACATGTGGATAGATGTGTTATAGCTTTTCCTTCATTGCATATGTGTATATGTGTAGTGTTCTTTTCATTTCTTTGCCACATTCTGTGATTGGGATGCTAGGCACATGGATGCATGTAGTATGTTTCACGACTGCACTATATATACATACATGTGTGTGTGTGTGTGTGTGTGTGTGTGTGTGTGTGTGTGTGTGTGTGTATATATATATATATATATATATATATGTATGTATATATATATGTATGTATATATATATATGTATGTATATATATATGTATGTATATATATATATGTATGTATATATATATATGTATGTATATACACACACACATGTATGTATATATATATGTATATATACATATATATACATGCATGTACATGTATATATATATATATATACATGTATATATATATATGTATGTATGTATATGTATATGTATGTATATATATGTACATACATATATATGTATATATAAATGTATATACATGTATGTATGTATATGTATATGTATATGTATATGTATATATATCTATACGTATGTATATATATGTATGTAGATATATGTATATATTGTATATATATATATATATGTATATGTATATATATGTGTGTATATATGTGTGTGTGTATATATATATATATATATATATATATATATATATATATATATATATATATATATATATATATATATATATATATATATATATATATATATATATATATATATGTATGTATGTGTGTGTGTATATATGTGTGTGTGTGTGTGTGTGTACACACACACACACTAGATCTATCCAATCCATCTTGTTCTAGAAAGCTAGGCTTCTCTTTCTAGGTTCAGGGCATTCTTCATGTCAAGAAGAATCTAAGTGTAGTAAACAATTTGTGGTTAGCAAGGTAAAAGCGCCTGGGCCACACTCCATTTTAGATAGAAAATGGATGATATTTGATGGCTTTGGAGACTGAATACATTGAAGGAAACCTATCAAGTTTAAGTAAACTTTCTCATGGTCTTGTACTTTTCATCTTAGTGATGATGTATGGTAACATTCATGTAATCTCTAATTTTTGAGTAATGTAATCCTAAAAGATGGAGATGTACTTTTCCTTATGTATAAGATTGGCATATATTGTAATTATGCACCATTGTTCATATGTTGTAATGTTCATGTGATATAAATCAGCACCTTAGTATTATGTTGACTTCGTGATAAAATAATTTTATTTATTTTAATAGTTAATGGATAACAAATGAGTTCTTGACTTTTCAACTCTAGTTGTGATTGGTTTCTTTTCTGCATTTTTTGTTCATATGTGATGTGTTATTCTTTTATGAGGACAAGATTCTTACATGTATCCACATAATACATAAATTATTTTGAAAATAACCACCATATTGGATGCTTATAGAAATTTTATATATAGTCATTATAAATCAAATATTTATAATAGCATTAAGCTTGAATATGAAATTTCAAGTGACAAAGTGCTCTCAAATCGTAAAAGACTGAAATCATATTAGAGTAAAAAAAAGACATAATTATTTATTTATTTCTCATTAAATCATTCTAGAAGCCTATTATCATTGAGGAAATGTTTCACTTTAGTTTCTTAGAAAAATATATTTTCTCTCATGCATTCAAGAAAACATTCTTGGTAAGTACTAAAACATGGGTAAGATAGGTTCTATATTAGATAATATTGCACCAATCTTACCAAAATCACTCTCAATCAACCTAGATAATTATTGTGATATAATCATAGATCCTTAAAAGCTTGACTTTATCCATTTAAGATATTTGATCATTTCGTAAGTTTAATATATCAAATATAAATTTTCTATCACATCATCAGAATAGCATTAATGAAAATATTATATTGAAGAAGACTTCAAATATTCTCATCTGATATCTTCAAAACTTAGAATCTAAAAGAGTCACTAAGAAGGGTTTAGAGCAAGTATTTTTTTTTTTTAAAATATCTTCATTAGAAAGCTTGAAATTTGAAGACCAAGAATATGTATGCATATTCTATTGGTAAAGGAAGAAGAGGATGGAGTGAGTACAAGGAAGGTAGTGAATAAATTAGAAAGGAATGATTAGAAAAAAATTATTTCTTAAAAATGTAAAAGAAATTATTAAAAATTATTGACTCTATTCACAAAATCTTCATCACTTGATATATGTGAATTTTAATACATTAATGGGTACTGTGTCTTGGAAATTTAGAATCCAAGATTTCAATGTATGTGTGTGGACTTGGATATTTATTTACATGAAATTATTTTCTCCATGTATGTAATTTAATGTTTATCAAGGGGTGATAAGTGATTAGAGATAATAATGTTGCTTCTAAAGATGACCCCTTGACGCATACTTATTATCTAGAGATTGAGGAGCTACATGTGAGAATGAAAAATTTGAAGAGATTTTTGAAAGATTCTACTATTTTCCCAAGTTGTAAGGAAAAGTGGGATAACGTGTATGATACTTGGAAGCTCTACTACCATAGATTGATAAAGAAGGAGAAGAGTATGAAATTTGGCTCAACTAGTTGAAGTTATGGGATAATCAAGGTAAGCAATTGTTTAGGTGCTCATAGTCCAATCCAAGTTGAATAAGAGGAATTAAAACAAAAAATGAGAATGAGGTGGGGAGAACTATAAATAACATGAAAAAGAAGAACCTATTTATTAAAGAAATTAATTGGAATGATTCTAAGTGTCTCAATTTACAACTGAAGTATTCTTTACTAGTTCTCTATTATTTTTTATGGTTTTTTTGTTGTTGTATTGTTCTTTGTCTCTTTTTAGATCTATCTGACCTAGTGACCATTCTCTTTCAATTGATGTTCAGATCTTTGTTGAACTTTTTCTCTTTTTTGTAAAGGTTGGTTCTTTTTCTCTATTTATACAAGAACATTATTCAATAGTCTTTCACTAGACTCTCCTATGCAATTGTGTAATACAATTGTAAGAAGAAAAGGGTGGGAGTGAAGGATGATCAATATGAGGGGTATGATGCAAGTAAAAGTTTATTGCTAAAGAAATAAAAGAAAAAAATTATTGAAAATAAGAAAGATATGCAACAAATCAATGTATGTTATAAAAAAGTTTTATTTATTATTAATTTTTTGAATTTATAAATTCTAATAAATAAATTTTATTTTAAATTGTATATGCAATAATTAGATTAGATTTGCTAATAATAAATAAAATTAACAGTAAAATTATGTAATAATAGGTCAAAACTAATGTTTTGATTAAGTAAAAATAGGTTTTGAAAGGACTCGAAACCTTTTAAAAAAGGGCAAGAAAAATATAACAATAAGGATCAAAATACAATTGTGGGAAACCAACCAACAAAATAGAGGGGCACACCAAAGTTCTCAACAAGAGGGCAAACAACCCAAGAAGTAATAGACCATCAAGATTTACATTTTGGTCTAGTCTTTTGAGAACGTAAAGACATATCAAAAGAAGGCATGGAGGATTTGCATTTTCTTCCTTTGACTGATGTCCAACCATCCTCTACCTTCCCAGCAGCCTTCTGCCAGTCCTAACTAAACCCCCAAAACCCCTCATCGACAGAGTCAGCAACAGAAAAAGGGACAACAACACCATTATGATCCAAAGCCATCAAAGGGATAGTACTCGAATCAACAGAGACAACAATAGGCAATGAGTCAGAAACAACATTCTAATTCAAAACCATCATAGAGACAACAATAGGCGACGAGTCATCAACAACATTCTGATTCAAAACTGCAATAGAGACAACCTTCGAATCACTAGAAACAACAACAAAATTCTCAACCAAAGAGAGATCAATATGTGAAGAGTTATCCGAACTATCCACCTCTATAGAAACCTTATGAACCATATAGTGATCATCTGAAACCCTCGACCACCAAGAAGGTGATTCTTCGATGTACTAGCCTTGTCAGAGGAGCAACATGAACAACATGAGTAACATGATGGTAACATTAAAAATAATGTTATTCATGAGTAACATGATGGTTTAATCATGAAATTCGTTTAAGTGTCACCGGAGTTCAAATTCTTGTAAGCCATTATCATTGTGGTCATTGTCCTTCTTTCATTCATTGTACTCACATGTTTGAAAATTTATACATTGATGTCATTGATGACCATTCAAGTGGCTTAGTGCTCTAAACCCTCATTGGGCATGTCTGCTCATGGGCTTTGTGTCCCTATTGGATTATAGTGCTCACAAATTTGAACTATTCATGTTACTGTTGTACATTCATACTCAATTTTGAAATATATATAGTAATGTTGTACAATCATACCAAATATGATATTTTAGTTGACTTGAATAGATTAAGATTTTATATATTTGCCAACAAAAAAATTAAAAAATAGACCTCCAAATAATAAATGAAATCCATATTAATTATTAAAGATAGACCTACAATGCAAAAAAATGGACACTAGACAAGGTACTCAACAGGTCAAGTTATACTTCATAGAATTACTACTATGCTCACAAATTTAGACTTTTTTTGTTAATAGTGTTGCATTTATACCCAATTTTAAACTATTTATATCAATGTTGTACATTCATACCAAATATAACAACCTTTATGGCATCTCTTGACTTAAACCAGAATTTCCATATATGGTGACCAAAACAAATAAAAATATACATCCAAATAATAAATGAAACCAATATGTTATGGTAGGCTTTGAGTGTGAAGAAATGGACTCTGGACAAAATATGTAGCAAAGTTCCCATTCATAGAAAAATAATAGTCCATTATATACGAATAAATAAGTATAATCTTTTATTTGAATCTATTTTATTTAAAGTATATTGTAAACATCGAAACTAAATTGTGATACTGCTCTTATGGTTTAAGTGTGTATTTTTTGAGTCAAACTCATTGGCCTATATTTCACGAGTAGTGATTCAAACATGCTTCCATCTCTCATGAGAATAAATGGAACACTTAGCACTCATTAGATCTAGGTAATGCTCACAAAGATGAAATGACAAAACTTCCTCGAAAGCCATCCATCCGAAAACTAAATCTATTTTCACTTTTAAAAACAATAATTATTTCAATTTTCCAATCAAGAAAGTTTCTAAGTGAGGTAGGAGACTGAAATTGATGTAAGTAGCTAGTTTTCTTAATTTGTGGGTCTTATTATCGTGACTTGCAAAGGTCTTATTATAGCTAATTGGTCAATTGCTTTATTAACTTATAAAAGGAAAAAAAATGAAATACAAGTTTCTGTGCAAATTGAGGAAAAAACAATGCTTTATTAAGAAATTTGCAGGCTATTCTACTCTATAACAGAAATCACCATTATGATGTCTGCGAATCATTAAAGAAATTCGCAGGCAATTCTACTCTATAGTAGAAATCAGCATCCTGACATCTAAGAATCATCTTCATTGAAAAGTAGGTGGATTCTAAGTTCTTTCTCTTCCCATATAAAAATTGGGTCTTTTGTTTTAAGGAAATTTGTACATCTGTCTGAACTGAAACATAAGGCATTCGACTTGAGTAGATAAATAAGGATGTGGTGTGAGAACATTGGTAGCATTCAATTGAGCTATCCTGCAGCTGCCTGATATATCTATTGACTCTACTCACAAATGTTCCTCGTTATTCCCATACATTAATGGGTAGTTGGATTTTGCAAATTTTAGAATCCAACATTCCCGTCTGTTTTCAAAATTAGTGTTAGTTTACAAGATATCTGTTTTGTATGCAGAATTAGTGTCAATTTACAAGAGATCTGTTTTCCCCATGTATGTAATATATTGTTTTCTAAATGTCTCTTTCCCTATGTTATGAGATCGTCAGCAAGGTGTTTAGAACATTTCTATATGTTTTACTTTGTATTTCATGTTATCTTGTAACTTACTACACTAGCAATCACACATTTATGTATGTGCAACGATTAGTCGATAGGAGTTGTTGATAGGCGTTGTTTGTCGAATTTGGTGAAATATTTTAGCAACTGTGTTTTGATTGTGTTCACTTGATCATTTAGTTGTTAAATAAATCATGTTGAGTTTGGATGTTGAGATATAGTATATAAAATGTCGGTCAAGGTGAGAGGTAATCTTTATTGTTAGGCATACTACTTTAAGTTTAGAAGCATTATCTATGATTTTCTACCATGAAACCTCGTTCAACTTGTAGGTGTACTTTTTTAAAGATCTTTTTTCTATTGTTTATAGGGAGTTTTTTTCCTTGATGTAACACATCTTTTGGGAATTTCAAAGTATAAAAATGAAAAATATAATCTATTTCGAAAAGAATATCATTATGTATAATGCAACAAAGTCGACACTAGTACAATTATCTAATAATACAGTCATGCTATTGAGTATTGATAGGAAATTGAATTATGTGTCTTAAATTAAGAGCATTTAATATGTTATCATAGCTTTGAATACACATTGAAAAGTTAGAAATTTTCTTTGAGAAGCTCAAAGAAGAACTTATTACCTACCACAATCTTTTCTTAAGATAAAGCATCAAAGGCAACATAAGATAAACTTTGAAATTGCACTTTTATAATAAAAATACACTTAATTTGAAGTAGGCTGTAATGAAAAAGAGATAAGTTATTAGTAAGATGCATATGTATGTATAATTATTCTTTATTGAGGGTGTATATGGATGTGAACTTCGTTTGAGATGATTCAATGTCATGTTGGAACCGAGAGATTGCTAGAGGGACTAAATTTTTAACTCTAACTTCATGGATAAAACAATTATGAAACTGCAAAATAATGGTGGTAAAATGTATCTAGTACAACTATTGTCAATAATAGTGGTAGTAACTTATTGGAGAAGAAGAATTACAAATCATCTTGGTATGAGGCTATACAAAAGTTAACAAAAAAGAGTGTTGGTAGTGTTGAAGATTGTGATGTTGTAGCACATGCGATCCTTTTAGAAAGCCCATGACAAATAATTGAAGTAGTATACTTTGATATGCAAAAAAAACTATTTTTTTTATTAGGATAACTAGCTAATTTGAGGAACTTAGCTGTAGTAGCATATCTTAAGCAAAATATATAATCAATATTTATTCAATTAAAATATGACTAAATTATAAAACTATAAGTTGAAATGATGATAGCTTGGATTTAAACTTATTCTCTCCAATTTAAAGAATCAATATCAAAAAAATAAGAGAAAAAAAATTTGGTACATAGAAAACTAAATAAACATTTAAAAGATATATTTTGAAACAGAACTTCACAATTATTAATGAATATGAAAAGAATTGATACAATTATACAAAATAATGATTTCCAAAAATATTATTGAAATTTTATTTCTAATAATTACAGCTGCTATCAAAAATCTTGCATCATAACATGAAACATTTTGTATAATTTTTCGTTTCTACCAAATAACAATAATAAAGGAAAAATCATTTTACTCAATATTTAATTATATCTTTTGTATTGTCTTTGAAAAAAAAATTGTATATTTGAAAGAAAAGTAGAAGCTATCTAAATTTTATTTCTATTTATTTGTAAAATCACAATTTTATTATATAGCAATTTCAAAGAAATAGAAATCTTCCATAAAATTAGGAATCTTAAAGGGGGAGAAACTTATTATTTTATATGATGATTTAGAGAGATTTCTTTTGTCAAAGTAAAAGTTTTTATTTTTATTTTTTCTTTTAATTATAGAAAATAGAATTTAGTTCAATAAATATAAATTTAGAGTGAGTTTTAGTGGATAGGATATCTAGGGCACAATTTAAAAATAATTTTATAATTAAATGCTAAATTATTTTAGTATTTAACTTTTCCTTATATAAATGTTATTTTTGAATTGTTAATTCATATCTTTTTATAGCTACTACCAAAACAACCTTGTATCATTAGATGAAATATTTTGTCAATTTTTTCCCTATCCACGCGACCACTGATTCTACTCAATATTTAATTATATCTTTTGTATTGTCTTTGAAAATATTTTTACATGTTCAAAAGAAAAGTAGAGGTATTTAAATATGTTTCTATTTATTTGCAAAACCATATATGTATTATAGTGATTTCAAAGAAATAGAAATCTTCAATAAAATTAGAAATCTTTTAAAAAGTATTAACTTATGATTTTATATGATAGTTCAGAGAGATTTCTTTGTTAGAAGCATTTTTTTGCAATTTTTTTAACCTTTAGTTATAGAAAATTGGATGTAGTTCAACAAAGATAAATTTACAATGTGTTCTAGTGGATTGGATATCTAGGGCACAATTTATAAAGGATTTTACCATTATATGCTAAATTACTTTACTATGCAACTTCTGTGTATATGAATGTTATTTTTAGTTGTTAATTCATGGCTCTTTTTTAGAGGAACTTATATTGTTTTGGATAGAGGTAAAAACATGTTTTAACGACCTGAAACCTTCAATTCTTTAATTACTTCAATTGGTTCAAGTATTGCATGTAATACTGCAGTTGCAATAACAATTTCTGTCATTTTAGAGTAAGATACAATTTTAAGCAAAAAAACTCAAGTAAGAAACTATCAAGATCTGTTGTTTTGGACTCAAAAACAATTTTAAGTGTCAAAGTCATATCGCAGCCATCTCTCAAAGACTATGCATGATGCTCAAACATTCAAACTGGCACTAAATTTGGCTTTCAACTTACAAAGTAAATGGCGCGATCTTAAAAAAGATCCCATGGTGAGCTTGGAATAAGAAAATATTCTCTATAAACATGCCTTAATCTAGCAATGACAGTGAAGTAGAAGACACAACATTTAACCAAATAGCTTACCTAAAGCTTTAAATGCTTCACTTTCCCAGTAAAGATCAGGTTCCATTTGCAACTTCTTGATAAAAGAAAATCTTGTACTACAAAATGAGGTAGCAAAAATAGGAAGATGTAGAGGAGATTCATTACAAAGAAAAATATACATTTGAATTGTGAACTGTGAACATATCAGATTCATTTGCAACTTTAGTTGATATTAATGCTGAACTAAACATGCTAAGAACATCAAAATGTGGTGAAAACTTTAAAGATTAGAGAAAAGGTTATATTTAAACCATAAACTATGAATTGTGACCATTTTCATGGAGTGTGAAATGTTTCAAAATATAAATATCCAAGAAACAACTCCAAAAAAAAGATATGATATAGAAAAGGAAAAAGAAAAAGAAACTAAAAGTGTTTGTGAAAGATAAGTTTCATACTTGAGATGTCCAGTTCAAACCTCACCGAGGCCAAAAACTAAAGGCGATTGATCTATAGAAATGACTGTGAAGACTAGACATCAATTTGGCTTATTAGAAAGCATGTAGATTGTAGCCAAGACATTCAACAACAATATTTAAGGCTATGGATAAACATTTATAAATCCATAAAAGACATATAAATCAGAGAGAGTAACTTGAAAGAAAATTAGAAAGTAGAGAATTAGCAACTTAATTGGAAATCAGAAAGTTTATATAAAAAGGATATTATTTTAAACAAAATAGTAAAAATTATTATTTATAAGAAATTTATAAAAACTTATGTTGATCGAAAAATCTACCAAAATCTACCGTAGATTAAAAAAATGATTAGGCTAACAACTTTTTAGTCAAAAATCATTTTTTTGGGGAGAAAAGCTCCCACATAAAGCTTAATAATTAGGGTCTTTAAGGTGAGAATCATATTTGTGGATCTCTAAGGTGAGAATCATATTTCTGTATTTTGTACTAATGACTTATTTCAACGAAGTTATTGATCTCAAGGTGGTCTATTTTGTTTTGGAAGACATATATCTTGTACATTTAAGAGAAAGATGTCATTTAATCATTTCATAGATTTACATCCAATTTCAAGACAAGCTTCATGGATAAATCATTATGGTTGCATAATGTTCATCCTTAATAGATGATATTGTACTACCTTTGTAATTAACATAAACTTAGTTCATCAACCCTTCTTTGAATATAAAGGAGGAAAAACCATTTGAAAGTAATAATTGGAAGCAGAGCAAAAGAGTCTAGCATTTAGGAGGAGAAAATATAAAATATCATAATTTATTAAGTATATGTTTCTACAATTCACAATTATTTGGTGAACAATTTTTTTTATCATTGAAGGCCAAGCCTTATATTTGGTTGTTACCCTTAACAATAGTATTTCTAATTAAAGTAAGAGAAATAATGTTGCATTCATTGTCATATTGTTTATTATTTTTATCGAACTTAAGCATAGGTGTTGAAAGAGTATTTACATTAAGGTACATTATCGTAGAGTTTGAAAAGGTGATAAATAATAAAGATAATGATGCTTTTAGATGTGGTCCCTTACAAACTTATTATATGGAGACTGGGGACTTGTTGGAGTGGAAAATTTGGAGAAAATTCAAAAATATTAATTCGATTATCCAAGCTGTAAGGAAGTGTGGAATAACATCTATGGCACTCTAAACTCTGTCACCATAAACTGATAAAAATAGAAACCAGTATGAATCATCTAGTTAAAGTTACTAATGAAATAATGAGGAAGTCACTTATTAGGGTTGTCACACTCCAATCCAAGCTGAATAAGAAGAATAAAAATAGAAGAATTAGAGGGAAGTTTTAAAGGAAACACCAATAAGGTCAAAAAGAAGAAGCTAATTGTGAGATCTATTGATTAGAATGAGACTTTGGGTGCTTTAACCAAGGATTGGTTTCTTTGTTAGATTTTTTAAAAAAAATTTGTTGTTTTGTCGTTCTCTATCTCTATAATCCAGAATATACGAACATTTCTCTTTTTATTTCTAAATCTTTGTTGAACTTTTTGTTAATTTTCTTAAGGACTTGGACCCTTTCAATTGCTAATATAATTATAAGCATTATTGGATAGTCTCTCATTAGTGATTTTCAATATGCATTATGAATAAAATTGCAAGAAGAGAAGGCCATGGGAGTGAGTGGGATTGAAATGGATAATCACTAAGTGGGATACAAAGTAATGAAAAGTTTATTGAAAAGAAATACAAACAAAATATAATTGAGGATAAACAAGGTATAAAACAAGTTACAATACATTACAAAAGAAATGCAAAGGAAAAAAAATTATACATTATAAGCATTAAATATCCTCATTGAAATTCTTCAAACCTATAAATTCTAATAAACAAAATTTACTTTAAGTTGTACTAAATAAAATCTACTTATAATTGTGCATGAAAATGCTAAGATAAACGTACAATTCATAGCACAATGTGATGGTTCGTGCATGACATTTTTTGGCAGGTACCAAAATTTAAATTCTTGGTGAGTCATTGTGATTGTGGACTATTTTGTCCTTATTGACCCATTGATTTACAGTTTTGAACCTTTTTATTGATGTTATTGATAGTGTCAAAAATAAAGTTCCATATTTATGACTTAACTCAAACAAGACTAAAAATTCTCACATTTATTAATTAAAACGTATTAAAAATAGACTTTAAAATGGTTGAAAAACATGTAAAAATAGAACTAAATTGAAAAAAGAAAGATCACTGGACAAGACATGAAGCAAATCAAAGGATAGAATTGCAAATAATAGTCGCTCCTATACGTAATAATAACTAGATTTAACCTTACCTAAATCCAATTGGTTTTTAGGTACACTATAAGCATCAAACCAAATATCTACCTTCTATATTATTATCTACTTCTAAAACCAATAGTTATTCCAATTCTCCAATTACGGAAGTCTCAAGTGAAGTAGAGACCAAAAGTCATGGGTGTCGCTGGTTGTTTTGACTTGTTGATCAATTGTTGTGACCTGCAAAAGCATGTGATGTTAGTCGATCAATCGATTTATTAATTAATAAAGAAAAAAAAGATTTTGAACTAAAGATTCGTGTACGGGTTCATAAAACAATACTAGAAATTTGCAGGCTTTTCTACTCTATATACAATCGTTTTTATGATGTCTGAGAATCATCTTCCATGAAAGCCATGTGAGATTGTAAGTTGTTTCTCTTCCCAGTTCCCATATCTCAACTGGACCTTTTTGTTTTAAGGAAATTTGTGTAGTTATTCATCTGTCTTACTTGAAACACAGGTGATTCTGATTCGACTTAATAAGATGTGGTGTGTGTTTGATTTGGTGGGTTGTGCAAATTCATACATTCCTTCCTCCACAAGAAATATATCTCTAATGCTCAGCCAGCTCTCTCGTTTTGTTCACAGGCTTTACTCTTGTGTACTGAGGATTGCTTCAGACATTCACGAGACTTACATTTGGGAGGATTACATGCACCACCACTATGGTGCAGCTGCCTTCTACATTCATTAATTCTACTCACGAAATCTTCCTCCATTGATATCTGTTCAATGCCATACATTAATTGGCAGTTGGACTAGTGATGTTTAAGGGTGCGGCATTCCCCTGTCGATGTGCATAATTTGGGGAGATAAGGAGATTTGTTTCTTCATGTATGTAACAAATTATTTTAAAAATTAGTTGGTAAGAAATAGTAGAGTTGGCTTGAGGTTGTTGGTACTTTATCATGGTCTAGGGTTCGAAATGGTCTCGAGTTTAATAAGTGGAACATCTTGCGGATGACTGAGGATTAGTCTCATTGTAGTAGCTAGGAGGATTAGTCTCATCGTAGTAACTTGCACATGTATTCAAGACATAGAGTGTAGATACTTCCTACATGTTTTAAAAAAGCATATTGTTTTAAAAATGATAATTGTATCAAGTTGCAATAATAGTCAAATAGGTCTTTAGTCTATTGGTGAAGTTGAAAGGTTCTCAATGAATTTACTAGAGATCAAGCATTGTTGATTAAAGAGTTAATGATTTATTGAGTAGAGTATATGTTTTTATCAATTCAATTATGTTTTTTTAACTAAATATCAAAATCGATTCATTAGAAAAGATTGTAATAGTGTCCATTCTTAAGCAAAATTTTGTTGTGAAAAAAATGACCCCCTTATTTAAAACTTAAAGTTTTTCTAAATTCATGTCAACCACCAACAAATCAGTCATTGTTCATTGTTTCTCATATCAAAACCTTCAAATTGAGTGTTAGTAACATTAAAGTTTAGAAAGGACACAACTTAGCTACGAAAAATAAAATCTCTTCAACTTGTTTTTGGTAGTTAATGGTGGGCTCTACGCTAGATAACTTGGCTCCTCCAAACCAATCGATCTATCCTAACCTCTGGCTAGTTATGTCGAAAGGGACGAGACTCAATGTTAGGAGTACCCTTGGAGGTGGGGGGTGACTTCTTTAGTTTCCTCATATCTTCCAACGGATCTAGAATTTCTACGGCATTTTGAGCCCATAGTCCTAGGAAATGAGTTAGGCACATTTGACCCTAAACTGAGATGGAAAGGTACACTGGTGGGTTTAACAGACTATGGCCCTACACTTGATGTTACCCCTATTGTCTTGTATGGGAACTCTGGTCAAGAGATTTCCTTGCCAAATATGGTTGTAGAAAACGTTTCCAAAGGCTTCTCTCTGAGCCTTGTTGTTCTTATCCTACAAACCCACCATAAAGATGGTTAGGATATGGGTCTCTAACAGGTGAAAGTTGAAAGGCTTAGTTATGGATATGGCCATGGCAGGGACAATGTTTCTATTTAAATTTATGAATGAAGAGGATAGAAACCAAATTTTGGAGGGTTCCTGGAGAATAGGGATACACAACCTAGTTGTGGCCAAATGGAAACCTAGATTCAATCCAGGACTGGATCTGTAGAGAATGGCCCCAGTTTGGATTCACCTTCCAAGCCTACCGCTAGAATTCTGGGATGATAAAATCTTTCAATGGGTTAGGGACTCCTTTGGTCATTTCATTAAAGTGGATGTTGTTACCCAAAATGAGCCCCAGATAGGTTTTTCCAAACTTTGTATGAATGTGGTTGTTAACAATACCCTCCCAAGTAGTATTGTCTTGAACTTGAAATGGGGAACATGGAGGCAAGCTATTAGTTATGAGATTGTTGACTTAATTATACTACCAAAAATGTAGGCAATATGGTCATGTGGTTTTCGAATGCAAAGCGGGTCTCAACAAAAATGATGTTAGCAAAGAGAAAGAAGCCAAAAAGGAGGTTGGTACCCCAAATTGGGGTCAAGGGGAGTCCTCAGAGATGGCCCAAGATCAGTCCCTATTGAAGGGGGATAAGGTGGGGAAGTTCAACCATGTGTGGGATAAGGAACAAATAGATAATATTATATCTATGGTGGTTAACAAGACCTGTCATCCAGGACCTCTTAGATGAAGGAGAACTTTAGACAAAGGCTATTAAGGAAAGGGTGACCTAGGCTATTGAGGATGGGTGGCACAAGTTCAACCAGAGGAGGTTGGGGTGGAGATGGGTGACATGCTAGGGAGAGATGGGTCGAGTTTCTCCTTGTTGCATGGCACACTCACAATTAATCTTTATTTTATTGAGTTTCAGCTTCAATTAGACATGCACTCTCCACCCTTAGTTTTGGGTACCCCTTTGAGGATGGATAAGGGGTGGAAAGAAACCAAAAGAAAAAGGTGTGGCCAACCTAAGGCTAATGTGGGCTTTGAGATGACAACAGGAAGGCCTCCAACAAGGGTTGCAAGAGCCAAGGTGACCTCCTAGGACATCTCCAATGGGTCACAATAAAGCTTGGAGGATACCCAAAGAGGAAAGAAATGAAATTAATTTCATGGAACATTAGGGGCTTCAATAGCCTGAGAAAATAATTTAATTTGATTCTTAATTTAAAAAACATTAAAGTTTAGAATTCAATTAAGTTCAAAATTGAATAGAGGAAGAGAAGAAATCAGGATAGTTACAAAATAATAGAATTAGAGTTATGAAATAGATTGAAGTTTAGAGTTAATTAAATGAAGAGATGCAAAAGTAGTGTAATTATAGAGAATGGTGTAGATATACATGTATATGTGCCCAATAAATGTTTTTGGAAGTACATAGTGAGTGTCTCTAGTTTTGATTTTAGTATTGTGAGAGGCAAAATGAGAAGTGTTATTAACTCTCTCTTTTTAAATCACGTTCTGTGATTGCATTTTTCTTGAGTTTTTAACTAAAAATGGTTTACATTATTTAGTGTTTATTTATAGGTATTAATTAACAAATTTCTTCTCTAGAGTTTCCAACTCAAGATCACATCATGTCTACAAGTAATCTTACACCAACCATATATACTTGTTTTATTTTTTATAGGGTTTATACTTCTTTTTTCTTTCCAATCATTTATTTAATGTTTTGCTTAAGTTTTCTAGCCATAAACATCAATTAGTACACTTAGACAAGTGCAACGAGATCAACTATGTGGTAGAACATGTATAAGATAATCATGATATTTGTCTTGAGTACCATCAAGGTGTTCAAAACATTTCTATATATTTTTTATTTGTATTTCAAGTTATCTTGTAAATTTACTTACTACATTAGCTAAAAAGAATCTTTAAGGTGAGAACCATGTTTTGAACTTTATGCTAATGACTTAACATCAATTGAGTTATTCATCTTAAGGTGTTATATGTTTGAAGACATGTATCTTGGTAAATGTAAGAGAAATGTGGCATTTAAAAATGGCATAGTTTCACATCCAATTTCAAGGTAAGCTTCATGGATAAGTCATTATGGTCATTCAATGTGCATCCTCAACATATGGTTATTGTACTACCGTTATGATTAACATAGACTTAAAGTTCATCAACCTTCTTATAAAATGGAGGGAAAATCATTTGAGACTTTTTAGAGTAATAATATGCAAGTGGTGTAAGAGATTCTAGTATTTGGGAAGAGAAAATATTGAAGATCGTAATTAATAAAGTTTATGTTTTGTATATCACTATTATTTGGTGCATGATTTGTATTGTCATTGAAGACCCAAATCTATGTTTGATTGTGCCCTAGCAATAGTGATTATAAATTTATTTCAAATTGAAAATTAATTTTAAAAATTTATATTTTTGTATTAAGTGTCATACTGTTTATTTTTTACTGAGCACTTACAAACTTACCATGGGGACATTAGGAACAATTGAGAGTCAAAAATTTGGATCAAAATTCAAAAATATTTTGTCAACCGCCCGAGTTGTAAGGAAAAGTGGGCAAGGGTAAGTGCACCAAGTTGTGGTGCCAAAAAGATGATACCTTTTTTTCCTAGTTTTGAAAAGCCCATACGTGCTATAGTGCACACGTGCTATAGTGTGTATGCACTATAGCACGTCTGCACTTTTCAAAAAAAATAAAAATTATAAAGTGCATACGCGCTATTAAGAATTAAATTTAAAAAGCTTTAAATAGCACATGCGTGCTATAGCACACACACACTATTCAAAGCTTTGCATTCTACCAAGCCTAAGGTTTGGTCTTGCCTTGGGAATCTAACCCAAAGGTTTAGAGTCTATAAACTGGTCTAAGATGTGTTTTGCTGCAAACATACAAAAAATGATTGATTTTTCTTGTGTGCTCTCCTTCAAGTTTTCTTGTGGTTGAGCATCGATAAAATCAGGTTACATGACATTGTAAGTCTCTGTGTTAGCTATATAACCATGTAATTTATTTTTTATTTGAACTATTTCAAGCCTTTCATCTATAATTTCTTTTGAATGTATGTCCATTTTTTGTCAAAAACCAACATGTACTAATTGGGCTGTAGATTTTAGCTCGTTCATCAAATTTTGTAACAACTTAGTTTTTTAGAAACTAGACTCCATTCTACACACTTTGAGAAAAAAAGTTTTGATTTTAGATTAGTTTTCAATCATTTCTAAGGGGAGCACACAGATATTTCATGTTTTTGGGATGTGTCTAATTAAAAAATTCATTAAAAAAAATACACATTATAAAATTACCCAAAAAATCTAGGATAAACTACATAGTGTTAGGTAACTTTTGACTAGAGCAATTAAAAAATTTCAAAAAAAAGTTAAAATTTTACGGAGGCCACATTTTGTACTATGTTATGTTTTTTTGGAATAAACAGTACCACTTTCTGTGGCCCCCTTTTTTGAGGACCTAAAACTAAACCATTTTGAAAAAAAATTAGTAGTTTAGAAACTAGATTCAAAGGACTACTACTTTTGTGTTTTTCATATCTTAAAATTTTGAGCGTAACTATCTTCAAATTCTTGTTGAAGTTCAGAAATTGCTGATTTTAGAAAAAAGGTGTCCACTTATACCCCCATTTTGGCACCACAACTTGGTGCACTTACCTGAAAACATGTATGGAACTCTAAACTCTTTCTCCATAAGTTGATAACGGTGGAGACTGGTATGAATCACATTGTTAAAGTTACATATGGGATAACAAGGAAAGCAGTTGTGGGGTGGTCATACTCTAATGCAAGCAAAATGAGAAGAATAAAAATAGAAAAAATGAGCACGATGGTTAATAGGAACCACCAATAAGGTAAAAAGGGACATAATTGTGAGTTCTACTCATTAGGATGAGACTATGAATGCATTAGCCAAAATTGGGCTTTCTCTTTCTTTATTTTGTTTTTGTTGTAAATAATTGTTGTCAACCTCTATAATTTTATTTAGTTTAGGGACATCTCTTTTTTTGGTTGATGTTTAGATCTTTTTGAACTCTTCCTCAATTTGTGAGGTTTAGGACCCTTTCCCCTACTTCTATAATTAAAAGCATTGTTGTCTGTAGTATCGCATTAGACCCTCCTATATGATTGTCGATATGTATCATGAACACAATTGTAAGGAGTAGAGGATGGGAGTGAGTGAGAGAGGACACAATGATCACTAAGTCCCAGTTACAAAGGAAGTAAAAGTTTAGTGCTAAAGAAATGAAGATAAAAAATAGTTGAAGATAAGAAGCTATACTCTTCACAAGTTGTTAATGAGTCCTTTCAAGATGATGCTCCTAGTGTAGATTTAGCATCATTGGACCTAGTGGAACCTACTCCACATATTGTTGTCAATGTGATCCCCTTTGCAACATGGAACCATCTTAGTCTTATGCTCCTAATCGTAGTAACCTTTGGTTAATAATGTGAAACCTTTTCAACATTCTGCCATTGGTGATGGCAATCTCTTAAATTTGGATTCACCAATCGTGCCCCCTTGTGGTGGAGTTTCTAGTGATTGTATTGTCTCTAGATGATGGCGCAATGGCATTGAAAGGATCATCTTTGATCTCCCAATCTCTTCTCCACATTTTGGGTGAGCTATCTACCCACCCCTAATGTAGCTATAGTCATTCAATTGGTGTGATATTAATTAATGGTCTTTTAATAGATAGGAGATGTTTTCCACCACAAGTCAAATTGTGAAATTTCTATTAGGATTCAACTGTGTAGTTTTTTAAGTCAAACTCATTAACCCTTGTTTCGTGAGTAGTGGTTAACACAAATCCATCTCTCATGAGAATAAATGAAACACTTACCGCTCATTGCATCTAGGAAGTCCTAACACTTCACCTAGATGCAATGACTACTAAGTGTTCCATTCATTCTCATGAGAGATGGGTTTGTGTGAGCCACTACTCATGAACCATCGGTCAATGAGTTTGACTAAAAAAGATACACACTTGAATCATGGTAGCAATATCACAATAATGGTCTTTTAGTGACTGTTTTTTATATTCAACACCCTTGTTTTGATGTCGATCTCTTTGATGCATATGGGTGATTGTGTATATAGACAACACCCTTGTTTTGTTGCTTATTAATATATTATTTTTTAAAGTAAAATTACATTAGCAAAAAAATGTAAAGAAAAAATATAATAATTACAAGTAAATATCATTATTAAAACTCTTAAAACTATAAATAGAAATCAATAAAAATCAAATAAAATTATGCTAAACAAAGGCCACATTATACTTACATATAAAATTGTAAGATAAATATGTCATTCACAACATAGTTTGATGGTTTAGTCATGACATTCTTGTTGTAGCTACCAAAATTCAAACCCTTGTTAAGCCAATATGATTGTGGGCATTGTACCCTTGTTGACCCATTGAATCTTTGTGTTGATGTTGTTGGCAGTAACCTCATTAACATATTGTACTCTTAGGTTTGAAACTTTGTATTGATATTATTGACAATACCTTTTATAACTTTACTTGACTTGAGCAAGACTATAAACTTTCATTTTCATTGAAAAAAAAATGTTTTAAATAGTCACTAGCAAAGGTATAGAGTCAGTCAAAATTCCATGTCAAAAAACAAATAATGATCAATCATATATGAAAATAAATAAATTTAACCTTAGATAAATCAAATTAATTTAATGTTCATATAAACATGAAAACCAAATATCTACCATATCCATATTATGCTCTAGGCACTTCTAAAACCAATAGTTATTCCAATTCTCCAATCACGGAAGTCTCAAGTGAAGTAGAGAGCAAAAGTCATGGGAGTAGCTGGTTTTGTTGACTAGCTGATCACTTGTTATGACTTGAACAAGCCTGTTATGTTAGTTGATCAATCAATTTATTAATGCATAAAGAAAAGATTTTTTAAATATAGATTCCTCAACAAGTTTAGGAAATGATGATTTTGAAATACAGATTTAGAAATCAATGCTTTAATAAGAAATTTGTAGGCTTTTGTACTCTATGTAGAATCATGATTATAATGTCTCATGAGAATCATCTTCCTTGAAAGGAAGGTGAGATTGTAAGGTTTTTTCTCTTCTCATATCACAATTGGATCTTTTTTTTTAAGGAAATTTGTGCAATCATTCATCTATTTGAATTGAAATGGAAGTGATTTGACCTAAATAGAATAGTAAAGATGTGGTGTATTTTTTATTTGGTGGGTAGTGCAGTTTCATACATTCCTTACTGCACAAGAAATATATCTTTAATGCTTAGCCAACTTTCTTGTTTTGTTTGTTGGCATTACAAGGTCTATTGGTTTTGTAAACATTGGTAACATTCAGGAGTTGTCATCCATATCCATTGACTCTACTAACAAAATCTTTTGTAGTTGATATCTAAACATTTCTATATGTTTTTTATTAGGTAAAACAGGTTTTGAAGGGTGCCTGAAACCTTGTACAAGACTAAAGATTTTCAATGAGCGCATAGACCAAAGGTACAAAAAACAAACGCAAAACTAGTCACCCCCCTAACTAAGGGTAACCAAGGTGACAAAAAATCCTATCACCAACCATAAGAAAAGATCCAGCAAGGAGGTAGGGCCAAATACATCATGATTATCCCTTTGAATTAGAGCCTCCCTTGCATGATTGAAGATTCATTTCTAAAGGAGGAGCAAATGGCCTAGTTTTCTTTCTTTTTAGCGCAGTCCAACCATCCTCCACCTTGGCTACCTCAGCAATCCAATCCCTTGAAGAAACAGAATACGCAGGGGGATCAAAAAAAATAACAAACTCCCTAGAAGAGCCCGAAGCCAACTAGCCACCCACTGAACTAGGAGGAAAGTCCAGTAGAGGGGTGGGGGCAAGAGGGGGAATAGGGTCTTGCTGCCAACAGGACTCGGAGGAACATCCAGAACTAGGGCGGGAGAGGGAGTAGGAAGTACAAGCTTTGCCTCCACCAAAGAAACATCAATAGAGGAAGCATCCGCAGACAAGGGTGGAACAGAGGAGGGCTCCAACACAGTAGGAGATTCATCTAGGATAGTAGGCGAGGTAGCCACCTGAGAGTCCAGAAAAGAGTCACCATCCCCAACAGAAGGGGCTATGAGAATAGTGCAGTGATCATCTGAAGCATTCTTCCACCAAGAAGGAAAGAAATTTGGTCTAGATTTTTTAGAGGAGCAACAAGTAGCAAGGTGACCAGTCTTGTGGCACTTCCTACAACGGAAAGGGATTCCTTCATAATCAAGACACTGGACCCAAGATCCAATCAGAGAAGCCAAACAAATCATCACTGGGAGACCCTTGGAGATGTCAACCTCAACTAGTATCTGAGTATAAGTGGTTCAATACACATTGGAAGAAGCAGAATCCATAAGAAAGAAATCCCCAAGGGCTTCCCCCACCACCTCTAGAACAAAATCCACCCAAAGGTGAAGGGGAAGATTCGACAATCTGACCCACAGAGGGACCTTGTTAAAGGATTCTGTCGACAAGTCAAAATCCTTGAACTAGGGTTTAGCCATCAAGGGAAATTTCTCATCCCAAGAGAAACCCTGATGAAGAATAGCATTCCTATCTTCAGTTGAATCAAACTTCACAATGAAAAAACCCCTGGCAATAGGGTAAATCTAAGTTGTACCTAAAATAAATGGTTCCCATACACGACCAATCCATGCATGCAAGTCCAATAGTGAGGGCTAGAAACCCTTGAAGCAAAAAATAGTAGCCGAAGAGGAGAAATCTTCCAACTATTCAAAAATATCCTCAACAATGGTTGGTTCTAACTCTAGAATCAACGAGTTGCCAACAATAACTGGCATAGAATCCCTAGACCCCAATCACACATTCAGACCCCCAAAGCTACCCTAGGAACCTGACCTCACATTCAGACCACCTAAATTAGCCTCGTAGGCAGCAACATCCACATAAGGTAAGGCAGATCTATGAGCCTCAGCTACCGACCCAGTAGGAATAACTAGAGGAGAGGTAAGGGCACTGTCGTGCAACCCATAAATTGAGGTAGAAGGTGTTAACAAAGTAGAGGTGAAAGGGCCAGAGCCAAGATCAGGCAAAGGCCCATGCAGAGGCAATGCGGGCATAGCTGGCCTATCCACATTCTGTGCAGGATGGATGTTAATGGAGACATGAATGTTGGAAATTTTATCATCATATGTTCACTGTATCAATTTGGTGTATCTTTATAGGTGATTTTCTTTTTCTTTTTTATGATGGTGAATTTGAAAGATTTTCAATGATTTTATTAGAGATCAATTTTTGTGGAATGCAATGTTCTATCATCCAAAAAGGAATGAGATTGGAATTGTTGGAGCAAAAATGGATGTTTTTTAGTCCTTAGCTCTTAGCTAAACATATTTTAGCCCATGCCTTACGCTCTTATATCCCATAGCTATATGTCAATAGATCTTATAAAACCTTGCATCCGTAAACAAATCGTAATAAAATTAAATAATTAGTGAACAACATGTATAACTTCAATTGATATAATATCTTTGTAGATATAGATATCTAGATTCTTCTTTAAAATTAGTTTACATTCTTTGATGATTTTGTTATCTCAAAATGTTGACCACCCTACTCAAAGCGTAAAGTTCTCCCTAGAACATATTTCAATAATCTACAAATTATTGTTAGTTGTTTCTCATGTCCAAATTGAATACTTAAATTAGGAATAAAAGGAGATCACTTGAAATCATTTCAATAAAATAATTTATCTCTAACCTATCCACAAATAAGACAACCTGCTACATGAAGAAAGGTCAATCTCTAATCATTATAGAACTTTTCACATTAGCTAATGAATCAACATTTAGCAAGATTATGTGTTGCACTAGTTCATTCTAACATGATTCATGTATTTTTTTCTCACTAGATTTTATACCATGTTGTTCATTTTTTTACAATCTTGTTTTCATTATACATCTCTTCTATATTCATGGTCCATGTATTTTTTTGAAACACAAAAAATGTGTGTTTCATTTTATTTTCATATATTTTAAGTAAGTATTTTATATTTGAAGAAATTATTTTAGAAAACTTTATTTCTAAAACTCTCCTTTATATGGTTTCTTGAGGAAATATTCATTCCCCCACAAACAATATATTATTTAAACATACAACACAATAAGTAAAAATCTTAGCATCAATAGTCTTGATGTAGAGAGTGAACTTATCATTGCTACTACTAAAGTCATTGGTTAACAAATAATGAGTATATTATATTGAATCATGTTTGACCTCATTGTTCAAGCATATAAATAATATTCTTCAACTTATACACTTTTTTTTTCTCTTGAACTTGATATCCAAGTAGATTATACACATAGATTTCATGCTTTCAATTGAAGCTCTTCTTAATCTCTTAAAGATGGTTTCTTGTATCCTTTAACAACTAGTTTTTCATTATTTCTTTATATCATTTGTTCAACATTGGTTTTGGCCATACAAATTTCACTTATACTATTTCTTTAAATTATCACTTATTTATTTGGATGTAATATAGTTATCTCTCATGTCTTGTTTTTCACTATTGCATTTATTTACTCATCAACGACCCCACACCATTTATTTTATCTTATCACCACTTTAAAAAATATTGGACCACTATGAAGAAATAATATAAATTTTATATTTTCACTTAATTTATCAGCACACCTTGCATTAAGGAGGCGAGACTGGGATCTAAACACTTTTCTTTTAATTGTAATATTTTTCTAGAGCTAGATACTATAAGAGATTTGCCATCTAAGAATTGTGAAGTTGAACTTTAGCATTCTTTTATATTCTAGGTGATTACCAGATTTAATTACCAAGCTTCATGTATTTAGTATATGCATCATTTTTATTATCATTTGTGGGAACCATTACTAAAATACTTAAATAGATATCCACTATACTATCTCATGACCCAATTTTTAATAAACTCAACATCCATATTGATCACAATTTACTTAGTGAAAAGATTAGATAATTTGTATGTCTTATATTCTTCATTGTAGTATATGTAAAGACCTACATTATTCTCCTTTGTCATCTAATTCTCATCTCTTCTCTTTTGGTATCAATGCATATATCGTATGCTAAAGAGTTCTAAGCTTCTTAACACTCCATTTATATTCTGTCTACACTTCTTGTCAAATTTTATCACATGTGATATTTGTAGGGGACCTTGTAAGTTTAATGATATTGCATTATTTTCTCTCCAATATTTGTTTGGCAACCCTTTGTTCTTCAACATATTTCTTGCAATCTCCATAATAGTTCTAATCTTTTTGTCCACTAGTTTATTTTGTTTCAAAGTGTAGCTACTTGTAAACTCATTCTTAATACCTCCATGCCTATTAAAATTCATATATCATTTGGAGGTATACTCTCCTCTATCTAATTCAAAAAATTTAATCGAATTTCAACATTTTTTCTCAATTTGAGCCTTATAAATTTAAGCTTGTCAAAACAATTAGATTCATGCTTCAATAATTGAACTCTAGTCTTTTCTTTGTAGTCATCAATGGAGATGATAAAATATTGTTTTTCCCTATTTCATAAGATTTTACATATGGTCAAAAAAAATATGTGTGCACCAACTCCAATAGTTCTCTTTCTCATTTAGAGTTTCCTTACTGAAACTTGGGTTTTTTATAATGCTTTTTGTATAATGAAAGCTTTTTATCTTCCATTTGGATCTATTATGGTTATTTTAATCATGTAACCATATTAATCTTGAATAAAATAATGTCCAAAATAAATCAAATGTGCATTCCTTAAAATCCATATCTAAAAGTGGTCACTAATGATCAACTTGAAGATTTTTTTTGTTGTTCTACTCTTGATTCTCAGGTTTGAGAAAGAAAGTCATGCTTAGTTGATAAAATTATGTGCAATCATAGAGAAAATATTTTATTTCTTATCATTTGGATGTTTGATAAAATTCTTAATGCAAGAGCATCTTGGGTTCAGAGCAACCTTGAATCAAACTTGAAAATAATTTGTGCTCAATATTTATGTCTTACCATTTTTCTAGTATGTTGATCATTTCAAAGATCCTTTATTTGATCAAGTCAACACTTATAATGTTCAAAGTATGATCTAGACCTATTTTGGTTCCTATCCTTAGGTTTAGAGCTCATCCAGTTCTTTGTTTCTCATGTTATGATCTGTCTTCTCTTGGACAACATGTCCTTGCCAATTTTCATGATCATTAGTAGATTTCAAGATTGGAATGAAAATCTATGATTGTGGATATTTTTTGGAACATTTAGTGATGTTCATGGATCATATGAGGAGCTAAATATGGGGTTTCGAGTCTTCAAATGTTCTATGTCAATTTTTCATTGCTATTTGGGATGGAACCCATTTATTATAATTGTTTTTTTTTTTTCTTGAGAAATATTATAGATCTTGAGGCCAACATGTGTGTTGTGATGTCTAAATATTGTAATGAAATGTATCTCTTGAGGATTGATGGTTAACTATCAATATTGAATATCATTATATTGGACCTAAGGTCTATGTCTAAAGATTGTAAGAAAATAGGTATATATGAGTCTTGCATGTAAGAAGGCCAATTTTTGAACCTATGTACATGTATTAATATTTTAATGAATGTTGATCTCACTTGATTCTCTCTAGATTCTTGTTGTTTTTATTGTGTTTATGTTTTCTACATGATTAGATTGATCTCCTTAAGGTCATGCAATTGGGGACTGTATCAAGTGGTACCTATTGGAAGTTTATTGGGAAACTAAGATATTGAAAGGGTGGAGGGGGCAATGAATCAAGATATATATAAAAATTTATCCTTCTAAACAACTTGACTGTATTCACCATATTTACCATCTTATATCTAGCTTATGCATAACATAACTTGAAATATCAAATGCTGAAATAAAATCTAACAATGCATTGCATCTATAAAATGTAAACACATAACAGAAAAGATTTTAGTAGCACAGAAACCCTCCAAGGTGAAGGTAAAACTAGGGTAGGGATGACACCCACAAATATGTAGCAACAAAAATAACTTGTTAGGACTAAAAATTTGATGATCTTCCTTGTGAGGGGTTTTCTCTATTAAAATCTTTACAAGACTATCATGTCTACCTTGATTAAAGGATTTAACAATTTCAATGAAGGAAGGACTCTATTAAGAGATTTAAAAAGATCTGTTAAAACCACTATGTTAAGAGATTTACCCTAATTCAATATGCCAAAACTAATTCAGTAATTAATCCTTTGGTCTACACTTACAATAATTTATTATAGATCTCCTCCTTCGAATCTATGATCTAATCTCTTATCTGATATATTTTTAAATCCTGCATTGCTTCATTAGGTTACTAAAATCTGTAGCTTCACTATTTTTGCATGTAGCCTCTGAAACCTAACTCCTTCGCCTAATACTATTGGAACAATTGATTGGTTGTGTATTGTCTTTGATGTTACGCAAAATGTCATATCATTATCAATTAGTGTATGTCAAACTCACTCAAACATTGAAGATAGTTTTCTATGGCTATTGCATGTTCCAAAGTTTGTTTTGTTTAGAAAACAATTTCTATTGAGTTCACTCAAGTGCCAAAGGAAAGTCTATGGAAGGTGAGTGTTAACCAAGCTCACTCTATTAATAAAGGAAATTTTGGATGAAACCAATGCTAACCAAGCTCACTTAGTTACCAAAGAAACTTTTTGGGTATGTTTTTTTGATCGAGATTCACTTGGTTAACATAGGAAAATTGTTTCTAAGTTAGTGTCTACCAAGTTGGGTCGATTAACGAAGGATTTTCTTGTTTTGGCATAGGGTAAGTGCACCAAGTTGTGGTGCCAAAGGGGGGGTATAAGTGGACACCTTTTTTTCTGAAATTAGCAAATTCTAAACTTCAACAAGAATTTGAAGATAGTTATGCTCAAAATTTTAAGATATGACAAAAAAAAGGGTAGTAGTCCTTTGAATCTAGTTTCTAAACTACTAACTTTCTTTCAAAATGGTTTAGTTTTAGGTTCTTAAAAAAGGAAGCTGCAAAAATTGGTATTGTTTATTCTAAAAAAACATAACATAGTACAAAGTGTGGCCCCCCTAAAATTTTAACTTTTTTTTTGAAATTTTTTAATCGCTCTAGTCAAAAGTTACCTAACACTATGTAGTTTATCCCAAATTTTTAAGGTAATTTTATAATGTGTATTTTTTTTTATGAATTTTTTAATTAGACACATCCCAAAAATGTGAAATATCTGTGTGCTTCCCCTAAAAATGATTGAAAACTAATCTAAAATAAAAAATTTCTTTTTTCAAAGTGTGTAGAATGGAGTCTAGTTTCTAAAAAACTAAGTTATTGCAAAATTCAATGAACGAGTATCTGATGCGAGAGAGAAGAACTGAGAGTAGGAGATGGGAGAGATGAAGTGAGAGAGATTAGGGGTGGTAGAGAGAGATACAAGATGGGAGAGAGAGAGAGAGAGAGTAGGGGTGGTAGAGAAAGTACAGGATGAGAGAGAGAGCTTGAGAGTAGGGGATGGGAGAGAGAGGAAAAGTGTGTGTGTGTGTGTGTGTGAGAGAGAGAGAGAGAGTAGGGGTGGAAGAGAGAGTACAAGATGGGAGAGAGAGATTGAGAGTAGGGAATGGTAGAGAGAGAGTAGGCAGTAGGAGAGGGAGCGAGACAGGGAGAGAGAGAGAGAGAGAGAGAGAGCAGGATGGGAGTGAGAGAGAGAGAGAGAGTAGGGAATAGGAGAGAGTGTGAAAGAGAGAGTAGGTGTGGCAGAGATAGAAAGTAGGGGACAGGAGAGGGGAGAGAGAGTAGGGGATGGGAGAGAGAGTAAGTGTGAGAGAGAGTAGGGGTGGTAGAGAGAGAGTATAGGATGGGAGAGACAAATTGAGAGTAGGAGATGGGGGAGAGAGAGAGTAGGCAATGGGAGATGGAGTGGGAGAGGGAGAGTGAGAGAGAGAGAGGAGGATGGGAGTGAGAGAGAGAGAGAGAGTAGGGGATGGGAGAGGGGAGAGAGGGGGGGTGGGAGTGTGTGTGTGCATGAAAGGGAGAGAGTAGGGGATGGAAGAGGGGAGAGAGAGAGTAGGTGGTGGGAGAGGGAGTAGGAGTGTAAGAGAGAGAGAGAGAGAGAGAGTAGGGCATGAGAGGGAGTGAGAGAGAATAGGGGTGGCAAAGAGAGAGAGTAGGGTATGGGAGAGAGAGAGTAGAGAGGGAGAGAGAGAGTGAGAGAGAGAGAGAGAGAAGGTGGTGGGAGAGGGAGAGAGAGGGGGGATGGGAGTGTGTGTCTATGAAAGAGAGAGAGTAGAGGATGGGAGAGAGAGTAGGTGGTGGGAGAGGGGGAGAGAGAGAGAGAGAGAGAGTAGGGGATGGGGGAGAGAGAGTAGGGGTGGTAGAGAGAGTACAATTTGGGAGAGAGGGTGTGAGAGTAGGGGATGGGAGAGAGTGTGAGAGTGAGAGAGAGTAGGGGGTGACAAAGAGAGAGTAGGGGATGGGAGAGAGAGTGAGTAGGGGATGGGAGAGAGAGTAGGCGGTGGTAGAGGGAGAGCGAAAGAGAGAGAGAGAGAGGAGGAGGAGGAGGATGAGAGTGTGCAAGTGAGAGAGAGAGAGAGAGTAGGAGATGGGGGAGGGGAGAGAGAGTAGAGGATGGGAGAGGAGAGAGATAGTAGGTGGTGGGAGAGGGAGAGGGAGAGGGAGAGGGAGAGAGAGAGGAGATGGGAATGTGTGTAAGAGAGAGAGAGAGAGTAGGGTATGGGAGAGAGTGTGAGAATGTGAGAGAGAATAGGGGTGGTAGAGAGTGAGAATAGAGAGGGAGAGAGTGAGAGTGAGAGTGAGAGAGAGAGTAGGCAGTGGGAGAGGGAGTGGGAGAGGGAGAGAGAGAGTAGGGGATGGGAGAGAAGAGAGAGAGAGAGGTGGGAGGGATGGGTGTGTGTGTGTCTAAAAGAGAGAGACTAGGGGATGAGAGAGGGGAGGGAGAGTGGGAGAGAGAGAGAGAGAGAGAGAGAGAGAGAAAGAGAGAGAGAGAGGAGTGATGGGAGTGTGTGTAAGAGAGAGGGAGTAGGGAATGAGAGAGTGTGAGAGTTTGAGAGAGTGTGAAAGAGAGAGAGAGTGAGAGTAAGGTATGGGAGAGAGAGAGAGAGAGAGTAAGAGTAGGGGATGGGGGAGAGAGAGAGAGTAGAGAGGGAGAGAGTGAGAGAGACAATAGGTAATGGGAGAGGGAGTGGGAGAGGGAGAGAGAGAGAGAGAGGAGGGATGGGAGTGTGTGTGGGAGATCTAGAGAGTAGGGGATGAGAGAGGAGAGATAAGAGGGATGGGAGTGTGTAGGTGTGTGAAAGAGAGAGAGTAGGGGATGGGAGAGGGGAGAGAGAAAGAGAAAGTAGCCTGAGAGAGAGAGAGTAGGGGATGGGAGGGAGAGAGTAGGTAGTGGGAGCAGGAGTGGGAGAGGGAGAGAGAGGGGGGATGGGAATGTGTGTAAGAGAGAGAGTAGGGGATGGGAGAGAGTGTGAGTGTGAGAGACAGAAGGGATGGAGAGAGAGTATGAGATGGGAGAGAGTGAAAGTAGGGGATGGGAGAGAGTGAGAGAGAGTAGGGGATGGGGGAGAGAGTGAGAGTGAGAGTGGGGGATGGGAGAGAGAGAGTAGAGAGGGAGAGAGACAGAGAGACAGAGATAGAGACAAAGAGAGATAGTAGGTGGTGGGAGAGGGAGTGAGAGAGGGAGAGAGAGGGGGGATGGGAGTGTGTTTGGGATGGGAGAGAAGAGAGATGGGGGATGGGACTGTGCGTGTGTGTGAAAGATAGAGAGTAGGGGATGGAAGAGGGGAGAGAGAGTAGCAAATGGGAGAGAGAGTAGGTGGTAGGAGAGGGAGTGGGAGAGGGAGGGGGGATGGGAGTGCATGTAAGAGAGAGAGTAGGGGATGGGAGAGGGTGTGAGAGTGTGAGAGAGGGTAGGGGGTGGTAGAGAGAGAATGGGATGGGAGAGAGAGAGTGAGAGTAGGGGATGGGAGAGAGAGTAGGTGGTGGGAGAGGGAGTGGGAGAGGGAGAGTGAGAGTGAGAGAGAGGAGGATGAGAGTGTGTGAGTGAGAGAGAGAGTAGGGGATAGAGAGTAGCTTGAGAGAGATAGAGGGAGAGAGAGAGAGAGAGTAGGCGGTGGGAGAGAGAGAGAGAGAGAGAGAGAGAGAGAGAGAGAGAGAGAGAGAGAGAAGGGGATGGGAGAGAGAGTAGGTAGTGGGAGAGGGAGTGAGAGAGAGAGTAGGGGATGGGAGAGGAGAGAGAGTGAGATAGAGTAGGGGATGGTAGAGAGAGAGTAGGCGGTGGGAGAGGGAGTAGGAGAGGGAGAGGGAGAGAGTAGGGGATGGGAGAGGAGAGAGTAGGGGATGGGAGAGAGGAGAGAGAGAGAGTAAGGGATTGGAGAGAGAGTAGGTGGTGGGAGAGGGAGAGAAAGAGAGAGAGTAGGGGATGGGAGAGGAGAGAGAGGGAGAGAGAGAGTAGGGGATGGGAGAGGAGAGAGTGAGAGAGTAGGGGATCGAAGAGAGAGTGTGAGAGAGAGTAGGTGATGAGAGAGGGTGTTGGAGAAGGAGAGTGAGAGAGAGTAGGAGATGGGAGAGGAGAGAGAGTGAAGAGAGTATGGGATGGGAGAGGAAAGAGAGAGTAGGGAGAGAGATAGGGAGAATAGGGGATGGGGGATGCTGGGCTAGGGAGAGATTTATTTTTACATAGTGTGTATGCTCTTTATAGTACGTACGTGCTATAGTGTGTACATGCTTTATAGGGTGTACATGCTTTGTAGTGCATACGTGCTATAGTGCATATGAACTATGTGAAATCACCAAAAAAGGTCATAAAGCAAGTTTGGGTCCTTGCTGATCCATATTCTGCTTTTTGTCTATTGTGCATTCTATTGTTCTAACAAAAAACATAGGTTTCAAGCTATTGAAAGTTAACAAACACTCTTTGAAGAGTTTTTGAAGCTAGCAAACACTAAATTCAATTATTGGATATTTTTTTTGAAAGCTTTTTGAATATTCTTTCTATAGAAAAGGTTAATACAATCCTTTTTAAATATTGTTTGTTGATATATAGAAACAAATTTGATTATAATTTGACATGTTGTTTAATATATAGTGAATTTATTGAAATTTTTATGTTTGAATGAATTGTTATTTGGAAATGGTTAGAAATTTGGCAAGTTGTTTGATATATATTGTGTATTCATTGAAATAATTGTAATTTTTATATGTATTTGAATGATTTGTAATTTACAAATTATAAGTAATTTAGATGTTTGAATAATTTGACATATAGAAATCATCATCATGCCAAGGAAGAAACCAAAAACTCAAACAAAGGAAGAGAGGGAGGAAAATTTGGAAATTAAAAGAGATAAAATGAAACTACTATGTGAACAAAGAAAATTTCAAAGTAATAATGAAGAATTGACTTTCGAAGAGGAACAAGAACCACCAATACAAAGAAACAAAGAGGAAGAATTGGAAAGACAAAGAGAACGAATGAGACTATTAGGCTCAAGAAGACAATTGAATTATGAAGCTACACCATCTTCCAATGTTGGAGTCATATCATCCTCTCATGTTGAAGAAATGCTAATTTGTAGATCTGACGATGTACACACTCCATCATGTCATGTTGAAGGCACAACATCAACATATCAAGTAGGTGATATTCCATCTTTTGCATCTTATTGCCAAGGCACATCATCTTTGGTTCAAGGTATGCAAAACACTCAACCTTATGTTGATGTTCAAAATGTTAAAGGAATGCAAGAGATGATAACACCTTCTAGAATTCATTTTAGAAGACCAAAATATTTGATTGATATTGATACTAACATTTTGAAATCAATGTCTGACAAGATTAGCAAGCGTAAAAGAGAAAGAGCAGGGGATGGGAGAGAGAGAGAGAGAGAGAGAGAGAGAGAGAGAGAGAGAGTAGGGCATGGGGGAGAGAGAGTGAGAGAGTATGTGGTGGGAGAGGAAGTGGGAAAGGGAGAGCAAGAGAGAGAGAGAGAGAGAGAGTAGGGTATAGGAGAGAGTAGGCGATGGGAGAGGGAGTAGGATAGAGAGAGAGAGTAGCAGTGGGATAGAGAGTGTGAGAGGGAGAGGGAGAGAGGGGGATAGGAGTGTGTGTCAAAGAGAGAAATAGTAGGGAATGAGAGAGAGAGAGTAGGGGATGGGAGAGGAGAGAGAGAGTGAGAGAGTAGGGGATGGGAGAGGAGAAAGAGTGAGAGAGAGTAGGGGATGAGGGAGGAGAGAGAGAGTAGGGGATGGGGGAGAGAGTAGACAATGGGAGAGGGAGTGGGAGGGAGATAGATAGAGAGAGTAGCGGTGGGAGAGGGAGTGTGAGAGGGAGAGCAAGAGAGAGAGGAGGGATGGGAGTGTGTTTAAGAGAGAAAGAGAGAGTAAGGGATGGAAGAGAGAGCGAGAGAGAGTGAGGGAGAGTAGGTGGTGGGAGATGGAGTGGGATAGGGACATAGATAGAGAGAGAGTAGCCTAAGAGAGAGTAGGGGATGGGAGAGGAGAGAGAGTAGGGGATGTGAGAGGAGAGAGAGTGAGAGAGAGTAGTGGATGAGAGAGAGAGAGAGAGAGATAGTAGGTAGCGGGAGAGGGAGATAGATAGAGAGAGAGTAGGAGATGGGAGAGGAGAGAGAGAAAGATAGAGTAGGGGATGGGAGAGGAGAGAAAGAGAGAGAGTAGGGGATGGGAGAGAGAGTAGTGGATGTGAGAGGAGAGAGAGTGAGAGAGAGTAGGGGATGGGAGAGAGAGTGAGAGAGTAGGTAGTGGGGGAGGGAGATAGATAGAGAGAGTAAGAGAGGGAAGAGGGGAGAGAGTGAGATAGAGTAGGGGATGGGAGAGGAGAGAGAGCGAGAGAGAGTAGGGGATGGGAGAGGAGAGAGAGTAAGAGAGAGTAGGAGATGGGAGAGAGAGTGAGAGAGAGTAGGCAGTGGGAGAGGGAGATAGATAGAGAGAGAGTAGGGGATGGGAGAGGAAAGAGAGTAGGGGATGGGAGAGGAGAGAGAGTGAGAGAGTAGGGAATGGGAGAGGATTGAGAGAGTGAGAGAGAGAGTAGTGGATGGGGGGTAGAGATTATTCTTCACATAGAGCATACGCGCTATAGTGTGTACACGCTTTATAAGGTGTATGCGCTATAGTGTGTATGCACTATATGAGAACACACAAAAATGGTCATAATGCAAGTTTGGGTCCTTGTTGATCCATATTGTTCTTTTTGTCTGTTGTGCATTTTGTAGTTTCGATAGAAAGTACAAGTTTCAAGCTGTTGGAAGTTAGCAAACACCATTTCAAGGCTTTTTGAATATTCTTTCATTCTATTTGAAGCTAGCAAAGACCAAACTGAATCATTGAATACACTATTTGAAGGCTTTTTTTATATTCTTTCTATAGAAAAGGTTAGTGTAGTCCTTTTTAAATATTCTTTGTTGTTATATAGAGACAAATTTGATTATAATAACATGTTGTTTAATATATAGTGAATTCATTGAAATTTGTATGTTTGAATGAATTGTTATTTGGAAATGGTTGGAAATTTGACAAGTTGTTTAATATATATATTCTGTATTCATTGAAATAAGTATAATTTGTATATGTATTTGAACAATTTGTAATTTACAAATTGTAAATAGTTTAGATGTTTGAATAATTTGACATATAGAAATCATCATCATGCCAAGGAAGAAACCAAAAACTCAAACAACAGAAGAGAGGGCGAGAGTTTTGGCAATTGAAAGAGATAAAATGAAATTACTACATGAGCAAAGAAAATTTCAAAGCAATAATGAAGAATTGACTTTCAAAGAGGAGCAAGAACCGCTGATACAAAGAAACAAAGAGGAAAAATTGGAAAGATAGAGAATGAATGAGACTATTACACTCAAGAAGATAATTGAATTGTGAAGCTACACCATCTTCTAATGTTGAAGTCATATCATCATCTCATGTTGAAGAGATGCTAATTTGTAGATCCGATGATATACACACTACATCATGACATGTTGAAGGCACAACATCAACATATCAAGTAGGTGACATTCCATATTTTTCATCTTATTACCAACGCACATCATCTTCGATTCAAGGTATGCAAAGCACTCAACCTCATGTTGATGTTCAAAATGTTGAGGGAATGGAAGAGATTATAACACTTTCTAGAATTTTTTTTAGAAGACCAAACTATTTGATTGATATTGATACTAACATTTTGAAATCAATTCCTAACAAGATTAGCAAGCGTACTTGTCACAGAAAATTTAATCGTATGTGGAGATTATTCTTTGAAGAATTATATATTACAAGTCAATGCCAATTATTTGTTGAAATGATGAGAAATTTTAAATTTAGGCCTATCATGAAGATTCTTAGGCTAAAAAAAATGGATGATTCAAATGAAAAAAGCATTGTAAATAATCTAATGAGTGCTTATGACAAAGTGGGTTCTAAACCACGCATCAAAGACAGTAATATCACAAGATGAGTACTTACATTGACAATAGTAAGTACCCAAATTAAGAAAGCTTTACTCATGAGAAAAACAAGAAAAATATTGAAAATTGGTAGAGGTACTCTAAGGAGAGCCATGCTAAGGCATGAGAGATTGGAAGATCCAACAAAAAATGAGTTATGGACATTTAGTGGTAGACTACAGAGAAGGGATAAAGAAATTAGTGAAGCTTTGAAATCATTGATTGAAGATTTTTGAAAAAATAACACATGTGTTTCTCCTAATCAAAGAGATGTTGTAAGAAGGAGGATTGGTAGCCAAAATCGTAACCAACATGTGAAACATTTTTTGGACTTAACTCAGACACAATTTTTTGCAAAATTTATTGGTATGTATCATCAAATTCGAATAAGTCAAAGATTTTTTGAGATGCGTAAAAAATTTTATGTGAAGATAAATCACACATGAACAACTTGTTATTGTAGGATAAATATTGAATTTTCTAACCATTTTGATGTTTTTAGGCATATATGTGTGTTTTTGCATTCTAAGTTTGTTTTGCAAGATTGTGACATGAATGAGCCACCAAGATCTTCAAGGGAATTCATATCCAACATTTTATGTGAAATAGGAGATGGCCAACAATTTTATAAGACATCATGCTTGGATAGTACATGCTTATTTTGTGGTTCTTTGCAACTTTTATCAAATTGTGAACATATGGATAGTACACATGCAATTGGAAATGAAATAGTAGATTACAAAAAATTTAAGACAGTGACATATGCTCTAATAGATGGGAAATAGGGTAAAATATGTGATTTAGTCATTGAAAAGATTCTAGTGTATGAGTTCATGAAGATTTTTAGTGAAAAGATTATTTATGAGTATGCAAGGCATACACATAGAGCTCGATGGCTGGATTTGCAATTCAAGTTGTGCAAGGATACATTTCCACTAGATACCATTGTTTTAGTTGTAGACTTCATAGAGAACTACACACTACAACCAAAAAATGAAGTGCAAAAAGAGTATTATACTTCTCAATAGGTTTCCATATTTGTTCACAAAACATTCATGCATTCACCTACAAGTACAAAAGATGATAGGAAGATTTTGAGGGAGTACCATTTTTACATCGGCGATGATTGATCACATTCTACAAAGTTTGTACATGGTTGTTTTCAACTATTTTATGGAGATTTGGCTAACAGGGGCATACCATATCATCAACACATTATTTGGTTAGACAATTGCTCATCTCAATTCAAGAATGCATGGATGTTGTCATGCCCAAAATTCAGGGCAAAAACACACAATTTTTTTTTTTTTAAAGTTAAATAACCACTACGTTTAAAACATGACACCCTGAAAGCTACAAAAGGTTGGCCAAGGGTTTTAAGGGAGTTTGATATTAATACATTAAGAGGCAGGGTTGGCCTGTCAACCAAACTGCATAGATTCAAAACACTCAAGCCAAGATATTGTGGGTACATCTTGTTCAGACAAAATTTTAGAGATTACACCCTTGACCAAGGTACATTTGGTTTCAAACCCTAATTGAGGATAGACTCAACCTTTCTCTGACCATTCTGAATATCACATTATTAATTTTACATAATTTCATAAGTTATGTTAGCTTATTCAAGATATCTCATATCCATTCGTTGGGCAGGCTCAATCCCCTAGGTGAGCTAATTTTACATTCTCAAGAAGTTGACCTATAACCCTAGCACTTGACTCTAGTTATAAGCATAACCTATAAGAATACATTAGAACATTAAATACTCCTAAAAAAAAAAATCATTTACTTTGAACAACTTATCTTTGAACATAAATCCTAAATAACAAACAAGTTATCAATCGATCTAACCTATAAAACCTGTGTACCATAACCTAACACTTACTAACCTTAGGACGCCTTCATTACAATTACAATAATAATATTAAAAAATAAACTTTAATTAAAACTTCAAGGATAAAATATATCTATAACTAAAGTAGATTAATCTTAAACCAATACTAAGATCTATTTCAAGAACAATGACTATATAATCTTAACATCTCATAAAATCACTAAACTTTATTTACACTACTTACCAATTATAATCCTAACATTCTAAACATACCAATTAAAATAATGTAATACAAATGAGATAAAACTAACAATTAAATTACAACTAACTTCAACCTCTACTAATCAAATCCTAATTTAACGTTTAACGAGTAACTAAAACTAACTAGCATCAATAATAAAATAAATTCTATTAATAACATATCCTAACAAAATATCTTAACTTAACTAAAATTAACTATCTATAAAAGCTAATTGAACACATACATAAATTTATATTACTACCTTTTGATAATTTAACTAACTTAAAATTTAAGAACTAAAGAAAAACACATTAAAGACTAATACTAAACTAACATCTAACAAATATATATTAAACTAGCATTATTACCAACTAATACTACTTAAACTAATGCTAATACTTTAAACTAACTTAAAATAAATAAATAAAACTTTATTAAAAACCACAAACTAACCTCACCCTATAACCATTCTAACCAACCCCTTAACCCTTAACCTGGCTGCCCACATTCAATACAAACCTCCACTCACGCAAGTACCCCCCTCTTCCCACGTGGGCACAAGGCCCAAGGCCCCCCCACGTAGACCCAGAACTGCAAGAAAACCAAAACGCAGCAAGGGTGGCAATCAAGCAATAAAGTGGGTGCAGGAATAATGTTTTAAAAGAATGAGTAGATGCCTCCCTTTTTTTTTAAAAAGCAAACTTTACCCATCATAAATTCGCCCCTAATTCCAATTTTGACTTTTGCTACTGCGCAGTGGTGATGTCATCCATGGTGTGATGGATACCATGGTCTCCTCCAATGTTTAGGAACATGCAACATGGGGGTAATGAATGTTAAAGTTTATTTGGTAGAGAAAGGATAGGCATAGGATATTAGGGTATTTTGATTTTTGTATTTATTTATTTGTTTATAAATTTATTTATTTTGGAGAATAGTTTTAGAATATTCTCTGTTTCACCATGGGAATAATTCATTTTTCCCATACAAAAACGAGAGAGTTTTTACTCTTTGGGGCATTTTTTTTTTGTCTTTATTTTTTTTTCTAAGTATAATTTTGAACTTGATTTATTAACCAAGAGGGGTTATATTTTTTTTTAAAGTAAATCTATTTGGACTTGCTACAAACTAAATATACCTTGAATAACTACTGAAGATAACATCGTAAGATTGATTTTTGGTTTACAATAATCACAAAACTGAACCTTCATTCATAACATAATCTTTCATTTTTTTCAACATATATGAAACTTGAAATTTTTCTTAATTGAACATCATCATTTCATCTTATTTTTGATGTGCATCCATATAACTAAAAATTATGATTAAATCTCATGAGAAGCAAATATACTCAAACATTATTTTATTGGCAAACCTGATTCAAAGGCTTAATCGGGAAAGAACCAGGAAGAAAACTTGGCGTCGTTGCCATTACAACAAAGTGATAAATATAAATTTCATAAAATTTTAATCCCGAATTTTCAACAATCAAATAATTTCCTTCATGTTCCTCATCAAGGGATCCATATCATTTTCTGCAATACATTGCTAAGCTCGTGGAGGGATCAAAATCTGATCAGGTGACAAACAAGCATAACAAATAGACAAAATCATACATTCATATCAATACTAAGTTTTTACAACAGGATTCAAGATCAAAACTAGGGAAAGGTGGATTTTTCCAACAGGAGATGTTAGACACAACACAAAAATAGATGCCCAATCGGGGCTATAATTCAAGAACTTTTGTTCTTCCATTTTACATGCCAAATCTCATACGAGGTTTATGCTGAGAGGTAGGGGCCCATAACACCCTACCCTCTCTCCCTCTTCTTGTCCTGAGAAGAGACTCTACACTGTTGGAGTCCAACTAAAAAGATCTTTCTCGAAATTGGCCACTTCTGCCCTATCCAAGGGTGAGTAATGCCAAAACACCCATGCAATAAAACTTCAAAATTCAAACAAAAACATAAAAGAAAAGCATTCAATAAACATGGTTTCAATCCCTCTCAACATACCCAACATACATACAAGCATACAAATAAACAATCCCAATAGCATAAGCATGAAACAAGCATGAACAGTTCGAAACATGGAGATGAAGAACTCCTACCTTCACAAAGAAGTTAGGTTAAAATGAACAATGTTGAGAAGAGTTTTTCCTTCCTTGCCTTCAATCTTCCAAGACTCCTCGCTAAAAGTAGAAATTGGGTAACAACCAAAACTACTCAAAAAGGGCCTCTAAATAAGATCCAAACTCAACCACCAAAAAGGCAATAATTTCCCCCACTCACCTAAAACTCTAGAAGTTTCTAACTCAACCAATCCTAAGGTTAACCACTAAGTGGAGTTGAGGTTATGCAACTCATGGTAACCACTTTCAATTTTCGCACTAAGGCAAAAATAGACTTTTTGAGTGGCCTCAAAAGTCAACAAAAGGGGCTTGGAGGCTGGAAAGTGCCCCCAACCCATACCCATACCCATACCCCTTGGGTATTAAGATTTCATTTTTAAGGCCTTAGGAATTGATTTGGGACCAAACAAATGCTAGGAATATTTAGGCCCAACTAACAACTCCAAAATGCAGATTAAGCACTAATCCAGATTAGGGGTAACTAAACTCGATTAAGAAACAATTAAGCGAAAAGGTCACTAACTTAATCTGACTTAGGTCCAAAGGTAATGCATATGCAAATTCACGAGTGCCAAGTGGCACTATAAGAACACGGTTACGAAACATTAACAGTTACTAAATTACAAGAAGATACATTCACACATCTCACAGTACAATAAGATACGAACAACATGGTTTCCATGAATGGCACAAAGGGATCAATTCTGTTCCTTTTTCGAGTTTCTCAGCTAAAATATCTTGCACACTCATTGCACACATCAATAGCCCCGTAAAATCACATGCACATATGTATATACGTATCAAGAAATCACATAAATTAAAACATACATCTTTCAAATCAATCTGGGTTTCTCTCGTCCTACTCATATTCTTAATCATTACAATTTCATAATCCAAGTGTTAATCCTACATTTACTTATTTCATCAACATACATGTTCATAAAGCATTAAATGACGAACTCAAATATCTAAAAGTAACATCACACAACATGAAATAATATATGTTCAAGTATCTGATAATGTCTTGACATCTTGAGTCATGAGTATCAAAATAATAATAATGTATCATTATGCTACGATGGGTCGGGGTGAGGCCTCATAGATGTTCTATTGGTTGAGCAGGATGCACAGGTTGTGTAGAATTTAATATATGTGGAATTTCTCAGAGGTTGGTCATGGAAAGGGAGAGCATGATGGTGTAGGCGCATGCATCAAAATATCCTTAGCTTGTGAATAACTAAAGTACAAAGATGGAGCAATATTGATAGATACAAAATCCATCACCCAGTGGTATAACACTACAATGGGTCCAGGTAAGGAAGGTGTGTCTACGATTCTTTTTTTTTTTTTGTTGATAGATAATACTAACATTACACCATATGAGGATTGTTGCACACTAACAGGATCAAGTGAGTTGCACTCTTTTAGAAGCTCTGATGCAAGTTCATGGAGTATCCACAAAAAAAAAATGGCATGCTATTGTCCATATTGTGCAGAGAAAAATTATCCAGTACAAAGTTGCCAACTCAAGTGATGTTTCAAAACTCATAGTGTTGGCCAGTACAAAGTTTCCAATTGCCAAATCTCTATCATCATTCATTGTGGGATCAAACTATCTATTTTGTTAGCTCTTAGTGGCTAGGTAAACCATAGCCCCAAGCTCATCCCGTCCCGTTGAGTGCTCGAACGTTCTCGGGCATGCCAAACCAAAATGTCCCTAAGGGTCACTAACTGCCATAGGGAAGCAATCTTTGACAAGGCATATCTCGAAGCTTGTGCAAGGTATGGATGTAATTCTAGGTGCAATATGACCATGTTGTAGAGACCTACAATAACCTCTCTCACTTTTTGGAGATCTTACTCCATTTTAATTTTTTGATTCCATCTCGAGTGACGTTGAAACTCGTAGTGTTGGCCAGTACAAAGTTGTCAATTGCCAAATCTCCCTCACTGTTCGTTGTGGGATCAAACTATCTATTTTGTTAGCTCCAAGTGGCTAGCTAAACACTAGGCCCAAGCTTGTCCTATCCCATTGAGTGCTCGAACATTCTCTGGCATGCCAAACTAAAATGTCCCTAAGGGTCACTAAATGTCATAGGGCAGTGATCTTTGACAGGGAATATCTCAAAGTTCGTGCGAGGTATGGATGTGATTCTAGGTGCTATAGGACCGTGCAAAAAAGACCAAAAATAACCTCTATCTCTTTTTGGTGATCTTACCCCATTTTGATTTTGCGATGCCATCTCGGGTGATGCTGAAACTTGTAGTGTTGGCCAGTACAAAGTTGCTTACTGCCAAATCTCTCTCACCTTTCATCGTGGGATCAAACTATCTATTTTGTTAGCTCTAGGTGGCTAGGTAAGCACTAGCCCCAATCTCGTCGCATCCCGTTGAGCACTCAAACATTGTAGTGCCTCTCATGTTTGCAGTCTGTACCTTGTCTATTTTTTATTCGAGAGATACTTGTTACTCTTTTTTATATTTGTACCTTATGATGACCTGAGAGTCGAATGTTATACTTGGATTCAGTACCATAGATGCTTTACTGCTATACTGTTCAGTTTATCACATTTGCATGTTGATGCCATTTTGAGATGACAGTAGATTTATGATGGTATTTGGTTATATGATGTATTGGACCTATTTGTTGATTATGTTATGAGATGGATTCTATGCTATGGTTATTTACTTCATTCTTGTATCTTTACGCTTTCTGCGAATGTGAGTGATGTAAATGGATTAAATACGTATTTTAATATATGTTGCTTCGGCTATGATATTATTTGCCATTGCACTTGATCGTGTGTTTTAGTGTGCAGGAATTATATCCCTGGCAGTGGCACATGAGTTAGTGATTCAGCTATTCATATTTACCCATGTCGTTCCTGTATGGTCGACATACCCTTATTGTTATTGTTTAAATCAAAACCTTTCGGTGATTAGTAAATCCGAACTCATTTGTATTATGTGATTAGACCAGTGAGTATGTATGTGCATCTAGAAGTTCGCATTTGTCGCGAAAGTGTTAAGTGTTTTTCTATGTTTTTGGGGTTTTCAGGTTTTAATCTTTTCAGATTTAATTTCTGGCAGCTTTACCTTAGGTGAAATCTCGTTGCGGATAATAACCTGTTTTCGTTTGGGTCAAATCGAAGTTTAACTACTCCAGCTAGCTATTTTCCAGAATCGACTATTCACCCAAAAAGTGAATAAATATTAGAAAAGTGAATTCATTATTCACTTCTCACTTTTGGAAAATTGAATTTGGAGAGCAAATTTGGAAATCCTCTTCTGTAGGATTCTTGTTTTGTTTGTTCTGGGAGCTGTGAGCGTGGGATCTTTGTGAGGTTGATCTCGTTGGATTCAGCTCGAGGAGTTCTTGCTTTGCCGTCAGTTTCAACAGTTTTGGCGGATTGATTTTTTTTTTGTGCGGGGTTCGGTTTCTGCCCTTTTTCCATCAAGTAGGGCCTTCCCGTTTTATTGTTTTTACTTCCATTTCTTGTAGCTGTATGTTAGGAGGATGAGGACTAGTGTTCCCCTCCATTTATGTTTGTTGGTTCTGCCCGGTTGGTCGGGTGTGAACGTTTTACCTGTTTTTGAAATGGGAGTTTGGGTTTTTGGGCCGTTATGCTGGCCATTTTTGCATACGGTGTCCATTTTCAATTATTTTTGGATTTTTGGGGTTTTTGAACCCAAAGGCCAAATGGGTTTTTATTTTGGAATTTTTTTTTTAAATTTAGAACTTTTACCTCATTTTGCGTGCCGCCATTTTTTCTCAAATTTTCTTGGCACATTGTGGTTCGTGGACCTGGGTGATCCGTTTGGATACCAGTCAAAACACTTTTGCATTTTTCGTTGCTTTGGGATGCGTGTAGCATTCGTCATCCCAACTATGTTTTTCGATCTATTGACTTCTATTTGCATTCTCATCTTGTCCTTGTGTATGATCTCTGTGATGGTGGTGCGCCACACACATGTACATTGTCGGGTGACCTGCGGGGCTCGATCTTCCGTGGTATTTCTAGAAGTTGTGATCAGTGGGGTTGGGTTGGGAGTTTGCATGTCTACGGGCACTCATCGTTGGATGAGCATGGGTAGGGTAGGGTAGCATATGGAGGGGGCTTCTACCTCGCAGCCTAGTGATCATTGTGCCCAGAGGGTTGGCAAAGGAAGCTTTAATTAAGTGAAAATTAAATAAACATTGGGTGGTAATAATCTTAAGATAATAAAATATTTGGGGTGCAAGAGCCTTTCCGTTGAGGGATGTTGAATCTGTGCAAGTCCTAGTTTGGGCTTTTTGATGCCAAGCAACTCTCCATGATGTTAGTCCCTACATAGTAAGCCCATTGAGGTGTCTGACTATGACATGTAGTTTATGCATTGTCTATGTCTTGGTTTCAGTCATCATACTGCTTGGCGTGAGTGTTAGCCATGGTTGTTGTGTTTTTGTGTGTTTGTGGTTGGATTGCTATCTCCATCAGCACGGTAGGTGTGGACCTACGGGTACCACGTGGTTGGGAGGCATAGCTACCTTCACTACTACTAGGGACTAGTGTACAGAGATGGTCTATTGTCGTAGTACGACTGTAGCTAGATGTGTCACTTGGTACTTCGGTATACGGAGTATGCTTCTTGTGATTTATGCTCTCATTATGATGTTATCATGTTTAGATGATGTTAGTTTTAATGCATTCCTCATTATGATGATTAGTATGTAGTAGATGATGTTATCTGATTACAGTTTTATCTTATGCATACTACTAGCATGTTAGATTTTATTTACTTACATTGTAGCATGTTTAGTAGAGAACTGATGCACTTGCATAAATTTTGTTTGTCAATCCTTCATATCATTACTTAATAAATATATGTATTAATTTAAATGATTAAATTGATACATACCTCTAGACTCATCAATGGGATGAATAATGGGGTCAGGGGATCTTTACTAGGGCCACCAACACTCTGACCCTGAATTTTGAACAATGTCAATACATGCTAGTTAACTAGTCATTCACTATACATATGAAATGTGATCAAATTAGTTTATTATAATTATTATTTACCTATGTGAAATGCCAAATGTCTCATTCGGGAACTGATCAGTGACTAGCCCATCATCCATACTATCTCCAGCATGACTACCAAATGTGCATAAGGATTTGCATGATGTGCACATGTGACTGCGATGCATAGAAGGCTCCTCCTCAACTAATGGACTCGTGCAATGAATGAGGGTTTGTGTCAAAGTATTAATAGTCCCTAGAGTGTTGGCCTCTACATGGTCCTTCACAACTAAACGAATGATCACATGCTAACCCTGTGGCTTAACAACAGGTGTCCTAACTACATTAGTGTCATGACATGCCCCCAGCCTCTCAAATGATGACCCTCCACCTCTATCCTAAGATTCTAATATATCAAAATAATTGGAGATCTCCCCAATGACAGATTCACCATACAATTTCCTTAAGAAATACATTAGGGCCTCATGATTATTGTGGGGAGGGGCATCAAAGACCATCCACCATATATCCCAAAAATTATTTCTAATACCATTGTGTATGCACCAATGGATGGGGAACCATTTACTTGTCTCTCTAACAATATTTTGTTCACCATGCTTCCTAAACAATGCACAAATGCTACCTTTTGGTATATCTTTTTTTTACATCTTGATATGATAATTTGTTTGCATAATATCTTTTTTGTTTCTCCTTAACACACTAAATATCTAACTAACCACTAACATAAGATACATGGATCATAATGGACTCAAGGGAGGATGCCAATTGTGCTCTCATTGGATTGGTTTGTCCACAAGCTTTCAAAATACCAATGAGTGCTTGTAATTCATTTTTACCTCTTCCTATTTCATTTATTATATTGTCTTTACCAAGAGGAGGTCTTCCAATCGATGCAAGTTGCAAAATTTCTTGTTCTTGTTGTAGAGGGTTTTGATTCTCATCTTGTGGAGGGTTTTTGTTTGGATCTTGTTGAGAGTTTTGTTTTTAATCTTATTGGATATTTTTTGGTTCATTATTCACATTTCTTGATAAGAAACTAATTGCAATCTAAATAAATAAAAAAATTTAAAGAAAAATTGAAAAAAACTTATAAAATAATGCAAAAACATATAAAACAATGCAAAAACAAGGGTAGAAAACATATTGTGTGGTCTCAATCTCAAACTTTGGTGATGAGGAGGCATTTTAAGGAGGCGAGTGGAAAAAATCTTCAATTCCTTCAACTTGCATACGTGTTGTGGCTATGAAATCCTTACAAAATGGAGTGAAAATGAAATGGGTTGCGAGTTTGCAGGCCATTTATATATATATTTTTGTTTAAGAAAGTGTGTATGCACTATAGCGCATACATGCTTTTTAAAACTAGAAAAAAAAAAAAAAAAAAAAGGTGTCATCTTTTTAGCACCACAACTTGGTGCACTTACCCAATATTGAGTTAATTGATTTATTTGTTGGTTCTAGCCAACTGAGAAGATGATTATTAATTATTCTAAGTTGTATTTGAGCTAACTTAGCAATATGAAAGATATAAATAAAAGGTCAAGTTGAGGATTAGAAGTGTGAAGAATGCATGGAAAATAATTCAAGATTTGATGATGCTAAGAGGAAGCAAATCAGAAGGATAAGCAAAATATCCTTGAGAAGTTGAAAAGATATATTCAATTAGGAAGGATCAAGTACAAGCCAAAATTGACATCTATAATCAACTATTCAGTTGCATCCAAATCAAGTTATGTCATTGTTACTCTCTAACCATTGTAGTAGTGATCTAAATCTCCTAACAAAGTTGGCTTAATAGCTATTTGTAAATCCTCTAACGAGGTGACATTTTTATTGAAGTGTCCAAAGACCTCTAACAAGGTCACTCCTAATAGGGTGATTAAATACTCTAACAAGGTCACACCTAACAGTGTGTTTTGTAACCCTTAATAGGGTTGGCTCCTAATAGGGCTCACTTCAGAAGAGTGAAAATCAGTAACTAATTACAATTGGCAGTTTTTCCCAAATTGAATTTTCATGTTAAATCTTGGTGTCAAATGTGTTCATGTTATTTTTCTTATGTGTTTACAACTAAGCTAAAGTAATAAGTAATCATAAATAACATCTTAAGATTTTCATGTTAAATGTTTCTTGAGTATTCTCAGTATTTATCGAGTTAGAGCATTTTTTGTATGTTTACCAAGTATCAGCAGAGTATAGTTTTTCAGAGTTTATTTTGTACTGACATCTAAAAGATCTAGGATTTATTTTTTAGTAACTAATTCACCCCTCTTTTCTTAGTTACTCCTCTTATATTTCCAACAATTGGTATCAGAGGCTTTGGTGCTTGTAGAGAAGGTTTCAAAGACCTAAGCTAAAGACCAAGACATCTTATAGAACAAAGATTCCTAGGTTGAACAGAGATAATTTTGTAGCATGGCAAGGACTTATGAGATTACATTTAGCAACTATCAGTAATTCAAGTTGTAAGTATCTTGATGTTGAATATATGACTCATACTGGAACATTGTTAGTTGAAGATATTATTGAAAAGAAGAATCATAACATCATGATGATTGATATTGTATCTACTCTTAATTATGTTGAATTTGATGAAGTAAAAGACTGCAAAACAACTCATGCAATGTGGACCAAACTAAAAGACATCTATGGAGGAGATGAAAATGTAAGAAGAGCCAAAGCAGAAAGTCTCAGAGGTCAATTTGATCAGATGAAAATGAGAGAAGATAAAAATATTGCAAAATATATGGAACAAATCAAAGCAAGTGTAAGCACAATCAAAGCATCTGGAGGAGACATTGATGAAAAAATAGTTGTAAGAAAGGTACTCATAACGCTTCTTCCTATCTATGCAATTAGAGTATCTACTATTTAAGAGATGAGATGTGATGTAAATAAAAAAATAACTTTGGATGTTGTAGTTGGAAGATTGATAGCTTTTGAGTTGGATAACTATGATAACTATGTTCTTAGTTCCAAAGGTATTGAGTCTGCATTTGAAGCCAAACTCTCACTCAAGAAAAAGAGTAAGAAATCAAAGGCCAATCAATTAGGAAGTGAAGAAGAGATAAAAGAAAGTTCAGATAGTGATCTTGAAGTTGTTGAAATCCTACTTGCAAAGAAATGTTCCAAAAGCAGAGGAAAGTACAAAGGTAAGGTTCCTCTGATCTATTTTTCTTATGAAGTTGGTCACATTGCTTCTAGGTGCCCAAATAGAGAAATTAGGGATGAGAAGAAAAGTAAAAAGTACAAAGGCAAGAAGTAATTCAAGAACTACAAGGACTACAAGGACAAAGGTAAGAAATCTTATTTTATGGCTAAAGATTCTAATAATAGTGAAGATGAAATGGTATATATTGTTATAAAAAATAATCAAATCATGAAAGAGATAAGATGGCACTTATCTCTCATGTTAGCAAAAATGATACATGGATTATTGACAGTGGCTACTCACATCATATGACTTGAGATAAATCAAATTTTGAACACATAGAATATTATGATGGTGGTAGTGTGAGATTTGGAAACAATGAACCTTCTTGCATAAAGGGAAGAGGATGTATCTCTTTGACCAATGAACTTACATGTGATAATGCTTATTGGGTTGAAGGATTAAAGTATAATCTATTGAGTGTGGCACAATTGAATAACATTGGATTCAAGGTAGAATTCATGGATGGGAAGGCCAAATTGCTAGACGGAAAAGGAAATATACTTGGATCTGGCAAACAAACAAAAGGTAACCTATTCTATCTTGATCTTACTGAAAGTTCATGTTTTATTGCTCAAGTAGGGGTAAAAGTAGAAAGTTGTGTCACCTTTTAGGTTGACTTATCAAAATAATTGAATTTGAGTATTTTTATCTATAAATCAATTTTATTCAAACATATGATCTAGACAAATTCACTCTTGCTAAGTTATACATGATTTCACACTTTTTCAATTGGAAATGCCTATTAAATGTATGCTTTATACTAGTATGTATCCAATTACTAAAGAAATAAAATTATTTCACAAAACTAACATTTCAATAATTCTTACTATTTTTTATGATATTTTTTAAATAACATATAGACACCATTTTATAGAGTTCAAAGTCAATAATATTCTCATATAGAGTTTATAGTGTTTTAATTAGATATAGTATATTGTAATTAAAAAAATTTGTAAGTACATATTTTAACACCTGAGAAGACGTCAAGTTTGAGAAAGGAAAAAATATTAAATCATATCAAGAAAATTTAAAAATCACATGACGTTCTAGAGGAGAGAGTCCTCTTCAAGAATGTATAATTTTTCTTTTGGTTAGAAAATATTTGTTTTTAAAAATGTGGTGGGAGATGAAAACTATCAATTTTAGATGGGTTAATTTTGAATCATTATAAAAGAGAAAATATAGGTCTAAAGAAAATTTTTATTTTTTATTGTTCTAGTTATATATGTTATCTATAACATAATATAAGATCAAAGGGAAATAAGTTTATTTCCACATTATTTTGTGGTGAGAACTAGACCCCTAATTTTTAACATTTTTAACAAGTAAAAAATTGTCTTTACAAATTAGGAAAATATATCAATTCTTATTCTAAATAATTGTTAAAAATTATAATCCTAAAATTCATTCATTTCTACATATTTCATTAGTTTACTTCATTATCAAATTCTAAATAATACTAGCATTTTTATGTCATTGAAGATGAACATTTATACTTTTGTTAGCCTTTTCCTTTATAAAAGGGTGACACAAGTTTGTGCTTTTACTCATAGAATAAAGTTGGCTATGGAATAAAAGATTATGTCATGTAAACTTTGATCATTTGGATAAAACAAGCAAACATAGAAGAGTAAGAGTTATTCCTAACTTGAGAAAACCTGATATGAGTCTATGCAAAAATTGCCAAATTGGTAAGATGGGAAAGACTAGTTTCAAAAGAAAGAACAACTTGTACATATAGACTTATGTGGACCTATTGGAATAGAGAATTACAATGGAGAAAATTTTTTCATTCTTTTGTTGATGACTATTCTAGAATGATGACTATAATGTATCTAAAAGAAAAATTAGAAGTTTTTCAATAATTCAAGTGGTATTTGGCAAGGGTAGAAAAAGAAATTGGAAAGAATTTGAAATGTTTGACATCAGACAAAGGTGGTGAATTCATTTTCAATGAATTCTACATTGAAAAAGGAATTAAAAGACAAGTATTAGCTCCTGGTACACCTTAGCATAATGTTATAGTTGATAGAATTTTTTGTTGAAAAGAGCGAGAAGTTTTTTGTCAGAGAAAGAATTGTCAAATGAGGGAGAATGAACTTGGCAAAAGTTCTAGCAGATAGAAGCTTTCTGAAAGAGGGAGCTCTCATGGATAAGAATTAGAATAAAACTAAGGATATTTTCCTTACTTTATTCTTGCTCCAAAATTTCATTATATTATGACATTTTGTGTTTCCATCAATGACAAAGAAGGAGATTGTTGGAATAATTGATTAATTGTGTATTGTCTTTGATGTTACACAAAACGTCATATCATTATCAGTTAGTGTATGTTGAGCTCACTCAGGTATTAAAGATAGTTTTATGTGGCTACCAAACATTCCAAAGTTTGTACTATTAAAAAGACAATTTCTATCGAGTTCACTTAGGCACCAAAGGAAAGTCTACAGAAGATGAGTGTTAACCAAGCTCACTTGGTCAATAAAGGAAATGTTGGATGGAACTAGTGTTAACTAAGTTCACTCGGTTACCAAAAGAACTTTGTGAGTATGCAATGTTAACCAAGCTTCACTTGGTTAGCATAGAAAAATCATTTATGAGTTAGTGTCTACCGAGCAGAGTTGGCTAATGAAAGATTTTCTTGCTTTGGCATATTTAGTTTAATTGATTTATCTGTTGGTTCTAGCTAACTACGAAGATGAATATTAATTATTCTAAGTTGTATTTGAACCAACTTGACAATATGAAAGATATAAATAAAAGGTCAAGTTGAGGGTTCGAAGTGTGAAGTATGGAAGATAATTGAAGATTTGATGATGCTAAGAGGAAGCCAATTAGAAGGATAAGTAGAATATAATTGAAAAGCTGAAAAGATATATTCAATCTAGAAGGATCAAGTATAAGCTAGAATTGAGATCTATAATTAGCAATTCAGTTGCATCTAAATCAAGTCATGTCATTGTTACTCTCTAACCATTATAGTAGTGATCTAAATCTCCTAACAGAGTTGTCTTAACAACTATTTGTAAATCCTCTAATAAGGTGGCATTTCTATTGAAGTGTCTAAAGACCTCTAACAAGACCACTCCTACTAGGGTGATTAAACCCTCTAACAAGGTTGCACCTAATAGTGTGTTTTGTAACCTTTAATAAGGTGGGATCCTAATAGGGATCACTTTAAAAGAGTGAAAATTAGTAACTAGTTGCAATTGGTGGTTTTTTCCAAATTGGGTTTCCATGTTAAATCTTGGTGTCAAATGTGTTCATGTTATTTCTTTTATGCGTTTGCAACTACGCTAAAGTAATAAGTAATCATAGATAAAATATTAATATTTTTATGTTAAATTTTTGCTGAGCATTCTAAGTATTTACCAAGTTAGAACATTTTTTGTATATTTACCAAGCATCAATAGAGTTCAATTTTTCAGAGTTTATTTTGTACTGACATCTAAGGGATCTGGGATTTATTTTGTAGTAACTAATTCACCTCCCTCTTCTTAGTTACTCCTCTTATATTTCCAACAAATAATTCACTTTTTTCATCTCATATATGTCAAAATAGGGTTTGGATCTTCAAATTTAAAGACATTTGTAGAGTCTTCTAGATGTTTCCTTTTTTGCCTCTTCATCTGATTGGTTGTCCTCCCTTCATAGGGATCAGTGATCCACATCAAAAATGTGTAACAACCATTGTAACAAACTCTATGATCATTAAATTTTATGTACATGTCAGCTCAAAATGGTTTACCTTAAAGTTTGTACCATTTCAGACAAAAGATTTCTCTTTGTGTTACTCAACACATAGTCTCTGATGCTTAGTCATACTTGTTCTTCTTGTAGTTACTCGACCTTAACTAACTTGACTCCTTCTATATAAATTAGCTTCAATATTCTTTATTGGCTTGGCATTCACTGAGCTCAGGTTATATAGAAGTACTCAGTGACCAAAGAATTTCTTGGCTCCTCTAGAGCTCGACATATACATGATTTACAAGTTTTTACATGACTCGACCTATATAGAGTAACTCAGTCACAGTGATGACTGACTAACTCTACCATATATATGACTAAATGTTTGAGACTAATAGACAAAAAAAACTTAGAGAGACCAACAATCTCTCCCTTTGACATTAGTGGCAAAAACACTTTGTCATGATTATATCTTTACATCACAAAAATAATAGTACTCCCCCTATGCCTATGACTCAATTCTTAAAGAAATTCAAATCTTTCTTTTACAACATAGTATACAATAAATATTTTACATGACTCAAAATAGTCGGATGTATCTTTTCATACCTTATCTCACTTCTATCATTCTGAGATCTATATCTCTAATTATTTCTTTCTTGTCTATCCCCCTTCCATTTTTTTCCTTTCTTATCTATCTCCCTTATTTTTGTCACTTATCTTTATTGTTGGGGCTAAGTAGATGGAATGAAACCATATTTTTCAATTAATGGTTTATGAGTTTGAGTGTTCGTGGCAAGAGCATGATCCCATGTGGTTCCTACTAATTCTAAAATGTGAATCTTTATCTCTAGTTTTGTAGCTAAGTCAATTAAGCTATCTACAATAGAAAGATTATGATCTCTTTGAACTAGATCCTTTATTGAAGACAACTATCATTGCATAACCTCCAAGTGAGGTATCAATATTGATTGTATAGAGATAAGTTTGGCTTGCACCATGTTATCTATTGTATGTAGCTTGACCAACCTTCTTTGTACAAACAATAATCTATTGTAATGCATTAAGCTTGACTTAGCTAACTGAGAGATAGAGTTTCCTAATAATTTCATATCAGCCTAAATCTTATGAATGTTTGCCTAAAAATAATTTGTAAATTTTGGCACATCACAAAGAATATTCTACAGATTTTGTTTTTCCTAAACAAGTTCTTCAATATTTTGTACAAGTGTCATCAATTCATCTTTTATTACGGTAATCTCAATAGAAACTTTCTCCAATACTTTCTTTTCAAACTTTTTTTGAAACCAGGCCATTAGCTTTTCATTTGCTTCAATATCCATAGTGTTGAATTTTTCAACTATTTGCACTAATTGAGAGATAATGGGGCCTTGTTCATCAATGATTTTTATATAAAAAGTGTCAACAAATATATCCTTGATTTCACACAACACTTTCCTTTGTTTTTGTTCTCTCCTCATCTCTTCTTTCCTTTTCTTTATTGTGAGAATATCTTACAAGATGACAGTTTTATCAAATGTGAGATCCTTTAAATCCCAATTTGGTCACTCAATTATTAAATCCAAGGTACCAGTAGTACCTAGAGAACCATCATTCTTCTTCTTTCCTTTACCTTTCTTATGAGAGTTGTTTCTCAGCACATCTAGAGTCAGAATAGGTGAGGGGGTATCACCACTCAGTCTAACTTGTATTTCAATTCTAGAAACAACAACAGTAACACTTGACATGAGTTTATTTAATTGGTCTTGCACATGTTCCGAAGAATCTATCAATGTTGGTATTAGAATATTAGTTGATACACTCAGCTTGGTCTATGAAACTCATTTACTTTTTCTTTCTCCTCTCCTTTTTGTATTGTCTCCTTGTTTCCCTCATCCAAAGGTCCTGAGACATGTGGTCCTACTTGATCTTTAGTAGATTGGTCTACATTTAATTCCTTGTCTTGCTTCTCTTGTTCTACCTCCTTTTCTGGTTTGTCAACAAAAATTTTGTGAGGCATGTTGGAGTTTTTTCTCAATCTATTTTATTTGTTCACTAAAATTAACCACTTGGACTTGTGTTTCCCCTACCATAGGATAGTCCCTTATTTGTTTTGTTGCAAGAGTGTCAAGTGTAGTGAAATGAGTAGGAGATATAACATCTTCTATACTCAGCACACCTAAACCTTCTTCATCACTTTGATCATCTTCAATAGTTACAGTGTCTTGATCTTTATCCTATTCAAATCCTTTTGTGGTTAGTCCAAAATTGATTTTCTACAATAAATCATTTTATTGTACAATAACCTCAACTTTGTTTTGTAAAATCATGAATGTTCTATATTTAGGAACAAATCTATTCCTATACTTTTGAAAAAATGTTGTCTTTTTCTTATTTGTTAGCTTAGGCATAATTTTGGCTAATGTGCATTCTCTTATTTTCTTTTCCATTATAGTTTCATGTTTCCACTTTCCATCAATTCTACTATACAAATCACTTGGAATCTTATTTTCCAACTCTATAGGTGCAAGCTTGTGCTTAGCCATCATTTCTAACATGGCCTCTTCTATCTTAGACTTGTCAACATCACTTAATGTTTCATATTTGACATATTTAAAACCTCAGAGTCTTGCATAGTTTCTAATATTATCACATACCTCATCAATAGTTCTAGGATTTGTATGCACAATAACCTGGTGGCGACTAGGTTCATCAGATCTGGTTCTCTCTACATCTTCCTCTTCTGCATCTCTTTTCTTTATTAACCTTCTTCTATTTGGATGAATTTTAGAGGACCACTTGAACCTTTACTCAATTTTGTAATCTTTACCGCACCTTTCTTCAATGGTGGCTCGACACTAACTATTGTTTTTTCCCTAGTCCTTGGTCTTAGTGGTGTAGGAGGAGAGACGGTCTTATGTGTTACCTTATTTACATCCTTCCTCACCTTAGGGTAAACAATTTTTACTATTTTGGCCTTCTTAACCAATGGGGTGACAAGTCCTAGCACTTTTCCTTATTTATCTGTACCTTCTTCCTCTTCCTCTACATCGCTTTCATTATCTTTGTCCTCTCCAAGACCTTGTGTTAGCATTAAAAGTTCTTTACATTTTGTCCACTTCTAGGTCTTCAATCATTTTCTTTCTTTTCTTATTAGCAGAAGAAAATTTAATATCTATAGTTATTATGCCTTTTCCTTCTTCATATTTTCCAAAGGGCTTAGAATTTGTACCAATTTCTTAATTGAGTAGTTTAGTAATGGCTGCACTCACATCATCAATCTCAATTTCATAACCAAAAGGTTTAAGCCAGGCTACCCTCGGCTTAACTACTTGTAAATATATGTAATTAGTGTCAACTAGAAGACACACATCATTATAATAATTCTCAACTAAGGATGCTGGAATCCTCAATCTCTTTCTCATTTTCTACTTGAATTTTTCAAAATATCTATCTAGAACATTCTCAAAGTTTTCTCCCAAATTTTTTGTGTACTCACTAATCTTCCTAGTAGCAAGTTTTCCTTGCTCCCATACAAAATTTTCAATAGTAGGAAAATAACTCTGAGTATGAAAGAAAATACACATAATCAATTATCCAAACATAAACATTGAATTATTATTTTTCTTGATTGATACCAATTTCTATGTTAATTGCAAGCATTGTAGCTTAGCAAGATCATATTCATGATCTTTCATCACAATTTTTCATGCCTGATCAACAGCCATACATGACACACTATTTAGTCAACTTGACTAATAAAATTTATAAGAGATTATCTCATTGCAAACTCAATTAATGGATCAATGATGGTTGAAATAGACATCCCATGTCCATTCCACTCAACCATGGTATTTTCCTTGATATGTTATTTTCCTTGATAGCGCATTGTCTTTTTCTCATCAAATGTTGGGTATTAGGTGACAACATGAATCATCTTCTTCGTAATCTTGATTGGCCCATTTTCTAGCCATAACTCCATATAATGAATTCGACTCACCATAGCCTTGATCAATTCAATTTTGAAATTTCATAAAAAATCTATGGCATAAGTTGATGCTTTTCTCTCAACAATCTTGAATGCATTCCTCAGTATTCTTTCATCACATGATTTATGGTATCTCACACAAATCTCATAACCTCAAACTTCACCAATTTTACAAATATAACAACTATGTACATTGTGAAACATAATAACCTTAGGTAGTATCGATGATAACACACCCATTGAATCTCCTTTCATAGCAATTTTACATATAGCATGATATTTAGGTGGAGGACAAGTGTAACTCTTCAGCAATTGAACATGGCTTACCTATTCTCCTTGATTTTTTGTCATTGATGAAAATGATACCATTTACATTTATGATTTTTGAAAAAAAAAATGAACAACTCAGCACAACTGACGATCAATACTCAATCAAACTCCAACAACAAATTCACTCTTAGTCGCCTTCAAAATCTCTTTCACAAATTTCTCAAATCACTCAGTGCTCTCAAAATTGAAATTCAAGGTGTATAACATGCTTTCAAATTTTTGATATATACCTTCATTCATTTAATTTAGGCTTCTCATAAATGATGTGTCCTCTATTAGGTGGAATCCATCTGTCTCGGTCTTCAGTAAACTTTCAAACTTGGTCTTAATTATATGGCTAGGTTAATACCATCTGACTTGGCCTATACATCAGTTTGGTCGTTGGGGGTACTTAGTCCATATTATAATAATTGGTCAATAGAGACATTGTTACTAATGGTCAAGACCCAATATGTATCTGATTGCATTGCACTATTCTTTTCATAAAATTTTTCTAATGCATATTGTCCTATACAGATATAAAATTTGGCACATTTTATGTTAGGAACTGATGTAAGATAAGTCATTAAATATACAATTCTTTACATACCTTTCTTGATTATTTTGGGGTGGTGTGATCACCTTTTCTATTAGATTGGATGATCTTGATTTAATTTGTTCCACTGCTTCCAACTTCCATCTTTTTCTTCCAAGTTTGATTCAACTCCTTTGTTTGTTCAACATCCACTTTTCCTTTACCTTTGATATGTTCATTGTTTGGTACTAGTGCTCAAGTCCTTGCTCACATTTCCAACCTTGTAACAACTAAAACAAAATTTCTTAGGTGCATTGACTTGCCTTTTGGTTGTCCAGTTAGACTTTTTCTATGATCTACATTCATGTGCTCTATGTCCATACTTTTGACAATTGTATCAATATCCTTCAAATCTAGGTCCTCTTTGATCTACAGTCATGTGCTTTATGTCCTTACTTCTTGCAATAAAAATAATCACCAATAAACTTAGGTTTATGGTTTTGCATATCATTCTTGCTTCTGCAAATGTTTGCACTGTGTCCAAGTTTACCACAATGATAACATGAAGGTTTTCCCTTTGATTTTTCATTCCTTAGCTCTCCATCCTTTGATGATTCTCCTTCTTCAGTAGATGAGTGTTACCTTGTATGCCCTAATCCATAGGTGTTACCAGATGACCAAGGTGATCTTATCAGTACTTCAAAATATTATTGCTTCACTAGGCTTGCTCATCCTTTCCATAAGCTCTTTCTCAGAACTTAACTCATTCCTTAGTAGGTTGCCCTATGATCTCATATTTTCTATCTGCATGTCTTTTTTGTTCAATTCTTGATTTTTAAGCATCGGTTGACTCATCATGTCTAGCTAAGTGTTTGTAAGCTTTTGTACATCACATGACCTTTCTTCAAGTATAATAGCCATTTGTCTTTTTTCTTCTACGGCCACAACTTTGTCTTCTTAAACTTTCTTCTTTTGTTTGGTCACTTCACACAGCCCTACTGACTAGATTTCATGTTCTTTTTTCAATCCTCACACTTCTTCATTCAAAATATTATTCTTCTCCAATAGATTTACAATGGCTACATCAAGTTCACTAGAACTTCCATCATCAAGAAATCCTTTCAAGTATCAACTTCTTGATAAAGTGTGTCATTTTGTTGAATAGTTACAATATGAGTTGGATGTCAATCACTTGATTGCCAATAATCTTTCCCAATTTGTAAGTCTCCATCTCCAAGATCTAAACTCTTAAAATTTTAAACGTCTTTCAAGAAAACTATGCTCTAATACCAATTGTTGGAAGTTTGTTGGGAAACTAAGATCCTAAGAGGGTGGGGGTGAATCGAGATCTATAAAACTTTTTATCCTTCAAAACGACTTGACTGTATTCACCATATTTACCATCTTATATATATCTTATGCATAATATAACTTAAAATATCGAATGCTAAAATAAATCTAACTATGCATCACATCCATGATTAACACAAAAGATTTTGGTAACCCAGAAAACCTCCAAGGTGAAGGTAAAATTGGGGTGCAAATGACACCCACAAATCATTACTACTACAGTAACAATGTTATCTTGTTAGGACTACAAACTTTATCACTTATGATGATCTACCCTGTGAGGGGTCTTCTTTGTTAAAAGCTTTAAAGCACTATTAGGTCTACCTTGATTAAAGGATTTAACACTTATAATGAAGTAAGGACTTTGTTAAGAGATTTACAAAGGTCTATTAAAACCACTCTATTTAGAGATTTATCCTAATTTAATCTGCCAAAATTGATTCAGTACCTAATCCTTCAATCTGCACTTACAATTGTTGATTATGGATCTCCTCCTTCCAATATTTATCCCATCTCTTATCTGATATATCTTTATTATGTCCTTCGCTACTTGATTAGGTTGCTAAACTATGTTACTTCAACACTTTCACATGAAAACTTCAAAACCTAACTCCTTCACATAATACTTCACTTGCCTTCATTTCATATATGTCAAAACAGGGTTTGGATCTAGCTATTTAAAGGCATCTATAGAGTCTTCTATATGTTTCCCTATTTCCCTCTTCATCTGATTGGTTTTCCTCCCTTCATTGGGATTGATGATCCACATTAAAAATGTGTAACAACCATTGTAACAAAATCTACAATCATTAAATGGTGTGTACATGTTGACTTGAATTGGTTTACCTCAAATTTTATACCATTTTAGATAGTTTTGTTCTCTTTGTGTTACTTGGCACATACTATCTCTAATGCCCATTCATAACTATTCTTCCTATAGTTACTCAACCTTAACTAACTTAAGTTCTTCTATATGACTCGACATCAATATGCTTTTTATGATCGACATTCACTAAACTCAACTTAAATGGAAGTACTCGATGACCAAAGACTTTCTCGCCTCCTATGGAGCTCGACATATACATGATTATCTACAAGTCTTTCCATGACTTAGCCTATATAGACTAATTCAATTGCAATGATGACCGACTAGCTCTACCTTATATATGACTAAGTGTTTGACACTAATAGAAAAAAAAACTTAGAAAGACTAATAGTACCATAAAGAAGGTTGTGTTCTTCATGAACTTAAGTTGTGAAACTAAATTTTTGAAGTCCTAATTGAGTTTTATCGCAGGGTGGAAGATTTGATATCTAACCTACACTTGTAGAGGGTCAAAAATATGGTTTGAGGAAGAATAGATACAAATCCAATAGTACAAGATATATTAAGGAAAAATTTGGTCAAACTTGAAGCAATGGAGAGTGTTCAAGGAAGAGGAATACTTATTGATAATTGTAAGTGATCAAGAATATGAGGAAGTTGTTACAGTAAATAATGAACATGTATTGGAAAAAGAGGATGAAATATTTTGAAGAGCACTTACTAAACTTAATGTATCTACCACATTTAATTTTATCAAACTATGATGGTAAGCTATATTCTGATTAATTTATTGAATGGATTACTAAGATTGAAAAGTATTTTGAATATGAAAGTACAAATGCAAATAAGAGGGTAAAAAATATCATTATGGTGAGAGTGCTTATAAATTGATAAGCAAAGGAGAGGAAAAGGGAAAGATAAAATATTGGGATATATAATAAACAAGTTGAAAGCACAATCCCTATGAATTGCCTAAGTACTCAAATAATAAATTTATTCTTTTTGAAATACTTTTGTAATTGTATCTGGTTGATAAAATTTTGGAACAAATTAAAATTGTTGGAATTTCGTATTCGATGTCAACTTGAGATTGTGATAAAATATGTCCTATGATAAATTTCAAACATATGAGGTATATGTTGTCATTGATAAATATAGAAGCATTTATATAAGTTTAGATTAATTTTTAATTTTTAAATAATAAATAGCATTTACCACATATTTAAAAATTGTAGTTAAATTTATTAAAATATCATTTGTTTGTGTTCTTCTATATATTATTAGTTTGCTTAGTTGTTTAGTTTTCTAAAATCTATATCTTTTTCAATTTGTTTCATTATTTTTGCCACTATAATTAGTAACAAAAAAAATCTGGTTTTATATCTTAACTTTGAAAATTTAAAAGTAATAATAGAAAACAAAACAAAAGGTCATATATCTAATTGTACTACAAACAAGGTGTACATACCCTTTGCCCAATATGATTTGAATTTGTAACCTTGTCACTTGAGAGTATAAGTTCTCCAACACTAGGCCAACTCAAATTATGCATGCTACTTATTTAAATTTATTGTGTTAATAATCAAATATTAATATTTTAACATGTAAATGGTTGACAAATTCAACTATAAGATTGAAATTTGTAGATTGACTCTTAATATTAAAGATTGAATAGTTAGGATTTAAATGTACAATTCATATTATCTCTCATATCTAAACCATTTCTAAACCTTACAAAAATACTTCCCAATGGATTCTCTTAGAAAAACATTATTTTGTGTAGATAATGTTAAAACAACCAACTAAATACTTGTTGGAGGGGGGTGCAGGTGTAAATTATATTCCAAAATTTTATCTATTTTCAAGCCTTAGTTGATAGTCCTTAACACATGAATCAACATATAGGATGTGTGTCCACTGTGTCTCCCTTGAAAGGCCAAAAAAAATGCCAAGTCTCAGTCTACAATCCTTTCTTAGGACAATTTTAAAAAAAGAGATGGTCTTGCTAATAGACCAAAATATTTCAAATAAGGAGCATAAGTAATCACAAGCCATTGTAGTTGTGAGTATCTAAGCAATGGCCAACACCATGGTGATTCTTGAGTAGAGTTTTCTTCATTTCCAAATTTTATTTTTTTCTACAATTTCAAATAATTTGTGTAGCATGTTGAGGAGTACACATATCTCTCAATATATGTATATCCAAGATTACATGCAAACATTGAATTAGATTTAGAATGTGCACGATGATTATATAATTTTATAATATGCTTCACTAAGTTTTTAGTCTTTGTAATCTTAGAGTTGGTGTTTCATTGCATTATACATCATTTGGTGTCATGGTCTATTATTTTTCATTTTCAATATGAAATTATCATGTCAATATATTTTGTGAAAGATGGTTTTGCATTAAATTTTTAGGTCACTTGATCGTTTATATTGTAGATAAAATCACTTAAAATTTTCTTTCATAATTTACCTTTGGTCATTAGTTGTCTAGATCACCCCAAATCACTATAGACAAGTTAAATGTGTATCTCTTTGTTAGGATTAAAGATATAGAAAAAAAAATTACATGCAAATAAAGCCAATATCAAAAAATAATAAACTACACAAAAGAGAACACAAGACACAAAGATTTAACATGGTTCACAATATTATTATTATCTAATGATTACAAGTTGATCACAATTTGTAATCCCTTACATCTCAATATCGTTGCAAGAAGCTACAATCTCACCATACATTATGAAATCCCTAATCCTAAGCCATTTTATACAAGTTTTGTGTGGCCTATAAATTATGGATAAGATATGTCAACGAATAGAAAATATAAATAACTTCTGACACCTTTTACAATAGTTTTGGGGGCATTGCCCCTTGACCCTACCTTATATCACAACAAGGATTGTTCCTAGAGCCAGTAGCCCCAAGGCCTCGTAAGGGGCACTACCCCTTGATCCTACTTTGGGCACTCCCCCAGTACTCCACAAGGGGCATTGCCCCTTGACCCCTAGAGCATGGGGGTACTGCCCCCAAAACCCCCTAGAGCATGGGGACGCTGCCCCCAGAACCCCCTAGTAAAATATGGGGGGGGGGGAACTGTGCCAAATAAAGTGGGAAAAATTTATGTCTGAGTCTATTTAGGCTCCACATCACAACATTCTCCCACTTGGAGATTGGACAGACTCCACAATAATAACACTCTTGTCCTATGAATTTATCGTCGTCATTGTCTAGATCAGTTTAAAAATATGTTATCGTTGCCAAATCTTAGAAAAGTTAATTGTTTGGATCATAATAACAACTGCAACTCAAAATAACATACAATAAAGTATAATGTGTGCTAATTTGACCCAAACAACAAAGAAGAAGAGAAAAGTGTCATGTAGAGGAAATAATTAAAGGATGTATAATTAATTATTTGGATTAAATTAACATATGTATCTCAAATACAACAAGTACTAATTGTAGGATTCAATTTGGCATTAGCTATAAAGTAATTACAACGAGTCCAATAAGAAGTTGAATTACATTAAGACTAAGTTTTTCCACTCTCTCCACTTATGTGTATCAATAATTTTTTTATTGATAATGTTTGATTTTCCAATAAATTAATATTATTTAGTGTTAATGTAACAACTATTATGGTTATATATGCTTTAGATGGGTTTCGTCTATGATAACTTCTTGGAAAGATTTAAGGATTTCATAAGAAAAATCGTCAAATTACAAAATGGAGACATCATTTGATCGAAACAAAGAATGACTTCTTGAATTTGTCTAACAAATTTTTGGGGATCCTTTTTTCTATAATTTTTCTTTCAAACATTATTAGAAAACAATATGACTAAAAAATTAAGTTAAAAAATACTATTTGTTAGAACTTCAATTATTCTTTAAAAAGTTAAATAGTTGTTTTTGCCAAAATAATATTATTATAAAAATAAGTTTATGTGTGACATAATACATAGAATTTAACTTCTAGTTGTCACTAACTTAAATTAAAATTTTAATCTCCTCCTTGTAAACTATATAATCTTATTATTTGATCACATGCCTCTTTGACAAAAATGAGTTGTACCTTATGTATTGGCAAAATACATCAAATAAATAATCAATCAATTATATAAAGACACACAAACAAATAGATAAAATATCCATGGATGCACATGTTTCATGTTAACTCGTACAAAAAATGCTATTTTTCTAAAACCCAACAATCATAGAAAATATTAAAAAAACTATAAATTATCTTATTTAAGAACAAAATCTAAGCTAAAAATCAATTAGCTTGTTAGTTGATATTCTATAATCTAGCTTATATCTTATCCTAAAACTATCCATATGTAAAAAATGCATGCATATATATAGACCTAGTTAGTAGGTATAAATATGGTGTTATATGCTTATCTTTTTCTAGCATACGATTGTAGGATTATCTAACCTTTATATTGTCAATTGATGGAAAGTGATAAGTGTTCATGTTAGAAATTTGGATGAGGTAAGTTGATAGGAGTTGTCATAGCTGAAAAATATATATATATCAAGGGACCTCTGAAAGCAAGTATTAAGTTTGATAATGAATGATGAAGAAAATTGTCTAAGTACCGAGGAGGATAACTATGTGCAAAAAGATAGTTTGATTCGAAAAGTTTCACTAGAAGAAGATACAAGGATAAAAATTTAAGGGATGATAGTATGGCTAATATTGACATTTCTAAGGTCATTGAACTTATCATGATGTCTAGCATTAGTTTTGGATGAATATCCTTAGGACAATTTTACATCATAGAAATAGAGTACATCGAAGAGTATGATCAAAATGGTCAAGGAATTGATTTGAATGGCCAAAGAAAGAACTTTAAAATGGTAGGGATGGCATCTGAGATGTTAATCTTCAGTTAGCATAATGTAATATTTAATTTTGATAACGTTTAGTTAAGTGCAAGGATATCAGGTTAATGAAAATAGTATAAAGGAAGGACTTTGGTTTACTAAAGTTGCCACATGTAATGTTATGCTATGATTGTTATATAAACTTTTTAGTGATGTTGGTTAAATAGAAATTTGATAGTCAGTAGAGAGAAGAAGGTTATTTAGTCAAATTTTTATATTTTTCTATACTACTTGTAAAGTTATATATTGTTGCAAGAGCAACAATCTCACCATTTTGTAATACAAATCCTAAAAGGGTTGAGGCCTCTAACAAGGTCTAGTTCTCTAACATGGAAAAATACACTATATTTATTTAATAGACTCCTACTAGAGTCAACACCTTTCACAAGGTACTTTTAATTAGTGGATCATTTTTTGGGTACCATCCCCGTAAGAGTTTTTCCTTGGCCAGGGTTCCCTAGTTAACAAAATATAGTGTTATGAGTTTCTTTGTGGTATGCTTATAAATTCTTTTTAGTTTAATCATTTATGAAAGTTTAAGATTAATATATTATATCCATAGTTGGAAAAAAAGTTGTGGAATATTGATTTTCCCTTCCCCCCTCTAATTAGTCTCTATTTCTAACAATTGGTATTAGAGAATAGTTACTCAGAATGAGCCTAACATCTTGAGGGAGATCACTACGAATTAAATACACTAACCTTCAAGAAGATCTTGAGGAATTAGATGAGGCTAATGATGGAAGGAACAGATTGAAGATCAAGCTTAGAGATGTACAAGATTTCATTTAGAAGTTGAAAGATCAGATTGACAATTCAAGATTAAAGTGGAAGGAAATACTTGAATAGATCAAGGATTATGAATTGTCTACTAAGATTAAGAAAGAAAATGAGATGTTAAGGCATAAACTTGAGATCACAACACTAAAGATGAGTTTGATTTGAGATGAACAAAAAGTATAGACAAACTTGGGTATGTGTAGGATCATGGTTAACCAAACTATCCTCTTAAGTGTCAATAAAAAATTAGAAAATCAGGGTTATGTCAACTTGACATGCAATTTTCTACTTGTTATAAACTTTAGATCAAAAAGTTGAGACAAAAGAATCTCTAGGAAATTTAATTTAGTTTCTAAACTACTAGGCCTTATCTGAAGAGAGAAAAAATTGATAGGTCAAAAGTTTGAATTTTACTTCAATAGTACAAAAATTCTAAAACAAAAATAAAAAGTAGACATATGTCTGACCACCTTAATCAAAATCAAATGATAATAATTTTTAATAATAATATAGATATAAGAAGTAGACTCATGCTTGGATGTGACACATATTATTGGGTATTTTTACTCTAAATAAATAATTAATTATTAATTTTGTAGTTTAGTATTTTTGGAATAAAAAAAAATCTCGTATCTAACCACCTTAACTAATTCAAAAATTTGCAAAATTTATTTATTCTTTGTTTCCTTATAGTATAAGAAACATAGAGTGTGACGCATCTTTTGGATTTCAAAAATGTTATACCATTTGAAAGTTATAGTTGTTTTCCAAGTAGTGTGATAGTCAACATTTTATACATAACTCCATTAGAAAATAAGTAATAATTACTTACTAAACTCATAATTTGACAAACCTTACATTTATGGAAAGCTAAAAACATTCTTAAAAAACCTTTTTCATTTCATCATATTTGGGTGAAAAAAAAATTGTCAAGTACATGTTTGAAGTAAAAAATACACAAGAATAGGCCAAAAACACATTTTTGGGACAATTTTAAAGTTGGCCATATAGGGTTGGTATCAAAAGATATTGTAGGCCTTATAAAGGTATTAATTATTTTTGTTTAATATCAGGATGGGTGGGAAAAAAGTTGGAATGGATTTTGAAATGATTTGAGGTATTTCAAAACTAAATATTTTTTCATATTGCCACTTTTTGGCACACCATGATACTACACATACTCACCTATGGATTCATAATTAAAATCTAAGCTCATAGCTTACCAAGGTAACATTTGAATTTGAAAGTACAAAATTAATTTTTTTGAACTTGAGAAGTATAATTTTATAGTAAAAGGAGAATTTTTACAAACCAAGAAACATCTTGAGAAGATGTATACAAGAACACAGAAACTTGATGAGAAAATCATGGCCAAAATTGTTGAAAACATATTGATACAAGTATAAGAATGTTTTCAATCATTGTTTTATCTCTAATGTCAAACTTGCTACTTGCTGGTAAGACAACAACTTAGTTGATTTGAGTACTATCATTTATTTATTGATGGTGGTCTCAAAAAAGGGGGGAATGAGGAAAAACAAAGAAAGAAGCACCCAAGGGAAACAATAGGCCACGTTCCCATCCCTAAAAAAACTTAGCTAGAGCTCTGAAAGGGACAGAAATAGACAACCTGAAGAACGGAGCCAAAAGTAAGGCGAAAAATAAGGAGGGCCAAAAAAGGTTGAACAACTAAGAGGAAGAGCTAGCATAAGTGAATTTCCTAAGGGAATACAACAACGGTTGCGAGAAGTTACTTAAGCTCTAGCCCCCATCTCAATTGAGGTCGAAAGGCTTATTACAAATGACGATCGCCTCCTTAAGCTTTCTCTTAAAGAAGTTCTCCTTGAAAACAATTTGTGTCCTCTAGGAAAATGTGATACTTAGTGAAAGTAGAGGTTTCAATCAGAGAAGATTTAGCAACTCGCTCTTGCTTGATGCTAGTTATGTGCTCCTTAATTTTGGTGTTGAAGAAGCAACCAGTTTCACCTATTTATCAGGTGTCACAAGAAAACATGACCTTATATATGCCAAACTATGAGTCTTTAAGAGATGGGATATAATTTTTTAAGGTCGCCAAGGGTTTAAAGGTAACCTTAACACCTTATTTGACCAAAATCTTGGAGATCTTGTGGGAGATTCTAGCTATATAAGATATGGAAATAATCAGGGGTGACCCTAAATGAGAGGGAGGGGAATTGGAGATGGAATAGACAAAGGATATGGCATGGAAAAAGGTCCTAGAGATCTGCTTGTTAGTATAACCATTCCACTTTAACATGCGATGAAGATGGGAAAGCACTTGGTCTAAACTATGTTCTTCATAGATTTGAAAGGCTCTAAGAGCAAGAGTTTTAAGGATGCCCACCTTTTGGCTGGCATGGTGGTGAGATTAAGCGTGGAGATAAAGGTCAGTATGAGTGGATTTACGAAGAACCCCACAACCAAGAGAGCCATCTATTTTTTTGTGGATCAAGACATCAAGGAAATGTAAAAGCTTATCAAATTCGATCTCTTTGGTGAAGGATGAAACACTATTGAAGTGTGCATGGAACTCTTCCAATTTACTAGAACCATGAGGTCAATAGACATGTGTGTCATCAATATACCTTTTCCACTACTTAGGTTTGAGCAGAAAATATTACAATGTGATATCCTCAAATTGCTCTATATACAAGTTAGCGATAAGAGGAGAGAGAGGAGAACCCGTGGAAATACCGTCAACTTGTTCCACTCAGACCTAAGTGATCACCCTAATTGAGTTGTACATAAGACTCTTCTAGTTTATCTGTGATTATTTCCATCACCTATGTAGTTAGGATCTCCCACAAGATCTCCATGATTTTGGTCAAAAAAGGTGTTTAGGTTACCTTCAAACCCTTGGTGACCTTAAACAATTATATCCCATCTTTGAAAGACTCTAGGGATATATTTTCAAAGTTTGATGTATATAAGGTCGTGTGTTCTTGTGGTAACCCATACATAGGCAAAATCAGTCACTCCTTCGGCACCAAAATTAAGGAGCATGCAATTGACATCAAGCACAAGTGAATTTTTAAATATGCTCTGGCTAAGCACTCTACTTTCACTAAGCATCACATTTTCTTATAGGACATGCAAATTGTTTACAAGGAGGAGAACTTCTTCAAGAGAAAGCTAAAGGAGGCTATTATCATCTACAATAACCCTTCCAACCTCAATCAAGATGATGCATCAAACAGATTGAATATGATAACCTTTTGTCTTTCCTTGATGTTTTGATCTACAAAAGGCCTGATGTCTCTCTTGGTCATGGGGTTTTTTTCAAATCCGCTCATGTTGACCTTTATCTTCATGCTTCCTCTTGTTGGTGTTTTGAAACATCAGGGTTTCAAATTACCCCAATGAGAACAAAATACATCTAGGGGCAGCTACTTCTAATCTATAACATATCCTTTCAATCACTCGACCAACTAGAAGGCTAGACCCTTCTACTTCATGCTCTAAAAAACCTAGGTGGGTGGAGTTATTAGATTCTTCATATGGTACCCGTATTCAAAGCATAAACTGAATCTAAAGAAAATAGATTAAACCCTTATATCTTCTATACTTATGCAAAGATCATAGACATGAAATAGCTAATGACATGATCTAAGGCATTGATAAGCTAAGTGAGGGCACCCTTTCAGCTCTTAAACGGAAAGGGAAATGGATGATTATAGTTTTTGATTTCAGCATATCCCCAAATATGCAACAATAAGAACAAGTTGATCCTATAGTTGATCAGTGTCTTATCTATTGGGCAATTCCACAAATCACACACATACATCTATAATATCACTAACATATCCATACATCAAGATATCAAAGCTATCTTATCACTTTGTGAATCAGACATCGGTGTTCATAAAGACCTCATTCTCTTGAAGTGTCCTTCTCAAATAACTAGCAACCCTATCAAATACATCAAGCATTTAGTTGGCCCTTTGTTCCAACAACAAAACATATTAGACATAAAACCTTATGGGGATGCAAATGGGTTTAAATTCTTTTTTCCTAAACCTCAAAACATTGCAGATTATAGAGATAGGAGACGAGAATCAAAATGAAACTAAGAAGATTCTTGCTCATTTGTATTCATTTCTATGAAACTATGCATTCAAGATGCATACAAACAACTCATGAAACCACTAAAAGTATTAGAACTATCTACATTAGCTTAACTATTGATGTTCATACAAGAGAAAAATGCTGAAGAAAATGGTATCACAGTAGTGAAAATGTCCAAAATTGGAACCCTGGTCTCACAATACTGAGAAAACTCAAGATTAGAACCTACATGGTATCACAATAATGAGAAATTTTCTCCAAATCTAGAACCCTTACAATGAATGAGAAAGAGAGAGATATAGGAAAAGAATGAAATCCTAGATTTGATCTAAAAGTGACATGTGTCCACTTGAATCTTCATTCCTTGTTATTATAAAACATCTCTCATCTTTCTATAACTGAAATCTGATATGATTTTCATCATTGTTTTGTAACAAACTTGAAATATCGCTTCTTCAATGATGAAAACCTTCGTGTTGCCAAAATATATGAAATGTTGATAATCCATCCACTATATGACTTGGAGATTACAAGACTCACTCCTAACTACATTCATACTGCCTTTTATGTTCATCCAATTCACCATTTCACTAGAAATCAAATCTAAACTATCCCAACTAAATGAAACTGAAAAATGGATTCCTGAGACTAATCCTTGAATAACTCAAACTAGTCACCTCCTATGCAGAAATAAGCTCCAAAAATGGAAAAAAATTTCTCTCCTGGTTCCGGCGATATATAATATTGCTATATTGGTGCATCAGAAATGCCCAAAATCTCATTTTGAAAATCAAGCTCCTATCATGGCTTTCTGGTCTACATTTGCATTTTAAATTTTATCCTGTTTCTAAAGTTAAAATTTTATGTTATAACTTTCATTATATTTAAAATGCCTATGTAAGTGCCTTTTGTGAAGATAATAATAAAAAATAATTTTCTGCATTTTAAATTTTCCTTCCATTTTCAATTCGGGTTGAACTAGGTTTGACTGACTAAACATATGTCACCACCAGATTGGTTCGTCTCTGCACAGTCATCTCACACCCACCACCCGAGCACCACGTGTCACTGTCCTATTGGTCCCTCTCCTGCCACGTGGCAACCTCTGACTTGGTCACCATATTGCCATCTTATTTAGCATGGTGTTATGTCATCATGACATAACGATGTCATGACACGTGGCAACTCCCGCCATGCCATCACCTTGTCATCGTGCCATGTCATCCTGCCATGCAACTGGTCGCTATGTCATTGTCCACCTCAGCACGATGCCATGTCATCATGACCTAGCAACATTGTGACAAGTGGCACTATTTGCCATGCCATCACCTTGAGAAGCATGCCACATCTGAAGTCCTCTACCACATCATGATTTGGTTGGTCCACGAATTCCATGCATCAGCTAACATCACCATTTCATTTTGCATATCCATTCAAAATTTTGTTATGATGAAGTCCTCTACCACATCATGATTTGGTTGGTCCACGAATTCCATGTCATCAGCTAACATCACCATTTCATTTTGCATATCCATTCAAAATTTTGTTATGATGCGATCCAATTGGCCATCCATAGTTGACTGCGGGCCCCTCACACAAGGCTTGGGCTTCAAAAGTTGTGGGTCTTTTAGACATTATGTTATAGTATGGAAAAGTATTTAAACACCAAAAAGTCCCCCACTTTGTGAATGTGGGACTAAATATTTAGTCTTTCTTCTTTGGAAATTCGTCTTCCACCGCTCTTCCTCAACATTTGAATCGCATGTTCCTGCTCTAAAATAGCTTTGACTGTAGATGTTGATTTCTAAAAACTACAACCAAAATGAAGCTCCATTTTATGAAGGTTACTGATGGCTAGGAGTAAATGTTGTGTTTCCACGCCTCCATTTTTCAATCTCATCACCAATGCCACTCCTTTTGAGATGGCGGAAATAGTTAATTTTCTCCAAAGTCTTAAAAAATCAATTGCTACCTTCTCATGGCATGGAGATCTCTTGCCGCTATTTGCCAACTACAAAAGCCTCTCCTTCCTATTTGCCAATAATCACATAAACTCTACAATATTAAAAAAAAAGTTGGTTTAACAAGGAAAAGTGTTTTATTCAGCCAATGGTTTCTACACATTTCCAAGTCCACATTTCCTTCAACTAACTACAACAGGAGGAGTACTATGGAGAAGGTATAAGAAAAGAGGGCATTGATGAGCTTCGAAGATGACCTCCTTGTGTTCGGGGAAGACACCAAAAGATATCAAGCTAACTAGTATTTATACAATGCATTTCCATACAGAGGAATCCATATAAGACTATAGATCAAAACCCTCCCCTAGTTACTGTGATTTCACTTACTACCCTGTATCTAGTGTTAATGTTGCAAAGATTGGTCAATAATGGCCTGAGAAGCTTTGACGGCTACGAAACTCCTATACAATTTATGCCATGTTGTTATATGCTTTTAAGGAAAACTATCGAAAAATGCATGCTACATAACAAACATATTTGATCTTGCTTTCCTTGGAGTCATTCTAGATAAAATCAACCTCCACATGGCTATCTTCGAATAAGGTAAGTGAGGTATCATGAGTTATTTGCTAACTTCCATTACGTGATGGTTAACTGTTTTAATCATTCCTCTAGTAAATCAAATTTGAGTACCTATATTTTTGAATTAATTTAATTTTGTGATGAATCTTTGACATTCCCAATGGCTACACCTTCCATATACTTGATCCACAAACTCAAGCAAGACTTCTAACTACTGCCTGGACACTGCAACTTCATATTACTCACTTGATTTAAAAAACCCTTGGCATTTTTATTGTCAATCTTATTAATCAATGACATACTTTGCTCTTTACCATGGATACAATTCCACATATTTAATCGCCCTCAAAAGATGACATTTCCCCACTTACACTTGACCCCATGTTACGTCTTTATAAATCAATATCACTTTAAAACTCAAGACATCTTTAGGACCCTGAGATGTTCCATCAATCTGAAGTGGTCAGTCGGACCCCAAGGAGGGTCTGGCTAAAAATAATTCCATTTTCAAACAACTAACATCTCAAACTAATCTACTGAACACCTGACTCTAACTGAAAACAATCTGCATCATTGGTTCAACTTTTAAAACTCACTTTTACCTTTCAAGCAAATTGGAAAATTCATGTTGCGAGGTCCTCTAAATGGCTTTAAAAACTAACCAAAACATCTAACCGAGCTATGAAATCAGATGCACTGATTTTCTAGTTCCACATTCTTGCACCCTGCCAAATCTCATGTCATTACGATCATTTAGTTAAAAGATATTAACCGCCAAAGTTGTCTTCGCAGAACTGCTTGCAAGCAAACATGTCAAAAAACAATAAATCACATTCTATGTTGGCTTTGAAAACATGTCAAACTAACACTTGGGGGCACGAAAACTAGGAATTGGTTCACTGTCACTAAGAAAGTACAAATCTTTGATTTGGGCTCATGATGAATAATTGGGAAAATTTGGCAAGCGATCAAAGTGGGCTACTCGGAATTACAAAGCTAGGAACACTGGCAGAAAAGTGATTTTCTCAAACATAATGGAGTTGAGAAAGTGTACAAATGGATTCGTCAAGACTTGCAAATTGGCAGGCTTAAAATATTTTCAGAGTAGAATGCAACTATACAATCCATTTGATTTCACCTATCATAGATTCAGAGTTGTGACATTCCAAATAGGGGTACCAATCAATCTGCAAGTTGAGACCGGTAAAACTTTATAAATTGCATTTGAAATTGCATTCAAAAACTGATCAAACGAATTCGTCATAAGCTCAAATCATAAACATAATAAGTCTTTGACCTCTAGAATGCATTACAAAAAGAATTTTCTCATTTCAGTCAACCAGGTCAAAGTTATAACAAGTCAAACAGGGCCTCTCAGAATTCTAAACAATTTGCATCAACATAACAACAATAAACGACCGACTTTGAGGGATTCAAAACCTAGTCAAAACATATCGAAGTGACTTGAAAATTGAAACATAGGTTCTTTGATAAGCCGACTAAACATTTCCCAAGAGGTGAGTCATGAAATATAACCGGGTGCAAGATATTCAATTGCAAACTAGGCCTCTTGTCATTGTTTGACACTTGAGCAAAAATGCAGATTTGGACATTGCTCAAAATGTAACTTCACAGAATGACTCGGAATGGGAATTTATCTTCATGGGATGAGTGGATATGTTGAATGCAACGTGTTAGAAACATTAAACACCTCTTAGGCCTCAAAAGGATAGATGGGTACACATGCATTAAATGTGTTTTAAAGGGCTCAAAAGCTTGGAATGGTACTCAAATTGGGAAGGCGATTTCAAGTCCCAACACCTCTAACAACCATCCCAACCAAAAAGTGGGCATCCTCAAAATTTTTTCTCTTAGAGTGTTTGCGATATCTTCATTGCGGGTTCAGGTGGAATAATTATACTAACATGCACATCTCTTAGGCTTCTAATGTAAATGCATAAACATAAGGTATTATCATATAAAGCTAATTGATAAGAAAAGGCATTAAGTGAGATCAAATTAGGAGATATAAGTGTGGACAAGGATAAGATGAATACATTAATAAAGGGAAGGATTGAAAAGGACAATGCATAAGGTGATCGAAAGAAAAGTAAGGGGCATTATTATTGGATAAGGATTGAATGAGTATCTGAATAAATGTAAAGTAGTTGAATTAAGAAACAGGAAAAATAATAAAGGTAATGCATTATTAGGAGAGCACAATATTGGTATTTCTTTACTTATAAATGAAATAAGTATCTCTCATATTTAGAGATTATCAGAGAACTTGTATATGTTTAAGTAGTTGAATTAGGAAAGGGGAAAATGATAAAGGTACAGGAAGGAAGATAGAACAATAAAAGGAGAGTAAAAGGAAATGGGGGGGGGTGTGGTGGGATGGGGTCGGGGTGGAACATATAAGATTTTTTTTAAATAGCTGAAAAATATTGCATATATAAAGGAAAAATAATGAAGCCTTAAACCCACATAAGCCCCAAAAAAGTAGGGATGGAATGAAAATAATGTTGGAAAGGCATCAAAGACCTAAAGAATGTGAAGGGAATATTCTATTCTAAGTGCATAAACATAGGGTAATACCATATAAAGCTAATCCATAAGGAAAGATAGTAAGTGAGAACAAAATAGGAGATATAAGAGTGTAGAGGGATAAGATGAAGATGTTTATATTAAAAAAAAGACTAAAAAGGACAATCCATAAAGTGACCGAAAGAAAAGTAAGGGACGTTATAATTGGATAAGGATTAAATGAGTACTTCTAAATAAATGTTAAGTAATTGAATTAAGAAAGGGGGAAATAATAAAGGTACTACATTATTAGGATACGGTGATATTGGTACTTTTTTCTTACAAATGAAATATGTATCTCTCATATTCATATATTATCTAAGAACTTGTGTATCTTTAAAGTGAACATAAAACTTCATAAACTTTTAAGTTTAAAATATATTCAAAATTATTTGTAGTGTAATCTACTTCAAATTCCAAATTAGGAACTTTGAGGCAATTAAAGAGTAAACCCAATAAGGAACATTACAGTGGTATTAGAGCATAATCATGTCATCTTGTGAATTTTGGCTTACATAAACTCGTCAATAAATCAAATAACTATGACGAAACAACTAGTTGAAGAATTAAGAAGCTTAATGGAGCAAACTAACAAAAGGTTCAAGAGCACAAATCAAATGATACTTGAAGCCATACAAAATCTAGGTAATAACATACATATCGAAAGGACCAATCCAAATGGAGGGATGTTTGTTCTAAATTTGAACATCTAACACAAAACTCCTTTCATAGAGACACTTTTCCTTTATTCCTTCCAAACGAAGAACCAATAATAGAGGAAGAGGAACCAACCACAAAATAGTGTGCGAGAAATTGCACAAATGTATGCAAGATGAATCTAGAAGTCAGAAACGATATTCCCTTTAAAGAATACTATGGAACCACAATATTGGAAAATACAATGAAAAGCTATGTAAATAAAGATCTCAAAACAAAGATTAAAAAGGTATCACTACCATGCTTCGACAGATCAAGGAAACACACTGCTCAAACATGGATTCAAAAATTGGATACATACCTATCTCTTAGCCCCATGACAGAGGAAAGTGTTATCAAGTTTTTCATACTAGATTTAGCAAGACTAGCCCACAGTTGGTGGCATTATGGTTGTGAAACTCTAGGCCATAAGCAAATCACTACTTAAATTGAATTCACACAAAGGCTTATTAATAGATTTGATGATAAAGATTTTGAATGGTATTTCCAAGAGTTAATCTACTTGAAACAAATAGGAACCATGGAAGTATTCTCCCACGATTTCTATCATTATTAATTATGATTCCTGATCTTTCCTAGAAAAGGCTCACTTCTATGTTCATAGAGAATCCACTAAAATCTCAGTAAAACCCCTTCAACCCCAAAATTTGGAGGAAGTCATCAAAAGGCCAAGAAATTTTGAATTGAATTACCCAAAAGGAAAAGAGTGTTTTGAATAAGATAAAATATAGATGTGAAGAATCGAGGAAAGATGATAAGGGAAGGAAGTGTTATTTCTATAAAGAGCAATGATAAACAGAACATTGATGCCTAGGGAGAGACGAAATCAGGAAGGAAGGCATATGTTTGAGATGCAAAGAACAATGGGAACAAGGACACCAGTGCAAAAAAAGGAGCCAAATCCATAAAAGTGAAGCAACACAAGATGAATAAACACTATATAAAAAAATAAAACACAAGTACAAAGATCTCAATAATATCCAAGCAGAAAACTAGTGGAAATTTGAGGTTCAGTCCTAAATATGGAAACAAACTAGAGAGTGGTGTTAGCCAGTAACACAAAATGGAAATTAATATATTTATGTAAACTCAATTTACTATAAAATAAAATTAAAATAAGGATTTTTTTATTAAAGACATTCGTGGTCACTGTCAAAACATGGTTTTGACGTTTGGCGAGTGTCAAGGCTTGATCAAAAGGATATTCTTGGTAAGTGTCAAAACTTGATCAAGGGACATTCTTGGTGAGTGTCAACACATGGTTTCAACATTCTTGGTGAGTGCCAAAGCTTGATCAAGGAGCATTCCTAGTGAGTATCCAACCATGGTTTAGATGTTCTTAGTGAGTGTCAAAAATTGATCAATGACATTCTTGATGAATGTCAAATCTTGATCAAGAGAAATTGGCAAGTGTCAAAGCATAGTTTAGATGTTTTTGGTGAGCATCAAGGTTTGATGGGACATTCTTAGTGAATGTGAAATCATGGTCTAGGCATTCTTGGTGAGCACCAAAGTTGATCAAGAGGCATTCTTGGTGAGTGTCAACTTGATTATGGTGTTCTTGGAGAAAAGAAATACTAAGCAAAAAGGGGCATAAGTGCCACAACAAATCAAGATAAGTTTTATCTTTTGAATTTTATTATATAGTTTTATGATGAAATATTCTAAAGTTGATTAGTTATACTTACAAATGTCTTACAAATCTAACCTCATTGAAATGTTGATTTTAGGATCATCAAATTGCATGTCATGTCAGGGACCACACCAAACTAATGGTTTGTTGCTTGATGACAAACAATTTTCAAGATGGACTATAATATTCCTCTTCTAGAAGGAAAAAATTAATAATACAATAATAGTATACTAATAATATGGATATTAAACAATAATAATAAATTAATAAATTAATTTTAATTGAATGAAATTATTATATAATATAATAATCAAAAGTATGTATTTATTTAATAACATTCCTTATTAATTAAAAAGAACAATTAATATTCAAATATTAAATACATAATTATTCAAAACTAATAAATAAAATAATAATAAATAAAAGAAAATTGGCTTTAATCCTATTGTCCATTTTAGGCAAATTAGCTAAATCTATCTACAATAAAGCATATTAATAAAAAGAATCTAATAGGAAAGGGCATGCATGGTTGGGGTAAGAATGGTTAACCGTTTGTGTGCCCTAATAGTTAGGTATTTACATAGAAGGTGGCATAGAATGGAATGAATTAATGAATGAAGGTATTATAATAACTTCCACGAGGTTGAACAGCCTCTAGGAGCATTTCCATAAAGTCCTTATGCAAGTGGCCCTCCTTCAAATTGTCCTGATATTGTTCTTGGATATCCTAGAAGACGTAGCACTCAAAAATAAAGTGACATTCCATTTCAATGTACCCTTCACTGCAGAAGATGCACTTTATTCCCTCACATGCCTCCGTCGCTATCATCCATCTCCTCATCTCACACCGCAGGGTTAATTGCACCACTAGCAGCCATGTTTACCTTGCATGTCCACCTTTAGGTATTATTTAACATCATGACACCACGAAGGGTTGAACTCTTTCACATAGTTTATCTTTTTCTTTCCCATTTGTTTTTTCTGCATGGCAACCTTAATTATTTCCAACACGAGCCTTTTTATCTCTTCATTGGTGTTGGGCATTTTAGAATGTCAATGTCCCACTTATGTAACCATTTTTCATTCGGCTTCACCCACGTTTTCTTTCTAAAAGAATTATAAGGGAAGCCTTTTAAAAGAAAGGTAAACATATGATATAAAGTATTAAACCACCAATTAACGAGGACAAAATATTCGTACAATTAATGATATGTTGAAAGCCTGAGAAGGAAGATAAAATAAGAAAAGGAGACTAAAGGAAATGGATAAGGGAGAGACCTAAGATTTTTTTTAAACGTTGAAAAAATAACAAAGCCTTAAACCCACATAAGCCCCAAAAAAGTAGAGATGGAATAAAAATAAGGTTAGGAAGGCATCATAAACCTCAAAAATGTGAAGGGAATCTTCTAATGTAAGTGCATAAACATAGGGTAATACCATATAAAGTTGATCAATAAGGAAAGACATTAAATGAAATGAAAACACGAGATATAAGTGTTGAGAGGGATAAGATGAAGCTATTAATAAAAGAAATGATTGAAAAAGGAGAATGTATAAGTGATCAAAAGAAAAGTAAGGGATGTTATAATTGTATAAGAATTGAATGAGTATCTATATAAACATTAAGTAGTTGAATAAAGAAAGGGGGAAAACAATAAAGCTACCACATTATTAGGAGAGAGCGATATTGCTATTGTTTCCTTATAAATGAAATAAGAATCTTCCATAAAACTTCATATATTTTAGGTGTAAAATATATTAAAAAATTATTTGTTGTATAATCTACTCTAAACCCCAAATTGGGAATTTTGAGGCGATTAAAGAGTAAACCCAATAAGGGACATTAGAGGTGTTTCCCAACTTGATTGAACTCGTTGCATTAACTTTGATTCGCAAAAGAGGAGAGAATGCTTACACTTCCTGCTTGTAATATTGGCATTTCTCATGGTCATTTTGATTGCACATCTCTATATAGACCACCAATCATTATACAAGGCTACGTGTAGAATCTTTCAACTATAAATTTTGTACCTGCAAATTACCTTCAACTTCAAGTTTGAAGTTTTGTATGTCCTCAATCATGGTCAAAATAGCCGAGAAAAATGGGATGCTCACTCTCCTCTTTTACGTGTTCAATGTTCTCTTTCTCCATTGTAGTTGCATCTCGAAGACAACAAAATTCTTCTATAAATAGAAGAAAGCAATTGACTTGATGGGGGTAATAAATTGAGTAACGAAAATGCTTATGACGAAAACCCCTATGGTTGGAATAGTATCTCTTGCAATCATGTCAAGAATGTCACTCCTCTTAATCTCACTATCGCCTACATTTTAGGAAAACTGACTTCTTCCATATGTCGCCTTCTAAGTTTGGAGAAGTTAATTCTTAGCGTTGTGCTTTCCAGGTCTGGAGCAAACTTTGCATAAACTTGGATTGGAGATCAGTGCTTTGGACATCATTGCTTCTTCCTATTTTGGTTGTTATCTTGACAGTAAGGGTCTTTGTTCCATCATGATCAATACAAAAAGGATTAAGGTTCTTATATAATATGATTCTATACAAATTTCCTTGGGATTGAATACAGGAAGGTAATGAACACTTTCATAATGCAAAGTGTCACAAAATATTTAATGTATCTTTGTTGTTTTTGTTATAACCCACTTTCTAATTATATTTTCCCTCTTAAGAGTTTTTTCTTTCTTATATTTCTAATGGTACTTTTGATTTTGTCATATGGTGTTCCTTTAGGTTGGTAGGAACATACTATGATACCAATAATAATGCCTCTTTATCATAATCTTTCATAATTTAATTAAAATCATTCAACTAACTCCTATATGTATTTTTGGGTGATTGATATTCTTAATGTACCTTGAAATGTGAAAAGATGTATATTTTCATTATGTTATTTGGTAATATTAATTTATTACTAGGTTGTTATTTATTATGAATATTTTTATAACTATTAATATAAATATAATTCACTTTATATTATGATTATTAATGTTTTATCATTTTATATAATAATATTAAATTTTTGTAGTTTAATATTAATATATTATGCAATACTACAATATGATTAATATTATATTATTATAATTTTTATTTATTTATTATCTATCTCTATTTAGTTTTGTTGTTTTAATGATGGGATATAAACAATTTCACTTAGCATTAATCCAATCTAAAACTGCCATATAAAAATAACCCAACTATCATAATACGATGGTTAACAATGCATCAGCTTAGCAAATCTTGTTTCCAATCTGTGTTGTAGAATCTGTAGTTTCCAAAGAATAAAGTACGTAGGAGAGTAACAAACTAAACATTTGCAGTATCTGTGTCATGCGTCATGTATGCAAATGTGTTTGATATGTTTAGTATTTACCGTGATTAGTTCCAGACTAATAATGAATTGGTTGTTGGAAGTTACCAGCGCTTGGAGTCCACCAATTTTGGTCTGCTATTTACTAGCACTTGTTATAGTCAAAACCCACACTGGATATTTTGCCAGTAGATAATAAAACTCTATCTTTCTATAGAGAGAGAGAGAGAGAGAGAGAGAGGGCGTCTCCAGATCTGCCAAATGACATGTCTTAGTAGAAATCGATGGCTTTGAGAACTAGTTGCGGTGCAAAATAATGAGATGAGAGTTTAAATAGAAAATTAAAAAAGAAGCAAAATAATAGAGACTGGGATTTATATAGAAAGTTAGAAACCAGACACTTTGATCAGACTGGTCGTAACAACACATATCACCATAACATTTATTGTAAAGCATGCTATAGTTTGTTTTGTAATGGGGAATCTGTGTTGGAAAATTTAAATGTAAGCTATAAATCAAAAAGATAAATTGCATCTACACGTAAACAATGTCAAATTGCCAGGAATGAGCCCAGGACATGTATAAGGGATATACTTTATGGGTGAGCCGTAAAAAGGCTTGCATTAAAGTTGAAACAAAAGAACCTCTGAAATTCCCAAGATAAATAATGAATCTAGATTATATGCAAAAAAAATTGCAACATCCGAAAGCAGCTCAGAGCTGTCGAGAAAATGTAGTCCATCATTTATCAAGCTCCTTTTCTTGCCCCTTCTGGTCTTCATCATGTAGACTGGCTCCTAACTTCACAATATCTTCTACAAGGATCTTCCCATCTGATGGTATGGAAAATAAACATTGTTAAAATTCTGTATCAGTTGACGGAAACACGTGAATAGGGACAGTAAACCTCGCCAGAGCTACGCAGAGATGGCATAGTTCAGTCCTTTGTTCAAAGAAAATGCAGGAAAGAATTACAAAAATATTGTTTGTAACAAAAACAAAAAGAGGCTGCAAAAGCAGCAATTCCCCAAGTCACCATCTTATCATTGCTTATATCAATATTATAACTCTTAAATCATACATATTTGCAACAGTAGCCCGTTGAGTTAGTTTTAGCCCTGTACCTTTATCTTTTGCCAAGTTACTGATTAATTTTTGCACTGGCTCCTGACCCAGAGTGTCCTTGAGATACAAAGCTGCTGCAGCTACCTCCTCTGGTGTAACTTTTCCCTCATAATCTCTGCAACGGTAATAGAAGTGTATCAAAATCCTCTTCACCCTTTATATTCTCTTTCAATTTGGCTTTCCACCAAAGATCAGCTCTGAGAGAAACCCTTGTCAAGAGAAACCCTTGTCAACAATTTTTCTGGCTCTTTGATGGGACCTAAGTGAATAGATGGGAAATCCTTGTTCCCAAATTATCCTTGCTTTTTGAACCAGACTAGAAGTGGCAGAAACTTCCAAACTTAGTAAATGTAGTCACACATCCAGGACCACAAACCATCCTGTAACACTTGCTCTAGGTTGCATGCAATCCATTACTAAAAGCCAAAAGGTCATAAACAAGAAGGCAAAGGATGCTATTCATTGCGGTGAATGCTACTATAGTGAAAATAGCAGAGAGCCGAACCCATGATAGTTAAGTTGAAATCAGATGCAAAAGAAAATATATGCAAAGTTTTAAGGGAAGGATCAAAGAAGAAACTTGATTTTCACACTATAGAATTGGGTTGATCTTTAAACAAACATGCAGCTAAATACAATATACAGTATTTCCATAAAGACCCAAAAGTCATTAGCAACAAGTTAATAAGAACCATGTCAATGGTAGGACACGATATGATCTCATGGGAATTAGTATTTATATCCTGCCAAAAACCATATAAAATCATTTTGTTTTTCTACCGTATAAACTAAAAAAATGTGGCTAAGAAACATTAATACTGAAAGATCCCAAGATGTACCGTATACATGAATAAAATCTTTATCATATAAGTACAAACCAATGAATACCATTAAAATCGTGGCAGAAAGTGTTGGAGAGAAGAAACATATGAACGGAATTTAAGTAATTAAGATTTCAAAGGGAATTTAGAACTCCAAGTTTGAAAGAAAAAAACATCTATGAAAAACAGGCTATAGCAGGCGAGACAGGGATCTAGGAAATTGTGTTGACTTCTGAAAACAGTCAGGGACAAGACAATTAGCTTTTTAGCGTCCATTACACTTGCTTTTAAAGATTTATGGATAAAAGGTAACTTTTAAAATTTATCATCAACACTTTTTGGATAACACTTAATCATTAACTTTCCCTTTATCATCCTGATGGCGGTCAGAGTGTGAAATTAAAAGTCAGTGTCAAAAAGTACTACATAATTTTATCGAGAACTTTCAAGCACAACAATTAAGGATGTTAAATCATTAGTAGAAGATGAGTACTTCGGTTACCCTTGATAAGATCCAAAACTGAAATTATTCCTCTAAGATATGATAAGATGGAAGACAGATACCAACTCATAATAGGATGGCAACAATTCTATAACTTCAGGCCAAAACCAAGTTATTAAATTGTTAGGCAAAAGAAAATTCAGGGTAGCCAAAAACAAGGATTACAACCAATCTAAGAGGATGCTAGAAATACTGCCCAAGACTAACATGAGCCTTATAATTCAACTAAAACTTTTCAGACAATTAAAACAACAGATCTGATTACTGCTAAACACAAAAATAAGATGATGATAATAATAACTCTACCTATCTAATAGTCGCCACCTGTCACCAATCTTTGCATCTACATCATCAATATCTTTTTCTAAGATTTGTAGCATAGCATCAATCTGCAGAAAGAAATATTGTATTAGATTTAAGACAATCAAAGCATATGATATTATTATAACGACGGGATTACAAAAGCATCATTAACCTTTATATATATATATATATATATATATATATATATATATATATATATATATATGTATAAAATGCAGTATTGGCAAAGAACCATTATTTAACAAGAGCTCTTGTTGAGCTTGAGTCCCTGCCTTTTGAAGCAGTGGGAGCACCGAAGAAGTTGAAAAGCTTAAACTAATTGAAGTTGGAATGGAGGCTTTCGAATGGTGACATGCTCAAGCGTTCACAAAAGATAATATGAATGTGCTCAAGGTTATCTGTAGTGATGGCAAAATTGAACGAAAATTGGAAATAAGAATCTCAAAAGAAATCTTATACAATACTCGTGCTACTAATTATCCAAAAAATGTTTTAAGGAGAAAAATTTCTAAAATCTTATACAAGACTAATGCTGTCTTGAGAAAACTCATAAGAAAAAAATCTCAAGATAAAACTTATATAATACTAATGCTGAGTTGAAACTAGTTATTCAAAAGATACTTGCAGGCAAAATATCCAAATATAGTTACTGTCCATTAAAAGTGATATATAATTAAAATCAAAGGCAGTTAATATTTCTCAATAAGCAGTTGTCTTATTTTCATTTTTAAGCGATCATTTCTCCACTAAAATAGGAAAAAAAATCTAGTTTATCTCAAACACTCTCAAAGCTTAAAATTAAGTGGAATTAGGCAGTTAATATTTCTCAATAAGCAGTTGTCTTATTTTCATTTTTAAGCGATAATTTCTCCACTAAAATAGGAAAAAAATCTAGTTTATCTCAAACACTCTCAAAGCTTAAAATTAAGTGGAATTTTCCTTACATAAGAAAATAAGGTTAAAGTTATAAACAACCGGTAAAGGAGAAATTCCATCTCACTTCAAGAGAACACATTGCAGAAAGATTGTGATGTTTTTTAAGTTTTTATTATAAAAAATTAGACCCAATTAAATGTCCAAGAAGAAGGCTGATATTTGTGGTCATTTCATCCAATTTTTAAAATGTGAAGTTTCTGAATATGAGAAAAATGAGATTTATTAAATGCTAGTGAAGATAAAAAATACTGAATAACTGAACTGACATGGCAGATTTCTACTCTGCTTCATAGATATCTAGAAGTTTCTGCGAGTGAACAGAAATTGAATTGAAGTTTCATAATGTTTTTGTGCCAGAGCACCACCTCTTTGTTTTTCTGCTTCTTTTTAACTACAGACCGATGAGAAAAAACAAATTAACATATCCTAATTGATTTTTAATTTTTAAAATCTAAACTTTGAAACTTTAGACTACTACATTTCTTTTCGGACTAATAATTTCATAAATTTAATTAACAACTTCGTTGAACTACTCATGTTCTCATTCATTAAATTGTACTTAAAGATTCAAAGACAACCTTATATAATTATTCTAAAAATTAAAATGAAAGGTCAATTAAGAATAAATTTTACAACATTTACCTCCAGAATTACAAATAGTTCAAAATAACTTCCTTCTTTTCACTGGATCAACTTCATGCCTTGCTAACAAGGTTCTCCTCATCAAAAGGCATTCTCCAACTTCTGGTGAAGCCAAATCAACATCAAAAGATTCCACTTTCTATTCATCCTATACTACCATGTTCTGTTAGCTTTCACATTAGGACATTCAAAAGATCGATGTTCATCCTCACCACATTTAAAACAAGGTCCTCTAAAAGAATTTTTTTTAAGAAACAAGTTTCATACCCTTATCAGCTTTAGTAACTTATTTACCTTGCTTTCTTCCCAATTTTTCTTTAGCTTTTAACACATATTGATAATCATCTTCAACTGAACTATGTTTCAACATTCTCAATTCATCCTAAACATTGTATTTCAAACACTTAAAACTTACCTTGCAACCTTTTCCTTAGAAGATTCACGACGTCCAGCTCTGATTTGTATCTTGTAAAGTTCTTCAGTATAAGGCTTCAGGGATATATCTTTCTATTTCAAGTTGTATAACTTCTTAAACAATTCAAGTTCATAATCTTCAGGAATGAATTTAGCCTTCAATTTTGGTGTAGGATCATCCTAGGAAAGTCAAAAATCCTGTACGCAGGGGCTTTGAGCTCGGATTTGTGGAGTTATGGTTCGTACAGTTGGGGATGTGTTCGAGGCATACTGGGCAACCTTGTCCTAAGTGCACATGATGATTGGAGTAATTGTCTTTGAGTTAGAGCCATTAGGGTGACTGCTGGTCATGTGTTCCTGATTTACTGGCAGACTTTGGAGATTGTATTTGCGAGCTTTGATCCAAGGGAGGTTTTCCCTCTCCGGACAATTTACCAATAACCCTTGATAAAAATGTGCAGTTTCCAAAAGCGAACAAAAAACCAATACTTGATACAATTTCCAGAACTTTAATAGATTTATAACCAGCAGATATGAATACAAGAAAACTCAGAATGGTTTGTTTATTTGCACCAACAGTCAGAAATACATACATAAATCAGGAATTAACACAAATAGTTGCCAAGTAATGTTACTGTATTATACAACAGCAATACAATAATGTGCAACAATCCAAGTAATCCAATCTTATACACAGAAATAACAGTCAGATTAGCAATATAAATAAACTTGTAAGAAGGCTAAGTTTGCGTCCAACCTTCAAAGATTCTTCAAGGGTTTGCGTCCTAGAAGAAATAACCAGCAACTGTTTCCAGCTCCTAGATTAATATTTGTCTTGAATATTATATTCTTCATATATCTCATGTGGAGCGTTGTTGTACCTTTATCACTTTTCCCAATGTGATGCACACTCTTTTAAGCAATGTGGGATAAAGCACCTTTTTGTCCTTTAGTCACTTAAGTGAACATAGTCTCTATTAAAAATAAAGTGACAAATTAAATAACTTTAATAGTCACTTAGAAAACCATATAATCATCAGGCATTAAAATAGCTGACCAAATGAACTCAGATAATCACATGCAATAGCTCGTCGGAAAGCTCTCAGCGAGATGCTTCCAAACCAACACTGAGGCACCGAAAATACTGTGCTTTGTTTACTTACTAAAAATAGTAAGTATCCGGACAACCTGCCAAAACTGCTCCGATGGGTCTGAAACTGGAAATGCCTAGGCCAAACCTCGAACTGAACCTTGTAAAGAACCTTTCCGCCCCTGAAACCTAGGCGAAGTGAGCCAGCACACAAAATTATAATGTCCTAGAAAAAGGGGATATTACAGAGTTGGCGTGTATGCTCTTGGATTTGGATAGTTGGATGGCAAATGGAACTATGTCTAAGTGTGTATTCTTATGTGGTCTTTTGAGTTAGTTATGCTTTGAAAACTTGGGGCTTATCCTAAGTATTTAATTATTTCCTATATTTGATGTTTGTAGCAAAGCCAACTTATGGCTTGAAGGTGTATTTAATGAGAGTTCTAATTTAATGTCTATTATGCTAGGCCAACTTGTGGCTTGGTTTAGTATAATTACCTTTGGATGCCCAAAACAGATTCCAACTAATAATCAATGTAATAAAAAGCTGAATCCCTTGCTGAATCTCTAAAAATTCTGAATAAATGACAAAAGCACCATTTTCAAAAAGTTCATAGGGTTTTCCAGATTTTCTATGAATTTTTATGTCATGAGAATGTAGGACTAAAGCTATAGTTGATGAATATGTTCAGGGTTGCCCTAAATCTTCTTCTTCGTTTCTTTCAGGGGTTCAAAGGCAGACAGCTAAATCTGAAAACTATATGAAAGTAAGCACAAGCATGAGGCCCTACACGGGCACTTTTGTGCCTTTCACATGCGTCATAAACCCTAGCTACACAAAAATGGAAGCTTTAAATTATAGTTCACTGGAGGCAGATTTCAGATGTGGAGTGCAAGGTAATCCTTCTGTTTCCACGGCCTCTAGCTGTGAACTGATATTTCCCCTTTTTTTTTCCACAGGAACGCTCAATTTCTAGTGTTTTAACAGTAGATTTTGGTCACAGTAAAACTGTATTTCGGCCATTGATTATTCAGAAGTTCAACAGATTCATTGGGAGGTTAAACAAGAACAAACGGTGATACTTTTTTCCGTCCATTGCAATAAGCTTGGCAGGCATCTATTTCATGGTTGCAGTGCTTACTTTGGTGATCTAGTTCTACATTAGTGTCCCAAGATTATAGTTTGGCATGGAGGAAAGAAAAATTGGATTTCATGTAAACTCCTTCCACCTAAATCTTAGAATTTAGAGAGAAAAAATGCATGGAAGCAGGAGCATAGCGTCAATGGCTAGGGTTTCAAGTGTTGCAAGAGCAAGAGGGGAGTTTCTAGAAGCATCCCAAATCCTCAAATCTCTGTCTCAGACCACAATTATTTGGGAATGATAAAAATAATCCCACACAGCTGATGCGGCAACTGACTTTCTGACATAAATTAATAAATGCAATTTCATGATGCTTATCATGTTTTTTATAATTGTTATTTTTTGAGTTGTGAAAACAATAAAATCCTTGGGAAAATTTACAACCAATCACAAAATAACAGTAAATGATTATAAATTAATTTTAAAGTAAATAACATTCTATGCTAAGAACCTTAGAATTCTATGTTTTAAATTGTAAAAAATAATTGAAAAAGACAGATGAAAACTTGGTTCCCTGCTTGTATATAAGCAGTGACTAATAACCAAAAGTTGTAAGAACATTTTAAAAATCATCCCTAATTGAAGCAAATATTGCGTTTTCAATAAAGGATTATTACCTTTTTGTTTTTCCTCAACAATCCAGGAAAGATACTATCATGGACTCTATTTATCAGTGCTCCATGTGGACACGTCCCCACCCTTTTTTTCCTCGTACCCGTACCCGGGACGGTACGGGGACGTGGGGACAGGAATTTCCCGTCCCCAAATTTGTTTCCTTTTTCCCAAAAAAGAGGATGTTTCCAAAACGGCACTTTGAGAGCAACAGGGGACAAAGGGATGGCTAAAAGTTTCCGATACGGCTAAGGGATGGCTAGAAGTCCCCTACCTGTCCCAAGGACTTCTAGTTGTCCCTAATGGCTGAAGCCATTTTTGGATTGTCAATGTTAAAAAACAAGACATTTTTTAATTTGAAAAAAAAGTTGGCTTGTCCCCAAAGACAATCAAACCACATTTAACAATACCAAAACCTAGTCCAAGCACAAAATAACCAAAAAAATAATAATAAATTATTTTCACATTTGCAAAGGAGAAGAGCAGCAAGAGGAGGAGCAACTAGTCAAAAAGTGAACACTGAACGATAGTTGAAAGAGGAAATTCTGGCATCAAATTTACTTGATTTAGACTCTTAGACATACCATTTACTGATTTTAGACAGCTATATATTATTGTGATCTCCTATGTATATATTGTTTAGTAGTCTAGTTATTGTATTTACATTTTAATATTATTATGAACAACTGATTATGGAGTTGGACTTCTATGTTCTTGTTTAGTATTTACTATTAAGTATTTTAATTATAATAGAATGTTCATTGTTTACATTTCAATATTTTATGTCATTTCATGCATGAAACTTGGAGCCTTTGGGCATTTTCGCTGTATGTAAGCCATATTTTCCCAATGAAAGTATTTGAATTTTGTTAATTTGCTATGTATTAAGCTTCTAAAATGTCTATGGTGAATGATTTATCAATGTTATTAGATGAATATTTGAATTCTCTCTCTCTATATATAAATTCAACTATTTTTTTAATAGCAGCCCCTTACATCCCATCCCCTAAATTTTGGCTTTGATCTGTACCCATACCAGAAACATGTCTGTGTCTCGAAAACTCCGCAGAACATAGCTATTTATCCTTATCAATCTATCAACATTTTAAATAATCCAATGAACAATTTACCATCCCAAATGCCCAACATCTGTGTTTGATTCAATGTTCTATGCTACTAAAATTCAAAATACATCAGAACGTGAAAATTTTGTAGGACAAAGTCTTTGGTTTCCTTATACATCATTTATTCATAAAGCAAGTGTAAAAATGCTCACACACATGTCTACATAGTTAATATACCAATTTTCATGCTCCTTTAATAATAATACCAACATATAAATTTTACATCTTCAACCTATATATGACTAAAACCCACTTCAATAAGTTGCTGCACACAATTATCATACTTATGATATATTGAACAGATGATTAGTATGCTTTCTTAAATGCTTGAGATAGTGAAGTAGTTGCAAGGAATTAAACACATAAAATAATTCTGACACACATGACAAGAGAGACCATTACCATCAAGCTATGTTTTTTCATGTCCACTAACATCTTGCAAGTTTTAAGAAGCCAATTTCTTAGTTTTAGTAAACACAGAAAACAATTCTAACACACATGACAAGAGAGACCATTACCATGAAGCTATGCTATTTCATGCCCACTAACATCTTGCAAGTTTTTAGAAGCCAATTTCTTAGTTTTAGTTTTAAAATGCAATGTAAATTTTTCTAGCACCTCTAAAATCGCTCCTACCTAGCCTTGTTTACATGTTAAGCATGATTTAATTATTTCAACATGCTTCACTTCTACTCTTTAATGTTAGTCAGCTCCTGTCTCAAGGCTCTCCTCTCTTAGATATGAATCTTCACATCAGCCTCCCATAAGTGCAAGTTAGGGAGGAACAAATCAGTGCAAAGATGTAAAAATGGATTACAACAAGGCTTGAGAAGGCACCCATGTGCAAACAATCACTTGCAAACAAAGAGAGTGGGAAAACACATAGGAAAAGACTCCTCTCCAAAAGAGAGAACATGCAAAGAAAACATGAAAATTTGAAGGACTCAAGGAGACCCCCACAAGGGCAACTTTCCTCGCCGTAAGAATTGATCACAACTGAAGATAACAAGGTGATGCTAAAGGCTTAGTGTACATATCCACAGCTTGCTCCTCAATAGGAAAGTTTTCTAAGCTTAAGTGCATATGGATCTCAATGTGCCTAGTCTACTTTTGCTCAGTTTGCTCGTGTAAAATATGAATGGTACTCTAATTGTCACACCTAACAACGATGAGATGATCAGTACGAAAATCAAACTCAATTAGTACCTATCAAAACCAAAGAATCTCCTACCTGGTCAAAATTGCAATTCAATACTTAGCCTCTTCCAATGATATGCAATGATAGTCTACTTCTTTCAAGACCATGCAATTGGACCAAAATCAAGGGTCAAAAAAGTAAACTCCTGCTCATCAACATTACCAGCACAATCTAAGTTGATGAAGCCCACAATTTGAGAAGCTCTTGATGTCCAGTGAATGTCAATATGCGATGTGCTCTAGATGTACCATAAGGTATGTTTGGCAGCATTGCAATGATTCTCATGAGACTCTTTAGAGAGATTAAGGAAAACAAACCACAAAGAAAGTATCAAGAGAACTATTTGTCAACAACAAAAGATTTCCAGCCAACTACTGATACAAAGTAGCATCAACTATTGCAGTAGCACAACTATCAAATAGTACGACACTTGACTAAAAAGGTATGGATGTAGGCGTACAATCAACCATGCCAAATCACTAAAGGAAATCAAGAGTGCACTTGTAAAAAAAATTGATCCCTTAGGAAGTCTGGCAAACTTGAAGATGAAGGAAGAAATGTAGAAAACCAAGATCAGCTATATCAAATTGCTCTAATTCTAGTTGGAGAATCAAGAACATAGAAGTGGAACTCCCTATGAGAAGCAAATCAGCCACATAACAGTTTACAACACAAGAATCAAAAGACCCTCTCCATGTCTCAAAGTATAAATTGCAAGGTCAAAATGGCAGCATGTGAATTCAAAATAAAGCAAGAAGCTATACATCTTCTCACAGCAAGCCCAAGAGGGTTGTTTGAGACCATAGAATGAATGGCAAAGCTTAAAAAACAAGAGCCTCATGAAACCACCATGCAAGAAGGCACTTTTCACATCCATTCAAAACTTATTAATTAACTATCCCACAAATGTAGCTAGAGAAAATATGAATATAATCCATCTTGGTGAAAGTACAATGTCCAAAAATAGTCAATACTCTCAACTGAAGACACACCTTACCAACAAAAAATGTCTTGTACCTATCAATAAAACCATTTTCTGTGTATTTAAGCTATGTTACCAAATTCTTCCCTGGCAAACCCAAAGTCTGGTCCGGTTCTTGCAAAAGTCTTCCACGGACCTTCACAGTCTGCCCAAATTCTGTCTGACAAACCTGGCACAAGTTTTGTTGCTTTTATGGAGAATGTGCTAATCTGCGGCTGGAGTCTGGACACAGGCCAAATTTTGACCAAAAAAAGAATATTTTTTTAACTTATTTAGAAGTTTTTTTGGGACCTATTTTAGTCAATCTAGTCCTCCAACCCTAAGATAGACCACTAATAAGGCCAAAAGGGTAAAACATATGAGATGGAAACCATAAAAAGGCATAAGAATTGATCACAACTGAAGATAACAAGGTGATGCCAAAGGCTTAGTGTACATATCTGCAACTTACTCCTCAATAGGAAAGTCATTGAAGCTAAAATGTGTGTGAATCTCAATATGCTTAGCGTGCTCTTGCTCCGTTTGCTTGTGTAAAATATGAATGATGCTCTGATTGTCATACCTTACAACGATGAGATGATCAGTACGAAAATCAAACTCAATTAGTACCTACAAATCAAAGAATCTCCTACCTGGCCAAAATTGTAAATCAATACTCAGCCTCTTTCAATGATATGCAATGATAGTCTACTTCTTTCAAGACATTGCAATTGGAGCAAAATCAAGGGGGAAAATAGCACACTCCCGCTCATCAACATTACCAGCACAATCTAAGTTCATGAAGCCCACGATTTGAGAAGCTCCTGATGTCCAGTGAATGTCAAAATGCGATGTGCTCTAGATGTACCTTAAGGTATGTTTGGCAGCGCTGCAATGATTCTCATGAGACTCTTTAAAAAAACTAAGGACAACCAACCACAAAGGAAATATCAAGATAACTTTTGTCAATAACAAAAGATTTCAAGATAAACTACTGATACAAAGTAGCATCAACCATTGCAGTAGCACAACTAGCAAATAGTACAACACTTGACTAAAAAGGTATGGATGTAGGCTTACAATCAACCATGCCAAATCACTAAAGCAAATCGAGAGTACACTTGTACAAACAAATGATCACTTAAGAAGTCTGGCAAACTTGAAGATCAAGGAAGAAATATAGAAAACCAAGATCAGTTGTATCAAATTGCTCTGATTCTAGTTGGAGAATCTAGAACATGGAAGTAGAATTCCCTATGAAAACCAAATCAGCCACATAATAGTTTACAATACAAGAATCAAAAGACCCTCTTCATGTCTCTAAGTATAAACTGCAGCGTCAAAATGGCAGCATATGAATTCAAAATAAAGCATGAAGCTCTACATCTTCTCACACTAAGCCCAAGAGGGTTGTTTGAGACCATACAATGAATGGAAAGCTTTTAAAAAAAGAGCCTCATGAAAATCACCACGTAAGAAGGCACTTTTCACGACCATTTAAAAATTATTAATTAACTATCCCACAAATGTAGCTAGAGAAAATATGAAAGAAACCATCTTGGTGAAAATCGCCATGTAAGAAGGCACTTTTCACGTCCATTTGAAAATTATTAATTAACTATCCCACAAATGTAGCTAGAGAAAATATGAATAGAATCTGTCTTGGTGACAGCGCAATGTCTAAAAATAGTCAGTACTCTCAACTGAAGACACACCTAACCAACAAAAAATGTCATGTATCTGTCGATGAAACCATTTTCTGCTTATTTAAGTTATGTTACCAAATTCTTCCCTAGCAAACCCAAAGTCTGGTCCGGTTCTAGCAAAAGTCTTCCGCAGACCTTCAAGTCTGCCCAAATTCTGTCTGACAAACCTGGCACAAGTTTTGTCGTTTTTATGGAGAATGTGCAAATCTGCGGCTGGACACAGGTCGAATTTGACCAAAAAAAGATTTTTTTTTTACTTATTTAGAAGTTTTTTTGGGTCTATTTTAGTCAATCTAGTCCTCCAACCCTAAGATAGACCACTAAAAAGGCCAAAATGGCCAAACATATGTGATGCAAACCAAAAAAACGGCCTAAGCATTGATCACAACTGAAGATAACAAGGTGATGCCAAAGGCTTAGTGTACACATCACAACTTGCTCTTCAATAGGAAAGTCATCTAAGCTAAAGTGTGTGTGGATCTCAATGTACCTGGTCTTCTTTTGCTCCGTTTGCTTGTGTAAAATATGAATGGTACTCTAATTGTCACACCTAACAATGATGAAATGATCAGTGCAAAAATCGAACTCAACTAGTACCTATCAAAACCAAAGAATCTCCTACCTGGCCAAAATTGTAATTCAATACTCAGCCTCTTTCAATGATATGCAATAGTTGTCTTTTCAAGACCGTGCAGTTGGACCAAAATCAAGGGGGCAAATAGTAAACTTGCACTCATCAACATTACCAGCACAATCTAAGTTGATGAAGCCCACAATTTGAGAAGCTCTTGATGTCCAGTGAATGTCAAAATGTGATGTGCTCTAGATGTACATTAAGTTATGTTTGGCAACCTTGCAATGATTCGCATGAGACTCTTTAGAGAAACTAAGGAAAACCAACCACAAAGGAAATATCAAGACAACTACTTGTCAACAACAAAAGATTTCCAGCCGACTGACCCTCTCCATGTCTCAAAGTATAAACTGCAGGGTCAAAATGGCAGCATGTGAATTCAAAATAAAGCAAGAAGCTATACATCTTCTCACACCAAGCCCAAAAGGGTTGTTTGAGACCATACAATGAATGGCAAAGCTTTAAAAAAAACAAGCCACATGAAAATCACCATGTAAGAAAGGACTTTTCACATCCATTTGAAAATTATTAATTAACTATCCCACAAATGTAGCTAGAAAAACTATGAATAGAATCCATCTTGGTGACAGCAAAATGTCTAAAAATAGTCAGTACTCTCAACTGAAGACACACATTACCAACGAAAAATGCCTTGTACATAAAACCATTTTCTGCGTATTTAAGCTATGTTACCAAATTCTTCCCTGGCAAACCCAAAGTCTGGTCCAGTTCTTGCAAAAGTCTGCTGTGGACCTTCAAACTCTGCCCAAATTCTGTCTGACAAACCTGGCACAAGTTTTGTCATATTTACGGAGAATGTGCAAATCTGCGGCTGGACACAGGCTGAATTTGACCAAAAAAGGAATATTTTTTACTTAATTAGAAGTTTGTTTGGGTCCATTTTAGTCAATCTAGTCCTCCAACCCTAAGATAGACCACTAAAATGGCCAAAAGGGTATAACAAATGTCATTAGGACTATATATATATATATATATATGTTGGTACATTTTGCTAAGGTGTTTTACTATTAGCATTGTGGTGTATGAACTTATTTGCTGCTGCCTACATAAATACATACATATAAAACATATGTTTTTGTATGAAAAAACCGAAAATGAATTCAAATCAACCCCAAAAAAAAAAATTGAAAGAAATTTGAGCCCAAATCTCATATACATTGGTGTATTTTGCTATGGTGTTTTACTATTAGCATTGTGGTGTATGAACTTATTTGCTGCTGCCTACATAAATACATGCATAATTAAAAACATATGTTTTTGTATTAACAAACCGAACACGAATTCAAACCAACCCCAAAAAAAAAATTTAAAGAATTTTGAGCCCAAATCTCAAACCCATATCTGAACCGGCAGCTTAGCCAAATAATGATACAAACATACATGAGGATGCAAGATCCAAGATGTGTGATACACAATTGAAGGCTTTCTTATAACAGCAAGGCAAGAGATAGAACATATGAAAAGAGTCAGGTTGGGTTTTATGAAAGAATTATAAACTACGTGAAAAGGAGAGAATCTTCGAACAGAATTTGCTCAGTGTCATCAAAAGGGTAGATACTAGCAACTCAATCAGTGTAGTTCATTTGCTAAAACTTTTGCTCAAGTAGTTTTTATAGATTTCATATAAATTAAGTTAAAACAAACTTTTTAAAGAAGTTATTTACAATTGCAATTGTATCATTAAAGACACGACATATCCACATGCAGCCTTACCCTATTTATGAGAGCAGATGAAACTTTGCTCCCAGTGGTTATCTCAGCTGCTTGGTCATTCTGTTCTCTTGCTGCATCATATGCCTTTAAAGCAGCATCCACACCCTCACTTTCTTTGTCTACAATGCTGTTATACAGTTCTATCTGCAGAACATCCAATGACCAACGTCCTCAGGAATAATATCATAAAAAGAACATGTTTCTTGCAAAAAGAGAGACTAAAATCCTTCTCCGCATGATCTTGCAATAAAATAAAAGGTAGTGCAATTGAAAATGAAACCTCTAAACAAGTACATCATGTAAAAGAGAATGTGTTTAAGATACTGGGGAAGTAGTCCAAACAGACATTTTCAAAAAAAATTAAGAAACTAAGAAACAACCGAACCAGATGCCTAAAAATATTAGCCGTTACTTTGTTAGTGTTATTTTTAAAAATATCAAGACGTTATAGTTTCTTTAAAAATATATGAAGACTGCATGACATCTAGAATTTACAGTATTATGTGTGCTGCATTGCCAGGATTGTGGAGAAAATGATCATTAGTTCACTACCAATTGAGACACTTTTAAACATCTTTTTCTTAAAATGTAATTAATTGCTTTATCTTTAAACTCATAATTACATCAAGAAGAGGTTGCAGTTACTATGTTACTGAGAAATACAATATTGGCCATCTAGGTCTCGATACCTCTTTAAATCTTTCCTAAGCAAAAGTACATGCATAATCCATCTATTGTATATTTATTACCTTCGTTGGGGTACAGGAGGAGACAATGACATCCACTTTTGCATCTCCTAATACTTATTAGTTGGATGTTGCAGCTGAATACGTACAGCCTTCTAGGAAAAATTTCCATCAAAGTGCTTGTGGCTTGCATTGCATTATGCAAGCTCCCACCAGCATATGAGAATGACAAAGTCCCTGCTACAAGCCAAGTCGTGCATTCTTCTACACACTATCTCTTTCCTTTATTTATGTTTATAATTTCTGTGATTTAAGTATCTACAAAACAAATGGTAATGTCATAGCCAGGTATACTAGGGTCCGAGATTGGATGATAAGATTTCATAGCTGATTGTTAAGTTCATAAAATAAAATCTAATTCCTCTGCTGTATAGAAATTTCTTTTCCAAAATCTAAAATAAAAGAGAAATACTTCAGTTATGTGAGATTCTTATACAAGGGCAAAGTCTGTATCTCTCTGAGATAGGAATAGTCATCATCAAAGGGAGTTGTTAACAATGATAATGAAATGCCAATGAACCTTTTGATATCAATCTGTTATAAGCCCAGATGGGGCAGAGTAAAACTTGTCTGTAGTAAACAGATTCTGGTTATGATTTATAGACAACCACACTGGGATTCATCAAGGATGACCAGCAAGGTCAAGATGAAGGGTGTGGACCGATAGCAAATGAATAGCGGAAATATCTTTCATGAAAAAGAGAAGACATGAATTCAGTAATATAAATCATATTTAAATAAATAAGTCAGCTCATGGTAGTCCAATATTTAGATCTTGATGCCTAGTCGAGCAGTGGCTTGATACTCTAATACCAAGATGCTTAGTGGCTGGACGGGGTGTCCCATGGAGGGCCTTACTCGGTTGAGATTGTATGGGGATATTTAAGGGTCCGCAGTTGGGAGGTTAAACCCCTAACAATGCTTCTCCTCTCCACCAGATGCCAAGGCTTGCACAACAGAAAACTTTGATCTGCATTCAAATACCTTCTGGTAACGAGTATTTTACTTCAGTAATATGTGTAATCTTGAGTTGAAGACATGTTAGATGGTTAATATCATTTAATCAGTTATTTCCTTCAATGTTTAGAAATTAATTTCTTATTTCAATGTATTAGTAAATCAGTTAAATTAGTTGATTTCCAATTGAACATGAAAAGTAATTGCATGCATGAGATAGGCTTACTTAATGGTTGTTGTAAGTGTTCTTCATTCATATAAATATGAATTATAAAAGTGTCTTTTAAATACATTAGTTGTCATAAGTAGAAAATGGGAAAAGGGGAATGTTACAACGGTTTTATTGCCCTAAATGGTATTGGATGATCACAATACAGTAGTATAGCTTTTGTGCCCTAAGAGGTGTATGTGGACTAACCTGGGTTTTCCAGATGTTGCCCTAGGTGGATTGCGGGTTTGGAATTTATGGTATTGAAAAGACAAAATCCTTAACTTAGTTTTATTTGCTCGTACCTTCAATTGTTAGTTATAACATTTAAGTTTAAATGAGTATAACCGTTAATATCTTTCATATGAATATGTAAGAAAACTGCTGTAACTGCCTTCCCATGAATGTGAAGTAGTATCTGTATTTTTGATAATATGCTAGTTGTTAGCCAAGGCCCGGGGAAAGGGGATGTTACAAAGACAAATATTGTTTCTTCATAGAGTTGTATGAGAGTTATCTCCACCAATGATTGGAAGTTTGCATACTCTGTAATTTTAAGAAAAGGGTTAGAAGCATGAGACAATATCTGGTCTTAAATGTTCTCTGATAGAAATGTTTACAGATAGTTTTAGGTACTGTCTTCTTTGTTTCACAACCTTGTTTCACGAATTTGTGAAAAAGAACAGATCAGGTTCAGCTGTTTGTATTAAAATAGCCAAGTTGTCATGTAAATTATTGCTGATCTCTTTGCAGGATTCAAGATCTTTTATCAGATCATCTAGATCTATTACAGAAATTGAATTTTTGAAGTTAGAAAATCCACAGTTCCATTTCATTTATGGACCTGTTGTGAAGTTATCACACATTGCCTCATTGCAAATAGGGATCCCCCCCCCCCCGCAATTTTCGCTTTTTAGGGTTTTGTTTGAGTATTTTTATTTCGGTCTTTAGTCTTTTGTGAGTGAAGTTTAGAGTTTTACAAATTTGGGGATGTCAACAAGTAAACGAGTGAAAGAAAGCCCAGATGAGTATTCTGATGCCACAAAAGTGTTCAAAAGTACCAAGGGACAAAGATTGACATTGCTTGAGGCCAATTCTGACAACTCCTACCTTTTAGGAAAAGTTATCTTTTTGTTTCTTGCTTCTTTTGGAAGTTTCCTGTTTGGTATTTGCAATTATTGAGATTTCACATTAAATTGCAAATAATGAACATCCCTATTCAAATAATTAAGAAATCGATTATCTACTAGTATTAAATAAGGACTAAAGCATTTTACTATAGAACATACTAAGTATTCACTAAAATAAGCAATAAAGATTATTAAATAAAAGAATAAATAAATCAATAAATATATTAATGTAATTATCCATAGTACTTATATAATTATTTAATATCAAATCTTATGTCGGCATTGACCTATCATAGGTCAGGACCCTTTGATCGGTTGGGAGAACATGTTAAAGTCCATGCTTGAGTGTAAGGAAGGACATCGAATGGGGGATTCATATTTATTAACTTATATGTCTATCCACGAAACAAAGGTTGACAATTGTACACTGCCACCATGATATGGAAAAGGAATCGATAAGAACAAAAGAGAAATAAACGCGAAGTATTATTAAATTCATTTCATACCAATTTTAAGAAATCGAACACATTTTTATATTGAATACATTTGAAGAAAAGGTGGACCCCCTGCTAAAGTGGCATACTAGAAGAGGATTTAACATATCATGTACTTACTATGGGGTCATCGATAATAAAATGACATATCAATTCCAAGGCAACCAATGTGGAGAAGAAGGGAATATGCCATAAAAGAGAAGCAAACTTGTACCATTTCGCAGTACACGAGAACAATAAGCGCTCACCACAAGACAACTGACTTCAACACAGGGAATACTACATAGGATTAAAGAGCATCCTACGCAGTCTCCACTAGACATAGGGCATCAAAAATTATGTATTAAACCATATTTGACATATCATCGAATTAGGAAAGACAAGAACCATAGCAACACAGAGAGTATGTAAGTACATGATGATGTGTATTGTTCGCATGTAATAGTCGGCATTAAAGGAATGGATGTGTGCAACACGGGAGAAATAGACCCCACACTAGCCCACGAGTAATAGTAGTATGAGTCCATCCAAGAGCAGTGGGTACGTACTCAAACCAACACATACAATTTGCTAATCAATCAGAGATGGCATTGAATGGTATTTATTATTTGCGTATGTTTCATTATTTGAATATGGATTGTTCTTGTATTTTATATTTAATGATACATGTTATTGTTTAAAATATGTATTATTTTGAAATATGTATCAAATTGAATGTGTATAGTTATCATTCTTTTACATGGATATAGTCTATTTGAATGATACTTGTTATTACTTTGAATACAAGCATTCCAATGATATAATGTATATTGAATTGAAATAATCAATATAGCTTCCAAAGAGAAGTATTGGAAATGGGATAATATTGTGTTAACCTATGTGGTTAGCACCATGGAGATTAATGAGACAAAAAGCATGGAGCATGTGAGATATTAAGATCTCCATTGTCCACCATGGCCGAGAATCAATGTGCCAAAATATTCTGATGATGTCAACATATGCTTATGTGATTGGCGTTGGATAGAGGATGCATGTCTGAGACGAATCTTAAGGGGTGCGCTCCTAGGAAGATGGCAAGATAGCTATGAGCTAGGAAGCCCAATCTAGAGGCGTCCTTAAGATTGGGGTTAAATTAAGCAGTAGAATAATATAGTTAGTTTTGTTATTGTTGTGATTCTAACCATTATTTTGCAGGTATTACTTGTCCCAAACTAACCCTAATAGTGGGGGCATTACAGCATTTTGGGGCCAATTAGGGAACTTGCTTTTTGTTTGCTTTTTCTAAATTTAGAAAGTTGTTTTTGCTTTTAAATTTTATTTTTAGAAGTTTCTATTTTGGGAAGGCCAAAAGTTGTGAAATTGCATGTGTAAAATTCTTGTTTTCAAGTTCAGGATCATCTGGGATTTTGTGAAAAGAAAGAAAAGTGGCAAAGAAAAATTGGATTTCAAATGAGAAAAATCCTTCATATTTGTAAAAATTCCTAGAAAGTTCTTGATCTAGTATCAAATTTAGCTTGGAAAAGTCAACAAAACTATGAAAAAGGACATTAATGAAAGCAAGCTGATTACTGAAACTTGGCTAAGTCTGAAAATTTTCAAATGTTCCAAAATATATAATCTCCATTACAACTCCTAGAGATTTGAAACCACTCTTGAACATCCCAGACAGTATTTATATAATATATAATTTAAATAATATACTTGATGTTATATTTTATCCAATTCACCCAAAGGAAAATTCCTCAAAATCCATTCACACGTGAAAGTTCTAGAAGAAAGCACAAATGGATCGATTTAAGAAAGCTTCTAGAAGAAAACATGAAAGATCGACTTGAAGAGAATTCTAGAAGAAAGTAAGATAAGGGTCACCACATAAGAGCTTCTACAAGAAAGCAAAGGAGAGCCCAATCTCAATGAAAAAGGAAAGAAGACAAGATTTTTCTAATAAAGCTTCTCTAAGAGAAATTGACCAAGTTCAATAAAGCAAACAAAGAAACAAAACAAAAAAATAAATCAAGTTGGATGTCATCGTTTCCCATAAATACAAGAGCTCGGCATTGTATTCATTCACAAGCAAGAAATAGCTGCCCTGCAGTTGGCAGTAGTTTTCAGATTTCATAGTAAGGTATTGATTTTGGGTGAATTCCAGATTGAATCCCATGATAATTGATTAAACCAAGTTGATCCCTTCTTGATGTCACAATTTCCTATAAATACAAGAGCTTGGCATTGTATTCATTCACAAGCAGAAAATTGCTGCTTTTGAGTTGGCAGTAGTTTACAGATTTCAAAGAAAGGTAGAGATTTCATATTGAATCCTTGATGATCATTCCTTGGAAATTTCAATTTTTTTTTGATAAATTTATATTCAAGATTTTAATTTCTTTAAGGATTAGTGGTGATTTTGAGGATTCCTTTAGAATTTTAGAAATGTTTTCTAATCTGATCGACAGGTTCTAATAAATCAATGCAAATTTGAAAGAGATTTTCGTGCCAAATTCAGAATCTCAGTCTGCAAATTCTCCACATTGGGGCAGATTCAATGTTTTCACCCTTGCTTTTTCATACTCAAATCATAAATTTTAAAGGATTGAAGATGAATTTTAGAGGTAGGAATGCAAAATATAATTATAATAAGATTTAATTAGACTTAAAATTCCATACTTTGCATTCGTAAATTTCTCCTCTCCTAATTTTTATTATCTTTTTAGGAGGTGGAGGTTAATACAACAAGGAAAATATGGTGAAGAAATTTCTCAAACCAAGATAAGAGATGAAATATTAATTTAATGCATGGTAAAATCATCATCAAGGCATGAAGCCCACTCAAGAATTCATGGAAATTCATGTGTCTAACTGAAGTCTGATCATGGAAAAATCTTGTTTCCAAGACAAGTCCGCCCAGCCTAGGGTAACTTCAAATTTGGTTAAGTATTCTCAAGTGTTGGGAAATTTCAAAATTACTCCATGAAGTTCTCCAAAGGAAAAACATTGGAAATCCTTAATCCATGATGAAATCCACTCTAGCAAGGAGGAAGAAAATAGTCGAAAGTATTGGAAGTTTTTCAAATGTCATCAAAGTTCGTCATGGAGAGAAAAATTCCAAGGGAGCAAATTTGATTAAGTCAAGGAAACTGAAGTCAAAACTTAAAAATCTTGGAAAAGCACTATCTGAGCTGTGAAAAAATTCCAAAAAGTTATGGAAAGTTTCTGATGTTGGAAAGTTGTTGAAAATCCACATACACAAGAACAGTCCACCCTCTCATGATGAAAAATTGGCCAAGTGTTGACAAACAAAGAGATGAAATTCACTCTCTAGAGCCAGAGAAACGTTTGAAAATTATGGGATCCAAAGCCATATGAGGTTGAGAACACCAAGTTTCTAAAGAAAATTCCATGTGGGAAGGCGGAAAAGGCCAAGTTTCAAAGGGAACATATTTTTATGCATAGCAGAGAAGAGGTATAGATTTCTAGAGAGAGCAGATGTGAATTTCGGAGAGAGGATTGTAGAGAGTGAAATCACTAAAGAAACAATGGTGAAACTTTCTAAGCATGGGAATTTTCAAGAAAATCAGACTAGAAAGTGCATTTTAAAGGACGAGACTTCATCATTTCCAGAATTCAGAAGACCATTTCTAGATGAAAGGAAAGATTGGTAAAGTCATTTTATTGAGTTATGGACAATTTTTCCAATATTGTTTTGCAGGTCTGATGCACGCTTGTACAACCCTAAATTTCCAAAGATCAATATTGGACGAAGGAATTAAAATGGTATAAACTTAAAGAAAGACGACATTCACAGATGAAGAAACAAACACAATCTATGAGGAATTTCAAGACAAGAAGAAGAATAGATCGACAATGGAAGATTTCAAAAACATCCTCCAAATTCAAAGTTCAGACAAGATATCTAAAATCCTAGATTGAAGAACATTCAAATGGAAAAATTCTAAGTTCAAGGATGTTTAAAGATGATGCAATTTGAGAATATTTTTTCCAAAATTTCAAATTCCCAAAATTGAAGAAGAATTGTTCAAAGCCAAAGTGATAAGCATGCTAAGGTTGCAACCACGTGTCTCCACCAATCAAATCGTTTCATGACAAGGCGTAGAAGTTCAATAAAGCTGGTCTTTTCGTCCATCGGGATAAGGAGCACTTTCTTCTAGAAGAAAGCTCCATCACATGTTCATTTTTCATTGGCCTACTTTGGATTATCATTGTAAACCCTAATTAAGGTATAGTTGTCTAAATATTGGTGTCAGTCTTAAATTGATCTTGGCCCTTTATCTGTTTTTGACTTCCTATACAAACTCCACTCCTCTCATTTGTAAAGAGAGATTCAGATATTGTTGCATAAAACTGCTTAAGTAAATGCATTTTCCTTTTGTTGGTGAATTTAAACATCTTTTAGAAGTTGAATGATTCCTTGTCTCTCACTTAGAGTAGATTTAATTTTCAAGTTGTAAAACAGAATGAAGAATTTGATGACAGTGTTCATTGTGGAATCAATATGTTCATACTGTATTCATTGTTTGAATATTGGTGAATATTTGTGATGTGAAAATCCTTAGAATACCTTAGAAGATTGCACTGTTCTTATGGAGTTGCCGAATTTGGTGAAGCAAGGATACGTTTTTGATTTCCACATTCGCAAACTTGCCTCCAAAAATTCATAGGTCAAGTTTAAAATTACAACCCTCAATCTATTTCCTTATTTGTTTAAATCGGTAGAATCCAAAAGCTCAAAGGCAAAATAATTTGAACAACAAAATCTTGAACCACATATGTCGCTTTGGAGGTTTTCAGTAAATCATCTTACCACAAGATTCTATCCTAAACAGCAAAACAACACACATGTGGGACCTTGGAGTCAACCTTTGTAATCACACAGTTTGTATGTTTAGCACGTTGGACACTTTGTTCAAGAGAGGATAGAGTTACCCCTTGATATTTTGTTTTGTGTTTGTGTCATAAAACACACACCAATAGGACCTATGTTAGGGATCTCAAAATTTTATTTCAGATCCCCACATCAAATTTAGCTCATCAACAAATCTATTTCATTAGTTGGACCTATGTAGGGTTTATTAATTCAATCACAGAATTTATGAGTGATAGACATCTTGTCAGTAGCAGATTTCAACAGTCATCTTAAGTGCTGAACTTTTCTCTCTCTGACAACACATTTTATGATTTTTCTCAGCCGTCTATCACCTTTTTTTACCAGCATGTAAAGAACTCTTGGGTATTGCACATACTGCCAGAGATTTGGTTTCCATCTTTTTTTCATAAAAGTAACTCAAGATTGGTGCTTATTGAATAGCATTTCATGGCTTCTTTCTGGAAATTTTCAAGGTTTCTATCTAGATAGCTATCCATACACAATTGGCTGATATTCTAAAGTCAATACATTGTTTCTCAAAGCTACTTATCACCATCATTAGTTAAACAAGCAAAAAAAAAAAAATCTTGCTTCAGTCTGCCTTATTTTCTTATCAATGTGTACAATACTACTAACAAATACAACTATATGAAAATATCTGGACTCTGCAAGCTAATTTATAGATAATATAAACAAGTGTGGCATCAATGACCTCAAGAATCTATCATTATTCCATTATTGGACATTTATGATCTAAATGAATTCTATCTAGGGTGGATTTTGTATTCACAATTAATTAATCCTGTATTTGTTTTGTCTGAGACATTAATTTCATTGTTAAATGTATATGATATATTTCATGTCTCCATGGGATGCTCATTCAAATTGAATGATCTTCCTTACACTTGCATATTTTTGAATTCCACAACAAAAACCATTATAATATAAGGATATTGAAAACATATCTCTATGCTCGGTGAATCAATACTCTACAAGAACAGACTGGTTTCTAAATTTATTTTTTAACTTTTATTTTTTCTATTATGTCAAACTCCAGAAAACTACCGTTTTATGATTTCAAATTAATTGTAGCAATTCCTCAAAAGAAAATTTTCAATGCTTCAATGCTGCGACTGCAAATTGAGATGTTATCAATATGTATCTGCAACAAACTTCCTCTAAACACTAATACTAAGTAGATAAATATCAATTAATGAATCAGTCTGTGCTCTGATTCTAGTGTCAAGACCTGTCCTTTCTTGTCAGTTGTGTGGGCCATCCTGATTTATAGAAGATGGTATCTTTAAAAAGAGATTTCAAAATAGATGTCTGAGATCACGCTTCATTACTCATCAAGATGAAGAATTGAATTGAATCTAAGTTACCAATGAGTATTGGAGCTCATTACATTTTTTGATTAATATTTTTCCTTCCTTTGTGTAATGTCCCTTTGATCGGCAAGCTGGCAGGATAAAAGCTCTGATACTGATAGAAATGTCCCCTATTGGAACTTTATTCTATTTTGTCCTAAAATTCCGAAATAAGGTATCAAGTGTATTAAGAAATTTAAATAGCAAACTTTATATCTTAATTTAACACCTGCAAATATGTTAGTTACCATTATGAAAGATGAAAACCATATAACTGGCAATGATATAAAGAGAATTCTAATCATCATTCTTATTTACGTCATGTAAATGTAAGATTCAATAATAATTCCCAATAAACCTATCCTCATTACGAGTCCCTTAGAAAAGCGTATAAGATATGCTGAGCTTATTCCTTTCCCTCAAGCCAAAGAGGATGAAATGATACCCATCATTTAGCCTCTGGCCCCCACCTAGGGTTGACATACTCGAATCGAATTTCTGAGCTACTTGCATCCCATATATCAAGTGGAAGACAAAATAACAAATCAGTCAGATCAAAGTTCCATGCATTATGCAGCATACCAATGACTAGAAAAGTTATCAGTATGCAGTCTAGTTCTATTAATTATGAAGCTTAAAATTTCTTTATTCATGGATGTCTTATTATCCCTACTTCCATTCCCTCTTGATCTTCTGATGTGGCTTCCTTAAATATCGCCCCTCAAGGTGCAAAGGGTCACCTTGCTTAGAGGTCGCAGAGATGTCCCTCTTTCTTTTGCAACCACTGCCTTTTTAATTGCACCCACTGCCCTATTATCGCTGTCATTTTTTAGCATAACTAGTCACTGCCAGCGCACTAATATTACTCAAAGGAAGCTGTGGACCAGTGATATTAAATATATATGTCCTTTGAAATTGGGCAGGCCCCTCTGTTTAAACAACTGTTATTTTAGATTTTGTCTAGACTTATTTATGAGGTCAGTCCCTGATGAATGACTATTTGAACCTTAGTCAACCTCTCTTGTAATTCACTACATGTCAAATTTTTAACATTTTACGCTAGTTAGCTGCCTCTATTATATCTTAGGGTCTAAAATTATTTCTTTATCAATTCTGGGATTTGTATTAGTTTAATGGCTGCATACCCAAGTCTACTGGGGGCATGACATTCTCAGTTATGATGAAAGACATAATGTCTTTGTGGGATCATATGAAGATCAAAGGCATTCACAATCAATTGGAAGCCACTAGTCGCAAGATGGCAGAAAAGGATATGGTGGTTATCATGCTCAAAAGCTTACCAGGATCCTATAAGCACTTCATCAAAATTCTCAACATCATCTCAAACATTGTTGATCTGAAATTTGATTATCTGTGCAACAAGCTCGTACAGAAGAACAGGTAGAAGCAGCAGTTTCATAACAGCAACAAGGCGGCCAATGTGGAACAAGCGTTTCCTACCAAAGTCAAAGGCAAAAGTCCACTCTGAAAAAAAAGACGAAGAAAACCTAATAATTCTTCAAAGAATCCAAAATCTATTACATGTCATTATTGTGGTCATATGTAGTAGTTCACAGACAGCGCTTGGTTGATCACCAATACAACCAAGAAGAGTATCAATAGAAGGCTCATGCCGTAGAGCATTGAAAGGAGGAATCAGCCTTCCTGGCCAAAAAAACCAACAGATCATGTCAAGTCTTCTACATGGTATACCGATTCTAGCCCAACTAAGCATTTTACTAACAGGACAGATTGGTTCAGAGTATAAGCATTGCTCTGATTGAGTAATCTTTGGTGGTGGTGAAGAGTATACAATTGTCAGAATGGGAGATGTTCATAATAACCTCTATAGGAAGAAATCTTGTGTTTTTAACGTATGCTTCATTCTGATCATGCAGCTTAATTTGCTCTCAATGTGTCAGATTATGCATAGGTGTCCCAAGTTGGATGTTATCTTCATGCACAAGTCACATTGTTGACAAGTCCAAGAAAAACATTGCAGTTGGTATCGAAAATGATGAGTTGTATCAGCTTGTTATAAAATTTCGGAATAAACTTGGCGTAGTCAGTAAAATGACCATTCAAGATTAAAGTAATATTATTATATTTACTTGTAATGGTCATGTAAATCACTTATTTCGTTTTTGGTAACTTTCTATTGTCTTTAGTCTCAAACACTTCGATGTAAGTCATTTAGCTAGTTTATAGTAACTTTCTATTATGACTTTAGTTTCCTTTATGGAAAAACCCTCTGTAACTGTCTATTTAAGGAGTATTCCTGTCTTTTGTAGTTAATTGATTATCGATTCTTTGTTTTGTTATTCAATGCTACTGTTTCATATTTGATTATGTTCCTTGCTTCAACCATAAATCCTCTAATTTGGCAAGCCCTATATTCATATCATCATATTTCTACATTTTACTATCTTTTAAACTTGATTCTTGAGCTATTATTGCTTATTTTGAAACAACCTAAATATAAAATCCAGTATCATATACTTTCTATATCGTATATCTACACAACTAATCAAGTGTTATCTGAAACAAAATAACATAGTATAAAGGTAGTGCTTAGAAACATGATGACTAAACAATAAAACTTAAATTAATATAAGGCATTTAGTTAATATCATTTTGAAATGGAAACAGTTTTGTCAAATGACATGAAGCTCACTTTGCAAAATAAATAAAACCAAGAAAGAAATAAAACAATGCTACAAGACCACAGTTTTCAAAAAAAAAGTAGACAGTAAACATTATTCAACTGTTCACCTCTTTGTTTACAAGCCTCAGAAATTTTGCGCGTTCCTCGCTCACTGACTGAAAACAAAAGTGAGTGTCAGTTACAATCTAGAACTGGAGCTGAAGTTTTTCTGAAAATATGAGAAAGAAATTTATAAAAATTCTTCTAAAAAGGAAAAGGGATAAAGGAAGAATGTATACAGAAGCTGAAGCGAGAACAGCTAAAGCACGACTTAGCTCACAAAGTTGTTCTTGCTTTTCTATTGCTTTAGCTCTTGCCAACTCTTGCACCTCCCTTTCTGTTGCTACATTCATCTCATGTAATGCAATATCTTTTTGATTCGCCTCCTCCTCCAACCTTGCTTTCTTCTCTTTCTCTTTCTTTTCTTCCTCCTATCATGTAACACCAATGAAATTAATTATTTTCCTGAAAAAAAGAACCTTCTTCCCCCTTTTTATAAATCTATTCATATGTGCTGGCATAGCTTAACCAATGAGAAATAAGGATGTTGCTAGAAAATCTTACAGAAAACATCATATAACAAGCCAAAAGGAAAGAACCTTCAAACTGATGAGTTTCTGTAATAATAATCATGAAAACATTATGGCAAACAATCCAGCTAGCATAGTTACCAAGTCCAGAAATGCAGATTCAGACAAGAGGAAACACAAGTCAACATCTAAAAGATGAGATAATTTAGAATAAAATCAGTGTGTGGACATGAAAAAAGAGTGTGCACAATTATTATATATCATAAACATACATAGGGGTTTTGCCACATGGAATAAGTTGGTTAGAATGTGAATAAGGACACAAATGATTAGTTTAGAGTTCTGAAAGAAAAATAAAAAAAACTGTTCAGGTTTGGAAGAGGTTGGTGTGGTAGATCAAAAACTTTAAACAAGAAGTAATGGAAGAAAGGTCATTGCCGCTCTAACCTAATACCAACCATTCTTCTTCTACAAGCTCACAAAGGCTTCAGATTCATACTTACTAGGAGAAGTTTCACAAGAAATACCAAAAAAAAAAAAATTGTCATAGAAGTTGATAGATTTGATGTAACCTTTATAAGCTCCTCTTGCATTTCCAAGTACTCTAGTTTTCTTCTTCGATCAGCAACCGAATCCTCACTTGGCAATGAAGTAACCCCTACAGAATCGACAAGTTCATCTGGAAGAGAAGAGAGTGTGGCCTGAACAGCCTCTTCTGGCTTGACTTTTCCTGAGACTGTAAATGCTCTGGCAAAGAAGAGTAATGAGTCAATCAACCACAATAGTAATAATGTTAAGGTATTTACATGTCTTAAAGGTACAAACTGTAGGAAATAGACTAAAGTATCACAAATAGTTACCTTGAAAGGATAAGGAGGGAAGAAGGTACCGAATGATTCAATGAAAGATCCAGCCAATCATGTAGCTGCAGCCAACATGTATTATTTACACCAGAAAAGCAAATACATCAAATGCTCAACATTTTAAAATATACTACACATTCAAACAATTGAAAATCACTATATTGCAGATGCTAAAAAATAATGGAAAGTAGAGCTCTTAATATCCCCGCACACAAATTTTATTGACCAATAAAAAAGAATAGAAGCCAATGCATCATATAGAGTAATAAGAACTAGCTATTCAATGCTATAGATTCTATCCTGCAAAAAACATTATATATGCCAGTATATTAAGCTCATTACTAGAGAGTACCACTAGGAACTCGGTTATCTATTATTATCAAATTAAACCATTTTTTCACAAATACAAGATGCTTAGATCAGGTATCAAAAATCTACATGTGGAATACAATAAGCAGAACCTATGACTTGAAATCCCGTGGGATAATTATGAATAAAATATGCTAAATTTTGATTTTGAAAATGACATGTCCACGAATCAACATGCTTCGAAGTTCATATTATTATTGATTAGAGAGTTTCATCACAGTTTTCCTTACAATAACGCGGGACTATTTAGTATGGCAATTCATAAATTCCATTGATTATGCTCATTGTCCACATTAATGACCATTTGTTAGCAGATTAACGTTAGAAAGTAAAGTCCACCAAGATAACTGGAGGGGGTGGAGATGTGAATCAGTTATACACTTAAAACAACTCTCAATATCTTTAATAAGTCTGAAACATCTAACAATAGATGCAACAACCATAGAAAGATAACCATGCACACTAACACCAAATATGCTAACTACGGAAAGCCTTGGTGGGAATGATGCCTGCAAGATGATGTATTAATATAAAAGTTCCATGTGAAAGGACAAACTTTGTTAGGAGCCAATGAAATACAATCAGTAAATATGAGTCCCTGCAAGGAGACTTCGAATCCTTGTTAGAAGATTCCAACTCTATTAGGAGTTCAAAGGAGGACAACCGAACTCACTATCCAAATAGCTTCAGATTGTCTTCACTAAACAATCTTTAGGATAATCTTATCTAAGTTCTAAACTGACTAAACAGCAACTCCTTTGCCAATACAGTTCCTTTGAAGCTCATAGTACATCCACAACATTAATCTCTACTCTGATCAAATAGAAATTTGCATCCAAGTTCGCATATCCAAACATCAAAATGCATATACCACACATAACCTCACTGATGATTACAACCAAGGAACAATCTTTCCTTTATACCAAGTCCCAAAAAAAAGTATTCAATCGACCTTGAGACTTTCTTAATTTAAAATGATAATATAGGACATCATTAAGATATTACAATACACATTACATTACAATTAAACTCTTTTCACAATGATTTTATCAATAGTCAGCTCACAGGAACAAGCATGTTGAACAATATTCATAAATTGGCTCAAACTACAAATCTGATTTTGCCATCTAGAACATAGCATCTTGAATATGTTCCTAACCATCCTCTAAATGTGCTTATCCAAATTCACTGAGATTGCTTGGGAAAAGTTTGTAACCATTTTCAGAAATCGCTGGCTGCCCCAAAACTTTTATGATCAGAAACTTCTAGACTTTCAAAACTTGAAGCAAGGAGATATAACTGTACATAAGTACTAGGAAAAAATTACTTGACTATTGAAGTATGTACCACCATATCAGCAGGATAAAAACCTGAAGGTGAGGAAGTTCATTATGGGTCTAAACAATAGAATAGGAGTAGTTGATGTTCTCACTCCTCGAACTATGGAGGAAGCTCTAGAGAAGGTTGTTCGACAAGAATACTAAATCACAAAAGATGATTCCATTCGGGATAATAAAAGGAAAACAAACTGGAATACGGAGGGTGCTAATTTTGGATCTTAGAAAAGACCGTTCAAGGAAATGGAGTCAAGGACGTTAAAAGTAATTTTAGTACAAGTAAGAATAATAAGAGTAATGAAAGGAAGGGTTCACCTTCAGGATGCTTCACTGGTGAAGGAGATCATTATGCTAATAAATGCCCCATCAAACCCAACACCAATCAGTTGCAACAACCAACTCTTCCACAGCAACAACAAGTTTATCAACAAAGGATCCATGCAGCCCTGGACAATAGGCAAGCAGAACAGCAAATACCCCTGATTGAAACTCAGGGTAAGATCTACGGGAACCCTGTCTCCATTTTAATTGATATTGAAGCTTCTAAATGTTTTATATCGTCTAAAGTATTAAGTAGATTTCCAAAGAGATCTAGTTTTACGGCAAAACAATGGATAGTTGAATATGCAAACTAGTCAAGGGCTAAGATAGAGCAATGTCTATTTGAGGCTTAGGTTGATTTTCCAAATTTTTCAACGGAATTGAACTTGTATGTAGCACCTCCTGGGTCTTACGACATTATCATAGGCAATTAATTGGCTCAGCGAGCATAAGGCCAAGGTGAATTGTCTTGCCAAAACTATAAATTGTTTGGATGATCAAGGTAGGCCTAAAAGCATTATAGGGATTAAACATGAAATTGAATCAAAACAGATATCTGCCATGCAACTTAAGAAATATGGAAGAAAAGGCTGTGAGATCTTTGCAATCAGAGTTGAGGACATTAAAGAACCTAAAAACACCACATATGGAGATGACTACATTTTTGAAGATAGGGAAATTAGAGAAAAGTTAAAAGAATCTTTCGAAGAAAAATATCCCTATCTAAAGAACTACCAAGATGTATTTCCAAAAAAACTCCCCGGTCTACCACCTTCCGGAGCCTTTGATTTTACCATAGATTTGATACCAGGAGCAAAACCCATTTCTCGAGCACCATATTGAATGACTACCACAATATGGAGTTGCAAATACAACTACAAGATATGTTAGACAAGAAACGGCCCAGTGTTTCACCATGGGGAGCCCCAGTGTTGTTTGTTAGGAAGAAGGATAGAACCATGAGATTATGCATAGATTACAGAATGCTCAATAAGGTTACCATCAAGAACCAGTATCCACTTCCTAGAATAGATGATCTTTTTTATCAAATGAAGGGCACAAAAGCATTTTCAAAATTTGATTTAAGGTCAGGATTGTTGGTGTTTGAAAACGTTACCCATTTCCAATTACCCTAATGAGAACAAGATGCATCTAGGGGCAGCTAACTCCCATTATCAACACATCCATTCAGACACCAGGCCAACTATAAGGCATGACCCTTCTTCTACTTCAGGCTCTGCAAAACCTAGGCGGGTAGACCTGTAGATTCTTTATATGGTACCAGTTGTCAAAGCATACACTGAATCTAATATGAAGCAGATAAAACCCTTATTTATTCTATACTCAACCAAGAATCATAAGCATGAAATAGCTAAGAACATAACTCATAAAACTGGCAAGCTAAGTGTGGGTTAACATTGAGTAGCTTTCAACATAAAAGGGAAAATTGATTTAATATGTTGATAACAGCAAGACCCAAGTATGAACAACAGAACTTAATGATCCTATCTCTGACCAGTGCCTTATCTATTGGGCAATTAAATGAATCATAACCATACATCCCCTGGGATCCTCAGACGTATCTCTACATCAAGATCCCTGATCTATCTTTCACCTTGTGAATAGACATCTGCTACAGAATGAATCTCATACTCAGAAAATCCTATCATGAAATCTGCAAACCCTGTGACAAATATCAAGCAATTACATGGTTCTTTGTTCCATAAGCAAGACATTTTAACCACATACATTTCAAAATGTAATGCAACCTAATTCATGCTCTTTGATCACAAATTAGAAGAAATAACAGAGCCATAATCAGGAGACAATATTCAAACTGAACTTCAAACTTTTGCTGCACTTTATTTGTTTTCCTTGAAATCAAATACATGAAATGTACAGAAAAAAAAAAACTCATAGATCACCTAACAGAAAAGAACTATCTGCATAAAACTTAAAATGCTGTTCAATACAAGAAGAAATGCTGAAGAATGGTTTCTCAGTGCAAAAACTGGAACCCTTGCAAATGAAGAAAGAAAGAAAGATATAGCAAGAAAGGAATTCCCGGATCTGATATGCAATTGCCAGGTGTCCACTTGAAATCCAATCCTCTGTAACTGAAAAACCTCTTTCTTCTTTCATCCCTTCTGATATGATTTTGTTTCATCATTAATCTATAACAAACTTGCAAAATATCCTTGCCTAATGATGAAAACCCTTTACTTGCCAAAATATCTGATTGCCCCATGAAAAAGCCAATGAAAATGAGTTTTTACTGAGTAAATCATAACAAATTCGACCCTAACTGCATTTCCATTGCTTTCTACTGATATCCAGGTCATTATCTTGACAAAAAACAAATCTGAACTTCCTGGTATGAATATGGTTGCACTTTAGGTACTTGATAGAAAACCTCATGTAGCTCAAACTGACTGATATCTGTGCAAAAGCCGACTCCAGAAACGGAAAGTTCGTTTCTTCCCGGTTCCGGCGATATATAATATCGCATATCTAGCCTCCCAAAAACCCGTTTAATCTCGATCTGAAAAATGACTCCCTCGCCTAAAAAATTGCTCACGTCTGCACACTTTGTTTTTAAACTTTTGAAAGATTTAAAATTACTTCTAAAGTCAAAACTTTAGAATATGCCCTTTTTCAATTTAAAAAAAAAAACTTGAACGTGATTTGAAAATTGGGAAATAATAAAAAATTATTATTTTATTTGCCTTCATATTTCCCTCTCCTTCCATCCGGGTCAACCATCTTCTGCCACGTGGCATCTTTTGATTCGCCCGGGCTATGTCGCTATGGTAACCTCCTTGCACCTTCTCCATGGCGACATAGCGACGATCGTCCGATTGTCCATGTGTCATGATCTCACACTTTCCCGCCACATCAGCACATGTACAATCTGGTTCAAAATTATGCATCATGCGACTCCGCTGACGTCAAACCTCCAAGTGGCATCCACTGACGCACGGGCCCACGCACATGAGCGCTGCCCTTCCGAAGAGCGCTGTCTCAAAGACAACTAATGATTAGTGGGCAGAAGTATTTAAAGTGCCTACTATTTCAATACCCACTCAATGTGGGATAAAACGATTCACGTTTTCTACTTTCTTTATGCCATGTGAACGGCTTTCACCATTACTGCGATTGCTTCTCATCTCATGCGCGAGTTCTGCTCCTCCTAAAGATGTGGATCCTTTTGCAACGTGTGCTTTCCTTCTGCGGTTTGGCTGAGACGTCCTCTGTGTTTCTTTTATGATGGTGCATTCCTTTTAAAAAAAAAAAAAAACAGCGGGTTCTCTAGTTTCTTGGTGCGGCTTCCCCTTTCAGCGCTATGCTACTTTGACAGCGGCATTGGATTGTTTACTGGCTTTGAGGGCGTCTTTTTGAAAACATGGGAACTCTTCATTCCATTGGTGCTGCAAGCTACTCCTGTCTTGCGTTGGCGGCCTCCATGGAGATATTGGTGACTTTTTAAACTCTTGAAATGTTTTGCCTCCTCCCTATGTCCTTCCTTTCGAGAAGGTTTCTTTGGATTTCTTTCAACATACGCATGGGTATCTGTATTAGTTGTTTCTCTTTGGCGATTCCCCTGTCTTCCTTCACTTGTTTGGAGTTTCCTTCAACGACCGTCGGCTTCTTTTAAATGCTGGTTGGATGCTTTGACTGATACGGGGTCTTCTTTTACTATTGTGATGTCCTCTCAAGCTGCGGCTTTAGAATTTGCTGGTGAGAACTTCCAATTGCTGAGATGTGGAGCACTCCTTTTGCTTCTTCCTTGGCACGCTGCCTACCTCCAAATTGAGTTTTTCTTTTATAGACGCTACCTTATGTTTAGTGCCTTCAAACATTATATAAATACAACCTACTATTTTGGTTCAAAACTATAATGTTCATTATCACGCTGAGAATGTATTACACCACATGTATTTGTCTTCAAGTGAAAACATCCCCTTAATTTACCTGTGTCCTTTGCTTGGATGGCCTCTAGAGCTAAAGACACAATCTCCTTTAATCTCATTACCCATATAGCGGGTCTCAGCTTCCAATACTTAATAAAAGACATCCATCTCCAATACTATCATTAACATGACTCCAGTGATATCTTGCTTACAATCTTACACAGAGACACAATTAATCACTCTGTACATTCCCTACGCTCTTCTATTCAGTCGGATGAAATTAGTCGGGGCCCCCAAGTGGGTCCGACTAAAAAAAAAAATTTCGTTCCCAGACAACTGAAAAGCTGAATTGATCTATTGATCATTTTGAAATGATTAGAAACAACTTCGATCAAAATTTGTCATTAAAAACTCATCTTATCCCTTTTTGCAACCTGTCACTTTTGGGTCAGGAGGTCCGTTGACTGGCCTCAAAAACTGACCCAAACCTTTGATCAAGTCCTGAAAACTGGCACACTGAATCTTGGTTCTGCATTCTTGCACCCTGCCAGATCTTGTCTCATGACGAATTCCCAGTCAAAAGATATTGACCATCAAAGTTGCCTTCTTAGAATTACCTGCACCAAAACATGTCAGAAAACTATAAACTGGGTTTGGATTTGGTTCGGAAAACTAGGCAAATGAGCACATGGGGAAAAAAAAACTGGGGCACTCATTCTCTGTCATGAGGACATTATGGATCTACGATTTAGGCTCATGACGAATAACTGGACGCATTTGGCAAGCGTCTAAAATTGGCTACCTGGATTTGCAGGACAGGAAACGATGACAACATAACAATTTTTTCAAACGGAATGACCCTGGAAAAGTGTGCAAACGGATTCGTCAAGATGTGAACATTGAAACATAACAATTCTCTAACGTCTACAATGAAACGCAAAAGGAATTTTAGCATTTTGGTCAACTGGGTCAAAATTATGATTTGTCGAACAGGGCTTCCCAGAATTGTGAACAACTAGTTAAATGCACAAAACAGTAAATGACTAACTTTGGGGGGTGCAAAACCTAGTCAAACGGATTTGAAATGACTTGAAAATTGAAACATAGGTTCTTTGTTATACATACTAAACATCCCCAAAGTGGCTAGTCATGACACATTCCTGGGTAAGAAATATTCAGATGCAAACTGGGCCTCTGATCGCTATTTGACACTTGGGTAAAATGCAGATTTGAAACTTGCTCAAAACGAGACTTCGCAGAATGGCTCAGAAATTCAATCTAACTTCACGAAATGCTTAGGCATGTTGAATGAAAGGTGCTAGAAGCATTAAACACCTTAGGGGTCTCGAAAGGACAGCCGAGTACAACCTTGCACATATGCATTTCAAAAGCATTTAAGGGCTTGATTTTTTCAATGGTTCTCAAAATTGACCGTGCAATTTTTAGCGCCAACAAGGATATCACCAACTTCATATTAAGGACGAAGATATTCACAAAACTGCATTCAAAACTAGGTATGGACATTACGAATTTATAGTGTTGCCATTCGGGTTAACCAATGTCCCAGCAGCTTTTATGAACTTAATGAATAGTATATTTCAAGATTGCCTGGATAAGTTTGTGTTGGTCTTTGTAGATGATATTCTAATCTATTCAAAAAACAAGGAAGAACATCAAAAACATCTGGAAACAGTTTTGCAAAGGTTAAGAGAACATAAATTATATGGAAAATTCTCTAAATGTGCTTTCTATCAAAAGGAAATTCAGTATTTAGGGCACATTATATCAGCTCAGGGCATAGCTATAGATCCGTCAAAAATTAAAGCAATTAAGGAATGGCCCATACCTAAAAATGTGACAGAAGTTAAAAGTTTTATGGGACTGGCAGGGTTTTATAGGAAATTTGTCAAGAACTTCTCCAAGATAGCTTATCCGATTACATCACTTCAGAGAAAAGGAAAAAAATTATCTGGACAAAAAAGTGTCAATCAGCCTTTGAATACCTAAAAGAAAAGCTAACTACAACACCCATACTAAAAGTACCTGACCCACAAAAGCAATTCGTAGTTATAACAGATGCATCAGTAGAAGGTTTAGGAGGTGTGCTAATGCAGGATGAATAGGTAATTGCATATGAATCTAGGAAATTGAAAAATTATGAGCAAAATTATGCACCTCATGATCTGGAATTAGCAACTATTGTACATGCTCTTCAAATGTGGAGACATTATTTGTTTGGAGAACCTTTTGAACTTTGATCCATACATCGTGGTCTAAAATATATCTTCACTCAACCAAATCTAAATGCTAGACAAAGAAGATGGCTGGAATTTTTAGCAGATTATAATTTTGACATAAATTATATTAAAGGCAAGGAAAACAAAGTGGCAGATGCCCAAGTAGGAGAAGACACATTTCTGCAATGGCTACTATAAACTTTAGATTAAAGGACCAGATTTTACAATACCTAAGCACGATGAATTTTATGCAAAAATCAGCCTAGCTCTTATCAAGGACCCACAGGATTCTAAGTATTCGGAATTTAATTTAGAGGATGGATTGTTAAGATATCATAATAGAATTTATGTACCCAATAATTCAGAACTCCGAAGAATAATTCCAGAAGAATCTCATTCAACTCCATATTCATGACACTCTGGGGTACCTAAAATGTTGTCTGATATAAAACCTCTATGTTTTTGGAAAGGAATGAAAAGGGAGATAACAGAATATGTGGCAGGTTGTTTAGAATGCCAAAGAGTTAAGGCAGAACATCGATGGCCAATAGGCCTCTTGCACCCTAATGAAGTACCATAATGGAAATGGCAGATAATTTCCATGTATTTTGTGCAAGGATGACCTATGACGCAAAATCGACACAATACCATTCTGGTAGTAGTTGATAGGCTGACAAAAGTTGCTCATTTTATACCAAGAAATCTAACTGATGGAGCTTACAAAATTACTTTACCACCAACCCTTGCCAGGATGCATGACGTCTTCCATGTGTCATACCTTAAGAAATACATTACCCATCATGATCATATAATTGATTGGAAACTATTACGGGTGCGAGAACCAGGGATGGTAGAAATAGAACAACTCAGAATACTTGAGGTGCGTAAGCTATGCTTAAGAAATCGGAAGGTGACACAATGCAAGGTCCAATGGGATCAACATGTAGAGGATAATGCCACTTGGGAGGATTATCATGAAATTCTCCAAAAATACCCTCATCATTTTCTCTAGGGCTGGAAACTGAACATTTCTTTTCTTTTCTTAAATTAATAACTGATTTAGTATTGTTTAAAAGTTTTGCTGTGATATTCATCGGGGATGATGAAAAATCTGAGGCTATGTTAGATCCCAAAATTTTGACCTAATTTTAAACTTGTTCATAACTATTGGATTTAACCGTTTTTGTTTTCGCTATGAAAAACTGTTTGTTACAAGGTACTTGATGGGTGGAGTGTGTATAAGATTCTACAATCAATTAGAAATCAACATGAAACTAAAACTGAGAAAGATGATTAACTTCAACAAGTTGAAAAAGATAATTAACTTCAACAAGTTGAGATGACAAGAATACTCAAATATCCACGAAAAACCTACTCATCAACAAATGGCGAAAATCTAAAAGTTCCCTTCTGAGCATGGTTACCAAATCTGGTCTGATCTGGTTCAAGTCTGGATCCACTTTTGGACCTTCCAGATTTGTCAAATCCAATCCAGACTTTTCATTTACTATCAAAATTTTGTTAAACATTTTTTGAAAATCCAAGATTTCCAAATTCTTTGACCTCCCAAAAGAATTAAATTTTCAAAGCTTGTAAGTCTAAAGACGTGAAAGCTAAGAGGAAAGAATGGGAGGAAAAAACTTGGATATTTACATTGAAAATGTAGTTGGGAAGCAAAGGAAGTCCTTTAGAAAGACATACCCCAATAAGGAAGTAAAGAAAGCTAACAGAAAACACTAAATGTCAAAGACTTTTTAATAGTTCTTGTTCCTACACATTAAACTATGATTTAAACCAGAATTTTGAGCTTTAAGATTGCTGTGGATATACACCAATTTGAAACTCCTAAATTAACTGGATAATAAATGGAATGTGATTTGACACAGATAAAAAACAATATTTCAATGTACACTAAAGTTGGATAAGACAGTTAAATCCTAAATTCATAAAAATAATTAAATTAGAATATTAATATAAAATGTTTGCAATATATGACATTATGATGTAACAACTTAAATTTATGAGTAGCAATTCAAATGATGCAAACTTTCACTTTTTGTAGTAAACAATTTTACTATATTAAAAGAAATGAATTAATAACATTCAAAATATTATAGTCCCTCTTTTGGCTTGCTCTCCCTCCCCCTATGATCAAGATTGGGAGAGCGGTGATCTGGTTGCAGACGATCATTGAAACAATCCTTTTTCTTATTTTTCGATTATTGTGTGCTAATTTGTGTTCCCCCATGCATATCTTTATGTGGTGTGCTCTCCAACAGCACCCGATTTACTCCATAGACACTAGGAAATAGAGGATTTATCGGTCGCACACTTCTTCCCTATGTCTCACATTTCTTCTATCTAGTTTATCTTGATCTTCATCATTTGGGAATAATCCAAAGCGTTGAAAACATCTAGGCCTTCTTCGATATTGACCCAAATCTTTATTTTAACTGTGGCTTAGTATAACATGAGGATGCATCCCCCACAACAACAAAAAAAAACCAATGTTTCTAAAATGGGGATGCACCTGAGACCAAAGGATGTTGTTCCAATGTCTCCAATGGCACCACCAATTTGTCATTCTTCTAGTGGAGATGGGGGGAAGGTACGTCGTTCCAGCATCTCCAACGGTGCCACCAATTTGTCATTCGTTCCAGAAGAGGGTCTAATGTTCCCCATCCAATTGAAGGAAAAAAGCTTCTTCTTTTTTAATTGTTTAATATTCTATTGGTTGTATTGAAAATCATATTAAATAACATATCATGTTGCTCAATGTAATCATCTCTATGATAAGTAAACATATTTTTGATATTTATGACTATTATTATCTAATATTTATATAATATAAGTTAGAACTCTTCCCTTTGTTGATTCAAGCATTTTAAATTTTAATATTTATTGTTCAATATTCAATGTTCCACTTTTATGTTCAATGAAATGTTCAAATATTTAAATTTTAGAAAATTAGTATTTTACATCATTATGTCTTATATTGTTATACATCTTTTCATAACTAGCATTTTAACTACCACATGTAAAGTACATAGAAACACACACACCCCGTCCCCCATCATTGTCCCCAAATTGAGGCCCCTCTGTCCCCCCTACCCGAAAACTTGTCCCCCCTACCCGAAAACCTATCCCCCCATCCCCCAGGGCAGTGTAACTATGCTTTGGCTTCATGTGTTTTTCTTCAGATCCAAAAACTTCAGTACCATGATGAGTAACTTATATGCAGATGTATGCACTGATTAATTTCACTCTATAGGTTCTTTTGATACCAAATAATCAAATCCCCATGTTTCTTCGATTTTTTTGTTGATGTTGTGGATATCATGTGTAATCTGTCTTAACGTAGGATTCCATGGAACATCTCGTTATGTTGACATGAAGCAAGATCTTTTTCCTCTTAGGATGATTTGTGTCTCCAAATCTATGCAACATGTTACACTCTAAGGAGACGTCTCACATTTGCATTATTTGGCCTACATTATATATTTTATCTTATTTTATCTATTTCCTTTGTGGGACCAAACCACTATCCAAATCAATCATTCATTCGTTGCCCTATCATTTGTATATATAGCACAACATGACTTGCTATCTATATTGGCTCAATCTTTTATCTCAATTATCACAATCTCGCAATCTATTGTTAGAACAACATTGTCATTAATGCCAAACAAAGAAAGCACAAGAAATGAAACGTGAAGACCTAGGTTTGCATACAACATATCAAAATAAAGGCAAATTGAACTATGAGAAAAAACATATGCAACAAGGTAAATCGGCATATGAGAATAAACATATGCAGAACAGACATGAAGGCATAACTAACACATATATTTGTTGTCAGTAAAGGCTTGGCAACTACATGGAGCAGGTAAAAGATATTTAGCGACAAATACAATTCAAGTATACAAATGTTATTGTTGTTATCAAGAACAAACTTCATTATACTTCTATTATTGGCTTGAGTGAGATTTTGGAATCATTTCTTCGCCTGAAATACTTGAAAACACAAGGAGGAATATCATATCTGTTGATTGTCACTCTAATCAATAACAATTTAGGAAAATGACAATCACTAGATCTTGCATTAAACACATAGAATTGCTATAATAGAATTCAATATCAAAACATGAATAGACACTAGAATGCGACACTATCTCTAACAATAGAGTTTGTCGCATTCGATGGAAAAGATTTTATTTAATTTTGACGAGGAACAAACAAATCTTTGATATTTAAAGGCACCTCTTAGGAGAGATGGAAATTTATAAATGAGGTGGTTCTCTCTTTATTGGCAATGTAGTTGTTATCAGTATTGTAGCCTCCATTTATTTTTTAGCTACTAGACCATATTATGAGTTTATGAATTGCCAAGTTCGAATGGGAAGTTGGAGATACTCCACTAAAATTTCATGGATTGGGTGAGAATTATATTTGATGTCCTATCACTTCTAAACCTTCACTTCTTGACGTTCATCGATAGCATTGCGTTCTATATGAACTCATCCCACCACCCTTGATGCACACATTCAAATCATTAGTAATATTGGGATTTGTATTGATCGGTGGTATTTCCTATGTAATTATTTGTTGAAATACTAGTCACCCAGTTAGTGTAACCATTGAGTCAATATGGAAACATAATGTTTGGTCATAACTATTTAGTTATAACTGGTTGGTTATGGGGTGATAAAATCAATCTACCACATGAGAATTGTTCTTATAAGTCTGAAGGTCTTGTGTGAATATAATTAAAAAAGTTGACTACAGTAGTGTAAACACAACTATGAGCATCAACAAATATCTTTTATGGTAAAATAATGAATGTTTTATTAAACAAAGATTGTGAATGATCTATATATACAAGACAAGAGAAAGTTTCTATAACAAACAATAGAGAGGAAATAGAAACATTCTTGTAGAGTGAAAAGGAAACTTCCCATAACCAACAGAAGGAGTTTATGGAAACATTAAAAAAAGAAGTGACTGTTAAAAACAAATGGAAGAGAGAGTAAATAGAACCTATCTAATATCACAATACCCTCCCTTAATGGTTAATCTATCTTCAAAAAGATAAAAATTTGCATATCCTAAAAAAGCATAAAAGGCGGCCTCAAGTTGATCAGAGATCTGCATGTTCTGTAATGTTGGTATGTGGTAGCATTGACTGAGGTAGGACGAGTCTCAGTACCTAGAACAAGCACCTCAAGGTGACGGTACTCAAAGATCGTCATCATTCTCTACTTCCAAATGTTGTAGTTTTGTCTGTTGAATTGTTGACTACCTACTAAGAGAAGATTGGTGAGAGATGCCATTACACATTTTTCAATGAAAAGCATGAAAATTTTGAGATGGGACAAACTTCATGGCATATTGACAGAAGACCCAAAAAAATTGAAGAGACGTCCAAAAGAGAGCTCAAAAAACCCACAAAGAATCTGAAATTAGATTTTGAATCTGCTAGCTTGAAATTTGAAGCACAGAAAATGATGAACCCAAGAAAGATATTAACCAACCCAATTAAGATCTGCAAAAACCCACCAAGAATTGTTGGACGAAAATCATATATAAAGGGTTTAAAACACCCTAGACACCACCCTTTGCAAAAGATGTGCTGAAAAAGTTAGCTCAGAAATGCCCAAAAAGGCGGCCACAAAATTGCAGAAAAAAATCGAACGCCGAATCCCTTGTCAGGTTTGGAGGAAAAAAAGATGCAAATTTTGAACACACTCAGGCAACTATTTCAAAAATTTTGAACTAATAATTCCAAAAAGAAATTAAATTTATTTGAAAAGGCCAGAAATTTTCTCTAGTACCATATTATGGTAAAATAATGAATGTGTTATTAAACAAAGATCATGAATGATCTATATATACAAGATACAAGAGAATGCTCCTATAAAGAACAATAGAGAGGAAATAGAAATGTTCTTGTAGAGTGAAAAAGAAAGTTTTCATAATGAATAGAAGGAGTTTATGGAAACATTACCAAAAGAGTGAGCATTAGAAAAAGATAGAAGAGAGTAAATAGAACCTATCTAACAACGTAATAATATCAAGAGCAATATCAAATTCTGTAAGATATCATGATTAAATGAGTGCAAAGAAAGATATTAAAAGGTAATAGTGTTGGAAGCAGAGGAGATTGTTGGCTTGGGGAGATTGTTGAGGTAGAAGACATGTTGTATTGATGACAGGTTTTATCATCAATGTCAACATATGTTCTAAGGTTGCAAACAGATTCAGATTTTGTATGTTGCATTTTATTGATCAGTACCATACCAATAGTGATTGATAGTTTTGAATATGCAAGCATACTTTTGTATCAAAGGATGAGTGTATACATTATGTCTATGGCCACAGTACTTCACGTGACTGATTAGTTAAGTTGCATATGATTTAGTGAAGACTAGCAGCTGGCTAATAAGCAGAGAATCATGCCGAAGGTAGTTGTAATATTTTGGTCATAACTTGATGGTAGGCAGGAATTCATGCATAGAATATGATAGAAGACTCATTGTTGTGCATATGTTGAGATTTGTGGATCATTTGGCTATTGTTGGAAGGATTGCTTGTTTGTAACATGCGACATATTTTACTGGTAGCCAACTGGACAGTGTAGTGTGTTGATTATTATTGGCAAGAGTTAAAGTATGTATTGTAGCATGTGGAATGCTTTTATGTAATGGTTGTATAATTGTTTTAAAAGGCATGTATGCCTTAGCATGGTCCTATGTATTTAATTGATTGGGGAAGTCCTAACAAGCCGACCTTATTGATTATGTGTAATGGGTATAAAGGAAAGTTAATTTCCTCATTTGTAATGTATGTAATGGTATGGAATGATATGGAAAGATTGTGAATGCAAGCCTTGATGCTAGAATATTAAATTAGAGTTGAAAGATTATCAAATACTTTGAAAAGAGGCATGAATAGAATTTAGTATTCCTAGTGGACTTCAAAGGAACTATTTTGGCAAGTAAATTGCAGATCAATCAATTCATGTTATTTGGATTTGTTATCTAGTGGTAAAGGTGGTTTCATCTTTCATAATCTGAGCAGTGTGTCTTTTGTTCTCATCAACTCCTAATCAGGTTTTGAACCTTCTACCAAGGGTTCAAGGTCCTTTAACATGGACAATTGTATTAAATGAATTGTATTTAACTATATGCTTTAACAAGGAATTAATATATTAGTACAATATCTAGTGGGTGTCATCCCCATCGGGTTTTCCCCTTTGATCAAGGGTTTTCCTCGACCACAAAAATCAATGTGTTATGGTGTATGGTCTCTTATTATTGTGCATTGCTATTTTGGTTATCAGTGATCAATTTTATAGGTTTGTAATTAATTTGCATTTATCCACAATTAATTCAACCCTCCCCCCTCCTTAGTTGTGTACTTTACTTCTTAACAAATAGTTGAGTTGATACATCTCAATCTACAGAGTACCCTGATGTGTTACAAATGAAATTATGATGGCGCGAGAGTTTTAAAGATATAGGTGCAATAATAAAGTAGAACAAGTCTTTAAGTCTATGTTATTTGTAAAATTCTCAACGCTGGACTATAGGATACTGAGAGGGTTCTCAAAGCAAGAAGATTGTGCTTCTTTAGAGTTGGTTCTCTTTAATAAAGGGTTTGATAACTCCTTAGATTGGCACCCTAAAACATTGTATTTTCTGTAAGGCTGGATTAGGGCAATAGATCCTAGCACCACTTCTCACTGTAATTTTCCACCAATTCTTGTTTTTCCATATGCATCATGTGTCATGGTTCTTATGTCTAAATGCTCTCTCATTAGTTGAGTTTCTAGAGATATAGTCCTTCTACTGATTCACCCCCCTCTTAGTACAAGATTTGTGTTCTTCAATTGGTATCAAAGCCAAGTTTCTTAAAAAAGCTTAAGCAGCTAAGGAAGATCTTCAAAAGTCAACACATGGCTTGTCTACAGGAACCTTCCTCAAATAAAGCTTCTTTACTTCATGGTTCTAACTTTCATTCTGGAGCACTAGAATGGAAGATTATTGTCATCATTGGGGTTTGATGTATGGATGTTCATTGTAAAGAAATATGTAAATCTTACAGCTCTTCCAATTGCTCAAGCAAGAAAGGCCTATGAGATTTATGCGAAGCGATGAATTCAATTCTTTGTGGCTTGGGTAATACAGAGTTTGTCAACATTCTGCATTGTCAAACTGCTAAAAATATATGATACAAACTGTAAAAGTATTTATGAAGATGACAAGGTAAAGCATTCAAAATTAAAAATGTATAAGAAAAAGTTTGAAGGTTTTTTAAAAAAAATAAGAGCAGATTGCCAATTACCTTCTCAGAGTTGATGATGTTCTAAATGCAATTAGAGGCTTGAAATTAGAAGCTGAAGTAGTGACATTAAAATATGATCTTTCACAATTCAAAAAACAATCTGAAAAGAGTCTAAATTTTGAAAAGAGTACTACATGTTGGATGAAATGTTAGTCTGCCAAATATCACAAACAAGACAAATCTAGTCTAGGTTTTGATAAAGATCAAATCTATAACACAAATAATTCTTCCAAGGAGAAGAAGAATAATGATGATGGATTCATTAAAGTCAAAAATCAGAAGATGCATTCATGATGGCTTCCTTCTGCATGAAGAACTATAACAAACAGGTTTTTCCTCTATTTTTATGGTCATTTGAAATTATGCTATTGTCCTAGGTATCCATGGGATTTCTTGTCCTAGGGCTTATCTGTCAGATATAGATTTTTGCAGTTGCTCGAAGCAACTAACTGAGCTGTTTGGTTTTCTTTCTTTCTCTTGTTCATTCATCTGATATGTCTTTTCCCTGGACATCATTTGGTGTTCCTTCTGTATGTTGTTTTACTGCTTTGTTTCAAGCAGTCCCTTGGACCTTGTTGTTGGTCTTCTAATGTACATCAATAAATTTATCTTATTGTTTTGATGATAGAGTAGTTGATTGTAGAGTTCTATCAAAAACGAAACTAATTTTATAAGTTGAAATTATTTTCTTCCTTAAAGAGATTTGAATGTGATCTGTTATAACTTACCAAATTCGCACAGTCACATGCAAATTTGAAAGTCGTTCACTCAAAAGTCGATTCAATGTTAAGTAGAAATCGGTTCGAATTCGCTGCAAAATCAGTTTTTCAGAGAGTATTTTGCTGCAAATTCTTCAATATGGACCCTGGTAACTTACCTTGCATTTGGAGCAAATTTCAGAATTGATGCGTGAACCTGTGGAAAATTGTGTGAGTTTAAGAGAATGTCAGACAAGTTTGGGCGATTTTGGGATTTTGACTTTTGTTAACTTTCCACGGTAGTTTTTTAACATTACTTTTTTCCAAACTAAACCTAAAAAACATGGTATTTTAATCTATTACACGGTGTTTTGGTTTCACATGGTATTTTCGGTCTCCATTATGAGCAGCATTTTTGGTCTCCAAACAATTTTTGGTCTTCCTCAGTGGCGTCTTGCTGCTAACAGCACTAGCAACATGAATTCTTCTTCACTCTGCAGAGCTGGCAGCATGTATTCTTCGTGTACATTTCTTCCTCTTCATTCTGAGCAGAGAGAGCAGCATGTATTCTTCCTCTTCATTCTGAGCAGAGCTAGCAGCAGTGTGTATAAATATTGTAAAGTTTCTTACCAGACTTCAACATGAGGCTGATTGATGCACAACTTTAATTGCAAGTTTGAACACTGATGTCAATGAATTTAATTTGCTCCAGAATCTATATATGTTAGTACAGAAATAACAGAGATAACAAAGATGTTCTTGAACTTGAGATGCTAACGATCCTTTGATATGCTTGCATTAGTTGATTTCGATGCCTTGTTATGTTGGGAAGATCAAGTATATATGTTACATGGAGTGGTGTGAGAGTGAATGGGCATGTCTTCGAATGGAGACATGACCATTCACTGTCATACTTGTTCAGTATTTGTTTATCATGCCCAATATTAGTTAGACTTAGCACAAGTCTAAAAATATATAACAGATCATAATGAACTCGATCCATATGCAGCCCGATATTTATATAGATTGATAATGATCTTTAAATCAAAGGAATCAGAATAAGTTTCAATCATGGTTGAGATATGATCTCAGATAATATATATATGTTCATCGGTTCAACTATATCGATCATATGCAAAATTACATATACTGAGTGTGTGTGTGTGTATATATGTCAGTATGTAAATCATACTGGTATATATATACACGTATTAGATCTTTGATCACAATCATTGTCAAACCGAAGCTACATGCTTTAACACACCCTCTTAGCTAAGGAAGACAAAGTGCATATATATATATATAAGTTCTCCTTATTTGAAAATGATGTCTCCTAGTTAGTGATATACATAAGAAAATCAAGTCTCGTGATATTCTTTCCAGTTATGGTGTGTACACAAATATCAAGTCTCATGATATCTACCATAAGAGATCATGGTATATCCATAGATATTATGTCAGAATACCCACCATGTTAATATGAACATATTGATCTTCTACAAATATCACATCACATGATATCTATCAATGTCCTTTTAACTATCATGACTTGTCCATAAATATCAAGTCACATGATATTCATCATGATAGTAATTTAATCATTATAAAGTTGTCACCTTATAATAATATACATGGGTAGGTCCATAAGTCATAGAGTCACACATATGACAAAAGAGTTTATACTTTAAACATCTTTATTAAAATAATACAAATTTACAAAGTTAGGACTCAATCTCATAAACTTATATTTCAACCATACCAAGCTTCTTTCTAAAATGATCAACCTTCACTTTAGGAAGAGGCTTGGTGAGAATGTCAGCTGTTTGATCAGCTGTATTAATATAGTGATAGGTTTCAGAGGTTCACAGAGTAAACTAGAAAGCAATTTTCGAAGCCACATTGCTTATCTTGCTCCCATTGTTGCTACAATATACTCTGCCTCAATAGAACTTTGAGCAACTGAAGCTTGTTTCTTGTATATTCGTGAGATAATAGCTGATCCTACACTGAAACAACATCCTAATGTGCTCTTCCGGTCTTTTATAGTTCCGACCCAATCAGAATTAGTATATCCATGTAACTCCAAGCTCGTATTCTCATATTTAAGTTCATACCCACTAGTGCCTTGAAGGTACCTTAATATATGCTACAAAGCAACAAGATGTATTTCATAGAGGTTCATACATGAACTAACTTAATGCATCCAAAGCATAGCAGATATTAGGTTGAGTATTCACAAGATACATTAGAGACCCAATTATTTGTCAGTATAAAGTGGGATCAATTAGTCTAGATTCAGTACTTGCTTCCTTTAGCTTGAGCAAGTTGGTTTCCATAGGTGTTGACATAGGTCAACAGTTCCACATTCCAAATCTTTTCAAAACATCAACAGTATATGTCTTTTGATGTAGGAAGATATTCCCAAACTTCTGACGAACTTCCAATCCAAGGAAGTAATGAAGAAACCATAAGTCCTCCATGTCAAATTTAGAAGTCAATTCTTTCTTACACTAATTAATGAGATGGTCTTCTTCTGTAATCAAAGGTCATCAACATAAAGAATTAGAATCAACATATCACCTTTAGTTACTTTAAAGTAAATATTTGGATCAGCATCATTCTTGATGAATCTAAGACTTAGAATATTTTATCAATCCTTTCTTACCAGGCTCGGGGAGCTTGTTCGAGTCCATATAGAGCCCTTTTCAGTTTACATACATAGAAGGCAGCATCATGAGTCACAAATCCTTCTGGTTGTTCCAAGTATACTTCTTCCTCAATTGTTCCATATAGAAAAGCAGTTTTTACATCCATTTGATGAATTTTCGAATCTTTAGCTACTGCAATGGCTATTACAGTTCTAACTAAGGTATACCTGCCAAATGATGCAAAAGTTTTTCAAAGTTGATTGCTTCCTTTTGAGAGAATCCTCTAGCCACAAATGAGCTTTATGTTTTTCAATGCTACCATCTACAGCATACTTAACTTTGAAGAGCCATTTGGATGAAACAACAAATTTTCCTTTAGGTCTACAAACCATATCCCAAACATCATTTTTTAGTATACACTGTTACTCTTCCACCATTGCATCTTTCCAAACTTGATGTTTAAGAACTTCAGAAGCATTAGAAAGCTCAGGGTTTGGAATCTCGCACATGAATGCATTGTATGTTAATTTTCGAGGTCTTTAGCTTTCTTTGAATGTCCCTAAGAGTGTTGCAAATTCATCTCCTTCCTCTCTAATTTTTCTTACCCATAGTGGCATTTTAGAATTATTGTCAAGACTCTCTTCTTGAGTCTCAGGAAGTATCTCATTTTCATTTGAAGTTTCTTCAAGGTACTCCCTCTAAATCTCAAGAGCAGGAGCCTCTTATAGGGAACAGGAAATGTTATCGATATCTAGTTCATCTAAAATTTTAGCTCTTTTGAAAGCAATGTCTTCTTCAAAGATGACATCTCTGCTAAGTACTATTTGTTTTTGTCCAAGTATGTAGATTTTGTAACCCTTTACTGTTTTACTAAAACAAATTAGAATTCCTTTCCTTCCAATAGAATCTAAATTAGTCCTTTTCTCCTTAGGTACATTAACATACACAAGACATCCAAATATCCTTCAACGGCTAATGTCAGGTTTCATACCTGAAAATGCTTCTTTAGGAGTTTTGATGTCTAGATATGAGTGAAGACATCTATTTTGAATGTAGACTGTTGTATTAGATGCTTCAACCCAAAATGACATGCTCAAGTTTTGATCAAATATCATCGCCCTAGAAGCTTCTAAAATGGTTCTATTTTTCCTTTCAGCAACTCCATTATGTTGAGGGTTGTAAGAAACTATAAACTCCCTCTTAATCTCAGCAAGTTTGCAGAATTCTTTAAATATTTCATAAGTGTATTCTTTCCCACTATCTGTTCTTAGAATTTTAATTTTATTTTCTGAGGATTTTTCAATGATAGTTTTGAATTCTTTAAATTTAAAAAGAATTTCTTCAAATTCTTTACACTTAAAAAATTATATCCATGTCTTCCTTGAAAAATCATCAACAAATATCACATAGTACAAGAAGCCTCCTATGGATGGTGTATACATGAGTCCACATAGGTCCAAGTGCACTAGTTCTAACACATTTTTTAGTTTTGCTCAAACTATGGGGAAATAACTTTTTAGTGTTTTTCCCCAAGGCACGACCTTTGTAGGATTCATTGTGAATTTGACTTAATTTGGGCAATCTAGTTACCAACTTCTCCATATATGTTAGGGCACGAAAGTTGATATGACCTAATCTTCTATGCCAGATTTCATTTGAATCTGAAGTCTCATGAACAAGTACAAGATTTGTCTTAGTGCAAAGCACATATAATAGTCCTTGTTGCACTCCTACTATTTGAGCCTTCTTTATAGTTGAATTCTTTGCCCATGCTAGCACTTTGTCTTCTGTGAAAGTAATTCTATAACCATCATCTTCAAGTGCTGATATAGAAATTAATTTCCTTTTAATACCTGGTACATATAGAACTCCAAAAAGCTGAATAGATTTTTCGTCTTTTAATTTGATGGTGCAGGTCCCAATTCTTTTCTGGAATGTGCAGAATCATCCCCAATTGTAACTTCTTCATTTCTTTCTATTTGCATGCTTTCTAGGTTATCTTGATATCCAGTGATGTGTCTTGAAGATCCACTATCAATTATCCAAGTGTTGGACTTGGTTGATATTTGACTAGACAAGGCTAAATAGAAGGAATATTTCTCAAAATCTTGACCTTTATTTGATTTATCAGTTTTGGCAATGATGCTTGAAGTTTTGATCGATCAAGGCAATTTAGTGCATAATGTCCATATTGATCACATCTGAAACATTGAATTTTAGACAAATCTTTCTTCTATTTTGATTGTCACTTTCCATGAAAGTTTCTTTTCCTCTTTGTGTTCTTCTCCTTACCCTTCTTATGAGAGTTGGTGTTAAGAACATCAATGTTTTCATCTAAGGTTTTATGTTTTCCTTTAGTCATTAATCTCGACTCTTCTTGATGACAATCAGATCTTAATCGATCTAGTTTTGAAATTTTAGATCTTGCACTTATACCTTGTACAATTGACTCTCAAGAATTTGGTAGTCCTCCTAATGCTATTAGGGATAACTCTTGGTTGTCAATCTCATAACTGACAGAAGATAATTGATCTCTCAATTCTGTGATTCTCATAAGGCATTTACTGTTTCTCCTTTATTCATGCTAATGTTATTCATTTGCCTTTTAAGAGCAAGTTTTCTACCAGTGTTATTTACTATGAATGCATTTTCAAGAGCTTTAAACCAGGGTAACGTGACTCGCGGCGAGTCACGCGAGCCAGCGAGCCACACTGACCTCGTCGAGTCATAATGACTCGTGACCCGTGAGCGGCGAGTCACGAGGAGTGACTCGAGAGTCACAAAGTGGCTCGCCTAACCCAGCCGCGGCAGGCAAAAATTCGACTATTAAAATATAATTTTTTTGCAACTTTTTTTAATGTTTTTTTTTACATTTCTCACTCATATAACCCTAAAAGGGCTCCCATAACAGTCTATAGTGAAAAGAAGAAAGAAAGAGAGAGGTAGAAGAGAAATAGAGTTTTCTTATTTTGCAACCAGCTGAACGGAGAAGGAGAAAAGCTTGCATTTGTGACATTGGAGCTTGCATTTAGATCATCAAGGAGTTTATAGGAGCTCTTCTCAACACTTCTCAAAGCATTTGAAAGAGGTAAGACTTGATTGTTTAGATTTTGATGATTTTTTTGTCTATGCTTATGGGTTTTTTGCATGAATTTTTTTTGTTTGTTTATGAGTTTTTTTATAACTTTAGATCTTCATAAAATGCAATGCTGAAATGGTAATATTTGGTCTAAAATGTCTTATTGCAGCAACTTTTACATTTTTCCTTAATTAAGTCATAATAGCTTCTGGAGGTAAATAACCCAAGCTCTCTAAAGGCAACAAAAAAGATGAGTGTTGGAAGTTCACCATAGAATTTCCAGGTAGAAAGAGAACTCAAACAAAATGCCTATTTTGCAAAACAATTAATAGTGGGGGGATAAATAGATTAAAATACCATATTGCTGGCTTACGTGGTCATGATATTGAGCCTTGTGGAGCTGCAACTGTTGAGGCTCAACGTTTTTGTTATATAGCCTTGGAAAAATATGAACAAGAAAAAGAATTAAAAAAAAAACAATTAGAAGAGTTAGCTCAGATTGGTTGTAGTTCCCTTCCACGCTTATCTGCAAATGCTTCTAAGTCAGTAGGCTGTGTTGGAGAAGGTTCTTCCCGTCCCCCCTATCGTCCTAGTGCTTCTGTTGCTCGTGCTTCTTCTACATCTATTCTTTGCACTTCTAGTGATGCTACTGCTGCTGCCCCTTCTAGTAGTGCTGCTATTCTTCGTCCTAGAGTAAGAAAATCTAGTAAGTTGGACAACTTTTTTGTACCGCGTACTACTCTTGGTGCACAACCCTCACTTGAGAGCATGGGCTGGAATAGGGAGATATATGAAGCTGGAGTAAGAGCAATTTGCAAGTTTTGGTTTTTCTGCGACATTCCATTTATAACAGCTAGGTACTTCAAGTTTTCAACTTCATTTATATTTGATTGTTTTACATTTTAAGTTTTAAAATTTATATTCAATTTTATATTTTTAACTTGATGTTGAAAATTTGAAATATGCTAATTAAAATGTTTTTATAAATGTAATAAGACTCCTTATTGGCAGGGGATGATTGATGCAGTTTCCATCTGTGGTGCGGGTTCAAAGCCCCCACTGAAGATGAGTTGAGTGGCCCCCTCTTGCTAAATATGGTTGAGGAGATGAAACTTGAGTTGGGGGACCACAAAAAGATTTGGAGCCAAAAGGGGTGTACCATCATGACAGATGGATGGACAGATAGGAGGTCCAGAACCCTCCTAAATTTTCTTGTTTCTAGCGAAGGTAATTCATCATGCTCTACTTCTTGAAGTCTAAAATTCAATGTATACTATTATTGAATAACAAAAATTTTGTTTTATTGAGTATTGATTCTTTAATGATAATTATTTTGTTTAATTTTCACTTTCAAGATCCACCATGTTTTTGAGGTCCATAGATGCTTCCTCATGTGTGAAAATGCAAAATTCTTATGTGAGACTATTGAGGAGGTCATAAAGGAGGTGGGGGAAGACAATGTTGTCCAAGTGGTGACAGATAATGCAGCTAATTATGTTGCTGCAGGTAAAATTTTAACTTCTAACTTTCTAAGATCTACTTCTAAAAAATTTGTTTTAGTTTTTTATTAGATTTTGAAAATTAAAAGTTTTTTAATACATCAAAAATTTTCATTGTTTACTAACTACTTTAAAATTGCTGCAAGAAAACTATTGATGGAGAGACACCCAAAAATCTTTTGGACTCCATGTGCGGCCCATTGCATCGACCTCATGTTAGAGGATATTGGCAAGCTTGTATGGATGAAATCATGTGTTACCAAGGCCAAAAATCTTTGTAAGTTCATCTATAATCATGTCTTGGTCCTCAGCACTATGAGGAAATACACGAAGGGAAAGGAGTTGGCTCGTCTTGGTATCACAGGATTTGCCTCTAACTTTATCACACTAAAATCCTTGCTGAGTTCAAGGTTAGAGTTGAGGTGTATGTTTGTTGGTCCAGAATGGAGTTCCTCCTCCTTTGCGAGCAGCCCTGCAAGGATAGATGCAACAAAATGCATTTATGATGATGATGATTTTTGGGAGCCATGTTCAAAGATTGTGGAGGTAATTTTAAATTTAAATTTTAAATTTTAAAAGCTTAAGTCTTAAAATTTTATAAATTAATTTGTCTCATACATATTTTTGTTTTATTTTCATTGTGCAACTTTGCAAAGTTTTATCATTCACTAAATTGGTTTTTTGTTTAATTGTTTTGTAGATCACCGAGCCCCTTGTAGCCCTCCTACGAGTTGTCGATGGCGAGAAGCCCTCTATGGGCTACATTTATGAAGGCATGGATAGGGTCAAGGAGACTATTAAGGCCAAATATGTAGGAGTTGAGGAAAACTATGGCCCTATTTGGGACATAATTGATAGGAGATGGCAAAATCAGCTTCATAAGCCCATCCACGCAGCAACCTATTACCTCAATCCGGCATACCATTTCTGTGATGATTTCAAGGCAGATGAGGAGGTTCTTAGTGGCCTATACATAGTGATATCGAAGATGTCCCCTAATCCCATAGATATATTGCTTGAGATGGATGCCTATAATAATGCATCAGGGCCCATTTTTTCAAGTCAAATTTGCAAAGAAGGTCGTACAAAATTGCAGCCAGGTAAAGATTGCAGCTTAAGCCTTATACAATCTAGTTTCTAAATTTCTAGCTTTAAACTTAAAGTTCAAATTTTGAAATGAGACTAATATTTTTTTGTTTTCCTTTTTTCAAAATTCAGATTGATGGTGGCAAATGTTTGGGCCTTCAACCAAAAACCTTCAACAAATCGCCATCCGCATTTTGAGCCAGCCAAGTAGCGCTTCTGGATGTGATCGCAACTGGAGCATGTTCGAGCACATCCACTCGAAGAGGCATAACAGGTTGTCTGTGCAGAAAATGAATAGTCTAGTCTTTGTGCACTACAACCTGCGCATTAGGATCAGGGAGATTTTGGATAGTGACACCTCTCCGATTACTCTAGAGGAGGTTGATCCAGAGTCTGATTGGATCACTAAGGCTACTGATCCTGTCTTTGATGATGAGGACCTACAGTGGCTTGACCAGGCAAATAGAGAGGGCCAGGCTGAGGCTGTGGCTATGGCAGCAGAGGACCAGAGAGCTCCAGTTGTTCCTAGTGGCACTTCACAGACATTCGCAGAGCCAGAGGCAGAGAGTACAGTTGATCCTAGAGGCACCTCATGAGCTGATGCTATGGCTACTGAGATATCCAGGACCTACCTTAGACGCCTTACTAAGAGGCATTTTATAGATCATACTGAGCCTGAGCTTGAGGTTGAGGCTGAGGTTGGGGATGAGGATGATGATGAGGATGACAATGAGGATGAGCCTGAGGATGAGGATCATGATGAGGACTCCAACTAGGAGCCATAGCTGTAGACTTATAGTCTTGTTTTAACATTTTGTTTAACAGTTTAACTTAATATATGATCAGTATTTGGAACATTTGAATTTGATGATGACTATTGAATCTTGATGTGTTGGATTTCATAATGCATAAATGATAATACATATACATTTTGATGGTTTGCATGGATTTATCTTAGTTTGACTTTATTACTAGTAATATAGTATTTACTTTTAGCAATTTACCTTTGTAAGTTTGTAACTTTGTAGTATTGTACTAATGTAATCGATGTTTGACTTTTAAGTTTTAAGTTTTTAACTTTACGTATGTGGCATGTGCATTATGATCAAATTATCTTCTATTTAATGATGTTATTGTGTCTTTACGCTTTATTCAATAATGGGTGCATGGAATGTTCTTTAAATCCTAAAAAATCCCAAATTTTTAATGTTTTTTCACTTTGCCGAGTCAACGCCGAGCCGGGTCACAAGTCAAAGCCGGGTCATGAGTCAAGTTACCCTTGCCGAGTCCGAGTCTCGTTACACTGCTTTAAACATGGGATATGTTGTTGCATGTTTTGCCACAATAGGCACTGTGTGATCTCGAACAGCATCCATGATTATTTTCATGGCCTTCTCATTATTCACGATACATAGAGTTTTCTCTGGATCATCTTCCCTTTCTTCTTTTACAAAAGAATCTAATTTGTTCTCTTTTAATAGCATCATTATAAGAAATTTCCAGAATTTGAAATTGTCAGCACTTGCAAGGTGGTGTTTGAATCTTAACATGTTTGTCATCTTGAAGAATAATGAGTGACTACAACTTAATGTGAAATCAATCTCTTAAACTTAATGAGATCTCTCCTTAACAAGGCTCTGATACCATGCAAAGTTCCTTACCAGATTTCAATATGAGGCTAACTGATGCACAACTTTGATTGCAGGTTTGAACACTAATGTCAATGAATTTGATTTGCTCCAAAATCTGTATATGTTAGTACAGAAATAATAGAGATAACAAAGATGTTCTTGAACTTGAGATGCTACGGATCCTTTGATATGCTTGCATTAATTGATCTTGATGCCTTGTTACGTCGGGCAGATCGAGTATATATGTTACATGGAGGGGTATAAGAGTGAATGAGCATGTCTCCAATGGAGACATGACCATTCATTGCCATACCTATTTAGTATTTGTTTATCATACCCAATATTAGTTAGACTTAACACAAGTGTAAGCATATATAGCAGATCATAATGAGCTTGATTTCTATGCAGCCTGATATGGTATGATAAACAAATGCTGAACAGGTAGAGACATAACCATTCACTGTCATACCTGTTCAGCATTTGTTTATCATACCCGATATTAGTTAAACTTAACACAAGTCTAAACATATATAATAGATCATAATGAACTCGATTCATATGAAGCCCGACATTTATATAGATCGATAATGATCTTTATCAAAGGAATCAGAATACGTTTCAATCGTGGTTGAGATATGATCTCAGATAATATATATATATGTCCGTCGGTTCAATTGTATGCAGAATTACATATACTGATATATCAGTATGTAAATCATAACAGTATAAGTATATATGTACGTATATAGATCTTTGATCACAGTCATTGTCAGACCGAAGCTACATGCTTTAACAAATACCGTGGACATGTATTCCTCCTCTCCAAACCCTGTTAGTCTTTCCTCAACTAGCAGTAGCGTGTATATGTTGATTTGAATACCATGGACGTCTATTAAAAATTTGGCAATGCAAGTTGAGGTCCTAGTAGCAAAAGACCATTGATATGATTAGCTACGCTGCTACAAGTTGAGGTAACTTTTTTATATTAGTATCGATTGTGATTAACATATCATTTCAATTGAATTTATGTAAATATATAATAAATCAAATATCATGTATTGGTAGTAATAGCCACTGGGATATGTTAGAAATTATCTAGAAAAGATAAGATAATATTAATGTCCATGGAAAACCAACAAGGTTTATGGGACTGAGCATACAAACAGAAGAGTCAATCAAAGTAGAAGCACCAAACGGTGGCAAAACAGAAACAAAAGCACTACACAAAATAAGAAAGAAAACAAGGTAAGGGACTAATGGTCCTTCCTTATCACAAATAAATCAGTAATAGAGGGGTAAACTTGTGAGCTCTCTATAGTTTTAGAATGTCATGTGGAGCCGTTGTATGATTGACAATGCCTGAAGAGACTAGTACAATGTCTAACCGATCTGGAATGAGAAGTACTGGAAAACCTTTTCAAACCCCGTGAGGGAGACAAGGGAGAGACAAAAAAAGTAATGAGCTGGTCTGAAGTATGCCCCTGAGGTATAAAAGACTGCAAGGTAGTCTCCCGAAGATAGGTGGCCTCCTGAAGATAAAGTGCAAGACACCGATAGTCAATATAACTGAAGAACATTGAAAGAGAACACTCTCTGAAAAGGCAATAGAATCTCCCTATGATCTCATAGTAAAGAGGACATCGAAATATGAAGTGGATCTCAGTCTCAACCTCTGCCAAAGTACATAACTGACAAACCCTATCAGCTCGATCCATAGGGTGATCAATCTAAGCCCTGAGGCAATGAGAACCCACTCTAAATGAGCCTAAAGAAAACTGCAAAGCATGGTTCCAGAGCCGATTGAGATAAGCGGGGCAAACAGTAATACCATCCTAAATCACAAGAAAATACTCAGCATTAAAGGCCATCCTAGGTCGCAAACCTCCTGGGGGATTACTCCAAGTAGTGGTAATGTATTGTATGTAAATATTCTGTCCGACATGCTTGTTCAATTCCTCACATGAGGGGAGAAGATGAGTAGGAGCATCAAGTGAAAACTGGTATGAAGGAAGACGATCAATATCAATACCAATCGAACTCAACAAAAAGCTAGCCTAGGCGTACCAACAACGAGGCCTAGTAGAGGTGTCAGATCTCAAAATCTCAACAGAAGAACAATATGCTAGATGAGAGTATCTATGTCGGTCAACACCCGACTCCATAAAACCACAAAGTCAATGAAGGAACCAAATCAATTCAAAAATGGCAACAAGTTTGAGAGGATGAGCTCCAAACTCAGCTAAAACAATGTTGTGAGGAGTGAGTCTATGACATCTTATGATACGCCATAGCATCAACGTCTGAACCCTCTCTATAAAAGCCCAATTTGAAGCAATAAGAGAAGGCCACCGAGCCATAGAATACAATCGGACGAACCAAGGAATCAAAAAGGACAACTTGGACGAAATATCCTGGAAATGATGCCTCGAGCACTATCTTTCCAGCAGAGCCAAAGAACTGATGCCCTTATTAACTTTGGACTAAATAGTTGGCCTCAAGCTAAAGCGCGGCCCTGAAAACTTCACACCAAGATACATATAAGAGAAAGTCATCTCAACCTCATGACCCTGAAAGAAGAAATGAAGATGAGAGGTCTTTAAACAGTTAAAGACCATAACTCGAGTCTTAGATAAATTGACCACAAGCTATTGTTGATCACAAAAAGAAGCCAAACCATCCAGAAGTCTTTGTAAGCTGTCGAGAGAAGAGGCTAAGAGAACCACATTGTCAACAAAAAAGATAATAGAGATCAAAACCTGATGTAAATAGCATCCATCCCCCAGTTGAGAGGAGTTCACAAGTAAATCCTCCAACTCATCAATATACAAACCAAACAAAGTAGGAGAAAGAGGACAACCTTGCTTAACCCCAATGGTGCTCTGAATCGGAACAGAAAAGCCCTCCGGAGTCATGAGCCTACCGGTTACCCTCTCGTAAAGCCTCATAATAGCAGTCTGCAATATATCTGAGATCCCAATCTCCTAAAGTCTCTGAAATAAGGCCAACCTAGGAAAAGAATCAAAAGCCTTACAGAAGTCCACAAAACAACAATAGACCTTCTGAGAGCGGTGCCTAGCCTCCTTAATGATAGCCCGCAGCATGAAGACATGATCCATAGTCTGATAATTTGCCTGAAAACCAACCTGCCCTTTAGCTCTACAGCCTCTTCTATCCAACTCACTAGATAACATGGTGTTCAGAGTAGTAGCATAAAGTTTGGCAAAAGTATGTCCGATCATAATAGTTCTATAGTTACCCAGATCAAAAGCAGGCCCAGAGTTGTGAATACGGTAAGCCACATGCCTAGACCAGGACTCAGGAAACCCAATGCAAATAACTCTATTAAAGAGTGTAGGAAGGTAAGATCCAAGAACCGAAGCACCAAGTTTGAAAAGTTTTGCCTAAAAGCCTTCTTCATCAGTTGCTCTGCTGCATCTCAAAGATCTGATGGCCTCCATAACACTGGAGTAGGAGAATAAATGGCAGTGGGAAGTGGAGTAGAGTGAAGAAGCGGCTGCCCAAGAATGTCATACAGCGTAATGATATGGGAGGTCAAAGAGTGGTAGTCGAGAGTGGAGGATGGGGGGGAGCAACGAGGGAAAAGGGTACGCCAAAAGATCTGGGGATTCTGAATAAACGTGGAGCAAAGGGTTCTACACTGAAAAGAGGTAAACAAATGCTTCTTGTGGCGAAGAAAACGGAGGTACGCGAGGCGCAAATGGGTGAAGGCAGGAGACTGAGTCTCAAAGGCAACACAAATAGAGCGATGGAAAGCTTTGCAATCGATATCAAACCATTTATTCATAGGGCAAGTATTCTGACACATCTAAATTCTTAATTCCCAGAAATGATTTCCTAAGTTTTTTTTTTTTTTTTTTTTGAGTTCACAATTTTTTTTTGTCCTTTAGATTTGTTTGTTGTTTGTAGATTCAAAGAATGGTTGCAAGTGCTTCTAGCACCAGAAACCCCCGCTTCAAAATAGATAGATGCTCCCTACTACGAAAATATGTGGAAATAATTTGACCAATGCTCTTGGAGGTTGTGTGTGGATTTGCAGCCATAACAAAGAGGAATTTAGTAGCTTTTATAGTACAGTGTAAACACATTTGTGTTTTATTCCTCAAAAAGGCATTAAATTCTATATAGTGGAGCCAAGAGTTGATGGAGTGCTACCTAAAACCTTCCTTCCAAACCATTTTGTGAACAAATATATTCAAGAACAAAAAAGAAAAGATAAAGCCGTCGGGAAAGAAAATTCTCATCCGTTGCAAAATGCTAGGAAAAAAGCAAAAACATATTTATGGCTTCAGCTAGTAATCCCAATAAACCACTCACAAAGGGCCATCCATTCTTGCGTTCTCCTCAAGAACCGGTTTCAAGTAAGAGAGCAGTGAGGCCCTTGGCCCTTGGAAACATCATTTCAAAATGAAGCTAGAGAAGTCATTGAGCAAGCCTCGACGAGATGCATTTATGTAAATGGATTATCATTTAATGTTGTTCGCTCAACGTTTTGGCAAAAAATGGTGAGAGCAATTAATGAGGTTCCAAATGGTTCAATAGCCCTAGTTATGAGAAGGTACGCACCACTTTGTTGAATAGAGAGATGGCCAATGTATAGGCTTCACTAAAGCCCATCAAGGATTCGTGGATCGAAACGGATGTGACAATAGTATTTAATGGAAGAAAAGATGAGAGAAATCATCCCTTGGTGAATGTTATTGCAATGTCCACAAAAAGTGCAATAATCTGAAAGTTGTCAATTGTGAAGGAGAGGTGAAGGACAGTCCTTTCATTTTAAACATTCTCATCCAAGCCATCAAGCAAGTTGGCCCTCAAAATGTTGTTCAGGTAGCAACTGACAATGCCAAGAATTGTGGGGCTGTCAGCTTATTGGTTGAGGAGCACTTTTAACACATTTTTTGGACACCTTGTGTTGTGCATTCACTCAATCTAGTGCTCCAAAAAATTGGCACAAAGATTGAATGAAATTTTAAAAATGTATAAAGAGGTGCAAGAGATCCATATGTTTGTCACGAACCACCATATGACACAAGTCATATTTAGACAATTCTCAAAATTGAAGGTTTTGAAGAGAAGTACAATTGTTTAAAATTTATAAATGTTTCAGAAATGAAGTCATGCTAGTTTAGTAAAATTTCTATTTTTTATAATTTAATTTTAATTTATTATTGTTCTAATCGTAAAATAGGTTGTCGAAACCCACTTTGTCTCCAACACTATTGTTTTGAAATGCCTTGTCAAGGTTAAAGAGGCTTTGTCTAGAATGGTAATCATTGGTAACTAGAGCATAAAGAGGAATAGGTCCAAGGTAGCTTCCATTAAATCATTGATACGAAATGACTCTTGGTGGGATCTTGTTGAGTACCTTTTGAAGTTCATTGAGCCTATATTGAGCATGATCCGTTACACTGACATGGATATGCCTTGCTTGGGGTGAGGTATATGATAGCATCGACTCCATGATAGAGGATACTAGAAATATCATAAAAGAGAGAGAGAGAGAGAGAGAGAGATCCTGCTGAAAAGTTCTTCAAGGAGCGATAGGTAATAATAGTAAAGAGATGGAACAAAATGACTACCCCTTTGCATCTACTTGTCTTTGCATTAAGACTCAGATTCTATAGCCAATCAATCTTTAGAAGGAGTACCACTAGAGTTGCCCCATACAAAGATCCTGTAAGTGCTCAAGGGTACAAGGTAGCCCTTCCAAGACTCTTTCCAGAGCACCTACAACCTGTAATGAGGTTTAAATTTATGAGTTTTGTAAGCACTGATGATTGTGGTCTTGAAGCTCTTGAAGACAAAAAAAATGTTGATGCTCATAAATGGTGGTCCTTCCATGGGCAAATGTACCAGCACCTACAACCATTGCCATCAAAATTTTATCACAAGTTCTTTAATCTTAAGGTTCTAATTTCTAAATTCTTGTTGATGAATATTGAATTTATATTGTTTAAAAATTAATTCAAAATTGTAAATCTTGATAAGTTGCTAGTTCATTATCATCTAAGAGGAGTTGGAGCAATCATCTAACAAGAGTTGTAGCACATACTCCATCCACTCAATAAAACCCAACCGACTAAACTCCATGAAGGAAGATAACTTAGACTTTGTGCATTCAAACATGCGGCTCACAATACAAAGAAAAAACTTACAAAAAAGTGGGAAGCAGAGCATTGGGATGTTGAACCAAAGTCTGCAAAGTTGGAAGCCCACTTTGATGCACTTGCAATTGATGATGGTGATCACGAGATACTTAGTGAAGTTTAAGTTGATCCTAAGATTGGGTTTGAGGCTGCTAGTACTGATGCTAGTGGCACTATTTGTTCTATTAATCTGCAACAGCATAATGATGATTATTTTTTATGATATTTGATCACGGATAACTAATTATAAATGTTGGCGTTATTGTCTTTGAACTGAAACATTGAAATGGTGGCGTATTTTGACACTGTAATGTCATTCAAACTAAATTGTTAATATATGTGGTGGTGTATTTTGCGAAGTTGTTTTGATATTAGCATAGTGGTGTATGAACTTATTTGCTACAGCATAATTTTTACATATATAAATAGATAAATAAATTTAAGAAAAAAAATCTTCTACGAAAGAACCCAAAATGTACCTAAACCCAACCCAACAAAAAAATTGAGCGAATTTGGAACCCGCATCCATACCTGAATCCAAACTGGCAACTTAGGTTACAATTCTAATTATATTGTTCACATTGCAAGGCAATGTAAAGTAAGATATGTAAAACGGGAAGAAATGTGAACAAGTCATAACAAGGAGTCTTGACTTCAAAGTTTCTATAAAGTATAAGAAAGAAACAAAGACAATGAAGAAGAAGAAAAAAGGAAATCAGAAAATTTGAAAAAGGTATGATTGTGCAGGTTGCATTTCATGCTAAAAGGCAAAATCTATGGATGGTTGATAGTGTTTGATCTAATCACATGACTAGTGATAAGAGTAAGTTAATCAAATTTAACAAATGGAATGGTATTTCGGTGAAATTTGGAGATAATTCTTCGGTCAAGATTCCTGGTAAAGAAAATTTGAGCAAAAATAAGACATCAGAAAAGCATTACGTTTGGTATTTAGAAGGATTAAAACATAATTTACTTGGTGGTAGCCAGTGTGAAACAATTGCAACAATATGATTTTTAATGCTCAAAGGTGTGAGAGCAGAAAATTTAAAATCAAGAATGTTAATTGCTGAAGGAAGGAGGGCTAAAAGTAATGTTACGATCTCAAAGAAATAAAATGAAAAAATCGGTTCTTTTGGGCAAGTTGATGAGAGTTGGCTTTACCACAAATGATTAGGACATTGTTAAGTTTGAAAAATCTTATCAAAGTAAGTTCTATGAATTCTGTGAGACATATGCCTAAGACAAGCCTCTCCTGATTTGGAAATTTTTCTAGAAATCTGTTTTTTTCCTGATTACTTCCATTAAAATCTTTACTTTTTGCAGTCTGTTTCAAGGCATCGTGCTCTTCAGCAACAAATTTGGAAGGTTTGCAACCTTTCCCTCAAAATTGTGGCGGTTCTCAGTATGTCTCTGGCTATAGGGATAGACAACTTTATTACCCAATGTCAGATTGGATGACTTCTTGGCCATTAACATTTTGCAGATCCAAGGAGAGTATTGACAGTTGTAGAATGTTTCGAAGAATTTGTGACCAGAAGACAGCAGTTAGACAATGATCATTAAGGGAGTGTAACAGAATATTATAATGTTTCTTTACTGGTCATCTTAGTTAATCTTTAGTTTATTAGGTAGTTTCTATTTTTGTCTTTAGTTCGCGATTGTTTCTTTTAGAAACATCATCTTTGTAAATCTATATACGGAGCCTTCATCTCCTCTGTTTAAAAACAACAGCAACAACATTGATTTACCACAACAATAGATTTCTCAAAAAAATGACGGGTGACATTTTTAAAAGATAACTCTGAAGCATTTGAAATGTTCAAAAATCTCAGTGTATGCTTAAAAAGGAATGAGGCCTAAAACTCAAACCTCTTAGTTCTGATAGAGATAAAGAATTTACCTCCAAGGAGAGTATTGACAATTGTAGAATGTTTCGAAGAATTTGTGACCAAAAGACAGCAGTTAGACAATGACCATTAAGGGAGTGTAACAGAATATTATAATGTTTCTTTACTGGTCATCTTAGTTAATCTTTAGTTTATTAGGTAGTTTCTATTTTTGTCTTTAGTTCGCGGTTGTTTCTTTTAGAAACATCATCTTTGTAAATCTATATAAGGAGCTTTCATCTCCTCTGTTTAAAAACAACAGCAACAACATTGATTTACTGCAACAATAGATTTCTCAAAAAAATGACGGGTGACATTTTTAAAAGATAATTCTGAAGCATTTGAAATGTTCAAAAATCTTAGTGTATGCTTAAAAAGGAATGAGGCCTAAAACTCAAACCTCTTAGTTCTGATAGAGATGAAGAATTTACCTCTAATAAATTTGACAAATCCTGTGAGAAGCATGGAATAAAAAGACACTATTCTGCAGCAAGAATTCCACAGCAAAACGGTCTACTGGAGAGAGAAAATAGGGCAGCCAAAGAAATGGCAAGGGTTTTGCTTAAGGAGGGCAAGATATTTGATATGTTTTGGGTTGATGTAGTACATACAGCAGTATGTACCCTTAATAGAGTTAAACTTAACGCCAAATAGTGATAAAACTCCTTATAAATTGTGGTATGGCAGACATTTTATCAAAAGCAATGAAGATGGATTGGGCAGTTTCGAATCATGATGAAAGATTTCTTGGATACCCCACTCACAAAGCCTATAAGTGCTATAACAAAAGACTGAAGAAGGTTGTAGAAAGTCTAAATATAAAGATTGATAAGCTTATGCAGAAAAGTAATACAGAAGAACCTGAATCAGAATTAGTTGATGGAGAAGAATTTGAAGTTCATTTAATACAGAAAGCATTATAATAACTTTTCACTGAAATTCATTATTTTTTAATGAATATCAAAATTTCCTGAGTTTTGACTGAGTTTTTCATTAAGTCTGAGTCCAAGTAAATAATTGGTTTGCTAAGTTCGTGCTGAATCAGAATCTCACCAGCATAGGTTAATGTTCTACTGAGTGATGTTTTGAGCTGGAAAATTAAGACAAATTGGTTGAGATCCATATCATTGATTCTTTCGAGGGGTGATTAACTCCAAGGAATAAGCATCTTTCCAATGAAGTTAAGTGATGGTCTTCATCAGTGTTAAACTTACTGCTTCTTGATTGATAACATTGTTTGGTTTGTCTATAGGTGTTAGCTTAGCCAGGATTCATGTCTTGCATTTATCTGCTTTGCGCAGCATCAAGGTGGCCAATCTGTGACGTGTATGATCATTTAGCTCCTATTAAGAGATTTGGGATGTCAGATAAATTGTTTTGTGGATACCAATATTCATAACAATTTTGCATTATAGATTAAAGGCTATAATATACCAAAACATATAAATTCATGAAATGTTACAATAATATGTGGCATATGACAAGGATGAAAGATCAATACACTTCTAGAGGTTATGATGTGCAACTTTTAAGGCCAACCAACCAATATAATTATAACTAATATAATCTTATCCTAGCTTTATAAATTTCAGTACACAACATCTTCAATCCATACAGCATGCAATCAATTTGTCAAAATTTACACTTTTATTTCTAATATATAACTATATTCAGTTTTCTGTCACTGAGATGGAAACCAGAAAAACACAATATCAACACTAGCTTTTGCTAAAAGTAAATGACTCCAAACTTACTTGTTGGCGCATTTCTTCAACTGAGAGAAGGCCCAGCATTCCACGATCTCTACAAGCCTGCCTAAGTTCAGCTTCAGAAAGAGACTCAACCCCCTCACTTTGGATCATTCTATCATCTTCCTTGATCCTAAACATAGAAACAATCAAATGAGTATCCGTGCAACTTTTTTCTCGTAACTGGATTTTAACACCCAAGGATATCATAAAACTAGAAAAATAAATGGATGGCATTTATGTGAAATCAAGAAAAAATGCATGCCAAGGATTGTTTATAGATCCAGCCCCTGAAATTCAATATCAAGAAATACAATATGGCAAATCATATGTGCCAGATCCAAAATGAAAGAAGGAATCTATTAAACAATCCCTGTTAATAGTTTCATACAGGCCTGGTATAAAAACCTTAAAACTTAAGATGCTAACGGCCTGCTCTGGGTGGGATCAGCAAATTCATCAATATGGATAGTCAACATTGCTACCCAGTCAAATTAATTCAAGATTTTTAACCATCCTTTGTCGTAGTTCTTATACAATGAACTACTCTATCAACACCTGTCAAAAAAATGCAACGAGAAGAGATGCTAAAAGGTACATGCTTAGATGATAATAAATATATATTTGCTAAAGCAAGAGGAAATGTATTGGAGAAAAGGATGCCTTGCCATATGGGTCACAAAAGTGGATCCCAAGACAGGTTTCTTCACTAAATAATGTTAACATACAGTGTCCCAGCTACATTAACCAGAGCTGGACAATTCAAAATAAGGAGAAGAGGCTCATTAAATTATAGAATATATTCCAAAATTCTGCTTGGAGGAGGTCAATGAAAGCTTCTTCGGGCTATTTTCTTTACAAGTCCTAAGAGATATTTCCAAATTTGCAGAAAAATAATCAGAGTCAACAGATGTCCTTCTATTTCTACCAAGTGCATTGCAGTAGGCCATACAAATAGTGCACTTCTACGCAAGGCAGTGAAGGAGTCAAGGCACAGCAAACAGATGCTACATGCACTGAAGTCAAACATGTTGACCCTCATATAGCAAAAAGGAGCCTCGACCGTTGAAGATCCTAAGCTATTTCACTTTGAAATAATAACACAATAATATTTCACAAGTCATGTCAGTATGAAATTGTGTCAGAAAAATACTATCAGTTCTCTCAAACTTAATATCAGCAACCCCACCTTTTTTATTACAGAGAACACATATATGTGACAGCATTATTGCTGCCCAGGAAATCATTCATTGAGCAACAAACTGGGCAATCACAAAAGCCTTTCAATCAGTGTAGCTAAAAGCCTCTCTTTAAAGTCCTACAAACAAAGTGGACCACGATAGTCTTAAAAGACCATCTTTGTAAAGGTCACAAGTTAATTAGGTAAGGCTTTCTCTTGTCAGTGAACTGCACCAGTGAGATCGTCTCTCACCACACCTTTCATTCTTCTAGCAGAAGTTTTCTTGTCACTCCATCTGTGTAACATACAATCATATGACAGTGAAAGCCACCTCAAACAAAAGTTGTTTGGATTTTCTGCCGCACCATATTTAAAATGTTTTTTTAGCTTTCAATTTGCAGGATATATTTTGTTTCTCTCAACTAAAATATCAAGTGAAAATAGTATACCCAAGAAGCTGCTTTGTACCTTTGAAGAAGCCTCAAAACAACAAGTCAACACTGACAATTTCTGAATTCTTTTCACAGTCAGCCCCTCAAAGTAACCACACCGTCCCCATCTCCATTTGTTAAAGTGGAGGTAAATATGTGACAAAATTATTGCTTCCCAGATAGTTTAATGAACACCAAAAACAGCCAAGCATTTTGACTCATCTGTGTAAGTCAAAAATTCATGATTGATATAATTGGGAGTTTCCTTTTGCTCTTTATAGATTTGGAGTTCAACTGGAAAATTGTCAAATGGGATAGCTGGTGTATGAAGCCAGATCCTTCTTGATAAGGTCAATGATTAATTAGTCATATTCTTCTCCCACGAACTCCACTAGAGAGATCCTATCTTCCCATACCCATTCATTCTTCTTTATATACAATAAAATTGTTTAATTACATGGTAGTGGAAGCAATTTCATCTTTCAGATGCCAAGAGAATCATATAGTTAAGATAATAAGAAGCTGTATTGTACGTCCAAGAAACCTCTGGTCAACATTTAAAACTGATTTGGCCATGAAGCTAGCCTGGATACTCCATGTTTCTCCCCTTACCTTGTTGCTGAACAGTGAAGGTAAAATACATAACTGTGAATGAGAGTGTACATATTAGTGATTGGCAACAAGATCAACTCTATGGATGAACATCTGAGATGGACTACACCCTTTGAGCTTAGAATTGATGATGGCACAATGGTTTCCTTTCAGAAAAATAAAGAAATGATTATTATATTACTAAAGCACTCTATAGAGAAAAAAATTCAATAAAGATTGTTGATATCTTTACAGGGGGGCAAAGAAAAATACAGTTTGTTGTTATCTTTTACAGTGAAACAAATAAGAGATCATTGATTCATTCAGCAAAATCCAGTCCATATGCAGACATGCAATGCAAGAGTTAATCATTGAACAAGGGAAAACAAAAGTTCATCTCAGCAGACAACAGTGCATGTTATTCTTAAGTTATACAAGATGTTATTCTGGAGTCATACAGCTATATTAAGAGACAATAAATATTAGAAGAAAAACCAGTGGTTATGGAGTGTCACCTCTTAAAGAAACTGTTCATATATAACCTTCATACAATAAAGCCTAAAGGGTCTTGAGAGCCAACTCGGAAAAGCACTACAAACACTAACTATGCATGGTCATTAAGCTTTAAAATTGCAAATTTAGAGATCATTGGTAGAATCATAATTTATGAAAAATCATGGATATTTCAGACCCTGGGAACTCCTTTTTACATGAACAAGGGCATTTAACTGCATACACCTCCAAACATGAATTTTACTAGTCACTCATCAGAGAGATGAAAGTCATAACATAATAGCCATATGTAAACATTAGGCTTCACCTGAATGGAAGTACAGTAAAAAAAAACTCATTCCATCACATTCATCAAATAGTGTGTTCAGTTACTGTGAAATGATAAGTCAAACATAAGATATGATTACCTTGCCAACCTTGAGCGTAGCATGTAGCGCAAATATGCATCAGTTCCAAAGGGTTTGATTCCCATATATTTACACATGTTTACAAGCCTTGGTCTGCAATGTCAAAGATGTTAAAGTTTAAACTAGTTCTCTAAGTTTTCAAACAATAAAACGATGCTCGTTTACAAGATAGCTAAGACTTACTAATGGTGAATATCAATGACCTAATTGAATTGCATATATATAAAGACCAGTCAATTTTCCTTCTTACATCTGACAAACTGTTACTACACTATGTCAAACTCCCACAGATTAACACTTATTTACATTCACCAAAATATGCATCCATGGAACTTTCCTTAACATTATAGGGACTTGAAATAATAGCCACTTCACAATAATCAAAGTCGTGAACCGTTTTGAAGACTGGACAACTAAAGATGAGACCAAACCTATATCATGGCATTTTCTTTAAATCTTTCATATCTATTAAATTAAGATATAAATAGAATGCATTTGATATGAATTACGGTATTACCACTCACCTACTAATATTGTCCAAAGTTATTTCATCATTGAATAGCTTTGCAAAACCCAAAATTTCTTCATTGGATACCTTTGCACCCGTGCGAACCTGGTGAATAACAATAAAAATTTGTTAAAACGATTAAAAACTAAGAACATTGTAATTTCTGCTTACATGCAAAGTTTGAAATCTCTCTACATCCAATGCTTGTAAGTCACCTACTTACACAATAACATAAACAAACAAAAAGATAACACCACCTAGACCATTACAAACTATAGAACTCTACAATTACGATCTAGGAACCATGCTGTGTGTATGAAGCCAGTAGTGTTGTAAATGATGAGATCCACCTTACTCAAAAAATTATCAAGGTCTTCTGCTGTTTGTTTAAGTTCTCCACTGCGAGATGTTTTGATTTCTCTTGCCATTTCTTTAAGAGTGTCCTGTAAAAATTTGGCATACTCAATCCTTGCATTCAACCGTCGTTTCAGCTCCTCCTGTAATAAGAAAGTGTGATTCTTGTGAGCAAAATAATCAGGAAGCAAAAGAAGGATAAGTGGCATAGAGAGAGAAAACAATGCAATCAGATGTTACTCTCCACATATATTTCACAAAAGGACCTACTTCAGGGAAAAGTAAACGAAAGGAAGGCAATCAAGCAATAAGTGTATGCCAGGACAATTATGAATTATAGAATGGTTGAACCAAGATAGATAAGACAAGATAAATTTACTAGTGTCCAACACGAGACCACAAAGGTTTAAGTGACTAGAAGACATACAACAAGGCAGCAGAAGCACCAAACCGTATCCGCAAAATGAACAAACAGGAAAGCAAAGGAAACAGAAAAACAGAGCAAGGAGGGACTAGGTACTCCTCACAGACAAGTAGCCCAGCACCGAAGAATACAATCTGTGGCAAAGGACGTGCCCCAGACCGTCTCAATGACCTGCAGGGTGTATGGAGAAACAACCACAGATAAAAATTAAAATTTTCTCTATTTATTCTTCACCCTTACATGTTAAAAAAGCTCTAGGAAAAGTACACAGCTTCCACCTGAGATTGCCCATCCTGGACCCCTCATACATCTCTCTAGAAGCCATCTCAGTCCTTGCATGTCCCTTTTCAACAATAGATGGCAAGGTTATGCCTTCTTCAGGAATGGGGCTTAATGTAGACATGAAAATTGTGATCTCTTTCCAAAGTCTTCTGCTTTAATCTTCACAAGGCTACTTGTATTATGTTTTATTGCTGGGGACTTAACCATTTGGATTGCTACCACTTATACTGTTCCCTTTCCTTTGTTACTTTTAAATTATGTCTGTAACCTGAATTTATTCTTCCCTGTTACTCTTTCAGAACTAGATGCCTCCTCTGACATAACATTGGTTTGCGCCATTATGTTCCATCTGTAAGTTTTCATTTGCGGAAAAAAAATTAAACAGTAGGAGCATGTACTTGATGTTTGCCTGCAATTTTGACCTCAAACCCAAGCTTTTCCTATCCCGTTTATTGTGTATGTTGCTCTCCTTTAATAAAAGGTCTGGCTTGGGGCAGACTTATTTTTCTCCTACCAGACACACTCTAAGCAATGGAATCAGAATTATTATTTTTTCAACTTAAATGTCAAAGTTTCACTATTGAGTGACTTCGTCTCTATTCATGTCCACTTGAACTCTATCTATTTTCCTTACTCACAAGACAACAACATAATGACAAAGAATATAGAAGAAGAAGACAATTTTCAAACACGACCACAGATTGAGGGAAAAAGACAAAGATTTAACATTAGATTCTTCACAGGAACCACAGCATATACTTGCAAGTAGGACCTCGGAATCTCTACATTTATCATACATCGGTGCTTTATTAGTTAAGTACAAAATTAGACAACAGCTAAGCCCACTATAAATTTATCCTAAATCTACAAGAATACGACATCACATCACAAAATGAGGACAAGGTTAATACATAACTAGTACATCACAAGTTGAGAAACACAATATAACTTAATATATACAAAACGATGATATTTTACAAGTAGTTTTTATCAGAATTAAATCTTTCTATTTTTGTTTCTCTCACTTCCGTAGATTTCCTTCTATTTCTAATGGTCACTCCTCGTCTCTATTTCCATATTCTCTCTCTATTCAATATAGAAACTTTCTCTCTCTTCAAAATGTTTCTATCTCTCTCTTTGTTCCTTATAGAAACATTCTTGTGTATACTTGTATATATAGGTCATCTATGATCTATATTTAATAACACATTCATTATTTTACCATACTATGGTATCAAAGTTTTTTTTTTGATAAAAATTAATTTCACTCTTGAAATTTCCGAGGTTATTTTTCAAAATAGGTTTTGAAAATCTTTATTTCTTCATGAAACTTTTAGACTTAAGATTTTCAAAATCCTTTGCTTGGATGTGTTGAAATTTTTGTCTTTGTAAGAATTCAATTTGTTCCTGAAAACCTGAGTAGGGCTTCTTAGCAGTGATTTTTTTTGCAAATCCTATCTGTTGGGGCATCGATATTGGTCTGCAACTCACGTTGCTTCTGAGGGCATCATTTTGATTGGAAATGCAAGTCGTAGGTCATTTTTGAGTTGCAGAAAGAAGCACACATTTCTAGGCATTATTCTTCAAGTCTGTAAATTGTCTTTTGGCTAGCATTCTTCTCTTGGCGCTATTTTTCTTGTTCTTCCACGCAATTCTTCTGCAACTCGCTGGAAAAAATGGCCGCCATCAGTCATCCTCGCAGGTGTTTGTAAAGAACACGACAGTTTGTTCCTATTTTACGACTCTAGTTAGGCACAATTTTTGACATTTTGCTGCCCGTGTGACACCATTATTGGCAGTGCTTTTGCAGACAATCCACCATTTGTTTTACAGTCAAACTTGCAACTTTTGTTTCTCACAAAAATGGCTAGGGTTTCTTTTGAAACTGTTAGGTGCTTTTTTTATTTGAAAAAAAGTTATTGCAAATTCTTGATAGGTTTTTTGAGATCTCAATTGTGTCGGTCTCCATTTTTTTTTGGGTGCATTGTTTCTCGTGCCTCAATTTATAAGCCAATGGATTTAGAAACTAAATTGGGATTCTTTTTGGGTTTTTCAAGCTCTATTTAGGGTGTCCTTTCATTTTTTGGGTCTTACATCAATTTGCCTCGAAGTTCATGTCTTTTAAGCAAACTAACGAGAATCGGAATCGTATCAGAATTGGAAATCGTAAATCGGCCATGAATCGGCCACAAATCGGCAAGTTTAAAAAAACCCTTGAAATTTAGTAACTTATTTCATAAACCCTTTATTGCTGATTCGATTAACCGATTCACAAAAAATCATTTGGCTTGAATTGAATCGTCGAATCGGGTGAATCACATGAATTGTCGCGATTCTTGGAAAAAAAATTAAAAACATTTTTTGCATCAAAAACGTGTCATGGCATCTCTCACTAATCTTCTCTTGGAAGGCAGACAGTGATTCAACGAAAAGAAGTACAACACCTGGAAGCAGAGAATGATGACAATCTTCGAGTACCGTTGCCTTGAGACACTTGTTCTGGGTACCAAGACTCATCTTACCATAGTCGATGCTGCTCAAGAGAAAATTGATGAGCATAATTGTGAAGTGGTTATGCTCATTAAGCTTTCAGTTACTGCTGATCAAGTGCCTCGAGTGTCCTCCAACAAGACAACTGTAGAGATTTGGAAAACACTTAGGATCTCCAAGAGACATCAAACAAAAGCAAAGCTTTCTTTCTAAAGAATCAGCTATTCTCTATTATTATGGAAGAGCACATGTCCTTACATGAACATCTTCTAAAGATTAAGGACATTAAAGATCATCTTGAGGCCATTGGCCATACAATGGAGGAAGAGGATATGGTGGTCATTGTTGATTCTTGCAGCTAGGTTAGATTCCTTCTTGGCAAACTTGGGGTCAATAAAGGTTGTGATAGTATATTGGTTATGTATGTATAATTTATGTGTCTATTGAACCAATATACATACATATAATTTACAATATGTATATTATTGATTAAATTTACACACATTTATGTATATGTGTACGTACAAATAAAGGTGGCATAGATAACATGATGCCCATATATTTTAAAAATCATTGGGAAGGAGAACCTTTATAATTATCATTATTATTGTTCCCAGTTGATTTGAGTGATTTCCTATCTTTCCATTGGGCTTTTATTTTTCATAAGCTCTTTTCAAATATTTCAACTTCATGGAATTTATTTATTTTTAAATTGATGGAAATGTAATTTTTTTATGGAACTGATACCTGGCTATACACCTGCCACCTCGGCTTTTCTTGTAACTGAGCATGCACTCGCAGGCTGGTTTATATATCTTCTTGCCAGGGCTATGCGAGCAATTTTTTTCCAATCTTTCTTTTGCGCTCTGCAATTTCATTCCTTACTCACGGCATTTTCCATAAGCCAAGGACTGCAAACACTGCAGTTTGCATGGAGTGTGAGCTCCATATCTATCAAAAGCCAAGTGTGTAGCACCTGACTTGCCAAGTCTCTCTTACTATCCACTTTTGCAGACTTTCATTTCCATCTGCTAGACAAGGATAGTAATCTTTAACCGCACAAGGCAGCGCACCTCTTTCTAGCAGGTTATGCATTCATTATTCCTTTATTTATTTTGCAGCAGAAGGATCATATAATAGTAACATAGAAGTGAAACATCGTAAGTTGTTATTGCATTTCTGCAAGTGATCTTCTATGCATTTGCCACTTACAAATTATGTATATGATATGATATTTGCAAAGCATTGATTACTTACTATATTACGCTGGCTTATACAAAGGTGTTGACAATATGCCTCTAAGATAAGTACAGCATTTGATACCATGATAAAGAAAATTGTACAATGTTTTGGTTTTAGAAATGCAGATTGATACCAGAATTTAAATTTACACAAAGGATCTCCTAGGAAGCACCCATAAGGACCGGAATGGTCAAGATAAAGGGTGGGAGGAGAGAACATTATTGCAATGGCAATGAACTTATATATAACAGCATTAAATAATTGCATCAGCTCATGGCAGTCCAATGTATAGATCTTGTTGTCAAATGAGCGGTGGGTTGATACTCTGACACCAAGATGCTCAACGGTTGGACAGTGGTGTCTTAGGCATGATTCCAAGTTAGGGAGGGTCTTTCTCGGTTGAGATTGTGTAGGGATACTTAAGGGTTTGTGGTTGGGCGGTTAAACCCTCAAGGTTAAGCTAGATGCCAAGACTTGCACAGGGCAAAGATATGATTTGCATTCGATATCTTCTAGTAACGGGTATTTTACTTTTATGATATTTGAAATCTCAAGTGGAAGAAATGTCAGATGGTTAATATTGTTCAATCAGTTATTCCCTCCAATGACAAGACATCAGTTTCCTTTTAAATGTATAGGGAAATCAATGAAATCAGTTGATTTTACAAATTGATCACGAAATGTAACTCCTTGTATGAGATAGACTTACTCGATGGTTGTTATAACTATCATTTATTTATGTCAATAAAAACTAATAGACATTTTATTTTACTTTTGATTGTCATAATTAGCAATAGGAAAAAAGGGATGTTACAGTGGTTTTGTTGCCCTAAATGGTATTGGTTATTACAATAAAGTGGTATAATCTTATGCCCTAAGCGGTATATGTGAACTTACCCAAGGTTTGGCAGCTGCTGCCCTAGGTGGGTTTCAGTTTCAGAATTTAGAGCATTGCAAACTTTAAAATTCTCAATTTAGTTTTATTTGGTTATGTCTTCAATTGTTAGTTATGATGTTTCAGTTAAATTGATTGTAACCGTTAATCTCTTTAGCATGAACATGCAAGATATCTGTTATAACTACCTTCTCGTGAATGTGAAGTAGTAATTGTATTTCTAAGTGTTAATGTATAGATTAGTTGAACAAAAATTATAAAGATTTATTAATTAATCTTGTGTTGATATTTATGTTGTTCTTATAAGTTTATAATATTCAAATATAATCATTTATGTTGTTCTTATATGTTTATAATATTCAAATATATATATAACATAACGTATAGGAATAAGTTAATATGTTATCAACTGCCTTAACAAATACATTGTTATCAAATACTCATCCATCGGCATTAGTAAAGTCATCAGGAGCGACTATTGTGTCATGCTCGATAGACGTGACTCATAGTCAAACACTCATATTAATACTCCCTTCCTCGCTGATTGTAAGACATGGCGAACACATATATTATTAAGTCTTCCAAGTGCATATTAGTGAATATAACATAAAACCGTATTTCTGCTTTCCCTGGTCATTATCCAGTCTTATAATAAATTCTTAAGTTGAAGTACAATTCAGAATAATATTACTCATACAGTCTGATACACTAACATGGTATCAGAGCAGGTTTAAAGAAGTGATCTGAAATCAGACTTTAGTCAAATATTTTTCTAAAATGGTAAACGGCAAGAGGTTAGAAGACAGATTAGAAGGTGATTCAGATTTTGCAGGTTGGAAACTACAACTAAAACTCATACTGCAAAAACATGGCCTAAATAAGTTCGTTGAAAATTCTGACCACCACCCAAAGGAAATGATGAACTGGAAAAATGGGAGAATCACAACAATAAAGCCATGAAGCTCATTGTGGATGGTGTTAGACTCAACTACTCCCCGTAATCTCAGAACTAGACACTACACATGAGATGTACAATGCTCTTGGAAATATGTTTGAGATAAATAATGTTGTTTGGATTATCACATTAAAGGACAAAATGTCAAATATTAAAATGAATAAGGGAGAGAAAATTTCCTCATACTTTATGAGAATAACTGCACTTCGAAATCAACTCTCTTCAATAGGACACATCTATGATGGAAAGGAGTTAACAATAATGGCTCTAAAAGGCCTTCCATCATCATGGGATACTTTCAGACAAGGGGTGTGCTCCCATTCTAAACTCCCTAAATTTGAAAGACTTAAAGCTGACTACATACAAGAAGAGTGTATGCAAGTAGCCCGAGGCCAAAATGTCCACTCCTCAAAAGAAGATTTACAAGTTCTCTCTACTCAAGTAAATAAGAAGAAAAGGAAATTCAAAGGGATGAGAAAGCAACCTAACTTCTCCAAGATGCAATCTTTTAGAGGTGATAAAATTGGACATCCGGCATCTAGATGTCCTAATCGAATTAAGCAGCAAGCCTCATTTACAACCACTCAAAACTCAAATAGAAATTCTAAACATAATGCTTTCCATTCAGCTCTCTCCAGTGAAGCCTCATTCAGATCAAGTACTTGGGTAATTGATAGTGGGGCCTCTCGACATATTACAGGTTTTAAAGAACAATTGAACTCTATCAAGGAGGACTATGTTGATGAAGTAACTATTAGAGATGATACAAGCTATCCCGTAATGGAAATAGGGACATGCACTATTCATCTGAAATCAGGAAAAACAATTGTACTTACTAAGGTACTATATGTACCTGGTATAAAAATAAAAATGCTTTCCATCTCTGCTCTTGAAGATGAAGGATTCAAAGTTACATTTATGGAAGGAAAGGTCTTAATTTGGCCTAAGAATTCTAACATAAAAAATGCATACAAGATTGGCTCAAGGCATGGATGTCTTTATCAAATTAACTCCCTCACTCATTCAGTTCTACTTCATGATTCTTTCAAAGAAAATGAAATCTCGCACAGGAGACTAGTTCATCTTCATTTTCGAGGATTACCTTCTCTAGAAAAAATGGTAACAGGTCTACCTAAACTTCATCCGTACCATAAAGGAACTTGTAAAGGTTGTGCTCTGGGGAAGAATATTAAAACTACATTTCAAAATAGTCAAAGCAAATCCAAAGAAGTTCTAGAACTTATTCACTCAGACTTATGTGGTCCTATGTCGGTTCCTTCATTAAGGGATTTTCTATACTATATCATATTTGTGGATGATTTCTCTAGGAAAACTTGGATCAATTTTCTTAAAAGTAAAGAGTCTGAAGAAATTCTAACAAGATTTAAAGAGTTTAAAACCCTTGTAGAAAATCTATCTGGAAAGAAAATAAAAGTCTTAAGAAGAAACAATGGTAAAGAGTACATTTCTGAGATCTTTATAAATTACTGTAAAACTGTTGGGACCAAGAGGAAGTGTTATGTTCCCTATAATCCTCAACAGAATAGAATAGCTAAGAGAAAGAATAGATCCATAGTTGAAGCTGCTAAAGCAATGCCACATGACCAAAATCTTGAAACTTTTCTTTGGGGAGAAGCCTCAAATACTGTTGTTTGCCTTCAAAATAGATGTCCACACTCTCATCTTGAATACAAGACCCCTAAAGAAGCATTTACCAAGAAGAAACCTGATCTTAAATATCTAAGAATTTTTGGTTGCCCTGTTTATGTACACATTCCTAACGAGAAGAGAACCAAACTAGAGCCCTCAGGAAAGAAGGGAATCTTTGTAGGATACAGTGAAACTTCCAAAGCTTATTGTATCTATATCCCTGGACAAAGAAATATTGAACTAAGTATGGATGTAATATTTAATGAAGACTTGGCTTTCAAAAGATCTAAAGATGAAAATGAATCAAATTCAGAAGAAACTCTAGATGAACAAAACTCTGATAATGAGAGGGAGTTTCTAATGGAGGAAGATAACTCAATTGAACCTATGGACAGTACTCACATTTCTAAGGAAAAGAAAAGACCACTATGGGCCAGAAAGCTAATTGAAGAGAACAATTCCATCCCCTCAAATTTCATTACGGAAAGAAAACGTCCTAACATATACTCTAGCTACATTGCATTAATGAGTGAAATCTCCAAATCTAAACCATCTGATGTAAAAGAAGCAATAAAACATCAATATTGGAAAGATGCCATGACAGAAGAATATAATTTTATACTTAAAAATGATGTTTGAGATATTGTTCCTAGACCCAAAAATAAATCAATTGTCTCCTCAAAATGGCTATTTAAAATTAAACATGTTGCAGATGGGAGTATCGATAAGTACAAAGCAAGGTTTGTAGCAAGAGGATTTTCACAAAAAGAACGAATAGACTATGAGGAAACTTTTTCTCCAGTAGCCAGATATACCTCCGTCAGAACTGTTTTAGCCATTACTACATCCAAGCGATGAAAAATTCATCAAATGGATGTAAAGACTGCATTTTTAAATGGTGTTATAGAAGAGGAAGTTTATCTTGAGCAACCTGAAGGATTTGAAGTACACAATAAACAATCTCATGTATGCAAATTTAATAAGGCTTTACATGGATTGAAAACGGATAGATCATCACCTAACTAAACTTGGTTTCTCTAAAAACATTGCAGATCCTAATCTATATTACAAGGTAATCCAGGGGGATATGTTGATTATGGTTTTATATGTTGATGATCTTTTGATTACAGGAGAAGATCACCTTATTCACAAAAGTAAACAAGATCTTATATCTGAATTCGAAATGGACTTAGGAATATTGCACCTCAAGAAACTAAAAGAAGCAACAGGAGATTCTGAAAATGTTGATCCTACTCTATATCGACAGATAATTGGTTCTTTAATGTATTTGGTAAATACAAGACCTGACATTTGTTATGCTATAAATGTTCTTAGTTCATGTGTGAACCGAAACAAACTCATTTAGTAGCAGCAAAACACATTCTCAGGTATCTCAGCGGTACAATTGGATATGGTCTCAAATACACTAAAATTGAACTAAATCTAAGCGAATATACAGATTCTGACTAGGTAGGAAATTCAAAGAATCATAAGAGCACTTTAGGATGCTGTTTTACCTTGGGTTCAGCAATGATATCTTAGTTCAGTCGGAAGCAGTCATCAAGAGCACAGAGTTCTACAGAAGCCGAGTACATAGCTGCATCTATGGGAACAAGAGAAGCTGTATGGTTGAGAAAGCTTTTGTTTGGATTATTTGGAAAGCCACTTCCACCTACTACTATTTATTGTGATAACCAGAGCTGCATTAAGCTATCTCTTAATCCAATGTTTCATAACAGATCAAAACACATCGAAATACCATACCACTATGTTCGAGATATGGTTGAGAAGGACGTAATCAAGTTGAAATATATTAGTACAGAGGATCAAATTGCAGACACTCTTACCAAACCACTTGCTAGGACAAAGGTGGAACATTTTCGTAAAGAACTTGGTATGATTGTAAGATCTGAGGAAATGTCTCAGAAATTGATTGATGTACATTATATATATTTTAAAAATTTTTAAAACTAGTATCAATCATTAAGGAGTGATGACTTCAAAATGATTTCACTTGTATTGGAAGAAGTTGTAAAGTGACGTCCTTACAATAACTTGTAGCATGATTCATTTTGTATAATTGTTTCATGTAAAGGCTTTATCTTATAAATCAACAACTAGGCGTTAGATATCATTAAATTGATTATCTACAAGTTGCTTGTATAGATATATTTTCAGTACTTGGTGAATATCTTCCCTGATATTTTGATAGGCCAATACTACTCTGAGTACTTGGTGAACATCATTCACTTGATGTTCTAATAGGCCATTACTCTAGAGAGCTTGGTGAATATCATTTGATTGATATTCTGATAGGCCAACACTCAAGTTTACATAATGTCAAATATAAGTTGATTAATATCTTATCATTGATGAATCAACAATAATCTGACATTGTATAAAGAAGTCTTTTGATCAAAGACTTCTTCTATGTGTTTATCCTACTAATCTAAGAGGGAGTGTTAACATACTGATTAGTTGAACATATATTATAAAGATTTATTAATTAATCTTGTGTTGATATTTATGTTGTTCTTATATGTATATAATATTCATATATTTATACATATATATATATATATATATATGCAAATATATTACATAACGTATAGGAATAAGTTAATATGTTTTCAACTGCCTTAACGAATGTATTGTTATCGAATACTCATTCATTGGCATTAGTAAGGTCATCGGGAGCGATTATTGTGTCACGCCCGATAGACGTGACTCAAACATGAGTCACGCCTATCGGTTGTGACTCATAGTCAAACACTAATATTAATACTCCCTTCCTCGCTGATTGTAAGACACGGCAAACACATATATTATTAAGTCTTCCAAGTGCATATCAGTGAATATTACATAAAACGTACTTCTACTTTTCCTGGTCATTATCCGGTCTTATAATAAATTCTTATATTGAAGTACAATTCTGAATAATATTACTCATACAGTCTGATACACTAACACGAAGATATGCTAGTTGTTGGCTAAGGCCCGAGAAAAGGGGATGTTACAGAATGGGTCCAACCTCATCAAGGATCAGCCTCAAATTATAAAATTAAATTATAATTTTATATATTATTATTATAATATAATAATATTAAGGGCCCAAAACTTCGAAGTGGTGCGACCTCCCTTGGGTCCTAATTGTTTTATATAAAAGGAAGTTTGATCTTCCTCCCTTAGCATACGTCAAATACAATCTGCTTTATGGAGAAGCAACAATACTCGAGGAAGATGATAAGTGTTTATCATCTATGGTTGGGAGGATAACAATGATTGAATCATTACATATTGTAAACGAGCACCAAAAAACAACATGGTATCAAAGCTATGGTGAAGATCCACTGCAACAGCTATGTTTAAAGATTGCCAATGGCGTTTGAAATCATAAACCTAATGAATTTCAATACAAAGGACAATCATGGTTTTGCACAACTGGTGAGAATAACAGGAAGAGCGAGAGAAGATCTGTAGTAACATTGCTAGCCAAAAATGATCGCCTTCCCAAATTGACCATCGGATCAAAGCATTTATGTTCTACAAATGATGGTGCACTAAATCGTGAAAATAATCATGCATAAAGAAAAGCTTAACATCTCTATTGTTGTCCACCGAGAGGGATTCAATAAGAGAATATCAAGCTAATAAATTCAAGAATATTTGCCTAGTTTATAGAGGATCCGGCCTGGCCATTAACCCTTCTTGAATCCAACACTATGTAGCAAATTCAGTGGGAATGGCTTTGATTTTTTGAGGAAACAGTGAGGCAGAACCACAACAAGAAATGGTCACTGCCAACAAATTTGGCCAAAAGATACCTATCTCAACAGATCTCTAGGTAAGCTGGCAGGTGCAGAAGTTCTCCGCTCAAGGGAATCGACTTGCTGCCTTGTGTTCCTGTTTGAGCTATTCAAATGTTTTTTCATTCTCTCAAATCCTTTGTCAATCGTGTCATCTCTCGGGTCAAGCTGCCTCTAGGAATGATGCAATTTTTTTTGGACAATCTCAGATCGATTCTTGAGAAGGTTTTTCAATTCAGATAAATGGATGCATACGGAAATGGCAAAGAACCTGCAACACAATTCTGGATATCTCTATCAATCGAATGAATGAAAAGGAGCATCCTTTCGAGTTTATCCCAACTCTTACCAGTATCAGGCAACACCCTTGATACAACGAATCATTACACTGACCAACATTTGCATAGCGACACCAATCGTCACGGAGAGAAAACCAGGATCCCCAAATTTTTCAACAACTAAATGTGGCTTCTATTCTTGGTCTGATGTAAAACATGTAATGGTTCTGGAAAGAGTTCAGGTTGAAGGATCCATGCAGAAGCAAATGCAGTCTGGAAGAAATTGTGTAGTCTGCAGACCCACAGGGTCGAGAGAAATTCACATTAGAGGATATGCTTTACTTTGCTGTGAAATTGTTCCAGCTTTACTGTGAGAAGAACGTGTTTTAAGGGTGAAGATGTAGAAATAACAGAACGATCCAAGTTCCAACAGACATGATTATGCTGTAGCATATTGTTCCCTAGATGATCAGAGATGTCGTTCACGACTCATGGGATTAATAGGAAGCAACTATGTTAATGCTTCTGTGGATGGAGTTACAGGCAATACTCTTTCCAGAGAAAGTCTTACCTACTTCCAACCAGATACCCTTACTACCTTCAACATTACCAAGAAAGACGAAGGATTTAGCTAGAGGAAAATGCATTGATACCTCTTTAGCAAAGGGTCAAAGCTGCACAGTGAATAGTGAGAATCATTCCTGTAACGTTGACATGGATCCCAATTTGCGGAAGGTAAAAAGAAAGAAAAGAGACTGCACTTCAGCTACCACAGAGAGTAATTTTCAAGCAGCAGAATCTAAGGATTCAGATCCTCTTGGCATGATACAGTTACTGGATCAACGTTTAAATATGACATACATGATGGAGGCACTATTGGACCTTGCACAACATTGCCAAATACAAGAGGAACTCACTGCTAACAATAGCAATGATTTGGGAGATGATCTGTTCAGACCAAGTAACAGTATGGTGATTACTGAGAATGGACAATTCCAAAGGAGAAGTGACCAAATAAATCAATAGATAAAATCTCTTGCGAATGATATTGGAGAGTCTTGGGTTGAAGCTCAATCTCCTTCTAACGCTTGGAGATTGATTTCTAGAAGGTTTTTTAAAGGCTTGTCTAGTAGTTTACAAACAGGCAAAAAGCTACAACTAGTTTGTGAACATTGTGTAGTGCGAAATGATTCTTTGGAAAGTATTCCATCAAAAAGACTTAAAGGATCACAAGATGACACTGATTTGCCAACAGATAGTATTGATGAAGACTTCCACACCAAAAAGTGTTCAGACATTAACAACACAAAACTGCCATCATGGTTTCCTCAATTGGACCAATGTCAAATCTGATCTCCTAGGAAGCAGTTTTCTTTCATCGGGGATAATTATTCTTTATGGTTGAATAATGCTCTTTGATCTTTTATGCTGTTTGGATAGTGAATCATGTATGAATCAAGAATTGATATTTCTCTTGGACTATTATTCATCTCTATGAAATGCTTCCATGATGTCATCACAGTTTGTATACCAAATGTGTCTATGATTCCTCTTACCAGGGAGCGGTCTCCTTTCGTAAATGATAAGTACTCCATGATTATCATTTTTTTTAAAGGGGATGCTTTTTGCATTAATATTTATGATAGTCTAACTTTTAATCTCTATTGGCTGCAAGATGCAATGGGAAGATGAGAGATCATGCCGATTACTTCCTTGATACATTCAATTGTATCTCCCACCCTCTGTGGGCAATGCAAGGTGGTAGTGCTTTCTTCAAATTTGAGGTGTAAGACCTCTTCCACCCTCTATGGGTAATGAAGATGGTGTTGTTTTCTTTTGGGGTGTAAGACCTCTTCCATCCTCTACAAGCAATGCAAGGTGGAACCACCCTCTACGGGCAATGCGAAGTGATTTTGTGTTCTTCTCTAGGAGAAGATTTGAGATGCAAGACCTCTCCTACCCTCTGTGGGCAATGCAAGGTAGATCCATCCTCTGTGAGTATGCAAGATGGATATCGTGGAAAGAGTCCATGATGATCACACCCTCTGAGAGTGTCATGGTGATGATGTGCATCTTTTGAATCCTCACTAGCTAAGAGGGAGTGTTGGAATTAGATAGATTGGATTCTAGCATATGTTGTGTATGTTGTCCCTGCTAAGAGGGAGACTCCGTTCAAAGGGAGTTTATCTAGTCAACCCTGGATGAGTTGATCAAAAGGCTGATATTGAATTAAGAGGGAAGCATAGCTAAGGAGTCTTAGCTTTCAAGCAATCTATAGGTACTATATGAATTCTTCTCTGAGAGGGAGAAGTCTAAGGTGCAAGAAACATTTGAGTAGATATGGTGGATGTCATTATATGGTTGTGCTTATTCACTCTTGGGTGTAGCTATCGTAAAGATCATGTTAAGACAACTATGAGCATTTGCATTGATGGTTGACACCATGTGGCTTGGTTGATCAAAAGGAATCCTCGATAGCTAAGAGGGAGTGTTGATTTTTGTAGCTAGGTCAGATTCCTTCTTGTCGACTCAAGGTCGATCAATGTTGTGATAGTATATTGGTTACTGCAATATAATAATTATATCGGTAATATAATTATTATAGTATAGTCATGATGATACAGTTATTGTATTATTGTGAGATAGTTATACTATGTGATTATTATAAAAGATTATAATATAATAATGATCTTTGATAATATTATTATTATATTATTGAGAGAGGATGTATTTATATTTTGTGATAATAATTACTATATTATATAATGATATAATACTAATTATTTATTTCCAAGTGGGCTCAACCTTATTGAGGGTCAGCCTTAAATTCTAATTTTATATATATTATGTAATATTAAGGGCCAAAACCTTGGAAGTGGTGCAACCTCCCTTGGGTCCTAATTGTTTGATATAAAGGAAGTTTGATCTTCCTCCCTTAGCATATGTCGAAAACAATTTTCTTTATGGAGAAGCAGCAATGCTTGGGGGAGATGATAAACATTTATCACCTATAGTTGGGAGGGCAACAATGATTAAATCATCACCTGTGATAAACGAGCACCAGAAAATAATAGGAACATCTTCTAAAGATTAAGGACATAAGAGATCAGCTTGAGGTCATTGGCCGAACAATGTAGGATGAGGATATGGTGGTCATTACTCTGAAAAGTCTACCACCATCCTATGAGCACTTTATTGAGATGCTCAACATTACTACAACTAATACCTCAATTTCCAAATTTATGCACCAAACTTCTGTAGCAGGACTATTGGAAACAACAATTTGGTAGCAGTGCTCCTTTATCCTCCTCTGAACTACCTTCATCCTCCTCTGAACAAGTATTTTCAGCCCAATCCTTTCAAAAGCACAAAGGCCCATCTCAATCATCCGCTCAATCTAGGACAGCTCAAATCTGATGCAACTATTGCCACAAACTTGATCATGTGATACAAGAATGTAGGACTCGCATTGCTTTTGAACAACAGAAGTAGGGAGGATCTTAGCCACAGGCCAATACTGCAAAACATACAGAGCTCACTGATCAGCCCGAGTCTGCCTTTTACACCTTTTGAGGATTTGCTTGCAAGTTTTTTGTTTCGAAGTTAGATTGACTATGAAAGGAGGGTATTAGAGTTGAATCTCTATATTTTTCTTTCTCTCTCTTCCGTAAATTTACTTCTATTTCTAATAGTCACTCCTCTTCTAGGTTTCCATATTCTCTCTCTATTAAATATGGAAACTTTCTCTTTCTGTCTCTTTGTTTGTTATTGAAACATTTGTGTATAATTGTATATATAGATCATTTATGATCTTTGTTTAATAACACATTCATTATTTTACTATAATAGTGTGATGTCCTCTTTTGGGCTGATCCTAGATATTGCCCTAAAATCACAAGTTCAATTAAAATAAGAAATGTAATATAGTTAAAATTATTTCTTAACCAATAAAATGACTTTGTCAAGATTAAATCTGGATTCAATTGTACAATCATGTTAGACAATATTTAAAATATTTTTCATAACACCAAATATGAATATTAGGATTAGGGATCCAACAAGTAATACAAGAGCATATATATCAATAGTCATCTTATTCTATTTAGATAAAACATCCAACAGCTTTTGAACTTTAGAAACCAAGCCATTGACAATTCCATTTTTCCCATAATCAACCATAGTAGGGTTTGGAGAGGCAAAACTACAAAGAGTGACCGGCTATTATTCAACCCAAATAAGCCCAAGAACATGCACAATCCAACTATGGAAACTCACCCCTTGGTGCACAAATGGCAGGACTTCACACTAAGACAATCCTGTCACCTAGGTTGATCTGCTTAAATCAAGGACACCCAATTTATTAAGGAAGACTGTTCAGCCCAATTAAGCCCAAAAGCACGCAACATCCAACTACGACAACTCGCCCCTTGTACCACAAGAACGTCCAAGACAATTCCCTCTACTTGGGATGGCCTACATAACTTGAGGGAACTGATCTAATGCCTGTCCCTAACATATGTCCTTTCCTTCCATTCCCATATGATGGCTTGTGGGTATAAGAGATAGATAAATTGTGTTAATTAAAAAACCACAGATTGGCAAGGCTTTATTAATCTCTCAATTAAAAATGTATTAAAGTGTATAGATATCGAACCAGCAACCACATTGCATATCACTAAGCATATATATCAAACATAATTATGTTCTTGCACATACTTGTCTAAATTAGAATTCTGCTATACAATGCTGTATGTATATTTCTAAATTGTTCTGAATGTTATTTTCTTTGATCTTCCTTGATTCAATGATTCAAGGTATTCGTGATTTATGATTGCGTAGTTATTGATTAGATGATTGAAAGTGACAATATAATCAATACTATTTTGATATATTGGTAGATGATGGTTGGATGAATGTTGACTTGATGGATAGATGCTTGACTACTGAATTGTTTATCTACTCGATCCCAAGATAAAGTGATGACTGATGTGGTTGTGATGATTGTCTGCTTGATATCGCTGATTGATGTTGAAGTATAGCATCAATCAAAGTGCTATACTTATTACATTGAGTATTTGTATTCATGATTTATATGAACATTGTTTTATGTCTCATATTATTGATAAGAATATATATATATTTATTTATTTATTTATTTATTTATTTATTTATGAATGACTTCACTTAATTAATCGGGCTCTTATAATCAGAAGAGACTATTATGTTATGAAGTTCCTAAATGTAATTGTTTTACCACCACATGAATATCAATTGAGAAGCAAACTAATAGTATTTGCCTATATACCGACGGTGATCAAGTAGGGACATGACCCTACGTGACCTTTGGCCAAGTAGAGTCATGTCTCTATCGGATTGATTTTATCATGATACCTCGTTGATGGTAAATTATCTTTAAGATAAATATCTTATATATATAATATATATTATATATGTAATATAATTATATTATGCATTATATATTATTATATAATAATATAATACATATATGGTTAATATATTAATATTATATATGTGCTTAAAGGTGAGTTATACATATAGTTATTTATTAACTAAATGATGATTAACTATAGGGAAATGTCTCTTAAAGAGACATGTCTCCTCCTCTCATATTTATATGAGATCCAAATCTGCATTTGAAAATCATCAATAACATTTGTAGAAACAAACTTAGAAAAACAACAATTGATTGTTTGCCTGATTTCTTGAGAGATTAATGATTGACGGATGAAGGATTTGTTTGGATGGATTCATGACTTATGATTGGTAAGCTCTCTTTCAATGCTTGGAACGAAATATCCTTCATACTTTATTGGTGAGCAGGCCACCACCTTTCATAAGAAAGGAGTTGCCACTTTTCATTGTTGCATTTGAGAATAATTAATCCTCAAATTGATCTCCCTTGGCTGTTGTCTCCATATGAAACTTTCTCCCCTTCATATCTTTCAATGTGAGGGAAAGTCGTACCTCTTCATCATTGAGATGATCATCGATCAATATCCAATGTTGAATAAAGGAGGGGAATACTACTTAAATAAGCAATTACAAGAAGATATTTCTATAATGGAAATGATCGAGAACTAAAAATGCATAGAAAGTTACTAAACTAGCTAAACAACTTAAAGAATAAAAAGTTACTAAAAGCTAACTCACTCACTTATAAGAAGTTAACTACATGACCATTATACTAAACATTACAATATTACTTTGATGCCTTACAAGTCTTTTGGCCACAAATGCATGAAAGGTTGATTCCTTCTCTTCAGAATGCTATGTGACATGAGCCTACTACTGAGACCTCCCGGTTGGACTTCTAATCAACAAACCACTTTCTACAAATCTTCCTTACATAACCAAGTACAAGCACTAAGTGCCTGCCAGCCTAATGTTGGGCAACCGAGTCATCCCTCCCTTTATGTAAAGACCAAGATCGGCTTCTTAAAAAAACTTCAATCTTTGTTCATAAAAAACAGACCAAGAAAAACTAAAACCATGGTTTTGCCAAAATTTGGTAAAAATACATTGAAACCATGATTTTGCCAAAAATCACCATAAGAAAACTGCTGCAAAACTGCACAATGATTCTTTGGAAAAATCTATGCTAGTAGGTTCACCACCCGTGGACTCTGGTACTAGATTGATTTGCACCAAGTCCAAGTCTTAGTCTCTTCCACCCATGGGTCTGGCAAGGGTCCACTCTCGAGTGGGCTGGTTTGTTGAAGACAAGCCCAGGTCAAATCTGAGTGAACCAATGACAACCCAAGCAGTAACAAATGTTATGGAAGTGACTTTTTTTTTTGCAAATTTATTTGTTTTTTGGATCCCACAATCCTAAAAAGGTCTTTCTATAAGACTTAAGTTTGAAATGTTTATGTTCATTTATTGTGTAAACAACTTGTTTTCCCTTGAGGTGGAGTAAATTTGGTTTTAAAATAGGTGGTCAAGCAAAAATATGGTTGAGCAAGAGGGAGTTGGAAGCCCAATTGTAAAGCTTGATGAAGTGCTTGAGCTTCACTGCTCTTTTGCAAGTTTCTATTGGCTGAAACAGGTAAATTTTTATTTTCATTTTATTTTGCTTTTGTTTAAATTATTTTTCATATATCTTTAATCATCCATAAGATCTAGCTATTTTATCTTATTTTCATTATCTTGTTTTTGCTTTGAAAATCTGAATGTGTATAAAATTTCTTGCCATAGGAACTAGAATCGCGTCTACCTCTTCTTCCGTAAGCACAAATGAATTACAGAAAACAGATCCAAATTCTAATTCTCCTCTACAGAAATATGTTAATATTACAAAACTGCTTCGAGGAGGTGGGAGATTTCATTGGAAATATCGGGGATGTGAAGTCAAATGGAATAGTTCATATTATCAGGCAGTAGGCCATTTGTATATATTCCCAAGAAGAAGTCAAAAATTGCACTGGAAAAAAGCTGCATATACCAAATGAAACATTGTTAAAACATATTATAAAGCATAAAAAGGCAAAAGAGTGAAATACGCAGAAAAATTTGCCCATTAAAAAAATGAAAGGGAATACAGCCATGTTCAGATATTGTGGTAGAAGACCACCCATTTTTTTTTACCACAGCTAAGACTGAAATTGAAGCACCTGTTGCACCCAATACAAAGAGAGTCAAACCATTGCCCACCAAAATATAGCAAGATGCATAAATACAAATGGGTTGTCTTTGATGTTGTTTGCTCCCCGTACTAAAAGGTGTTGAAAAGTGTCAATGAAACTCCAAGAGGTCCCTGGTTATGAGAAGATACGCAGAACCTTGTTGGAAAGAGAGGTCAAAGGGTTTGAGGATGCATTGGAGCCCATAAGAGATTCATGGATTGAGATATGTGTATCCATCTTTTCAGATGGGTGGAAAGATTCAAGAAATTTTCCCCAAATCAATGTCATAGCATTGTCCCATAAAAAGGCAATGCTTTTGAAAGTCGTGTATTGTGAGGCGCAAGTAAAAGATGGGCAATTTATTGTCGATATTGTCATCTCTGCTATTGAGACAGTAGGACCTAGAAATGTTATTCAAGTCATAATGGACATCGCAAAGAATTGACGAGTTGTTGGTTTGTTGGTTAAAGAGTGATATCAACATATCTTTTGGACACCTTGTGCGGTCAACTAGCTCAATCTTATGCTACAAAAGATTGGGAATGAAATTGGGTGGATCAAAGATGTGTTTGCAGAGGTAAAGGACATTCATATGTTCATCACCAACCACTACATGTCTCAAAGAATTTCCAGATTATTTTCAAATATAGAGTTATTGAAGGTAAATGAACTTAAAGTAGTAATTTTAATTACAAAATTTAAAATGAGTATTTTACATTTTCTGATTTTCAAATTTTGATTATGTAAAGTGTATTCTTTTTAAGTGTTTGTCTTTATATAATTATTTCCATTATAGATTGTTGAGACCTGTTTTGCATCTAACATAATTTTTTTGAGACGACTTGAACATGAAAGCGACACTTTGTAATATCAAGCAACATTGAGAGGGCAAGTAAAATTAGGAAACGACATTAGATGGCTCATGAGGCACATGCAAAGTATCTCCTTAGTTTTAACAAGCGATCAGGGCCATGGGACTATGACAAGTATTGAAATCAAGATGGACTTTATTTATCAATGCAATTCGGGAAGGGCTCCCTTTGTCAACAGCAACCTCTTGGGTAGGGATGGACCTACCACGATCCAAGATACCAAAAAGCACCTCCAAACCATTAGGCCAATCCGGAGGGGCAGCATTCGCATGACGAGGGATGGGGCTTTCCATGTTACTCTAATTTGTTGCTAACATAAGTTTTTCTTCTAAGATCATTGCCACCTTTCCTTTTACCTTTTTCTCAATTAGACACTCAGCCTGCAAGTGACCCCACTCCTTGCAATCTTTGCATTGTTCTATGAATTCTTCAACCTGTATGTCCTACTACCAAATTCTCTCCAATGAGCAAATCTCAACTGCCTTCAGTAGAAGGGGGTAGAGATTCCAAAGAACGCGTAGGCAAGCATACATGTTGAAGTCTTCCTTTGAAATTGCTTCATCAAATTTGATGAATTTGCCCAATTTGTCCCCAACTGCCTTAAAGGTTTCCTCATTCCAATATTTATGTGGAAGGTTGTATAAGCAAATCTAGATTGGAATTTCCTCGATCTTGGCTTAAACAAGACTGAAATTGGGATTGAGTCCTTAATACAAAACCCAACCCCATTCATCAAATCAGGGTCATTGTATAAAACACGATTTTTGTCCTATGAGATCCCCTTGGTGATCAGAAAAAACCCATTTGGTAGGGTTTTGATAGTGACATGCTCTCCCCATGTATCATTAACCCACTTTCGAATCTTGCAAAGTGTGGGCCAGCCTTTACTTCATGAAAAAAGTTCTTTCTTTTAAAATTTAGACCGAAATTTTCCATGCTAACTTATCTTTAGAGGTTGAAGGGAGAGGCATGGGGGCTGGATCTTTTGGAGGAGAAAGGCTCAAACGCCAAGCATTTTTCTTTAGATGTTTGAAATTCCCTTGAGCACCAAAAAAAACTTTTGAAAAACCCATTGCTTCCAAGGAATGCAGTGATCCAGAGCAAACCGGTCTTGAAAATAACCACAACCTGACCTAGGGTTCCTGGACTTTGACAAAAACCACAATAATCGACTACAATCCTAACTATAATTGAAGTAGTTTGTCCTCCCATTAGCTCAGCCTATAAGCCCTAAGCCTGAACTTGGGTCTTGGATCCTCCATCCTGTCACCAATCCTAATACCTGTGATTGAAGCCCACTTCACCAAACCAACGCCTTTCATTGTACCTTCCACAAGCCTGCGCTCGTCTTTGTCATTCACTTTCCTACCTTTGATGGTCGCTTCTCTACCTCTGGCACTCACTTCCTTGACTTCATCGTTCGCTCACCATTTCATTCTTTCTAATAGTTCAGTCCACGATTAACTATAAATCCTACCATATTTCAAAGTTCTAAAAGCATAGTATGGAAGAAATTTCTAGGATTCGATTGTTTCTTCATCTCCAATATGTTAAATTATAGATTGATTAAATTTGGGTGAGTAGTTTTGATAGCGCAATGACAGTATCCCGATCGCTTCTTTGTTTCACATCAAAAGACCAAAGCTTAATCCATTTATCCCTCTTGCCCTACTACCCACACAATGTCATCCTTAGCACGTCCACATTCTCAAAGACAGCTCGCATGCCTCCACAATGCACATACAACAACATTGGCTGCTTTATCAGCGCTTCCTTTGTCACTGCCTCTTTCATCTGCCTCCCCAACAACTTTTTTCAATGTTTTTTAATTTCTCAAGTGAGACATTACATTTTCTGGTTAGACTTTGTTGTAAAATAGCCTATCAGCTTTTTTTTTGCTATGAATATATATAAATTGTAAAGAATCCTGATTTATTATTATTACTATAAGTGTGAGTGTGTATGACAACATATGGGTTCTTGGCCCATCGTCAAATTCAGATATCATATCTGTAATTCAGTATTAATTCATAGATTAGATGCAGCATATTAAGATGTTGTCATACAATACTTTATCAGCCATATAATATAATATCTGGGAAGGCAGGTTTGGACCCTGAAGATCGGTCAAGGTCCAGATTCATTCAGCTTCGGATTCAAGCCTAGGTCTATGGTGGGTCCGAGCAAGGTCCCTGTTGGTCCGCCCGGGTTGCGTGGATCCATGCAGACCCACAATCTCCAACAAGGACCCTACCTGGACCCACCGCGGACCTATGTGAATCCAAGCAGACTTACAGCCCATGGGGCCAAAAAAGTGAATTTGGATACATAGAACAATAAAAAATTTAATAATATTTTGTTTGCAAGCCTAATAAGAAGCATTTCATTCATCTAATCTCTCATTTTCTTTCTCATTTTGCTCTCTCATTTTAGTGTGGCCATTTTGCAAGTTTAAAGAGACAATGATAAACTATTAAACATTTGTCATTTATCATTATGTTTCAAATTTTATTATCTGTCAATCTGATGAACTAGTCTATGTTTTGAAATTTCATTTTGCAATTTAGTAATTCAATGTATGATTTTCTTTACAATCATGAACATAGATTAATGAGCAAGCATTTAATGTTTATCTTTGACATTTGGCATTGATCAATGATCAAGTAACATTGATATCTTCATACTATGAAATGACTTAGTAAGTTAGTTTTACAATTATGCATGTTTTTCTTCTTTTTTTGCATGTATGTATATATATACACACACACACACTCACGAACCCACCCAAAACCCAAAATGGGAAAAGAAAAATTGCCCAAACCCAAAAACCTGAACTCAAACCCTAATTTGTCCTTGAACCCAAATCAGCAAATTAGTATAATATATATTGTCACTAGATGAGTGCAGACGATATGTATTCAATACCAAATATAAGTAATTATGTCCCAACTCCTTATTGATCCTTCCAAGTGATCAATATTAAATATATTTAATAATCTTCTATTCTTATGTTTCTCTCCTATTCAATTGGTCAATAATCTATATATAATTGTGTTGATCTATTCTTCAATCACTACCATCTATTTTAAAACATTCTCCCCTTCCTTTCATAACTATGGCCTATTCTAAATCTATCTTTCAATATCTCCTCATATCAATCTTACTGTGGTTGCCGCTTGTATCCTATGTTTTTGCCATAATCCAAACATCATTATAAGTGTGGTCGCAGTCAATTTCAAATGATTATATATAATTACAATCATATATCTTTAACTTTTATCTTCATTGTGTAAACTCATAATCAGTTTGGCATTAATGTTCATAATATATATTACAATTATATTGATGGCTATTTATTATGTTCATAATTATATATCATTTATCATTCTTTCCCCTCTTGTGTGGGTCATATGCCAGGGGTGTTCTTGTCTTAATTTCCCATTACAATGTTATAGCTGTCATTATAAATCTTAGAAGATCAGAAAAACTGTTGCCAAGATTCCTCCTTACACGGTGTTGTGTCTTTCCAAATGCAGTGACACAACCTACCCAATCTCCTGCTAGCAGGGACATATTTTCTGAGTGTATTATTTCTTCAGTGATCTCTTATTTGATTGTTGACCCTATTCTTCTTTTCCCCATCACTGTCTATATTTTCAGACTGCTGTAAATATAACTCTTATCTGTATTTTTCCTTTCTTGATTCTATTTTTATGCCCTCCCAGAAATGAAAGTCTGTCAAAATATATCCCTTAAGAGGGACAAAGAGACATCTCCTTTACTGTGACTGGAACTTTCCTTAAAAAAGGTGCCTTTTCATATATTTTAATTCCTTAACTAATTCCTGAAGCAATAACAATCTTAATGACCATCAAATCAAAAGCAATTACAATCCAAACTGCCCTACCTTGTATTTGATATTTATTAATCATGATTAATTTACTAATGACATTCATTATTTATTATCAAAATTTTCTATTTATTTATTTATTTATTTTGATCGATAATAAAGGACATATATTGATATTCAAAAACAAGGGGGGTACATTGCAGTTGTGCCATAAAAAGTGTATGGTCATCATAGACATACCAGACCTACCAGCCCCCACCCCAAGAAGAAACATGCTTGCTTCATGGAGAAACAAAAAGGCCATTTACCAAACAAAAACTGGCCAAAAGAAGCAACTATCCAAAACCCCCATGAACCCCGACCATCCCATATACAATATTGAGACCACAGCTTCAAAATGTGGTCACCATACTACAATGGCACGCCCAAAATGGAGACATACCAGAACATGACAAAAACCATCCAAACCAGCCTACTGGAACCACTTGGCCGCATCCTCCCGGAAGACATTTGGGATGGTAGACCCCACCACTGCAATCTCACCCCCACAAGCAACAACTCCACTAGAACTAGGCATATAATCCTCCAAGAGGGAGATGTTAACATCAGCCATTGCAACTTGCTCCACCACTGAAGTTGAGCCCCTGGCTGAGTTTCTCCTCCACCCTGTTTTAACAAGGATTTTGCACTGAATCATACGACAACTAGTGGCATGCACAGGTGCATTCGACTTTTGCACAGTAACTTTGTGTTTCCTTGGTCTTGTATCGGCCTTGAGAGCACAAGCTTGTGTTTAAGAATGCAACCATTGCACCAGCTTCCACCATCCCCAACGAGCCACGGGCAAGTGTACTTAAGGCAGGTCCACCAATGACCACACTACAAGAGGTTGCAATTCACCCATTCCTCCACCAATCAACCTCCAAGAGCGATCTCCCATGAGCAAACCCACACCTAGTTCTACCCACTGAATGATATTCTCCACGGGGACACTATATTTCAACTCCAAGCAATCCCACACCACCAACCTAACTTCCATCTTTGAATCTACAACCATAAGCCCAAGCGCCACAAAGAGCGACGAGATATCTAGGTTCAAAAATGGCCTCCAGTCATTCTGCAAGTACTCCCCAAAGATGAGCTCCTCATCTAGTTTGAAAACATTTCTCAATCGTTTCACAAAAATTTCTCCTTCAAATGAAGGCATCTGCGCAATCGTTTTGAGTGAGAAATTCGCCTCCATTGCTTACAGTCAAAACACCACTGCCTACTACACACAACTCTAGTTGAAATCAAGGGAATGAATGAAGGAAATTACGAGGAGATGCTGATATAGGCCTCGAGAAAACTCCAAAAACCCGTACTTCAAAGCCTTGAAGCAAAATGATGACTTCCTGTACTTCGCACCTCTACTTAGCTTTTGAAGCAATGAGGCTTGTCCTTCCACCTCCATTTCAATAATGGGGGTTTCCCTAGATCAATAATCATGGCTTGAAAGTAGTGAAAACTCCGGTAACCCTCATCTAAACAGAATTACCTTCGTATGGCATTGCCTTCCACATGTTAAAGTTTTTGTTTGCATGGGTACCACATCTATATCACATGTCAGGTCATGAGAAGGGATCAATACCAAAACCTAAGATCCTCTTATTCAAAAATTGAAATGTACTTCATCTAGTGGGGAATGCATCAGCTCCTGGTCTACAGCTATCTCCAGTCACCTTGTAATGATATCCTAGCTAGTAGGGATGTTTGAGAAGAATTGTCAATTCACAAGGGGTTCAAATCATCGGGAGGGATGTCCCAATAATCTTCAAAAAAGTGCCTATTTTAGATTACTTGCTCCAAGTTTCGAAAGAGTATCTGCAATATCATTGGCTTCCCTGTGCACGTGGCACACCCTAAAGTCCTCAAATTCGTCAAGCAAGTATCGAATATGCGAGATGTTTTTGTTCAAATACCAAGCATCCATTTTACCTTTGACAATACCCCGCACTACCAATTGTGAATCTCCCTCTAAATGGATTTTCGGATTCCAATCTTCAATCCAAGTAGGATTGCCCCCACTGCTGCCAGGCATTCTGCCTGATAATTTGTACAATCCGAGATTTGCTTCGCAGACATAGCCAAAATGCTGCCCCTACCTCTTGCCACTACCCTAATTCCTAAGGGGCTCGGGTTGCCCTTGGCAGCACCAAAAAAATTTACTTTTATCCATCCTTCTTCTGGGGCTTGTCACCTTACTACATGTCTTTTCTTAGTGTGGGGATCAGCCTCCCCAAAACCCATTAACAGGCTGCTATTTATTTATTTATCACTTATTTTTGTTTTATATTTTTTTCTATTATGATTTAATATTGAAATTCATTACTCGAGGGGAGTATTACAATAATTTAGTTTGATAAATAGTTTTTGTGACCATTTATGGTCATTGGGGCGGGGCACATGAAGATATAATAGAGCAAATTGGAGCAAAAATTTTGGAAAGAATAAGAAAAATATCCATACTTCAAACATTGGGATGCAATCACTCACTTTAATCCCTTTTGTAGATAGATCCATATGCATAATGGATTTTTAATGTTGTTTCACTTTTGTTGTTTTCGTGACCTCCAATTTAAATGTTCTCTCCACTTAGCTTAATAACTTCTACATGATCTAAATTCTACCATTCTAATTGATTTTATGTCATTTCTAGTTTACTAGATTGATCTAAAATGACCACAAGTTAATATGTCCATGGGTCATTTGATCATGAGTTATTTTGTCCATGGGTTCCTATTACCCTAAGTTATTTTGTCCTTGGGTTATTATTATTCTGCTTAAGTCATTATGTCCAAATAACAAGGGTATACAAAACAACATGGAATGACTTGAAGAGGGCATTCGAAGAAAAAATTAAATGGATACTAAGTGACAACTTGATAGTAGTGGAAATCTATAACACAAGACAAGGAAAGAATAAGACCATAAAGGCCTACAATTGTAGGTTGAGCGAATTGTTCGATAAGTTGGAAAACCAACTAGTCGATGGGCTGAAAAAGAGGTGCTCTATCAAAGGACTAATTCTTCTCTACAAACAAAAATGAAACGGGTACCCCCTTTCTCCTAGGTTGATGCCTATAATCAAGTAGTGGATATCGAGAGTGAGAAGAAGACATCACAAGGGAAGAAAAATGCTAGTGATCACAAAGGTAGGGATGAAAGCGTTGACGGAGAATATAAGACCAAATAGGTTCTAGAAAAGACACGATGCAAATGATGGAGTTGAGAGCCGACAAAGAAGGTACTAGGGATGGCAAGGAATTGTTGTGCACTAATAGCAAGGTCAAGGACCACATAGACAAATTGCCCAAAGAAGTCCTTCTACGACATTTGCCAAGTACTAGCACACTCCATTAAGGAGTGCCTATACAACCTGAAAGCCAAGAGCACCCAAGTGCTCTTCACCCAAGGAGCGTAGGGCTCTCCAACAACCACACCACCCAAGCTGGCTACAATCTCTAATGCCTTGTCAGGTGGATAGTGCAGCAACCAACAAGGGAATAACAGCAATAAAAATACACCTAGAAGCCAATCCTATACAATGCGAGGGGGCAACCCATGATTTAATACCAAAGATGTAACAAGTAGGGTCACTTCACATAGGATTGTCAAAGGCGACTAGGAGGTGGAAGGAAATTGTGAAAATTGTGTAATCTAGACAACCATGAGGACACTAACTGCCCCAAGCAACAAGTGCATACTAGAGATAAGAAATCCAAAGGAGGAGGTATTGGCAATCACCAAGATGCAAGCCAAGAAGACAACATGTCCTAATCCCTATATAGCGACATACCTTAATCTTCATGCAGAGAATAAAAGGTTAAGGGAAATCAACATCAATACCAAACCAGCATTGGAGGAATGAAGAACGTCATATGACACTACCAACATTTGCCTATGGTCAAATCTAAAATGAACATTATGTGGCAAATGTTGCAAGCCATCATACCTATATGGATGCCAAACCTTCTGGAGACCATGCCATAATTGAAGGTTGTCACTACCAACATAGTTGGTAACAACACAAGTGACCAGAACAATGGCAAGTCAATGAAGGAATAGAAAGACAGTCCCACCTATCCAAGGTTGTTAACAATTGGCGATTGGTCCCAACAACTGCATTTCGATGTAGATTTTCACTTTGGCAAGACAAATATGTTCTCTCTTCGGCTCCTATTTCTCCATTGATAAGATTATCTTATTGGTAAGACCTTATGATCTTTCATCAATATCATTTGTTCCCCTTTTTTATTACGAGTATTATATGTAAATGTAAGTTTTTGACTGTCTCGTTGATCATTCATAAGTTGTTTGGTAAGACTCTTTACCCTTTCAATAAAACATTTACTTTTGCCAAGATATTTTCTTCACTTGTTAGATCAATGTTGCTATACCAATATCACTTTATCAAATTAACCACCAGAAATGTCTCATCGATACATGTCTTTTCAATATAACATTGCTCTTCAATAAGACATCTTTCTGCTTGTTAGGTGTTCAAAGCTTTGCTGATATGACCCTTTTCGGAGAAACCTTCTTGCATGTCTCTTTGAACATTCTTTTATCGACAAGACTACTTACACCTTTATTAGATTCCCGATATCTCATCAGGTACCTTTAGTTTATTTTTGATAAGAGTTTTCATGAGTCTCATCAAAGTCAAACATCTCAATATTACATCATGTTTTAATGTAACACTTTTCGGCTTTGATAGGCATCTGGAGTTTTATCGATGCAAATACTTTCAATAAGATGCATTTATCTATCTCATTAACAACTTGTAACAACACTTTCAATAAGATGCATTTATCTATCTCATTAACAACTTGTAACAACACTTTCAATAAGATGCATTTATCTATCTCATTAACAACTTGTGACAACCTGATATCAGTAGGACCAGTCTTCATTTGTTAAACACATGATATCAAATTATTGTCAATATTCTTCATTTGCATTTCAATGAGGAATCTCATAAGTCTTACTGACATACAGCTTTCTGATGTAGTTCCACCTGTTGATGTAACACTTTCCCACCATTGTAGAACCTCAACACTTTATCAAAAGTAGCATCATCTTTATTTTTAGCGAAGGTATGCTCCTATCTTATCAATAAGCAGCTTTTTGATATAACTTGGACTTTCAGTGTGATACATCTTTACATCCCATCAGCGTATAGTGTTTCTTTGATACATGTCCTTCGATATGACGGAAACACAATCTTGGCAAAATATAATCAACGGCTTTGTTAAGTTGTTATTCATATTTGGTTTCAATAAAAACTTGAGATGTTTGAATTCAAAATTTGCCGGCAACCATAGAGCATAATATTATAGTCAATTTCTAGTATTTTTGTCATGAATCGTGACAGATTATAATATCTAGGAGAGACTTTATCAAAAGTTGTGGGAAACTCAAATTCTATGGACTGTAGTGAATATTAACGGAATCAGCATGAGCAAGGTGGGGATTTTTGTCAGTCTTGGGGAAAAAGCTGAAAATACTATCTCATTTTCTAAGGTGCTAACACCTTGGACACATGAGCAGAGAACCTTTGTAGATATATAAAAAGCAACATTTCTGGTGAAGAAACACTAAAGAAATCTGCATAATCCACAATTTTTATTTCTTTTATATGCTAAAAACTAAAAACTCTCGAATTTATTAAGAAATGAGCAAAAAATCTACTTAAAAATATCCTTGCCAAACATTCAAAAAAAACCACAAATTTTATTTTAGGGTTACTTACGTGACCATTTTATATTAGTTTAATAATCATATATGCCATTTGCAAAAGGTTACAACCTTTCATAATTACCACCTTTGGAAGAGTCACAACCCTGCACCATTTATGTCCTTTGAAAATCACTATCTTTCATGATTGTCACTCTTTGAAAGTGTCACAGCCTTTCATCATTGTTGTCCTTCAAAAGACTCATAATCTTTAATAATTACCACCTTTTGGAAAAGCAAGAACCCTACACATTGTTGCCCTTTGAAAGACTCACAACCTTCTATAATTAGCACCTACTGGAAGAGTCACAACCCTTCATAATTACCACCCTTTGGAAGAGTGACAACCCTTCACCATTATTTCCCTTTAAGAGATTGCAAACGTTCATAATTACTACCCTTTGGAAGAGTCACAACATCACAACCCAGGGGGGTCCGTTTGAGGACAGTCTTTTATGCAGAACAGTTTATTGATATACAGGATGGGATTATTGTGCGTCCTTTATCCTTTCCCTGGTGTTGGACACGCACACTCTACATCTCCTTGGGTTCATTCACAATGGGCTCTCATCGGCTCCATAATCAAACAGACCACCAGATCGATAGGGAGAACCAGAACTGTTGGCTTCATGACATGGGGGGCACTAAGACGGAGACACTTTATTTCTGTTTTTCACTACTTATTCAAAGAGCACCAATCTCTCTCATCCTTTTTCAAGTACACTAACCAGCAGTGTCTTACACTTCATCTCCAAGAGGTCATGACGCTACAAGATCACACTTTACAACTTTAGTTCCCTTTAAGACAGACCACAGATCAGCTCATCACCTCCTTCTTCATGTTGGTCTCTCCGGCTCGGGGTACCAAGTGGTCACTTGGTCTCCCTCCTCCTAGACACACCAGGCCTATAAGGCCACGCAGGGGTTACACTTGGCAATAGTCCTCCACTTCCAGTGGCTTAGAGGGACAGCCCAGGGCCTCCTCTCACTTCCGTCCATATCCTTCTATTTTCAACTTTTTCTCAATGAAGTGAAGCAGCTAGCTTGTTGCTGGCTTCTGCTTCTGCTTCTTGGTTGGGTTTTGTTTCTGCTATTTTCCCCAGGCATCGTTTGGTGTTCCTGTTGTTAGCTCATCCTTTGTTGTGTGTTGGCAATCCCTTAGATCCTCTTTGTAGTTGCCTGTTGGACATTAATAAATTTATCTTATCTTACCATCTTTTCTACCATTTAAAGGAGTCACTTTCTTATTTTCTTCTCATTGATTTTTTTCTTGCATTAATTCTTTTTTGATTCACACATTCCTTTTTCTCTTCTTTCTTCTCTCCCCAACTTTCAAATGAAGTTCTCTTCTCCCTTTTATATCTCACGTTTGAGGGAGTCGCAATTTTTCACTACATGTTTTATGGCCATTCATTAAACTTAACTAGATTTTAATTTTTAATTTTTTAATTTTATACTTAAAAATTAAATTTTATTTTTGCTCTTATATTTTAATATTATTATTATTTACTATTACATCCTATTTCAAAAAAGGAACATTACAGCATGAACACAAGAAAAGGATGTCAATTATACACAAAACCATACACAAGCCAGAAAAAGTAACAACCTTTCCTTATAAGTTGAGAATGCTCTCTTTGTAGCACAAAGCCTCCCAAACATGCAATTAAAGTATCAGCTTATTGCACAAGACTCCATTTATTCAACAGATATTGCCTGAACAGCTAAATAGATCTAATGCTCTGCCATTTAATTTTGTTTAGGTTCTTTGAATAACCATTCAAAGAAGCAAAATTTTAAAAAGTAACTTGGTTCATCATCTTCTTTGGTGCAACTGATGTCTTCTTGATCAATAAGGATTAGTGTGCAACCCCAATCTTCAAGTGCCAACATAATTCGTATTCCTCTGGAAACAGATGGCATACTTTGCATTATAGTAAACTCTTGTTCCATCAACAACCTCTCCTCATGTTCAAAAAATTGGTCAAAGTAGGCACGAATTTCAATCCTTGTGGAATGGTAGAGGAAAACCTAGTAACAGACATTATATCCTATTTTAACTATCCTGCCCATTCACATATTTAATATGACACAATCCCCTATTCACTATGTAAAATTTTATGTACCTAATAAGTACATGATACCTCATCAACCACCATAAAAAAGTCTTTCCAAAATTTGATGGTGGCATGAGAATAACAGACCTATAGAACCGGTTAGACAAACTTCTAATTTGCACTGAAGATTTCCCAGAAACTTTCCTAACAAACAAGTCCAATGAACAAATGGTAATAAAGAAAGACGAACTAAAGCATATAAAGCTTCTCATAATTTATGTTGTAAGTTCTGTCTCTGTTTGATCTTTGTCGATGTGATAATATAACAATTATTATAGGTTGTTGATAATGAAAGAATTACATCCTTTCATCTGCCATCATTTTTCACCCCCAAGGTTAATTCCATTTTTGAATAGATATTTGCTTGCTTCAGCATTTTATCACCATGAAAGGAAATCATTTAATTTCTTTTTAGATGTAATCTCAACTGACTAAATATGAATGTAGCATGATACAATATTACAAACCTTATGTTACATGTCTCTAACTCTCTATGGCAACCCAAATTTCCAAACATTGGTAAATATCTAGAACTAAAGAATTTAGTGGACAACCTCCTTTATCTCTTCTACAGTTTACCTCCATTTATAAAAATAGCAAGATTTTTATTTTCAATGGTTAAATCCTAATAACTGCACGACCCTTTGATAAGAAGGTTGTTTTGTGCATTCCCTGCGTTTTAATGCAATTAACTAACAGATAGAATGTAAATTAATCATGCCATGTAAGTTTTTCAGTAGAAATGTCAAAAAAAAAGTATGTGTACCTCTTCCCTCATCTTATCCTGAAAAGTGGATGGCAGCATGTTGGGAAATACTTTAAGAAAAACAGGCAACAAGAACTCCATGAATGGAACTATAATGAACACTGCAAATGGCACAAGCCTGAAAATATCTGCCGTTGTTCTAGTTAATTGCTGCCTCTCTCTTCGAGAAAGAGTCTTTCCACTTGCGAGTTTCAATAGAAGCCTGAAGGATATCCTCACATCAACCCAAAGAAGTTTAGTTCCCATCCAATAGTGTTGCAAGGCTTCAAAAAAGTCATGTTTCCACTGAAGCAGCTTCCTGGCCCAATCCTCCCTATTAATTACACAAGTCAACAAACAATCAGCACAACAAATTTATAAAATATTCAATAAATATATTGGCATTACAAGCAAGATGTAAAAAACAAGTATTCCTGATGACCATCAAAGATTGAAGTAAACTTCGATACAAGATAACAACTACAACAAAGCTCAAGAAGGTGAGCCTTCCATTAGAATCCAGAATTTTCTAATTCCCTCAAAGTTCCAAATGTGTTTTTTAAGAACTGTTTCCTTTCTGAACAAATGGTTATATTGCTCGTGTGTGAAATGATACTATAAGTTTCAAGCCCTTTTAAAGAACAATGCTTGCCTGCTCATCGATGCCACTGCTCTTAGTGCAGGTCCAACCCCAATCAGTGCAGTCCAGAACCTTTTCACCATGCTTTCATCCTTCTTCAGGAGTGCCTGAACTTTTTTTGCGTTAGCTTTCACAGAGCTCAATCCTGCTACAGCTTGGTCACATTCTTCTGGGGATGCTTCAATTTTCCTTTGTTCTAAGACCTTATCTTCATCCTGCTCTTCTTCATTGTTAGGAACGCGTTGAGTTGCAGTTGCAGGGCAAGAAGTCATGGTGGAGCAAGATATCCATCGAACCCCTGAATGTAGAAGCAGATGCTCCCTAATAGTTCTTACAGCAGTAAATGTAGAAGCATCTCTGAAACCCATTCTATTACGGTTTTCTGCCCAGACTTTAGTGAGCCCATAAAAGGTACTCTTTGGTTTCTGGTCTGTGACATTATCAACAATCTGACAATGGTGCTCAATGGGCAACTTTGAGATTGGTTGCAATAAACACCAATTTGTTGAATGTGCAATGCTTTCATCTAAAGAGGGATAAGAGAAGATGCGGAGTGAAAGAGCAGCATCCTCTGATAATAGCAGGGCTTTTCTTACTTTCCGATAGATAGCCATCTGCTGGGACGCCATTTGCCAATAATCTTATCCTAAAGATAATAGGAACTGCATGCAGAGGAATGAACTGAAATTCTATTTGCATGTCTGACTCTAGTGTGCTTAAGTTAAGAAGCTAGGACACCAGGCTAACTTCTGTATGGAAACAGATGACCGTAAACTGTGTCTTTTTCACAACCCAAAAATTCATGACAGGCATAAAACAAGTTCTTGGAAAAGCCTCTTAACGCATTCCACGGAAAAGTGCAAGCCTGCAAAAACAAATGGATTCCAAAGAATTATATTTCAGTTATCAGCTACAAAAACAATTCAAGAGAATATAGCCATGCAGATAAAGTTGAAGCTATCTTGGTGGTGTGAAGTTTGAGATGATTCAAAAGATATAATTTTGTGGCAAAGCTATAAGAATGGATAGCTGTAAATATGTCTGATCAAAAATGACTAGGCATGAACATGGTTCTACCAAAGTAACTCAAGATGTCAGGAGTAAAAGAGATTAAGTCAAAAACTTCCTTTACAAGATCTAATCAAACCAATACGATCAAATCCAGTTGTAACTCAGCTATGTGCTATTAGTTATGTGAACTCAACCTTTCCATACAATGTGATGCAATGTAAAAAAAAAATCAGATTACTGAAATCACAGCTAATGATTGTTGTTGACGTATGTATAAAACTACAAATGGATGTAAAAAAAGTTTGATTTTATGAAATACAATTCTGGTAGGTACAGAAATTTTTTAATTTGACCGTGGGAAAAGAAATAAACATTAGAAAATATAAAAGTAATCCATAGAACCATAGTAAGCATTGAACGGTTGACCATAATAAGTAATTCCCTAAGTAGTCCTGTTTGAACAGGAAAAATTTCAACCATTGAAATTTGATAATCTTCTATGAGGAAAATATTCACTAAACCAGTAAATTCTCATTTTTATATGAGATATGCTATGTCTTTGTCAAGACGCATGAAATGTAAATCAAATATTTACTGTAGCTTCCTGAATTCACATTTTAGAGCCAATAATGGTAACGACATATACTTTGCAATAAAAATATTTTCGCACTGTTATAAACTTAATCAAGAGAACACATGAATATATAAATTTTATCTGAGGACCAGCATCCTGATTCAAAAAAGTACTAAAAATTTGTATTTAAAAAGATGTCAATTACATCCAATAGTGTGTGGTGGGAATGCAATGGAGATCACCTATGAGCGCATGGCCCAAGTTCAAACCATCCTCGCCACAATAAGGTGGCCCAATGTTGAAGTCGCAGTGCAACATCTATGGACACAGTCAAGTTTTAATCCAATACTTGAGAATCTTAAAAAATGTAATACAGGCATATCCCACGCAACATTAGAAATGACCAACAAACTCATCAAACATTTACCGGTCAAAAAGTTACAACAACATTTCATTAAAAAAATTATAAATAATGGGTGACATCCTAATGATAAGATGAGACCAACTGGCACGATAATGACCTAAACCCCACTGAGCTTGCTCCAGCTACATGGTTCAATATGTGATTGAACTGTCGTCCATCATGTGATGAAATTGGAAGAAAAACCTAGATCAATTTCCTTGGAAGGAAGACCCAGGATGTAGCTTATAGGCAAGAGATTTTTGAGTTTGGCAATTCCTTACATGTATAGCTTTACCTTTTAATTTACAATAGAATGGCATTCGAAGAGGGATGAGATATAGATGTGGAATGAAATCTCATGGTAGGGATATTGAAGCTGTAGTATAGTGACGAGATTGTAAAATAAGAACATCGCAGTTGATCAAAAATAGAGCAGATGAAGCGAAGACATTTGCAGGAAACTCCAAACCGGATTATGTGATCATATAACAAGAGCCTGCACATAGTTCTAGATTGGAAGAACAAAACCAGTGTAACTCAACAGGTCTCTCGTGGAGAAGACCTACGTGTAAATTCCTGAATTTTGTTTTAATTATGTGTAAAATTGAGTAAAACTAGCTAAATCAAAAAGATTATAATGTTCAAGAAAAGTCTGCCATTTGACCAGTTGAATTGGCATTGTTTGCAGGAGGTAACATTTATTCTAAAGCTTTAAGACGTTTTAGTATATATCTACTCTGCCCATCTAGCTCAAACAGTATTTAGTTTATTTAAATGCTTGAGTACAATGTTCAGACCATTATTGATTCCCACAATCTTAAATAGCTTAATTATACTGACCAATTCAATCGATCTCAGGTCCGGTGCAATTTGTCTTTGTTCGCATACACCACGATCACTTTGATACTAGTTCCCCGAACAAGAAAACGACCTAGTTTGGGCTTTCACTAAAAGGGTTGTGCTAAAGCTTTGTTTATTTATAAAAGAAAACTCAAACCATATTAAGCAATGTACAACATCTAATTCTAACTTACTGAAAGCCATGTGCAAATTCAAGGAGAACTCGATTAACTAAACTCCCAATTACTTAGATCGTCTTCCCAGTGATTCTGAATAATTTAAATCCACTCTTCAATCCTAACATCTGTCTCCAGTGTATTTTCAAATGAAGCAATTCCCAAAAAAAAGCTTCTGTAGATTCTGTGATCCTACGAACCGTGGTTTAATCCATCTATAGCAAGTACAAAATGAAACCACAATAATGAAGAAATTACCTTGAAATATATTCAGTTTAAAGATTACCAAATTAAATCCTAAATTTTCTTATGCTGGAACTCTGATGGATTCGACAATTTGCAATGGAGAAACATGCGCTTGCGATGATTTAAGAAAGCTCTCTGAGGAGTCTTATAATTTCTTGAAACTATATGTGAAAAAGCAGGTGCAATGACCAGTCGGGTTTCTTCAGTGCAGGCAGGGTTTTAGGTTTTAGACTCATTTGTTCAATATGTTTCGCAGTGGATAGTTATGGAGAGTTAAAAATGATAATACGATTGTAGTTATCTTCTTAAATGGCCTTTGTAAAGGTTGAGGATACTTTTTAAAAAGCTTAAAGATTAGCATACTTTTTTAAAGCTTAAGGATAGGATACTTAATATATTGAAATAGTAGTATTTGTACCGAATATGGTTAGATTTTAGTCAATTTTGTTTATAAGTTTACATGTCTTGATTTAAAGGTGAGCTTTAGTCTTTCTATTGGCTTCATCATATGAAAAAACTCTCTTTCTATTATATAAACTTAATTGTATTTTTAAGTAAAATTGACAGAAGCAAATTCTTACCATCATGCACATGCAATTGAGAGATCTACCAAAAAGATAGAAGACGTAATCTACTTATATATAGATATGTATTATGCAGACTAAAGCACCTCCATTCTTCTTATCATCTTCCTCTTCTTGGTCTTTTTCATCTCTAATTTCTTTATTGCTTCTTCTCCTTTTCATTCTTGTCCTTTTAGTTCCACTTCTTCTCCTGCCCCTTATTCTCCTCCTCCTCTTCCTCTTGGTTGTCCTTTTATTCTTCGATTGTACCTTCTTCCCTTATTGCTCTTGCTCCTCTTCTTTTACTTTTTCTACTCCTTTTACTCTATTTCCTTTTTCTTTTTCTTCTTGTGCTCCCCCTCCTCCTTCACCTCTTTTTCCTCCTCCCCTTTGTCCTCCTCCTCCTGGTTCTTTTTTTCCTTCATTTCCTTTTCCTTTTGTTTCTTATGCTCCCCCTCCTTCTTCGCCTCTTTTCCCTCATCCCCTTTGTCTTCCTCCTTCTATTTCTTTTTCATTGTATTCCTCCTCTTCTCCTCCTCCTCCTTTTTTCCTCCTTTTCCTCTTCTTCAACTTTATATTCTTCTCCTTCTCTTCCTTCTCGATCTCTTTTCCCTTTGTCTTCTATTGGTTTCACTATGTCTTCTTCTTCTCCTCTTCCTCATTTCCTTCTCGGTCTTCTCCTTTTTATGCTTCACCTTTTTTTTTAACATTCGCTTGTAATAAAAGTTACATCTAAAAAATTTTTTACACTTAAATGATACATGCATAGACAATATCAAACTTATTTGATAATTGCTTGATGATAATAATAAAAATTGCAACCGCAATATAGGAGATATTTTCCTTCACATGTTCATTATCTCCTTCATCTTTGTGAACAACACCTATCTCTCCTTCATCTTCGTGAACAACACCTACATATAATGACTATTAACTCTCTCTCTCTCTCTCTCTCTCTCTCTCTCTCTCACACACACACACACACACATTACACAACTTAACCAAATTTTTACTTATCAACCTCAATCAAAGTAATTTTCACAATCAAAAAGATCTTAAACTTTATTGTTTAGTGGGACATAAAAATTTGGTTGCTTGTGGTAGATCTACCCCATTAAGCCTCTGGCTTTGGTTCATTCTTTGCCTCTAGCTTCATCCCAGTTTTAGCCTCAAGAGCATGTTTTGGGATTGAGGAAATAGCAATTTGATCTTTTGAATCGCAACTAATGCCTACTTTGCATGTGCAATGCCACCAACTAAAGCACCATCTATGTGTTGCATCAATTGCAACAGGCCTTTGAGGCATAATTCCAGTCACCCTCTTTTAGAAGCATTTGATGTCTATAAAGAAAAGGAAAACAAGTAGAATCTATCATGCTATGAATTCCCTTGTATTTCTTGATCTATGGGGGGGCTTTCCTTAACAAGCTTTATAGATAAAATATGCTATTAAGGCATCAATTATTATTTTAAAATTTAATTTTTATAATTGTAATTATAAAAATAATTGAATATGATTATATTCACTCTCGTGTGTGGGACATGAAACGTAATATGATTATATATTTTGATAACATAAGAAATTACTTATTTTAAAATTATTTTTTTGTTTCTTGAATTAATTTATTCTAATAAGACTTGGAACACATACTCCAAATAGGAGTTATGGTAGAATAAATGTATTAAATTAATAGTTTCCCATGGATTAACAAACCCAAAACTATAAGATGTAGATCGCAGGTATAAGGAATAATAGAAATGTATTAAATTACATTTCAACTAATTAATTATTTTACTTCTTGTTCATCAATTAGAAAAACTTAAGAACAAATATTTCTAGATATCTTAAAATAGTCACTGTAAATTCAATTGAAATGTCAATTATTTATTATGATTATAACATTCATTTTTCCTACATAAATGAAAACTATTTTATAGTTATTTATGTTGGAGCTACAACTATTAAGAGCCTGATCGGAACAATTGTTATATTGTCACTGATGTCAAACCTATTGGTAAGACCAAGTGTCAAACCTACTGGAGAGACATTTACTGCCAGTGTAAAGTGTCATATCTATTGATTGATGAAGAGGATTTGAAAAGAAGATGTCATGAGATAACCTAGTGAAAGTTTGAGTTGAGATGTGTAAGCAAGATAGAATTGCAATGGGCACTTGATAAGTTAGTTTATGACAAGATAGTGTGTTGTTCAATCAATACATGAAGTTAAGGAGATAGTTGGATAAATCTCAAAACTGAGACAAGTCATAAGGATAAGCTTGACTAAGTATCAAAGTTGCACAATCAATAAAGGCTCGTTGAAGCAGAAGATTAAAGAACTCAAGGCCAAGCATTGCAATGTTGGGCGAGTAATAGTATCAACCAAGTTGAACAATGGTAACCAAGCAAGACAATTCAGTGATGACCAAGTGATCCAGTGAAGATCGAGTAGAAGAACACAGTGATGAATGAGTGCCAACCAAAAGAATAGTTTATGAAAGATTCAAGATTTGTGGCTGACATAGTTGAAATCTTGGAAGAAGAAAAATGTATCGACAATAAGAATTGGTGAGTTTTATCATTTAATGCAAGGAAAGGATGAGTTGAGCAATCAAAGGCTAAGATTTGAGAAGATGTTTCTAGAAGTGTTGAGAAGAGAAGAAGAACAAGAGATGGACAGATTCATTGAATGTTTTGGATATGATCCTAAACCCTAAGATCTATGATTGTGATTAAATAGAGAAAGATCAAAGTTACCTATTTAAGGAGGTATCTAATACATTTAAGGGGATTGTTGAAATAGAAATTTGCAAAGACAAGTGGTGAATAGACTTGCAAGGAGAAGTGTGAAGTTTGTAAGGTGAAGGATTGCTTGAAGAGTTGTAAAATAGATTTGAGATGATGAGAATGATGGAGTCCAGTCAATGAACTAAGGTTGAGCTAAATAGAGATCTAGATTTACAAAGTGAGTTGCATGTTATCAGATCTAAACTTTATTGTTACTTTCTAACCATCGTGGAAATTTTAAAAATCCTTTTGATAAGGTTGACCTAACAAACATTTGTAAATCCTTTAATCAAGGTGACAGTCTAATGGAATGTTCTTGAGTCCTCTAACAAGACTACTCCTAATAGGATGATTAAATCTTTTAACAAGGGCACACCCAAGAGTGTGTTTTGTAACCTTTAATAGGGTTGATTCCTAATAAAGCTCACTTCAAAAGTGTGGAAAGTATTAGCACGTTACTGGGTTTTTCCCAAATTAGGTTTTTACATTAAATCTTGGTGTTTAATATTATGTAGATGTTTGTTATGTGTTTATGCTACTTACTATTTTTAAGTTTAAGTTATTGTTGATTGTGATAAGTTTTTGTAAATCGACACATATAGAACAAAGAGATAAAATGGAATCAATAAGTTGGATTGTAGTGAATAGTTTTAATTAGTGGATTATTGGGTTAAGTCTGTTAAAGTTTTAAGTGTTTTATTTGTACATCTGGACCTAGGGATAATTGATTCACCCCCCACCCCTCTCATTTATTCCAAATATTCTAACAATTTATTAGTATTATTATGTTCATTTCCCTAAAAAATAAAAACTATTCCATGGTTTCAAGTGAAAACTATTACTTAGTTTTGATTGATTGCCCCGCATTTTGGAAATAAAAAGCGTCAACTTTCGCTTCCATATTTTGCCAAAAAAGACAACCTATGTGTCTAACTTCTTATGAGACATCATGCATATACATGCAAAGAAGGGTTAAAAAATGAAAAGAAAATATTACCTAAGCATTCAAAATTTCTTATTGAAAACACTAGAAATAGTTTTTTTTAGCTTTGAAGCTCTAACTAGAAAAGAGATTAGCTTACAAATAATAGAACTGCTTAAGATCATATAGATACATGATGAAATATAAATTGTTTTATATATCCTCTAGAAGGCCCAGGTAGAGGTGTGGTAACCACAACTAATATATTTAGCTTGTTCCTAAAAATCCACTTAGCACCTGTAATATTTTTGTTAGTAGGTTTAAGTACCAAAGTCTAATTTCTTTTCTTTTCAATATGATCAAGTTCTTTGTTCATTGCTTTAACCCAATCATCATCTTTTAATGCATATTTCACAATTTGAGGTTCAACTTTGATAATGAGCAAGTAGTTTCCTTTTCCTTACTTCTCGGCAATATACTAACATTATTATCTCCAATAGTTTTAGGTTGAAAATGATTAAGTTTTACATACCTTGGGAGTGCCATTTCAGTAGTTTGATAACCTTCATTTTCATTTATAAGTTGTGCATCATTTACTTCTTCATTCATTTGTGGTATTGTATTAGGATCCACCGGTTCACAGTAAATTATCTTGTTGCAGTCTTTTAGTTGCTTCCTTCAATCTTCTTCAATGTTTTCTGAAAGTTCGTCAACCTTAATGTTGTCACTCTCAACCATCTTGTTAGTCCTCCTTCTCAAACATTTGTGAGCTTTAATTATAGTGGAATAACTAAGAAAGATTCCTTCATCTCCTTTAGTATCAAACTTGCCATTTAATTCATCTTTCTTGATGTAGTATTTGCTTCCAAAGATATTTAAACAACTAGCATTAGGTGTATGACCACACCGTAATTCATAAGGGATTTTATTTATACATTTCTTGATTTTTATCATGTTCAAAGTATAAACAATAGTACTCACCGCTTCTCTCAAAGATATTAGTGTCACTCCTTTTTTCTTTAATAATGTCCTTACACATTCAAATATTGAATTGTTTCTCCTTTCTACAACTTCATTTCTTTATGGTTTTTTAGGCATTGTTACTTGCCTCTTGATTCAATGCTCATCACAAAATATAGTGAACTCATGTGAAGTGAATTCTCCTCCTCTATCATATCTAAGACACTCAAGAGTTCTACATGTTTCCTTTTTAACTCGAGCTTTATACATCTTGAACATATGAAATGAACTAGACTTTACTTTTAGAAATATGATTAACATCATCCTTGAATAATCACCAAAAAATAATATGAAGTACTTATCACCATAATAGATCTCAGGTCTAATTGATCCACATAGATTAGTAGGCCAAATAAAGAATATTTTTTGAAGAATAGACCTTACTAGTGAAACTATTACTTGCCAAATTTCCTAATTGACACTCTTGCATATAAACTTCTTAGGTTTGACTAAAGTAGGCATGCTTGTTACACATATCTTCTTACTAACCTCGATCAAATTATCAAAATTGACATGATGAATATTTGATGGCATAACAAACATTCTTCTACTTTATCTATCAAAAATTTCCACTACAAGTGTCAAATTTGAATAGATTACATCTTTTCTATTTAGGAATAGCAATCAATTCATGAGACTTTCCTAATATCTTGAAAATGCCATTATATTGAAATAAAATTTGAAATTATGTTAATTGTTCAACTAAGAAACACTCAACATGTTATACTTCAAGTCATCAATCTAATAGACATCATCATAGGTAATATTATCATTAAGTTCTTTAGAACCTTTACCTCCTATCATACAATGTGATCCATCACTAAATCTAATTGTATCTCCATCACTATCTTCCATTGAGAGGTACTTTTTTCTTATCATCAGTCATATGGTGTGCATATCTAGTATCAAGAATCTAGTCTGTTGGAAATGTAGTATAGAGTAGGTGATTGAGGTGGGGGGGGAGAAGGTGAATCAGGAACCAATAAAACTTATACTTCAATTCACCAATTAAACCAGGGTATACTTTAAGAAACCCTCCTTTAGAAAAGGTGTAAAAAATTGGCAAAAGGTGTAAAACACCTGACAAAAAAAAATAATTTTGTGGCAAAAAAAATAGTTTACAAAGAAAAAATAATAATCTCCATTGGCGAATCATTTATAGTCTCTCAAACAATGTGTAAAATCTAGGCGAATTGTGTTATTTTAAAACTACAAAAAATTTATACATTGGCGAACAAAAAATAATAATCGCAATAAAATTTTAATTTTTTGGGCAAATCATTTCATTGTATTCAAGGTTAAGAAAAACATATGCGAAGTCGATGGCATCAGAGGTTCGCAAAGGGTTTCATCAGTTTGAAGTTGGCAGTTGCGAAACTACGAGAAAGGCTTTAACAGGTCTATTGCAATGTCGCTGTCAAAGTGAAAGTTAATAGTTTTTGTGTTGCGAAACCACGAGGAGGGCAGAGATTGCATCATCACCGGTTGAAAAGATAAATGAGGAGTTAACTTTGCGACTTTGCGAAAAGGAGATTTCGCGGCATCGGCAGTAGCAATTAAATGATGGTGATTCAGTGAACTTTTATGTTATGAAGTCGCGAAAAGGGAGATCGCATTATCGAAGGTTTTATTTAGGTAGTTAGTTTCTTGGTTGCGAGACTATGAAATGTTAATTTAGGCAGTTTTCGCATGTTCGCAACGGTTAAAGGGAAAGGACTTTTGGCAGTCGCGAAAAGGGAGATCGCATCATCGGAGGTTTTATGCAAGCAGTTAGTCTGTTGGTTGCGAGACCGTGAAATGTTAATTCAGGTAGTTTTTGCATGTTTGTAGCAGTTAAAGGGAAAGATATGTCATCCTGCGAAGTCGCGAAAGGTTAAGATGAAGCAGTGTTTGCCACTTCGCACCGGTTAGAAGGAAATGGGTTTTCACAACTGTGACAACGCGATGTGAAATGTTTAAGCTTTGAAGCTGCGACTGAAGGGGAATCTCATTAGAAGAGGATATAAGGCTTATCGCAGGGTCGCAAGGATAAAGCGAATATTTGATTTAACGATTGTGATAGCTCGAGAAAAGAAAAAGAAGGGTTTCAAAGTTTCATAAAAAGATTTCAAGGTTAAGTTGAACCAATTGTGACAGAGTGTAGAAAGAAGGGTTTCGCAACTCATAAGATTGTACAATGACAATGTATTTTTTAAGCTTGAAACTTTGAAAGTACAAAAGAACAGGTTTTCAAATCTATTATCTGATTCCAGACAGATGATGAGTTGACATTCTAAGGCAAATGAAATAAAGGCAGTAGTTACTACTGGTAGTGGTTGATAATAGATATCCATGCACGTGCAAGCTTTTAAACTTTAAAGCCATTAAAATTTAACAATTTAACATCGTGGCCCATCACGAAGTTGCAGAAAACTAGAATTCTCAGATATCTATAGCTAACAGAGCAAAAAGATTCAAGAATTTGCATTAAGATCAGGATTCAGAATGGCAGAAGCAGAATCATCAGTAAAGAAGGGCACTGGAGAGGGCAGCAAGGTTTCATTGTTTGCCAAATTTATAGAAGAATGGTTGAAGATTCTCCCTAAATCTTCTAATGCTCAAAGTGCTAATGTCCACGTGTTTAGAGACGCTTACAGCTTCAGTAGAAATGCTCAAGTACCATACACCAATGGAATTGAATTGTTCTAGTACTTTTACAAGAATAGGGTGCAGAAGGTTCCCGTCTCAAATCCATGGATGAGGAACCTGGGAAAGTTGATAGTGCCGAAGGTATACATGGATGTTGACCTTATCAAGGCACTGGTAAATGCATATAATCCAACTAGTCGGTCCTTTCATAGAAAGGATATGAACATTCTCTGTACGTTAAGTAAGGATGCTTTTGTTGAAGCATTTGATTTGTAGGGTCCCATGTTAGTTCCTATTAACTTGGAAAAATTGGAAGCAACATTTGAGAAACAGAGAGATTTCTATACAACGCATGCAATGTTGTGACATATCCTGAGAGAAAATCAAAACAAGATGAAAGGAGAATTCCCGAAAATGGTTACTGATTTTATACCCTTGTCATATTTGTGTGCATACTTTTAGAAAACAATTTTTGGATTGAACAAACTATTGGGAGTAGATGGATCCATGGATGCCTCCCAAACATTGTATGTGATAGCTCTAGACATTCAGGACCCACATACTAATGTGGGGTATGATTTTGGAACATTCATTGCTGATAGTATTCATTAGTAGATGGTGACAGCTTAGCAAGGTGATCTTGGCAATTTCAAATTTCTACATTACTCGGTGCTGATGCATCTCATCCTCTTCTACAATGTGGGCCATGTGGATTCCAGTTTCATTGAAGGTTTGGACAATTTCGGAGAGGCATTGCCTATTCAAAGATGGACAAGATTATGGCAGAGGTTCTACTCTTTTTCTAATTCCCTCTCTTTTTATAATGATTTTGTTGCAACTATTCATAGGATGTTAGGTTCAAAATTGGAAAGATTACCTAGGTTAATCAGGAAGATTGTTAGACCAACTTTGTGTTTTGATGATGAGGGACCAATTGATCATGATTGAGGCAGTGCCTTTTTGTTAGCAAACTGTACAGTGATTAAAATTTTTGGTTGTTCCCAACCCCCTCATTTCTTACCAAGATATGTACCAGAGAGGGTGGGTGTAGTGGAAATTTTCTAGCAGTTGTTATCTATGAATAGATAATATCTAGGACCAACCATTAAAAAGGGGTCTTTTGTGTGTAGAAATTTCAAAGTAGGGGATTTTGAAATTGGTAAAGAGGCCATTGAGGAAGTTGATGCCTTCCTAAGAGAGTTAAATTTCCCCACTGCCCCCACTAAGGTTTATGACCCATATAACATTGTTACAAGTGCTCTTAAACAAATGAGGGGTTATAATGTCGTCATTGGAAGGAAAATTTTAGAAGAGGATGTCATTGTATGAAGATGTCTGTGCTGATAGGATGCGGAAGTGGAGAGAAATCCTCTTAGTAGAGGAAGAAATGAAGAAAGTAGATCCTAATTTCCAAGGCTTCTATTCTGATTTACCCTATTTTAAACAAATTGATAAGTGTATTGAGGAGTTTGATAACATTATGGCTCAAGTTCCTCAAAATGCTAGAGATAGGGTAAACCCTTCTTCTCTAGAGGCAAATGTTGTATTGGAAATTAGTGACAAAGAAGATCAGCCTGGCCCTTCAGATTGGGATAAAGGGGGCAAGAAGAAACAAAAATTGATTGAGGTTCCGGAAAAGGCTAGAGAGAAAGCCTTACAAGTGCTTCCAAAAGGAACTAGGTATTTTGATGATGCCAGAAAAAAGTTCTTAATTGATCAAGCTACTAAAGAGGAGAGGAGACCCAATAGTTTAGAATTGCAGTCCATGATGCTGGATGATAGAATTATATAGGCTCAAGAATTCATGAAGGATGATGATTTTATCAAGAGTGAAGAATTCAAAAGTTTTCTAGTATAAAATCAAACAAAATGAACTTTCTTTGCATGTAAAACCTGGAGACAGATGAAAAAGTGATTGAAATGGTGCAGAAGCTCCAAGCCTATGATCCTAACAGTAAAAGCCTCACTGTAGAGGAGGCTAGGGAATTGGTACAAAGGAGTGGTATGATAGTTTTCCCAGGATGGGATATTAGTTCATCATTCCTACTTGATCAAATGAGGACACAAGAAAAATCAATCTCTTATGAGGAGATTAATCCATTTGGGGAATTGCAGGGGGCAAGATTTAATATAGATACTAAGACAATGGCTATTTGGAGTGTAGCTCCAGAAGCATAGAAGCCTACCCTGATGGAAATTAAAGAGACACCGACAGGTAATGCAATTTTTTGGAATGCACATTCAACTTCTTCAGATCAAATTTACAACCTCCAAAACACTGCTGCTATGCTAGGCAAGAACAAGATTGATATTCTTCAAGAACAACTAGTGCAGACATATGAAAAGTACCTTGACACCAGGAAGAAGTATGAAGAGGAAATGAGAAAAATATATGTTCTGCAACACGCTTTGGAGGAATCAAAAAAGGAGAATGAAGATTTGAAAAGAGAAGAAAGGTCACTAAGAGTAAGGGAGGTACAAGACCAGAATATTCAAACTGACCAGATAACAGAAGAACCACATCCAGTAACACATATGGATGTGGATGAGTTTGAGATTAGCAATGATGCAAAGATTAGGATAATGAAACAGTTTTTGATTCATAGAATCACTGCTTTAAAGAGAGCCTCTGTAAATGTATATAGTATGTACATTACTCTGTAGAGTAATGAATACCAATGCTCTGAGGCTTTATCACTATAATCTCCATTGTTTGCCCAGTGGAGGCCATACATTCAATTCTTTGATAGGTTAGTTCCTTTACTCACACAAAAAAAGGAACTACCTAAGGAGATCATTGTTCCTATAAGGAAAATGATACATCAAGTTAAAGAATTGAATTCATTCTTCATTGGTAAGATTGAAGCAGTAAGGGGAAAATTGAAAAGCATAGCATTGGGTACCCCATATTTCATTCCAACAATTTTGAACAATGAAGGGTATGTCAAATCTTGGCAAGAGTGGTCTGAATCTTTTGATCTAATATTAGACCATCCAAGATTTATAGCATTTTCAAGAGGTGAATCAAGTGATCAAGTTGTATATGATATGATTGATATGACATACAAAATTGAAGCAAATATGAACAAAATTACTGGAGAGGGTAAAGCCATCACAGATGCAAAATGGACTAAAAACATCAGTGAATTAAAGGTAGTTAGAAATACAGCGTGGCCTGTTGTGGATACAGATATTACCATCTGGGAGGTTATAGCAGATATCAAAGCAATCCCTTCAGTAGAAGATGATTAGCACAAAAGATGGTGGCCCCGGGGAATCAATTGGAGGACAAGTGTTGCAAAAGAATATCAAAGAAAAGTTGTTCATCATAATAGATTACCTTACCTTTGCAGTATATTTGCTGTGGGTAATGCTGTAGATAGAACTAGAAGACGTGATCACTTGCCACTTGTCACATTTTGTAATTGTTTCCCCTTTTTCTGTTAAAATATGTCACAAAAGGTTTCAATAAATTGTAATGATTATCTTAATTGTTGTTATCTTTTGTCTTTTGTAATGAATCATGATGTAACCTTTGTAAGCCTAAAGCTTGTTGCAACTCAAGTGATATAAATATGAGTTCCCAAGGCTTAGAAATGGTCCGATATGTTGTTATTTTTCAGATTAAGACTTAAGTATAATTTGCTTTAGAGCAGATATTGTTCCAACTCTATGTATTTCAAATTTCGATTATGTTTTGTAGTCAGCAGTTCTCTGTGATGTTATGGGCTTTGCACACGTCTCTATTATCTCTCTTTTTATTATCAAACAACTAAATCAAGAGAAAGATACAAAAATAACATTGTGTCAACAATATGAATAGAGTAACAACTAACAAAAATCTTGAACTCAAATCAAGAGAAAGGTACAAAAATAACATTATGTCAACAATAGAGTAACAAAAATCTTGAACTCAATTTTTCTAAATTGTAATTGCAATATGACTGAATAATGAATATGGAAGAACTAAAGTAGACCTATAAATTCCTTAGAACTGAATGCTACATTACTAAATCACAATTCACTTTATTGACTTAGTCTCAAATGTGAAACTGAAGTCTGACCAGTACTAATAGGTTCCTCTTCATTCTGAATCGAGTATTCAAAATTCATAAAATCTTCATCTTCATTTTGACTTTGAGGCCTAAATTCATCATTTATGTTGGAGTCAGCAGTAGAAGTAGAACCACCATCTTTTAAAGTGTTGCAAAGGCCTTGTCTTTCACGTGTGGAATTCCAAATGGCCAATGACCTATCATAAGGAAAATCTCTAACATTGTATTGAGTAACAAACAACCTCAAAAAAGTTTCCAAATTTTTGTCTAGTTTGTTTCTGACATTTGATTTCAAAAACCCCAATGCACTGAAAACTCTCTCATCTTCCACCGACCCTAATATCATTGTTTGACATAAATCAACAAGTTTGAAATATTTTGATATTGAAGTACGTAATACTTCACTCTGACTTATCCTTTTCCAAAGCCTTGTTATTGCACCAGGATCAAATGGATTCTCAAAGTTTTCCATCTGGTTTTTCATACACAATGCAAAAAGTTTACATTGATTTTTAAGATTATTTGAATCTAAGATTCCTTGTATTAGTTGTCCATTGCAATCTGTATGCTTTGAAAACTGTGTTATCAATTCGTCAAGTTTATTATGAAACAACTTTGCATCAGTTGGATTATGTCCAAAGTGTTTCCAAAATTGAGGAAACACACAACTCATGGCTTCAAGAATTTCTTCTCGAGGGAATCTTTCATGAATCTCACTTGAAAGTTGGTAGGAAATAGACTTAACATTTTCACTAACAGATTTAACAATCTTGTCAAAATCATCCTTTCTAACTGGTAGTACTCTGCCTCTCTTGGTTGTTTTAGATTGGTGCATTGGTATTTGAAATCCTTTCACAAACACACATAGCTCATTTTTCCCATTGAATTGTAAAAAAATCTCAGCATGATTCAAATCTGTAATTATCTCCCACCTTGAAAAAATTGGGCTATGACCTGAGAGATCTGAATACAAAGAATCCAAAGCCATGCATGTCATTTTATGTAAATCAGATTCCTCATGAATATACATAGTTCTGTCTTGGGCTTTCTTAACAAGTTTGTTCATTAAATCCTGCATGGGGAGAAGACTGGCTAAAGTTAATAGGTTCTCTATATCACTTAACTTATTTAACAAATTAGGAGCTCTGTCCACTATAAGGCATTGCTCATATAGAACTCCAATCAAGGATTGATATTCTACTAGAACTCGTTCTACTGGTCCATGCAAAGATATCCATCTGGTCTCAACATCCTTGAGAATCTTATTTCCTACTGTTACTCCCTCAGAAAAAATCTTAAATTCTGCAAAGCATTTAGGACTTCTGCAAAAGTACGATTGGAGCTCACGGATTAGATCTTCAAATTTTGACACTGTAGGAAAAGTACTTACAATCTTATATGCTATATTCATTCAGTGGACCATGCAGTGTATGCCAAGCATATAAGGTGCAATACTAGTTTGTAATCTTGCATAAAGACTAGTCCTTTGCCCTTGCATTACTGCAGCTCCATCAGCTTCGACACACACTAACTTCTTTGCAATTGTCAAGTCATCCATACCAGCAATTTCATTCAAAGCTTTCTTAACTTCTAAATATAAATTTTTTGTAGTTGAATTGGCCCTCATTTTATGAACACAAAGTAGATTAGCTTGACGAACATGATCTTTTATAGTATATACATGCATACAGACCCAAGCAGTGTTATCTACCATAGTGACTTCATCTAAGGATAATGAAATGAACTTGGATTCTTTTACTCTCTCATGTACATTTTTCTTTTCCACCTCAGCAAGACAGCTTGCCATTTCCTATCCAACGTGTATTGACCAATGTGACATAGGATAGTGAGGAACTCTCAAAAAAGATAATAAATTACCATATTCTGAAAAGTCTCTCATAGGACGCCCTCTAGATAGAATATGAAAAATAACACTCATCTGAACAGTTTTTGCCAAGTTTGCATCATTGGCTGCATGTTGAAGCCCATCCTTGATTGGATTGCCACTACTGCCACTACTAATTACCGCTATTTTCTTGAAATGCTCTTCATATTCTATGGCATACTTAACATGAAGGCATTCTTCCTTTGATTTCCATCTCACTGCCGCTACTTCCTTTCCATCTATGATTTGTTTTTCATAAACCTTACCAATATGTTTTTCTATAGTGTCAAGCTTTAACTGCAACTTTTTCTCTCTTTTAGTTTTCCAAGTACAAATCGTACACTTGCATTCTGTTGGTGGTTCATCATTGTTTGTGACTGGTTCAATAACCCAGTACTTTGCTACCCAATCAACCTGGAAAGTCCTTTTCATTTCCCACTCTCGCCCCATTTTTACATTCCTTTTTCTTTTCTTCCTACCAACATCAATATTATCTTCTGTTACAACATCTTTTGTTGTTCGAACATTGTTATCCTCATTTGATGCATTTTGATTTAATTGTATAACAACCTGCTCTTCTAGTGGTGGTGAGGTATTGTGATTTCCTTCTGCACTTGTACTTGCCAAAGTTGGTGGACCAAAAACATTGTCAATTCCAAAGAAAGCCTTTATGGTAGTATCTCTAAGTTTTCAGCATTTTGATGTAAGATTAATCCCTTCACTGCCCTTGTGAGTCTTACCCTTGTCACTTCCCTGAGACTAAGCAATATTAGTTATAGACTCACCCTCCCCTGACATCTCAATCCACTGATAATCCATTTAAACTTTACTTCCCTGAGAATAAGCAGTATTACTTTCAGTATCTGTTTAAAACCACAAAATATTTATACATTGGCGAACAAAAAATAATAATCATAGTAAAATTTTAATTTTTTGGGCAAATCATTTCATTGTATTCAAGGTTAAAAAAAAATACCATGGAAGGGCTAGGGAATTGGTACAAAGGAGTGGTATGATAGTTTTATCAATTTGAAGTTGGCAGTTGCGAAACCATGATAAAGGCTTTAACAAGTCTATCACAATGTCGCTGTCAAAGTGAAAGTTAATAGTTTGTGTGTTGCGAAACCATGAGGAGGGTAGAGATCGCATCATCGTCGATTGAAAAGATAAAGGAGATTGTGTTGCGAAACCGCGAGGAGGGTAGAGATCACATCATCGCTGGTTTAAATGATGGTGAACTTTTATGTTGCAAAGTCGCGAAAAAGGGAGATCACACCATCAGATGTTCGCACTTCACAGTAGTTAAAAGGAAAAGACTTCTAGCAGCCGCGAGACCGCGATGGCAATGATTTTGCATGTTCGCAGCGGTTGGAAAAGACTTCCAGCAGCTGCAAGACCGGGATGGCACAACCGCGAGACTAGGATGGAAAAGATTTTGCATGTTCGTAGCGGTTAAAGGGAAAGACTACCAGCAGCCGCGAGACCGCGATGGCAAGGATTTTTCATGTTCACAACAGTTAAAGGGAAAAGACTTCCAGTAGCTGCGAGACCGTGATGGAAAGGATTTCACATGTTCACAACGATTAAAGGGAAAAGATTTCGAGGGAATCTTTCACGAATCTCACTTGAAAGTTGGTAGGAAATAGACTTCACATTTTCACAAATCCATGCATGCAAGCTTTAAAAACCATTAACGTCGCCAGCAACTTTCAACATTGCGTCCACTTTTTGAAAAATTTCTAATGAAAATGAGATAAGAAAGGAAACTATAGATAAGCTTCTGATTAAATTAAACTACATAAGCTCAAGGAGAGTATTTTATAGCACAGCTGCACAATGCACATACCAATGTACCACCACTTGTGGAAGCTATCTCTAGAGTCTGAGTCGTGCCCGTGATGTGTCCTGCGCTGCCAGAAATTTGATGGAGTGCTAGCAGTATTTAGTGAATGTCTCATTGCTTGGGCAAATTTGGATTTATACATATTACAAATCAATACAATTACCAATTTACCACGCTAAACGAGCTGACTCCTCCACGACAAAATGAAAGTGTGTTGGCGAAACAAGCTGACTCCTCAACTTCCCATAACGTGAAATGAGCTGACTCCTCCACGGTAAAATGAAACTGAGATGGCGAATTCTCCCATACTACATGAAACGAAAACTTGAAACCTGGCAAACATTCCACGATAAGCGTTACCTGGTCGGCTGTGTGAAAGGCGAATACTGCCAGGGAAAAACTCAAACGTAACATTTGCCTTGGCAATTACAATGCTAGGCAACCAAGTAAACCCAACAAAGCTTGGCAACTAGGAAACCATGGAAGGGCTCAGAAATCGCCAAAAATAACATTGGCAAAATGTCAAATTTTCCAAAATATGAAAATTCACCACTATATTATACCCTAAATTAAACCTTTACAATATAATCTGATCTAATTGCATGTATGAAAGACTGAAAGCAATAAAACATTCATAACACTTGATACAATATTTGGTAACCTAGAAACCTTCCAAATAGAATGTAAAACAAGGGTGGCTATACCCACAATCTTTAGTACTGTTGTATAAAGTTAGCCTATTAAAGCTTACAATTGATCACTTATGATTATATGCCCTACTAGGAGCAATAAGGACTATTAGGTCCACCTTGTGAAAGGATTTATACAATAAAATTAAGTATGCACTCAGTTAGGAGATTCGCACAAGACTGTTAAGTCCACCTTGTTGAAGGATTTGACTAATGCACATGTTAGGATGAACCAGTAGTAGATTTATGATCTGCAGCTTGGTTTTCTGAATGAGATTCCTTTGAAGTAAAATGATCTCCTTGTTCTGATGCATATGACTCTTCTTTTCCTTATACTACTTGTAGCCTTCTTAATTTTCACTCATACTACTCACACTTATTACACATTCACATTTGGATATGACAAGATATATTACATATATACCAATCCAAATCATTACCTTTTGGAGTCGGTCACAATACTAATTTCATCATAATTCACTAAGTCGGCTCACTAATGTAACTCAGGTTCAATAGACCACTCGGGTGATGTTTTGACACTCAACAACACTATCAACTCAAAAAGCTCTACCACTTAGTTAACACTGATGTATGATCCACATTGATCACTCGAGAGTAGAATGAACTCGGTTAACACTGGATGACTTGACAAACACTAAGGAACTTGGTGGAAACTTAGGGCTCAGTTGACCCTATAGCTCGGTCAACGCTACCTTCTTTCTCCTTTTTTAACACTACTAGATTAGTAGACATTGCTAAACTTGCTTATCACTATAGAGATCAGTTAACACTACACTCTACTTGGTTTACACTCATGAGCTCGGTAGACTCTATGAAGCTTGACTTATACTGCACTATGCCTTTGAAGCTTGGTAGACTCTTCTCTTTGGATGTTGAGCTTGGTAGTAATTATAGAAATTGTTATACACTGCTAATTGTATGTCAAGTTCAGTAGCAACCGTAAAGCTTAGTAGCCATGTATCCAAATTGATTAAGTGTTTAGTCACTAATTGACAAATGATTTTACCATAAGGCTAACAATCTCCTCCTTTTGCATTAGTGACAAAATACTAAATCTTCAAAAATGCCCCCTATCAATATACTTGTGTCTATAACTCGACTTTGACTGTTGTGTTGCTGCTAGGTACACTCTGATTCTACTTTTTATTTTTCAAAATTGTTTTTGTAGCTTTGTTGTACATATTTCTTCTTCTTCCTTATATATATATATATATAACCCCTATGTATCTTCCTTTTGTATGATATAACTTGTTTCCCCCTTATTGACACAAATGCCAAAAATGCATATCTACAAGGTAACACCAAAATGTGAAAGGAAATCACTATGTACCTTCAAAGTTATGTACATGGTTTTGTCGCAATTCTCTTGCAAAACTTTTGAAGCATGTAAAGCTATATGCACCTCAGTTGATAGTTCCATTATGTAATAAGCAATTGAGAAGTTGTTGTCATGGATTAATGTTTTGGCATGAGAAATATGTTTTTGCATTACATCCATGTTGGGATTTATCATACTTTGTATATCTGCAAGTGTAGCCCTTATCCTAACTTCTCCCCTCAACAACTCTGACTGCAAATCTATCAAATATCTGATCTTCATAAAATGTGTAGAACTGGTGCTAGGATCAAGTGACAACTGGTGTGCACTTGCCTTCAAATCAGTATATTTCTGTGACAACTTATCCTTTATTTCCTTGGTAAAATTTAATGTGTCACTTAACTTCATAAATAAATCTCAAAATAACATTATTTGCACAATTTTCAAAATTTGTAAGAATGGTGAACAATTCCACTTGACAAATGGCAATCTTCTGTACCACATTCTCCAAGACTTTGTTTTCAAATTTCCTATCTGCCCTCTATAGGAGTTTTTCTTGTCTACTTAATTCTTCAATAAACTTGTGAACAATTTCAACAAGTTGTTCCAAAATTGGTTGCTTCTCATCAACCTCTATACTTAGTGTATCAACAAATATGCCTTTGATGTCTTCAAGCACTTGATTTTTTCTTTTTCCTTTCTTCTCTAAACTTCTAATGTCTAGCCCTTTTTATCCATAGCTCACCAAGGGTATACCTCAATTAAACACATGGTGTAGAAGAATTCCACTCTAGGTGGTCATAGTTGTTATCTCATTCCACCTTTAGTGCATATATCACATTATCATCCTCATCATCACACACATTTCAGTGCATAATGGAGGATGATCCACCTTTGGTGGACATGTGATTCCACCTTGTGTGAGTGATAGTTTATCTTCTCCTTATCATTGTCTCTTATCACCTCTCCTATATAAGGAGGCCTATTATCTACTTTTAAAATCAATCCATTGGATGTCAATCAAGTCCATTATCAATAATAGCATTCTTGCATATTCATGCAATTGTCTTGCCAATCTCTTATGGAAGTTATCTTGGTCTTTCATTTGATCCTGGGGGTGTTGTAGAGTCACCTAAAACTCTAACATGGTATTAGAGCTCTCATGGTGTGAAGACCTCTTCTTAAGAAGTACAATCTTGGCTTGACTCATTGTTGGTGCAGTATTTGCAATTTGGACATCACAATTTGGAGGAGATTTTGAGAGTCGTATTTTGTGACCTTCTATCATAGAAAAAAATTGGAGCTTGTTGGTGTAAATCATAGGTTGCCATCATATAGAGGGGGTCCAAAAACCCCTAAATAAAATTTTGTTTCATCCAAATCAGACATCTAAGGCCAAATCTACAGCCATTTGATTTTTGAAGGTGCACCAACAATGATTTAGAAAAAAATATCAGAGGCGATTTTCAAATAACGATATCTCCCTCATATGACCTCCTTTTTTTTGAGAAATTTTTTTGTTTTAGGGTAGAATTTCACGATCTACATAGTGGTGTAGGTGATTTCAGATCTCTGTCTCAGAATTTTTCTGAAATTTGCAAATCTCGTTTTTGGCAACTTTCAAGGCTTTGTTTAGGCACATCCAGTAACATTTTCAGGTGCAATTTTTTTGAAAGTGCATGATCTTTCCTCTAATTTCTAGATCTATAATCAGATTTCAGTGATTTGGAGTGGGCATATCACTTTCATAAATAGGTTTTTTTTGGCTATATTTGCACTTGGTGAATGTTTGGATTTCAATTTTCTTAATTGAATTAGTAATTTGAAGGAGTTATCATTTGATTTCAATCATTCTTTGATTCATTATGGATTTTTCAAAAGTTCCATTACTTACTCCATATAACTATCATGAATGGAAACAAGCAGTTTCTAATCAGTTGATGAGTATTGGATTGCTTAGAATGATTCTTGGACAGGATCTAGAACGAGCTATATGTGTTGTAGAAAGAAGGAAATGATTTTATAGAAGGGATAAAGCACTTGGCTCTCTTAGATCTACCATCTCCAATGATTTTCTATATCATATCACATCGTGCACACATACTCATGATGCATGGACAACATTGGAAGGGATCTTTGTTAAACTTGATAGAATAAGAAAACTCAAATTGGAGAATGAGCTTATAGGTCCAAATCTATGTGATTTTGACAATATTCAAGACCTTTTCTCTAAGTTTAATTCCATTAGATTGGAGCTTTCTAATTGTGGCATTACTAAAGATGATGAGCAATTTATATTATCTATTCTTTCCAAGCTAGGTCTTGAATATTCAATCTTTGTTTCCACATTCTATGCTACTAGGGATGCTCTTGGTAGTGCATTCAAAATGCCTTCTCTTGATGAATTTGTAGCTCAACTCATAAGGGAAAAAGCAAAGTTAGCACACATGGGTCAATTGAATCCTTCCAAGTATCAAGTGTTGGTTGCAAATGACTCCTCTCCAAAGGCTCCCAAAGGAAAGGGAAAAAAACAACACAAGGATCCTAAGCAACATGACAAAGGTGATGAATCTCCTTCACAACATAATATTGAATCCAAGTCCTCTTCAAGAGAGGAATCATCTAGAAGAAAGAGAGATAAATTTGCATATTGCAAAAAGTTAGGTCATGATGAGCATAAATGTTTCCATAAGAAAATTGATGAGCTCACTCACATTCTTCAAAAGAACAATATCTAGTTGCCCTCATCAGTGTCTTCTCCTTCTTCTCAATATTAGGCAGCTACTACATCTACATCTACATCATCTAGAGGCAAAGAACAAGCACTCATTGCTTCCACGCATCCTGAGCAAGGTAAATGGCTTCTTGATTCAGGTGCATCACATCACATGGCATCTTCTATGGATATGTTTTCTTCTATTGAGCCTTGTACTTCTCCACATATATTGATGGTTAATAATACATACATGAAGGTTTGTGGGAAAGGTTCTATTCCTATGGGAGAGGGTACATTTAATGATGTTCTTTGTGTACCATCCTTGACCACTAATCTCCTTTCCATTTACTAAATTACTCATGGGGCACAAGGTAAAATTATTGAGTTCACTCTTGATTACATCTATATTAGGGACATGGAGACTAGAGATGTCATAGCTATGAGAGTTGTTGATCATACATCACGCTTGTATTCTTTTGCACATTTTGTTGATATTCATGATGTACCTAACCCTATATCAAGGGTAAATAATTCATGTGAGGAGAACATTGGACACTTGAATCATTTTTTTCTCGAGACAAGTGTTGAACTTCCTACTCCTCCAGCTCCTGCTTCTTCAGACATGAGTTCTACTATTCAGTAGGATGATCTTTATGCTTCAAATCTTGCAGTGTGGGATGAATTCCTAGATACTCTTTCAAATAAGTCTCATAATGTAGATTTGGTTAATACATTTGAGGAGGTTTCTCTTTGAGATACTTCTTCACTTTCTTTGGAGATTTGATTTCTCAACTCTTCATGTTCTCTTATTTTTTCACATCATGGTGTGACAAAATCTTTGAGCTTGGAGACACCTATTCAATCTTCAGAGATGCATGCATGGAGACCTTCTTCCTCCTTCCTTACTTTTTATATGGAGTTGCTTCTTCGTCATTTGATGTATTTATCTCTTCCTAAGGAGAGACATGTTTCTTGTAGGCATTGGATTATATTTTGCTTGCAGGTACTCTTTATACACATTGGAGCTTCTTCATTATGGGGGGATACCATGTCTCCTTATTTCCTTCCTATAGGGGGATCATTCATTGTATATACATGATGTATGCAATTTTTGGGGGGTCTTCAGTATTCCATCCATCCATGCATCTTGTTTTCATCTCTCTTTTTGGAGGAGGGTTTTTCCCATGAGGTTTTCTCTCTTTCTCCACTTTATGAGAGATTACATTTCATGTATTGCATTGCATATTGTATATGGGTACCTAAAATGGCGTAGTAGCTAGGACCCATCTTGCATTGTGAGTTTAAGTGCATTCCCCTAACTTGCACTTAAGGGGGGGTGTTGGTGTAGTTAAACATTCACTAATTACACTTACTTAGGATAATGCATTTCATAGTAGTTTTTGATTGAGACACTTAGGAGTTTGCATCTCAATTAAACACATGGTGTAGGAGAATTCCACTCTAGGTGGTCATAGTTGTTATCTCATTCCACCTTTAGTGCACATGTCACATTATCATCCTCATCATCAAACATATTTCATTGCATAATGGAGGATGATCCACCTTTGGTGGACATGTGATGCCACCTTGTGTGGGTGATAGCTTATCTTCTCCTTATCATTGTCTCTTATCACCTCTCCTATATAAGGAGGCCTATTATGTCCTTTTAAAATCAATCCATTGGATGTCAATCAAGTCCATTATCAATAATAGGATTCTTGCATATTCATGCAATTGTCTTGCCAATCTCTTTTGGAAGTTATCTTGGTCTTTCATTTGATCCTAGGGGTGTTGTAGAGTCACCTAAAACTCTAACAATTTGAATGTTGGGGCTTTGCAGTCAACACCTTAGACAAACATTTCATAACCTTTCTTCACTTTACTGCTCGAAGAAGATGCAACTTTCGCTTGGTAACTCAAGGATGAAATTTCAACAAATCTACTCTTAATCGCTTGGAGGCTCAAAGATGTTCTTCACTCTTTTCTCTCAAAATTGTGGTGAAACAATATCCTTTGATTTATTCCTTTTAACCAATTTCAATCTTTAAGTCACCATTAATGCTTCATACTTTAGGTAGCTTGGTGATAAGCTGTCCAACTCTATTAAGTCTTCAACACTCAGAAAATACCTTCGACTCGAAAAAATCTCCAACTTAGTGGAGTCTTCAACTTGGTTGATTCTTCAACTTAGTTGAGTTTTCAACTCACCATCTGCATTTAAGCTCGGTTAGGTCATACAACCCAAGCTTGCTTAGTAAGGTCTTATAACCTGACCTTTTTCAGTAATGTCTTACAACCTAACCTATCTTAGTAAGGTCTAAGACATCACTGCAACTATTGTCCAACTTGATGATCCTAGTGCATCTGAAATGTTTATTTGGATCTTCTTGCTTGCTGACTAGAAATGATATGAAATGTCTCCTTCTAAATCATATTTCTAGTAATCTCCATAGATAACTAGTTTGAAATGGTTGAGTCACCCAACTCATTGAATTGGGTGTCAACATCATTAGGACTATGACTTGCATTCTCAGGAGATTTACTTATCTGTTGCTACCTCATTTGACTTATGATATTATCAGCCTTTTCTTTCTTTTCATCTTCAACTCTACCTAGGTCCATACAGTTCTTGGAAAGATGTCCAAGTTCTATGCATACAAAACATCTCCTTGTAGTGTCTCTCTTCCTCATGTGATGTTTTATGAAAATTTCTCCAATGTGCCCATACTCACCATAGTAGTGACATTTACACCATGTATTATAATCCCAACCAAATATAGGTTTCACAATTTGTTCTATTGGGTTCCATTTCTTGGTTTTCCTGCATGAAGATTTGTGCCCTTGTTTGTTGCAATTAAAACACTTTCCTTCAAACACAGATTTCTTCGTGTATTCACTTCTCTATGTCCATGCTTGTTATGACTATAATACTTTCCACTAAACTTTGACTTATCCTAATCTACCTTTGCCTTTGTGTCTGAATTGATTTTGTTCATTCAATTGATTCATGGTTTCTTAAGATTTCATCCTTCTATCATTGATTTTCTTTTCTATGCTGAGATCATTCTATAATCATTCATTCTTTGTCCTTAAGTTGACAAGCTCTTGATTTGCACTATTGAGTTGATCCATCAAATCTTCTTGCTGAAGAGAAAATTGATGAATTTCATTGTCCTTTTCTTCTATCTTTCTAGTTAGCAATCTCTTCTCTTCTTTGGCTTTGTCCTTTTGTTCCATATTTTTACACATTTTGACTAATTAAATTTCTACCTCTCTTTTCAGCCTTCTAACTTCTTCATGAAGAGTGAGATTCTTCTCAAGTACATCTTTGATTGTTGCACCAACTTCATTTGAACTTATGTCTTGGCAAATGTCTTCAATTCTTTCTTCAATGTAAAGATTGTCATTCAATTATGTTGCAAGATCTTTTCTTCTTTTCAAAGATTGAGAGAGATGCTCCTTCACTTTCTTGAATTGATTCATGGCCAATTGTAGATCCAACTTTTCATTGTCAATAACTTTCTCTAGTCTATACATTTCCATTACCTTTGATCTTTTATCAAGCTACTAAACTTCTGGTGTGAGAACCAATGTTTTGATACCAATTGTTGGAAATGTAGTATAGGCTATGTGACTAAGATGGGGGGAATTAGGAACCAACAAACCTTATACTTTAATTCATCAATTAAACCTTCACAGTATAATGTTGTGATGTGGAGCCTAATCAGACTCAGAGGTTTATTTGGCACAGTTTCCCTCTAGATTATTTCTACAAGGTTTTGGGGTCAGTGCCCCCAAGACAAGGTCAAGGGGCAGTGCCCCTGTGGGTTCGACTACTATTTTTCTATTATTCTAGCCCTAATTGTGTAAGTGACAAAAAGCTTGTATAAAAAGGGCTTAGGGTTAGGGATTTTCATAAGGTGTGCTGTGAAAATTGGTTCTTGCTATGGTTTTGAGTTGCAAGGGATTACAAATTGTAATTACTAGATCATAATAATATTGGACTTGCTGTTGGTGGATGTAGCCTAGGGATTGGGTGAACCATGTTAAATCTTAGTGTCTTATGTTCTCTTATGTGTGATCTATTATTTTCTAATATTGGTTATATTTGCATATAACTATTATTTCTGTATAAGATTAATCCTGACAAGTGGTATCAGAGCTAGATTATCATTGTTTTTTTTAGCCAGACTGTCATTGTTTTTATTTTTTTAGCAATTCTCTATAGGAAGGTCTCATGATCAAGTGGGAGTCTCACGATTGAGTGGGAGTGATGGTAGACAAGGGTAAGCTAAAGGTGGAGAAGTTTAATGGGCAAAACTTTTAGTTATAGAAGATGCAAATGGAGGACTATCTTTATCAGAAGGATTTATGCAAGTCATTGGAAGGAAAATCCAAGAAACAAGGAACTATGTTAGATGAGGACTAGGAGATTTTAGATAGAAAGGCACTTGGAAGCATTTGATTATGCTTGGACCCATCATTGACATTTAACATTACAAAAGCAAAGATGATGAAAGAATTGATGGAAATCCTAGCGAAATTGTATGAAAAGCCCTCTGTTTCAAATAAGGTATTTCTCAAGAAGCATTTATTTAATATGAAAATGGCAGAAGGTGGATCTATTGTAGATCATTTAAATGAGTTTAATACTATTACTAGTCATTTATCTTCTTTGAGTATTAATTTTGATGAAGAAATTAGGGCTCTCTTGATTTTGTGTTCTTTGCCTGAAAGCTAGAATGGCTTGTTAATGGCTTTGAGTAATTTTGTTTCTGGATCTAATTTTTTTTTGTGTAATGGCTTTGATGTCATTTTTTCTCTTGATGTATTTGTTACTTCTTGTGCATTCAAAGCACAAAGTAGAGGCAAAATGACCGAGAGAGGAAATAATTCTAGAAATTGAGGGAAATCAAGAGGAAAGTCAAAGGGAAAGAGGTCTCAATCCAACGGACCAAGAGATTAATGGTACTATGGTAAAACATGGCATAAGAAGAAAGATTGTTGGACTTGAAAGAACACTGAAGGAGATAAACTAGAAGGGAACACAGAGGCAAATGTGGTAAGTAACAAATCTGAAGAGGATACTTTGCTTCTGTCTTTAAAAAGTGTCAATGATTCATGGGTTTTAGATTCTGGTGCTTCATTTCATGCTACATCTCATAGAGGTTATTTTATTGATTATGTCCAAGGGGATTTTGGGCTTGTTTATTTGGGGGATAATGAACCCCATCAAATTGTTGGAAAGGGAAAAGTTAAGATTGCTGTAGAATGAGAGTCATTGGCTACTACATGAGGTAAGACATGTTTCAAGGTTGAGTAGGAATTTAATTTTAATAGGGCAACTTGGTGATGAGGGTTGTATAGTTACTTTTAATTATAAAATTTGGAAGGTTTCAAAAGGTTCCCTTGTAATAGCAAAGGGTGTGAAAGTAGGCACCTTGTATCTTTGTACAGGTTATATTGTTCCTTCTACTTTGATTGTTTTAGAGAAAAATGAATTTTTAGGAATAGTTATTGTAGTTGACCAGGGAGAACAAAGAGCTGCTATAGATTCTAATACAACACTGTGGCACAACAGACTTGGGCACATGAGTGAGAAAGGTATGAAAGTACTTCATTAAAAGCAAGTTTTATCAGGTCTAAAATTTGTTAATATGGATTTCTGTGAAAGTTGTGTGTGTGAAAAACAAAAGAGAGTGAGTTTTGTGATGATTAGGAAGGAAAAAAAAAGTGAGAAATTAGAGCTTGTGCATATAGATGTATGGGGACCGGCTTAGGTATCTTCCCTCGGTGGCTCTCATTATTATGTTACATTTATTGATGATGCAACTAGAAAAGTATGGGTTTATTTCCTTAGACAAAAATTTGATGTATTTCAAACTTTTAAGAAATGGAAATGCTTGGTTGAAAATGAGACTGGAAAGAAATTAAATGTCTTAGATCTGATAATGGTGGTGAGCATCGCAGTCATGAATTTGAAGATTATTGCTCCACTAATGGTATTCGTAGATACAAAACTGTTCCAAGGACTCCATAGGAAAATGGAGTGGCTGAATGCATGAATAGGACTACAATGGAGCGTGCAAGGAGCATGAGGTTGCATGTAGCATTGCCCTTAAATATGTGTGTGGAGGTTGTTAATACTATTGTATATTTGATTAATAGAGGTCCCTCTAATCCTTTGGGTTGTGTTATTCTAGAGGAAGCATGGACTAGTAAGAAGGTGAGTTATTTTTTTCTCAAAACCTTTGGTTGTGAAGCATTTTCTCATATAGATTCTGAAAATAGAACCAAGCTAGAAGCTAAGTCAAAAAATGTGTATTTTTGGATATGGCATTAATGAATTTGGTTATAGGCTTTGAATTTTGAAAATCATAAAATTGTAAGAAGCAAGGATGTCATATTCAATGCGAAAGTGTTGTACAAAGATCTATTGCAACAACATGAGAAGAAAGAAGATGATTATGTAGTGCTAGATGATACTCCAAAAGCTGATGTTCTAGTAATTTCTTATGATTTGCAACAACCACAACAACAAATACCACACACCTTAGTGAATGTTAGATGGTCAACAAGGATCAATAGACCTACAAAAAGATTTTCTCCTTCCTTTTATTCTATTTTATTTACTAATGCTGGTGAATCTAAATGTTATGATGAAGCTGTGCAGGTAGATACAAAGATTTAGTGGGAATCTGCAATGAAAGAAGAAATGGACTCTTTGCTGAAAAACAAGACATGGAATTTATGCAAGTTGTTTGCAGGTAAAAAGGCTTTACAAAATAAATGGATATATAGGTTAAAAGAAGAGGATGGAGGTAAGAAATGATTTAAAGCTAGGTTCGTTGTAAAAGGGTTTGCATAGAAAAAGGAATTGATTTTGATGAGATATTCTCTCTTATTGTTAAGATGACTTCTATTCACACTATTTTAACTATTGTCATTATTGAAGATTTGCATTTAGAGCAGCTTTATGTTAAAACAACCTTCCTTCATGTTGATTTAGATAAAGAGATATATATGGCATAGCCACAAGAATTTGAGGTCAAAGGTAAGGAGAACTTAGTGTGCAAATTGGAGAAAAGTTTATATGGCTTGAAACAAGCACCTTGGCAATGGTATCTGAAATTTGATAGGTTTATGCATGAGCATGGATATAGCAGGTGCCATTCAGATCATTGTGTTTATTTTAAGAGGTTGGATGATGACAACTACATTATTTATGTTTATATGTTGATGATATGCTTGTAGGTGGGTCTAACATGGATTACATTAAGGGACTCAAATATCAGTTAGCACATGCATTTGCTATGAAGGATTTGGGGGCAGCAAAACAAATCCTTGGTATGAAGATTTGTAGAGATAGGGAGATCAAGAAATTGACATTATCTTAGGCTGATTATATTGAGAGGTGTTGCAACATTTCTCTATGGAGAATGCTAAAGCTGTTAGCACACCTTTACCTGATCATTTGAAGTTGACTAAGGAGATGTGTCCTAAGACACAAGAAGAGGAAGACAAGATGTCTAAGGTACCTTATGCTTCAACTGTAGGAAGTTTGATGTATTCTATGGTATTTACAAGGCCAAATATTGCACATGCAGTGGGATTTGTTAGCAGGTATATGAGTCATCCAAGAATTGAACATTGGAATGTAGTTAAATGGATTCTTAGATATTTGAGAGGCACATCCAATAAGTGTTTACACTTTGGGGGCTATATTACTGATTTATAGGGATATGTTGACTCAGATTTGGCAAGGGATATTGATACTAGGCAGAGTACTATAGGTTATGTATTTACTGTTGGTGGGGGAGCAATGAGTTGGGTTTCTTAATTACAACAGGTTAATGCTTTATCCACTATAGAGGTAGAGTATGTTGTTGCTACAGAGGGAGCCAAGGAGATGATATGGCTTTAGTTCTTCATGGAAGAATTGGGACACCAATAAAGGGATAATTATTTGTTTATAGATAGCTAGAGTGCCATTCATCTTGCAAAGAATTCATCTCTGCATTCAAAGACAAAACACATACAATTGTAGTACCATTTCATTTCATTTAGTCAATTGTAGTACTCCTCTTCAACTTTGGTTGGTCTTCTAGACTGAACAGACTAAAAGAACAGCAGAGTATAGGGTGTTTTAATCTTCTAGTGGGAGCTACAGGTTTAGTAGTTCTATGATGAGTCTCCAAGTGGGAGGTTATTATTGTGGAGTCTGATCAGTCTCCAAGTGGGAGTTTGTTGTGATGTGGAGACTAATTAGATTCAAAGGTTATTTGGTGTGGTTTCCCTCTAGATTATATCTATGGGGGTTTGGGGGCAGTGAGGTGTGCTCCCTATTGCAGTACAGGGTGGGGTCGAGGGGTAATGCCCTCGCGGGGTTTTTTGGGGGCAACACCCCTGAAGCCAAAAATGACCTCATATTGTAAAATTTGTCAGCTACTATTTTTCTATTATTCTAGCCCTAATTTTGTAAGCGATAAAAAGCTTGTATAAAAAGGGCTTAGGGTTAGGGATTTTCATAAGGTGTGATGCAAAAATTGGTTCTTGCGGCGATATTGAGCTACAAGGGATTACAGATTATAATTAGATTATAATTACTAGATCATAATAATATTGGACTTGCTATTGGTGGACGTAGCCTAGGGATTGGGTGAACCACGTTAAATATTGGTGTTTTGTGTTCTCTTATGTGCGATCTACTATTTTTTGATATTGGTTATATTTGTATGTAACTGTTATTTCTATCTGAGGTTAATCCTAACATATAATCTGATCTAATTGCATGTATAAAAGTTTGAAAGAAATGAAACATTCATAACACTTGACACAATATTTGGTAACCCAAAAACCTTCCAAATAGAAAGTAAAATTAGGGTGGGGATGATACCAACAAGCTTTTGTACTATGGTATAAAGTTATCTTGTTAAAGCTTACAATTGATCACTTTTGATGATCTTCCTTGTTAGGAGCAACAAGGATTGTTAGGTCCACCTTGTGAAAGGATTTATATAATACAATTAAGTATGCATTGGGTTAGGAGATTTGCACAAGACAATTAAGTCCACCTTCTTAAAGGATTTGACTGATACACGTATTAGGATGAACCAATAGTAGATCTCTGATCTACAACTCAATTTGCTGAATGAGATTCCTTTGAAGTAAATTGATCACCTTGGTGTGATGGATAAGACTTTGTTTTTCCTTGTATTTCTTGTAGCCTTCTTAATTCACACTCATACTGCTCTTGTTATACATTCACATTTGGATATGACAAGATGTATTAAATATATACCAATCTAAATCATTGCCTTCTAGAGTTGGCTACAATACAAATTTCATCATAATTCACTAAGTCAGCTCCATGCTATAACATATTTTTAGAAGAACCGCTCGGGTGATATTTTGATACTTAGCAACACTGTCAAATAGGCAAAATATGGCACTCGGTTGACACTAGTGCATGGTCCACATTGATCACTTGGGAGTAGCATGAACTTGATTAACATTGGATGACTTAGCAAACACTAAGGAACTTGATAGATGTTGAAGGGCTTTGTGGACACTATAGCTTGGTCAACAATACCTTCTTTGTCCTTTGTTAATATTGCCAACTCAATAGACATTGATAAGTTTAGTTATCACTATAGAGCTTTGTTAACACTACACTCTACTTGGTTTACACTAATGAGCTCGATAGACTCTATGAAGCACAACTTATATTGAACTCTACCTTTGAAGCTCGGTAGACTCTTCTCTCTATATGTTGAGCTCAATAGCAATTTTAGAACTCGGTATACACTACTAATTGTATGTGAAGCTTGGTAGCAACTATAAAGCTTGATAGCAATGTAACTAAACTAATTAAGTGTTTAGTCGCTAAATGATAAATGATTTTATGATAAGATTAACAAACACAATGTGATCCATCACCAAATTTAATTGTATCCCCATCACATTCTTCCATTGAGATGAACTTGTTCTTATCATTAGTCATATGGTGTGCATATCCACTATCAAGAATATAGTCGTCATTGTTATTCATGCTTGATATTAATGCCTTCTCTTTACTTACTCCTTCACAAGTAGATGGTTCTTCCTTGACTAAAATAAATACTATTTCTTTATCATCATTAATTCCATCAAATTTATCATCACCTGCACCGTCTTCTGCTATATAACAAGCTTTCTTGATCTTGTCTTTGAAGTTCACGAATGTCTTGTACTTGTCTTTCTTACCACTATCTTTCTTGTCATTATTAGGACATCTATGAGATAGGTGACCAATATACCTAAAATTCCAAAAAGAAACATTACTCTTGCCTTTATACTTTCCTTTTCTTTTAGGAAATCGCTTAGCTATCAATGCCTCAAGTTCTTCTTATTATTTTTCCTCGGCCAATGAACACTCATAATCTTCAGAACTATAAGAATTTCCTTTTCCTTTTCTTAATGAACCAATAGTTAGGGTTCAAGATTTTAAAGTAGATTCATTCATAGGTAAAATATTATCAAAATCACTCAACAAAAATGTACCGAGAGTTCAAACCAATGAACCTAAAAATTAACATTATCAAGACTAATCGATATCAAATCTTGAATAGAGGATACTCTAATTACATACCACAGTAAAAGATTTCTCAAAAGTTTACTTACAACACCATCTTCTAAAATTTGATCTCTGTCACCTTTGACTGCAACAACGATTTACTTTAGCCTTAAACTACAATATGCAATATTTTCTCCTTATTGCATTATCATTTCATCATATTTTCCTTCAAAATTGTCAACCTTAGTATTCTAAACATGAGCATCAAATCCATATACTCTCACCAATTTATCCCACATTTCCTTTTCATTATCCATCTCCTTGATATAAACACATTCTACATCAAATGGGGCACTCACAACACCTATCATGATAAAGTTATGAATCAAAACTTCTCTTCTATTAATCTAGGGCTCTAGTCAATGGTGTGTACATGTTTGTAAGATAACTTAATGCTTTCTCTCTAGGACTAGACAAATGTAACTTCATCCTTCTTACCCATGTGTTAAAGTTATCCTTTGTGAATTTAGATTCCTCCTTCCTATACATCTTCAGATCTTCTCTTATAGCTATTAGGATTTCTCAATTAGGGAACCAAAGATCTAATATTAAATATGAATACATGTCTAATTACTATGGGAGATGGGGTGAATCAATAATCACCAATTCAAACTATTCTTAATCAATTCACCAAATCAAAGTGATAATTATTACAACCTCTTAAACACTCAGTCAACACATGAAGTAAAATGAACCTTAAGCAACATGCAACCACATGAAAATAAATCACATAGAATAGACAATAGATTTGTCTTGTAATAACCCAATTTGGGTGAAATCCATGGTGTGAGATGATACCCAAAAATTATGTACACTTTTGGAATATGCCCTCTAAGGGGCTTGTCTAGTTAAGGGTTATATAATCACTATTAAATCCCACCTGGTTCAGGGGTTTACCTAAAAACTTTTAAAAGTCTTTACCCTACTAGAAGTAACATATTTAGAGGATTTTAAACATTCTTTAGTATGCCACCTTGTTAGAGGACTTATAATAGGAGTTTTTAAGGATCCATCCAATTAACAAATTTTGTTGTTACAAAAGTTAGAGAGTAACATAAAGACAATGATCTATAAGTTGCACTACCTTAGCTTGATCAAATCCAATTAAGTATTATATCTCTAGAAGATACCCAACACTATTCTTTGGCTTGATTGAACTTGATTCCAATGTTAGATAACTGAGGGGGGAGGGGGAGGGGGGAGGGGGAGGGAAGGGGTCAGTTATCCTTGTTAGAATATATAGTCCACCAATATAACTGAGAGGGCGGGGGGGGGGGGGGTGTGAATCCATTATCCAACTAATATTACAATTTTCAACCTTATTAGACTTCAACAATACAAGCAATATAATAAGAAACCACAACAAGATATGTTAACTAGGGAAACCCTTGATCAGAGGGGAAACCCAAGTGGGGATGATACCCATAAGATGATGTACTAATATAAATATTCCTTGTTAGAGGATGGACTCTGTTAGGATTCTATAGCAACATTCAATACATATCAGTCCCTATTAGAAGACTTTGAATCCCTGTTAGGAGTTATGGAAGAAAGTTGGACCCACTGCCCAAACAACTTCAAGGTTAAGATCAATGAACCCACTATCCAAATGATCTTGATATTATTACTTGTAGAATAATAGAAATGAAATTTCCTTCCTTCCTCTTCGTCTATCCTGTCAACTAGACTTCTACTCCTTTTGATCTTGTAACTAGATCAGAAAATTCGTATCCAATAATCCCTTTGATCGCTTACTCACACTCAGTAAACACTTTGCTCCTTTTCACACTTTGCATTCAACACAATGATTAACACACTTTACAAAGAAGGAAAACATCTTTCCTTTATACCATATCTTCAAAATAATTCCTTGAGTCAGCCTTGAAGCTTCCTAATTAATAATAATAAGACAATTAATTATTTACAATTACAATAGCATTGTCGGCTCACAGTCTACACAAATTCACACACATACATTACTAGGGCTTGGGCATCTACTGACATCACCATCAGACTATCATGAGTCACTGGTTGACTGTGCATCTTCTCATTACATCTCAAATGAAAGATATCAAACAAACATCAAAATATTGTTCTGCAAGCACTTTGTTTATGTACTGCTCGTAAATCATGCATATCTTCCGTATGTTTTTGACTTAGACTTTGTGCATTTAACCACGTCATCAAGATATAGTATGGAACATTTCCATAACTGCGCATCACTAGAAAATCAAAAGCTTGCCTATACAAATAAGATCTCTTTTTGCTATTTTGCTAGTCTTCACAAACTTACTGCTATGTTGACATCAATGAAAAATATAGTCATAAATGCAACATGTCAATACTCTCCAATTCTTAGGATACTTCCCCAATGTAGTATCATCAACATTCATGCTAACAATCCTTATGTTGTTTAAACAATTCACTTCATTTATAAAAACTTCAACTTATCAACAATTCCACTCAGTACATAGATTGACCTTACTTAACTGAATTACATTAGTAATAAACAATTTCTACATGTAAATAGGAAATAACATGTAAAACATTCATGCACACATTAACACCAATATTAAACCACGTGGGACTCTTTACCCAAATAATTCACTCTTCTCATGTGGGCTTGGTAAAGAGCCAACCTAATGCAAGTAAGAGGTGTAAAATTCAGGAATATCCTACTATCCCTTCCTAGAACCTACTCAAGAATAGAGTAGATGTGACTTGGTCTCGTCCGCACTCCAACTTCGCCCTCTCACACTTTCCCTATCTTGCAAGTAGTCTAAAAACCTTCCACAAGACGACAAAATCACACTCACACCTCACTTCCCTTGCACCTTGAGGATCTTACGCTTTCATACACTCCAAAATATCCTTAACTACTATTCCTCCAACTTTCATGGCCATTTGATATGTCTTGGGCTTCTCCCTATATCAAAATCCACAAACTACTCTAGGAGGCCTAATAGGGGCTCAATCCTAGTAGCCCTGTTTTGTCCAAAATAAATCTAAAATTCACAAAATTACACACAACCTCCAAAATAAATTGTAGAATCTATTATTTCATAAAAAGCATATCTAAATCCCTAAGATAAGTTTTGGGTCTTAACTTCTAACCCCTTAATCCTCGAGCCCTAGTTTCTAAGATTTAAGGCTTGAAAACACTGTTTAGCCTTTTAGGCTTCCAACCTTGAAATCTACGATGGATTTTTTCCTTCTATAAAAATTGGAAACATCATCCCTTACTCTCCACTAACGTTGAAATCTCCAAGGTTCCTTATCTTCTCTATGTGCTATGATCTCAGTCCATCAACATGTTGAACAACAATACTGGCAGACCCAAAATATTGCTATGGTATCTTAGTCAAATGAAGAACACCGAGAAAATAACCATGAATGTTGTTCACCTACCAAGAGATTTATTTTTATAAAACCCTAGAAGGTTTCATCATGGAGATTCAGAGAAACACATTATTTTCATACAAACCCTTATCATAGTCTAGAGTAAACAAAGATCTAAATCCAACTATAGCTTCCTCTTATTCGACCAAGCAAGTTATTTCCTTCATTAATGAATGAAGATAAAAATTTATAAAAAATAAACTAATCACTTACTATCACCCTGTAATTGAATTTAGAAAGATGCTTGCTAACTATGTATATTTTCCCTTGAAAAGATGCATATTATTCATTCCAAATCCATACATATCATATCAACCCCTCAGTAGGTAGAAGATAAATAATTTATATGTCCTCCCCTTTGACCTTAAAACTTCATCTACTCATGTTCAATCCAAATGGAGCTCTAACTGTTAGACTTCCAATTTTTTGCAAGAAAAGTAGCAAAAAAGTTTCATAATAACTTTTATTACAATTTTTTGCAATTTTACAATTTTTACATAATCTTAACACAAAAAATTCACAATGCCTACCAAACTACACAAAAACATGTAAATGGATAATGAAACTTGAAAATGATGATTTTTGGTGAACTCTCAATGTTTGACCAATCATTGAGCACCCTTTGACTTTTCTTATAACCTTATTACAACATGAAATCAACTTGCCTAAATGCATGATAAGAATGACTAAAATATCTTGTGTCATCTTGGACACTTATTGACCTTCAATATTATCCTCCTTGGTGTTTGACCACCTTATTTAGGACCTAGGGCCCCTGCACCATAGTCCCCTTGTTTGAGAAACTCAAGTCCCTTAAGTTGCCAAATGCTGAAGAGTTGTACCATGCTTGATAATGTCTTCCTCAATCATCCATGTTGCTTCCACCTCAGGTAGGCCTACCATTTCACTAAATATTCCTTGTATGTCGTATTCCTAGTCTTTTTTACTATCTTGGTATCTAAAATGCACTCCAATTTTAATGGTTGGTTAGGTGGGAGATCCTTTATCCATTCTACTCAAGCATCTGCCTTGTTGCTACTACTAGAATCCATATTGTTGTTGTGCCCTTTGTATAATTTTAGGGTTGCAACATTAAAAATGGGTGATATGCCAATTCCTTATGGTAGTTCTAATTCATAAGCATTGTCCCAATATTTATGTAAAATTTTTTAAGGACCTATCTTTTTCATATGTAGTTTGTTGCCTGGGCCTTTAGATAACCTATCCTTGTTTAGGAAAGCCATCACTAGGTCACCAACCTTAAAATGAATATCCTTCTTCTTCTAATCAACCTTGTCCTTGTATTTAGTTATTGATTTCTCCAAATGTTCCTTTACCTGATCATGTACCTTCTTCATCAATTTAGCAGGTGTCTCCCCTATCGACACTAGTAGACTTCATGTCTTGCAAATTCCTTAGATCCAAGGGTCCTCTTGGATGGAAACTGTATACTGCTTGAAAAGGTGTTCTTCTAGTAGACCTATTGATAGAGTCATTGTATGCATATTTAGCTTGACTGATCACTTGATCCCAAACCAAACCATGTTTTGTGAGACACCTAAGTAGATTTCCCAAGGACCTATTCACTACCTCAGTTTGGCTATCAGTCTAAGGGTGATAAGTTGATAATAAGCCAAATGTGTGCAAAGTTTCTTCCACAAGGTTCTCCAAAAATTCCCAATGAATTGTGTGTCTCTATCAGTCACTATTGTCAAAGGAAGTCCATAAATTTTGACTATTTCTCTATAGAAAAGGTTTGCAATTTGAGATGTGTCATGGTTTCTCTTGTAGGGTATAAAATGAGCCATTCTTTTGAACCTATCAACTACTACAAATACCATGTCTACTCCTCTAGCAATTTTAGGTAACCCAAGAATAAATTCCATGCTTATGTTGTCCCAAGGTTTTGTAGGTATTGGAAAAGGCTAATATAAACCTACATTAGATGATGTACCTTTGGCTCTTTGGAAAAATAGACAACTTTCGACATACCACCTAACTTCATTCTGTAATCCAGGCTAATAGTAGAACCTTGCAATTTGTTATAGTGTCTTGTATACTCCAAAATGTCCTCCAAGAGCCCCATTGTGTTTTTCCTTGATATTTTTCCTCATTGATGACTTAGGTATACATAACCTCCTGCCCTTAAAAAATAAATCATCCTGCAAAACATAACCAACAAATTCACCATGAAAAGTGTTAGCATACTCCAAACAAGTCTTATATGCCTCTCTAAAATTAGAATCTTATTTATACAGATCCTTGATTTTCTCCAATCCCACATTTTGTAGTTTGACTTCTTGGACTACTAGTACCCTCCTACTCAAAGCATTTGCCACCTTGTTGGCTGTTTCCTTTTTATGTTTGATTGAAAGTGTAAATGCTTGAATCTGTTCCATCCACTTAACATGTCTATGGTTGAGGTTATCTTGCCTATATAGGAAACTAAGGGCATGGTTATTAGTATATACTATGAACTCCTTGGCCATGAGATAGTGGTTCCATTTCTTTAATGTTTGGACCATTGAGTACAATTCAAGGTCATAGGTAAAATATTTGTGCTTTGCTTCATTCAATTTATTTGAAAAAATGCAATGGGATGATTCTATTGGCTAAGAACTACTCCTATAGCATATTTTCTAGCATCACACTTCATAGTAAACACTTGTCAAAGCTGGCTAACATTAAGGTGGCTAATTCTACCACTTTCTTCTTCAAAACCTAAAAACTCTTCTTTGCTATTTCAGTCCACCTAAATTGACATTTGATCCCTTCTTTTATGGTAACAAGTATAGGAGCTATTATCCCACTGAAACCTCTAATGAATTTCCTATAGAAGGTAACTAGGCCATGAAAACTCCTAACATCCCCTACTACCTTAAGACTTGGCCAATTCAGAATAGCTTCTACCTTGTTAGGATCTATTTTTTGGCATCCTTTGGAAATCACAAAACCAAGATAAACTAATTCAAACTTAAAGAACTCACATTTTTCCAAATTGATATGTAGCTTCTCCTCATGCAACTTTTTCATCAACATTTCAAGATGCTCCAAGTGCTCTTCTCTATTCTTGCTAAATATTAGAATATAATCTAAATATACTAGTACAAATTTGCCAATAAATTGTACCAAAACTTCATTCATTAATCTCATGAATGTGCTAGGTGCATTGCTCAAGCCAAATGGCATCACTAGCCACTCATATAGTCCCTCATTTGTATTAAAAGCTATTTTCCACTCATCCCCTTGTCTGATCCTAATTTGGTAATATTTTGATTTCAAATCCAATTTAGAATAAACACATGATTCTCCTAGATAATCCATTAGATCTTCAATCCTAGGCATGGGAAACTTATACCCAATTGTGATCTTATTAATTTCTCTTGAATCTACACAAAGCCTCCATTTTCCATCCTTCTTGGGTGCTAGAATTGATGGACATACACATTAACTCAAACTTTTCCTCCAAACCTTTTGTTGGTCTTAGATTGGTTTTGAAAATTGACTGTCAACACACTTAAGAAATTTCTAAGTTGATGCCGAGTATAATATAGATGCCAAGCTACAGTATGTGCCGAGCTAGAAATTCAATAGGTGCCAAGTTATTCAAGTGCCAAGAAAGTTTCAAGTATTGAGTGATAATTGATGCCAAGCTAGTATATGTACCAAGTAAACTATAGGTGCCGAGCAAGACTAAATTACTATAGGAGCCAAGCAAGACAAAATTCCTATATGTGCTGAGCATCAGCAATCGGTAAGTGTCGAGTAATACAGAATTAACATAAGAGTTTATGCCTTCACAAACTCAGATGTAAACCATTTTTGAGCTGACCCAAGATGAATCTTGAAGGATCTAAAAGATAAGATCGAATCTTTTTGATTTCCTATGCAATCAACATGCAACCAATCAAAAAAATAGAAAGAATTGAGTGAGAAAGATGGATGAATCTCAATCGCAGATTCATACCTAACCCTAAGTCTTGAAACCTTTTTAAGGAGGTTGACACCCCATAATTCAAGAGTGTGAGAGAGAGTATGATACAGGAATGCAAGAAGAGACTGTTAGCAAATATTAAAGGGGTGTAAAGACTTAGAAGAAGGATAAGCATTGTAGAATCAGTTGGTCAGAATAGAGTATCGGCACTACAAACAGAGTTATATCAGATCAAGAAGGATCAGATCAGATTGAATAGAACAAGGATCTAAAATTAGCAATTGAAGATTGTACGTCATCAAGTTAACACATTCTACTATACTTTCTAGCCATTGTATTAGGAGAATGAAAATCCTATGATGATAGGTTGGTTTAATAGCCATATTGTAAATCCTTTAATAAGTGAGTGTTTGTAAATCCTTTAAATAGGTCACTTTTAACAGGGTGTTAAAACCTTTAACAGGGTAGGTCTTTCATAGGGTAGACCATTAATGGTGGTCAAACTTTGTAACCTTAACCAGTTACATATTGCTGTAGTGATAAGTTGTGGGTGTCATCCCCACCCCATTTTTACCTTCTCATTTTGGAGGGTTTCTGGGTGATCAAATCTTGTGTTATCTATTTTCATGCATGCCTTTAATTTCATGTTTATTAGAGATGTTAGATGCATGTATTGGTTTCAGTTAAAATTTTTATAGCCCAAAATTATTAGTACTTCTGATTCACCCCCCCCTCTCAGAAGTATTCTTCCCACTTGTAAATTTCAACAATTGGTATCAGAGATAGCTTCAAGAAAAAGATCTCAAAATGGAAGGCTACAAACTTGGAAAGATCATAAAGAGATAGGAGATTGAGATACATCTCATTCTACATTCTCTGGAAGAAGCTAGGGAAGAATTGAGGAAATCCTTGAAGAGAAGAAGAGAGACAACCATAGCTAAGAATGATACATAGTACAAGGAGATTGGCACCTCAAAAGTGTTTGCAAATGGAGATTCCAAGGAGTTTAATGTAGCAATAGTAGATCTGATGGAGAAGAATAGAGCTCAAGGAGAAGAGATCAGAACTCTCAAGATTGAACAAGAATCTCAAGCCATGATGCTTTGTGAAGTGACTGAATAGAAGAAAAGAGCTATTGAAGATAAGGCTATGATAGAAGATGACAAGAGAAACCTTGCTAATATATTGGAGTAAAAGTCAATTGAGCTTGCAAGAATTTCCAACATGCAACTAGACACCCTAAGCTAGATGATGAATGCACATCATGAGTTGAATGTCAAGGACATTGAAACCTCCACACTGAAGATGCAAAATGAACAACTGCAAAATGACTTGAGAAGAGAGAAGGAAATTGTAGAAAGCTTCAACAAACCTAATGAAGCCATCAAGTACTTTGAATAGCTTTTGGAATCACCAAGATCCAACAATGACACTTCAGGATTAGGATACACCAGCACTAAAAAAGGAGAGTCATCTAAGACTACAGAGGAAAGAAGTGACAAAGGTAAGAATACTAAACCCACTTGTCATTTTTGTGGTAAAAAGGGACATACCTCTAATGTGTGTAGCAATAAGAATGTAAATCATCATGACAAACCTAAAAACATGGGTCACTGTCACAAGTGCAACAAGCAAGGACATCATGCACATGATTGCAGGACTAGAACCATCATGACACCAAGATTTTAAGGTCACTACTACAATTGCAAAAATTATGGACATGAGCCTTTGAATGTAGATCAAAGCCTATGTGGACACCAAACCAACCAACAAAGACCAAAAGTCATGGATATCACTACAATTGGGACTACAACACTAGGCAGAGCTGTCACTATTATCAAGAGTATGGACACATCCCTAAAAATTGCATAAGAACACATTTTAGTGGAAACTATAGTAGATGGTTGAGCCAAACTACATGCTTTAGTTATTTGAAGACTAGACACATCAACATGTATTGCCCAACAAGATCAAAGGCACCCAACTTAGAGTTCAACAAAGAAAAAGGGAAGGTAGATGTTGAACACATCTGAGGAGAGATGAATAAAACATGGAAGAAGAAAGATGGAAGTAGCACATCCAATGAAGGGATCAATTCACCTAAAAGGTCAAGTGGTCACACTTCATCCAACTAAGCAAAAGAAGGTATGTGGAACTGATATACAAAGCTTTATCATACATCAGTTCCAAGACAAGTAAGTACTAAAAAGGATAGATCGACATGAATAGAGATGCAAACTTAAAACTTCAAGTTTTCACAAGTGTTGCTGAGTAAGGAAAGTTGTCCCCAGATGCCGAGTAAAATTCTAGTGTGTATTGAGTTGTCTACCAAAGTCAGTAGAAGCCAAGTGATTAGTTGCAGCTAAGTTAGTAGTCGTGTCGAGCAAAGGGAAATTTGTATTGAAGTCAAGTAAATGAAACTCCAGTATATGTTGAGTGTTGGAAGGACAATGGAAGCCAAGTCAAGAAAAATTGCTCAAGGAGCTGAGTGGACAACTATAAATGCACTAAGCATTAAACACTATGAAACAAGGGTATATGATCGCATTTTGAATCATTTTTCACCATCGCAAGAAAAAAGCAAGAATGAGAAGAGCGCAGAAAGGATTTCAAAGCAGAGAATCAAGCATTTGAGTAGATTTCAACATAGATTTAGCACAGTTTCAACAATTCAAGGTATTTTACTTGTGCCAAGCTACGCAGTTTCAAAATTTCTTTGTGTTGAAACCCTAGATTGCACAAATGGCCTCCAGCTCTAGAAAACCCCATGAAAAAGAGCCATTTGAAGTCTAGTTAGTATCAAATAAAGTCAAACAACCCAATTTTTGACCTATTCTTGAAGTTGCATACAAAAATGACCCTACTAGAGCCCTATCCATTATGGAAGGTAAAAGGGCTAAAGGACAGGCTGGTTTCAGACCAAAGCATTCCACTATTGATCATGGGGTTACTCTCCGATTCTTGGTTGAAAAAGTATGGAATGTAATGCCCCGCCTAGAGATCCTTTGAAAAAGGATACATATAAGCCAAGATAAAAAAATTAAAAATTAAAACAAGTATGGATACAAACAACAATCAACATACAAGGATCACAAAGATCACAACAAAAGACTAAACAAACAATCGAGAATAAAACCATTATAAAACCATTCTTGACATAAGTTTCAATAGAAATAAACTAATATCTATCTTGGAGTCTTTTTTTATTTTGAGATAATGCATCTTTATTAGAAATCTTAATTTTGAATGAAGTGGCAACAATAAACTCTGAAAAAGCAGTTTCGTTCGAAACCTTAGAAAAAAATGTTGAAGTCCCACAGAAATAGAAGTATTCTCCTTTTGCACAACTCCTTTTATTTTTTTTGAATCCACAACTTCCTTTTCCCAAGATTTCTATTTTCTATTACTAATACTAATATTTACAACCCAATTTGGCAGACTAAGATGCTTAGAATTACCTTGGAATTATCTTCTAGATCATGTATGCTAGGGGTGAAAGAACATTCTTGCCTCCATAATACGATGATTAAAACAAATTTGATAGTGCTTATTATTATGACAGGAGATTTAAGTTTTTGGTTAAATTTTATCTATTAGTTTAGATTTTGAAATTCCTACAACAACCATTTAACCTAAGTTTCTTCTCCATTTTCTTATTAAAATGAATTTTGTTTGTTTTCTTTCTATTTTTTGATTGGTTAAATTTCTTTTTGCTGGTGGTATTATTATTTTCTCCTTTGAGAATTTGAATAAAATTTCTTCATAGCAATGACATATGTATTTTATATAGCTTTAGTGCTCTCTCCCTGCCTTTGTTCGTTTTCTACTTCCTTTATCCTTTTAGTAGCTTGCAATTTAATTTTATAATAGCATAACACATGTTCTATTTGTTCCTTTTCTACTTCCTTTATCCTTTCAGTAGCTTGTAATTTTATTAGTCCTACCTATAAATAGGTGGAGACTAAAGTTTTTATATTGCTTTTACCTATTAATTCAATTCTTGGAATTTGTGCATAGTCTTTTTATCCTATGCTTTGTAGAAAATATTTTATTAAAAGAAAATCTTGTTATTTAATTATTATTTTCTGATTGGTCATTGCAGATTTTCATAGTGGTATTTTTATTTTTCAATTGCAAAAAAAAATCATTCTACATGCCAAGAGAAACACTTCTTTGAGGCATCTGCACATGCATTCTCTTTGGATTATTTTAGGGCACATAAGCAAATGAAAAGAAAATAAATAATTTATTGGTATGCATTCATGTATCTCTATAAACATAGAAATTTATGTAGGACTCAAAAACATACATTTCCATATGCTGCAAGTTCTATAATTTTGCATGTAAGGTGAGTCTTCTATGATTGGAAGAATTCAGAAAGACTTCCAATCAACTATATATAATGGTCAGAATGTAGTTGGTGTTTATTGCAGAGCTTGTAATAGATATTTAGGCTCTATTCGTCTATGCATTCTCAATGCCATCATAAGTTGGAAAATGAGTAGAGTTTAATTAGTTAATGGCAAAGTGCCACTTCATTTGGTGTACAAGAAAATGTATTGTTGGGTATACATTTTACAAAGTGTCTAAATTCATGACTTTCTTTCTATATTTTATGAGGTATCATATATACTTCCAATAGAGAAAATGTAGTCATAAATGTTGTTGTGAAGTAAATTTCCTTATCTATTTTGTTCTCTTTCTAATCATGCTATTCTACATAATACTTGTGTAATGGTAACTCAATCTGTTCATGGCTATCTTTTGATTCTTCCACAATAATTAAATGTAACATTTTCTATCTACCACACTTATGGGGAGGAAAATAAGATGGCTGACCTATTAGAATATTGGGCATGTGATACTAATTAATGATAATGAGAAACCAATTATGGGAAGTCTTATCATTTGACCACTGACTCGTTGAAGATTAATAATTTTATTGCATTTATTACCATTCACTTGTTGCTGAAGTAGTCTATCTTTTGCAACAATCAAATAGAACATTTTCTAACCTCCACACTTATGTGGAGGGAAATAAGATGGCTGGCCTATTAGAATATTGGGTATGTGATACTAATTAATGACAAGGAGAAACCAATTATTGGAAGGCTTATCATTTGACCACCGACACTTTGAAGATTAATAATTTTGTTGCATTTATTACCATTCACTTGTTGTTGAAGTAGTCTATATAACTACAATAGATTTGAAGGTTTGTTAAATACTTGTAGTTTTTGACTATACTTTTTGTGAAAGAATAAAAACATGTCGTAACATGTCTTGAAAACAACGATGCTAAAATGAATGTGGGATGTACGTGGCATTTATGAAACTGATAGCTATGGTAAACTCTATTGTAGCATGTAATAAAGGAAACTTGCTTGGAAAAAGATGTGCCAAGTGTTGGAAATGTATGGCGGACATGAAATATTATCAAACATTATTTTTGTTGTGGGTATTCAAATGCATGTGTTAGTCCATTTTGTTTCACAAAAACTAACTTTTTGTTCTCTCATGGCGAAAATGAAATGACTGTAAATTGTTTGAAAGATGATTCAAATGTGTGATTTCTCCAAATTCATGAAGGTAATCTTGGCTGAGAAAATTTGTTTGGAATTTTTGCTGATAAGGAAGGGTGTAAAATGTGTTTTTTGTGTTTCTATGATTCTTACACATTTCTTTGTGCAAGTCCCTACGGATAAAGGAAAATAAAAAGGTTTTTGTGCTGACAACAGTGGGCAAATAAAGGAAAATAAAAAGGTTTGAAGCCATGGTGAACAGTTAAAGGTTTGCCATTTTTTCTTTAACAGGTATGTGTAAAAAGGTATGGTTGCTTCTTCCATTCCTGTGTTACATAAAACAACTTAGAATATGATTTGTTGTTGCAAATATTTTGATTGAAATATAGTCTTTTGCTTTCTTAAAAGGTTTTTTTGTAACACATAAAAGAATGAGGGTTTTATATGAATGAATAAAATCCTAACTGGTTTGATTCTTCAAGTACATATAATGTAAACAGTTTGGTGACTTCATTTAAAGGAGATGATGACCTTTTTTTTTGGTTTGTAACTATAAAACATTTACTGGTTTCAGCAGTTTGACAGTTAATGATTAAGGTTTTTTGTTTAAGAAAACCTTAGTGCTATAAAATGAAAAGAGGGCATTCTTGTTCTATGGATTTGAAGTAGTACAAAGGGCATTCTTGTATAACTACCCTAAATTCGTTCAGTTTTAAAAAAAAAATCTTAACAACTTCTTTACATGTACCGAAATGCATCTCTATTCATGAGAATGTTGATAGAAGCTCTTGTATGAGAAGTATTTGGTTTTATTTAAAAAAGAGACACAAAAGGTTGTTGAAAAACTATTGAAGGTGATCTGAAAGATTTATTATAATTTTTCTTACATGTATAGGTGTATAAAATACAGTTATATGTGTATGTAAGATTGTAATCCAAATCCAAGAGTCACATAAAGAGGGTTGTAGCCCTGAGCAGTTGTAGTTGTTGGTTGTAAAAAGAGTTAAATCTCAATAAAATTATAGGTTCATGGAGTGGCTTTTCTCCCTATGATGAAACCATATAGAGTTTTGAGGGTTTCCCACTCGACACACATCATGTGTCTCTATCTGTGAGTTATTATCTTCTTGCTCTATCATCTTGAATGTTGATTATTGAGAGAAAATTTTTATGCATTCATTTCTTACGGAATGTTAAATTAAAAATTTCTTACTTGTTTTAAAAAGCACTGGTTCTGATTCACCCCCCTCTCAGAAGCACAATTACTTCCAAAGTGGTATCAGAGCCTAGGGTTCCTATAGGAATTGTTCTAGGGATTTTCTGGAAGTAAAATGGCATAGGTTGAAGGAGCTTCCCTTAATTGGGCTCCATTATTTGATGGCAATGACTATATTTTTTGGAAAGTTACGATGGAAGCATTTATACATTCTTTAGATGTTAGAATGTGGGACATGTTGTCATGAAAAAGTATACTATTCCATTAACAATACTTATAGATGCAAATGATAAGCTTATATATGAGTTAGATAAAAAGGAAAGATATGCTCTTCTATGTGGTCTTACTAAAGATGTGTTTGCCAAAGTAGTTTATTGTAAATCAACAAATGAAATTTGGGTTAAATTGGAAACTATTTATCAAGGTGATGAAAAGGTTAAAGATTCAAAATTATTAACTCTTAAAACACAATTTGATAACCTAAAGATGATTGAAGATGAAAACATATCAACATATTTTTTTAGAATTGATGAAATAATAAATGCAAGAAAAGGTCTAGGAGAACAAATTAAAGAACATGATGCAGTTTTAAAAGTCATACAGTCTATCTTACCAAAATTTGAAACTAAGATTTCTACTTTGGAAGAAAATAAAATTTTTTCTGAAATGACTTTACACCAACTACAAGGAACCTTAATTGCTTATGAAATGAGAATTAGCAGTCAAGCTAGTTCTACATGAAAAGAGATAGCCTTTAAGGCTGAAAAACAAGAAGAAAGTGATTCAGATTTCACAGATGCTTTAGAAGCATTACTAGTTAGAAGAATGAAAAAGAAATACAAAGGAAAACCAAAATGTTTCAGTTGTGGTCAATTAGGACATTTTGCAGAAAAATGTCCAAATATCGATCAAGAAGATATTGATGAGAAAACTGAAAAGTTTTCAAAAAAGAAACCTTGGAATCAAAATAAAAGATTCAAGGATTTAAAAAAGAAAAGCCTTTTATCAAAAGAGGACTCAAATGAGGAGTCAAGTGATCCTGATGAAGAAGGAGAAAGGTTGTTTATGGCCGAAATAGTCAATGTTCCAAAATATGGATTCAGTGAATATGAATCTTTATTTGATTCAGATGAAGAAGTTGATCTTGAAGAAGAACTTCTTAAATCTTTGCAAGAACTAAAGAGGTTAAATAAATTGATTTTAAATCATGAAAATGTTAATAAAAGACTTCAAGAAGAATAAAAAGAAGCAAATCAGATTATAAAAAATTAGAAACTTTTACTTGATGAAAAAGATAAAAAACTAATTTCCTTAGAAAATTTATCTCATGAGCTTCCAAAGTAGAGAACAAAATTTTTCTTTAAGGGTTACTATTTTAATTGTAATGTCTTTGGGCATAAGGCATCTCATTGTGATATAAACAATACTAGTCATGATCTAAAGAAAATTATCAGATGTTTCAAATGTTTTCATTATGGTCACTTTGCAAATCAGTGCAAATTAAATTTAAAGCCTAAACAAGTATGGAAACCAATTGTCATGACATCTGAAAAGTCTTTATTTGTGGAAACAATTCTATTTGCTCAAAAATTTGCAACCTAGGTTGTAGATAGCGGTTGCTCTTATCACATGATTGGATGTAAAAGTAAATTCAAAACCCTAGAAGATTTTGACGGAGGATTTGTTTGCTTTGGTGATAATTCAGGAGCTTATATAATAGGAAGAGGCTCAATAATCTTAAACAAAGATACACCTATTCATGATGTATATTCTATAGAAGGTTTGAAACATAATCTTCTAAGTGTTAGTCAAATCTATAATAGTGGATATTCAATCTCCTTTAATGCTAAAGGATGTTCCATCAAAAATGAAAGGAATATGGTCATTGCTAGTGGCTTGAGGAAAGGAGGAAATCTCTATAATTTGATTGATTCTATAGTTCAAGAATTAATACTAATTAACACTTGTCTTATGAGTCAAGTAGAAGAAAATTGGTTGTGGCATAAAAGGTTGGGTCATCTCAGTTTTGATAATCTTGCTAGGATTAATAAGAATAAAAAGGTTAGAGGACTACCTCAAATCAATAAAGCAGAAAACATATGTGAAGAATGTGTTAAAGGAAAACAAACAAGAGTATCTTTCAAAACGAAAGAATATCTATCTAATAGACCACTTGAACTTGTGCATACTAATTTATGTGGACCTACTAAAATTGCATCATTAAATGGTGAAAAATATTTTATGCTATTTGTTGATGATTATTCAAGAATGGTTTGGGTGACTTTTTTGAAACACAAGTCAAAAGTCTCTGAACATTTCAAATTTTTTAGAAAAATGGTGGAAAGGGAAACTAATCTAAAGTTGAAATGTTTAAGGTCAGATAGAGGTGGAGAATTTACCTCTCAAGAATTTATTGAGTATTGTGAAAAACATGGCACTAAAAGACAATATTCAACTGCTCATACACCACAAAAAAATGGTGTTGTCGAAAGAAAGAACAAAACTATTATAGAGATGGCTAGAACTATGTTGAATGAAGCCAAATTACCTGATAAATTTTGCAAAGAAGTTGTTCATACATCTGTATAGATTTTAAATAGAGCTCAAATAAGAGTAAGAACAACTTATACTCCTTATTAATTGTGGAATGGTAAAACAACTAATGCAAGAATTTTAAAATATTTGGCTGTAAATGCTTCATTAAAAAGAATGATGATTCTTTAGAGAATTTTAATTCAAGGTCTGATGAGGGAATTTTTCTTGGGTATTCCACACATAGTAAAGCTTTCAAAAGCTACAATAAGAGGTTGAGTAAGATAGTAGAAGCCATAAATGTTGTGTTTGATAAAATCTCTTTATCTCATAACAATAATAAAGAGGATCTTGAAGAAATCTCATTTCAAAAACCATAAACCTTGTATGATGATGAAAACTTGGATAATGCTGATTTAATATTGCTGATGAAACTGAACAAGGAAATTGTTCAAATTCTAAAATAATAAATACTGGTCTGAAAATGATAAAAACTCCATCTAGGATCATTGCTAAAAGACATCCTGAATCTCAAGTCATTGGAGATGTTGAAAAGGGAATCCTAACTAGAAGAAAAGCCAAAATAGATGAACATGCTAATATTGATGAATACTTCTGTCTGGTATTAGATTTTGAACCTAAAACAGTAATTGAAACTTTATCAAACCCTTGGTGGATAAATACTATGCAAGATGAAATAAATCAAATTGAGAAAAATAAAAACTTGGGAACTTGTTCCTAGACCTAGTGACAAGAACGTCATAGGTGGAAAATGGGTGTTCTGTAATAAATTGAATGAAGATGGCAAAGTAATAAGAAGTAAAGCTAGATTTGTATGTAAGGGATATGCTTAGCATGAAGGAATTGATTTTGGTGAAACTTTTGCACTAGTTGCAAGAATGGAATCTATTAAGATTTTTCTTGCATATGCTAGTTATAAAAAGGTTCACAGTTTACCAAATGGATGTTAAAACAACATTTTTGAATGATTATCTTGAAGAGGAGGTCTATATGGAACAACCATAAGGTTTTGAATCTTTTGACAAACCAAATTATGTGTTTCGACTCAAAAAAGCATTATATGTTCTAAAATAGGCTCCTAGAGCTTGGTATTCCAAATTGGACAAACATTTTATTACAAATGGATTCTCTCGTGGAAGTGCAGATAGTACTTTGTATACCAAAGTTATAAATGATGATATTTTAGCAATTGAAATTTATGTGGATGACATTATCTTTGGATCTACTAGTGATCAATCAGCAAAACATTTTTCTAACATCATGGAATCTGAATTTGAAATGTCTCTTTTGGGTGAGCTCACATTCTTTCTTGGTTTGCAAGTCTCATAGCTTGAACATGGTCTTTTCTTTCTCAAACAAAATATGCTAAAGAAATGTTGAGGAAGTTTAACATGACTGATTGTAAACCAATCAGTACTCCTATGGAAACAGGTTGCAAGTTAGTAAAGGATGATGATTCACCTTTAGTAGATCAAACCTCATATAGGTCCATGATTGGCAGTCTGTTATATCTCATAGCATCCAGACCTCATATAATTTAAGAAGTTTGTATGGTTTCTAGATTTTAGTCTACTCCTAAACAAACCCACCTTAATGCAGTGAATCAAATTTTAAAGTATATTCAAGGCACTCTTGATTTTGGTTTATGGTATCCTCACAATGATGATTTTACGCTTTCTAGTTATACTAATCTAGATTGGGGTGGATCCAATGATAAGAAAAGCACTAGTGGTGCAACATTTTTCCTTGGTGATCATTTGGTTGCTTGGTGTAATGCCCTACCAAGAGATCCAAAAGAAATAACCTAAAGTTTTACTAAGTTTTGTAGCATTTTTTTTGAAACATGAAAGATAAATAATTCACATCAAACACATAGTAGCGGAAGCAATGACATACATTCAACTAAAAACATACATAATAGGTTACACTCCTTAAGGATCCCATGACAATGAATCACATTTAAATTTAATCTAATACTAAGTCCATCAAATACCACATCCATATAAAAGAATAATTATAAAGTCCAATGTCCATTTAATATACATTTGTTCCGAATGCCTCTTGAAAATTAATTAAGAACGCTCATTCATCCACTATACATGTCATAGGGTATGAAAGGCTTAAAAGAATATACATATGTAAAAATAGAAATACATCATCCCCTTCGGATCCATGATACACGTACAATAAAATAAATGAAATCATCCACCATACATGATACATCCATACATCAATGAAAATATAACATCCATCATAAAATCTAACCATCCATCATAATGATCCATGAACAGAATGAAGATAAATGCCAACAAAGAATGCTCCAGCCACAGTGACTACGGACGGATCTCAATGGTAAGAGTGAAAAAGCACTACCACCCGACTGCGTGGAACCTAAATTTCCCACTCCCACCATGCTAAGGAGATAATCTCAAGTCTCCAATAGGGTATCAAATCACATAACACAAATACTCTCTAAGTTAAGGAATCCTAAAAGTATACTAACTCAAGGTTCCAACATAGATCGACATCTAGACCTAGAGGCACACAAGACATGTAAGAAACCTACTACATAAGAGGGAAAGTGTCATCGCACAAATCATGTTCGGAGTTACTCGAGCAATCCCTTAGGACTCCCAGGTCCCTAGTGATCCTTGCGGCCACTAGTATCCTCTCGTATTGACAAGGCATACTACAGAATGCAAGGTCATAACCAAGAGTTTTCTCTACTCCCATCCTAGTCTATACTAGCACTTGAGGCATGGGTGAGAACATACAATTATCTCTTATTAGGTTCATTTAAGTTAGAATTTAGTGTAAATTTATCAATTATTAAACAACTTACAATGGGCTACCCCTAGGACCACTTAGGGTCCCTGACCCCCATTGCAAGCCACTTCCTGACTCTACATATAGATAACCTACCCTAAGCTCATGAAATCAAAAATCATAGAATCATAGTAGAATCACCTTAGTCCTATACAAGTGACTGAGAAGCATCATAAGATAATCATAATAATCACATCCGTTCTCTACGAGCAACTAGAAAGCAACAAAGATAAGTCACAATAACCATCGGTTCTCAACGAGCAACTGGAAAGTAACAAAGATAAATCATAATATCCATCGGTTCTCAATGAGCAACTGAAAAGTATCCCAACAATACTGATCAATGACTCAGAATGGTTAAATCAGGTATCTCATAGCATATATCCTGCTATCCCCCAAAGACACTGAAACATAGTAACTAACAATATAAACATACTCAGCATATGCATACCATCACATACATGGTTGAGCAAAAATGATCGAGATCAAGTCAACATGATACCACACTCACAAAACCCTTGAGCCTCCGGTAGATGTCCTATAACTGGTCAATAATCTAGTCAACCCCAAAACCCCAAAACACATATAGCATAAAGAAACAAGATACAAATACATGTTTTGGTTTGCTTTTACAATCACATGGTTAAGCCAAATATGAGGTCTCAGTGTTCGTTTCACAGTTGTTATCAAGTAAGAAATATCCTCCATTTTTCTTATAATTAACTCAAGTATTAGTTTAAGTAAAACAAAGATATTACCCTTACAATTTGACAATCAATTTTCTAAATTTAATAAGGGTAAACATTATATTTGTTTTGAGTTCGCTAAGGTAAGATTCCCGTTGATTTATAATTCCACTAAAGTCGAGTTAACAATCTTAAAAGATTCCCTATCTTACTAATTAATACTCATATTAATTAAATTAAATCTTATTTTAAATAAACTAATGTCTATTTAAAAATATCTAATTAATATTTATAAATTAATTTTAAATAACTCAATAATCATTTATTAATTTCATAAAATAAAAACTTTTAATAACTTTTTTATTAATTTAATATTTAAAATGAATCATAATAAATATATTAAAAATAAACTTAAATTAAATTAAATTAAATTAAATTTAAAAACTTTTAATTAAAAAAAAAGAATTATTAACTATGCCTGTGTTTTTTTAATTTTAAAACCATTGTTGTACACAGTTGCTGTCCCTTTTAAAGGGAGGCCGCAGTGGCTCTACCACGGTTGTGGCTTGCCGCTCTACCTTTAAGGCTGTCGGGTGGATAGTGCCTGCGGCAGGGGGTGGGATGTGACTGCCCACCTCCCCATTCAATTATATATATATATAACGTTTTGACATAAACGTTTTCCCCATTAATATGTATATATAAATTCATTGAAATTTACTTTTGAAATAACCAAAATTGGTATATCAAATTCATTTTAAATGAATATGAATATATATATATTCATATCAAATCCAAGAATTAATCTGATGGATGAAAATAGTGTATCTATTTTTATTTAATTTTAAATTTCCTCTAAGAAGTTTTCCCAATTAAAATTCAAACCCCTCTTGGTAAATTTCTCACTCTAGAATCTACTGGTAGGAAAATTATATTGAACAAATAAAAATGTTCCATATACAGAATAATTTTCAAATATCCAGAATCCATAACATGATATATTCTTCACAAGAATTATCTAGACAATCATCTAACAAACACGAAGAAGACAGGAGAGAAAAGAGCGTATTTAAATTATGTGAAATTCACAAGCATCTACCTGGACAATGATGCTAATTCACTACGCCCCAGAAATCTATAGAGAACAATTCCCCTTTTCAAAACCTTCTTGTTTCTAAATATTTCTTCCTTCTCCAAAATTCGTGGTCCTTGGAAATGAACCCTCAAATTGTGATAAGGAGTTCTCTCCCTAAAATCGGGGCACTAATTGTGCATTCACCCTAGAGAACTCTTTGCTCACAACCTTTTAACTCTTTATTAACTTTTATTTGTCTTACTTTTGTCTTTTCCATGCTCATTCATTAATTAATTAAATTACTTTATTTAATTTTTACTTGACCTCTTTTTAAATTAATTTATTTAACTTAGTCTCATGCATGTATCATGCAATCATGGAACTTTTAATAAATTAATTTCTTTTCCCACTTCTAAATTTATTTTTGAACATTAATTTTGACAACTATTTATTAACTTAAATAATAATATTATTTAGCATTTATTTAAAAATGCACTCTAAATATATTCTTATTAAATTAACTAAATATTATCACGTTCCAAATTTAAGCTTATAAATTTATCCTCAAATTTAATTCTTTTTATTTAATTAATTTCTCAATTAATAAAATAAAATAAAATATTAACATATCATATAAATTTTCTATTAAATTAAATCTTTTAATTAGACTCAATTAACAAAAAATTTAACAAAAACCCATAAAGTAAAATACGATAACCCATCATGGTAAAACACATACAAAATCAAAGCAAAGGATTAAAATCATGAATTAACGTCATCCAATGCATTCAGAGGGTGCACGAATCAGGTACTTGTCCTAATTGTCAATTAGGACAAATGGTTCAAAGGTTTAGGATTTGGACTTAAGAATTTATCTCCCCCCTCTTACCATTGAGATAATGCGATAGGGTATGCTCATCTTGGCAATTCAGGGAAGTCGATACCCGGTACCTGCAACCTGCATAAAATCCATGCATGTACAAGCACAATATATACTCAGCTAAACAGACAATGGCAAGAAGTGGTGCATCATGTAGATCTCGACTAGCAGGTGACTACGACTCCCTTCCTTAACCACATCAGAAATGCCATACATAAAGAAAACAAATACACACACCATACACATGTAGTATGGGGTAAGTATTCATGAGAAAATACATATAATAATCCTTCTAACTAATCATCATCAATAGCTAAAAAATACTATAATAATTATCATGCACACATGAAATATAGAGTACCAAGTAATCACATCATCTATCATCTGAGTTTGAAACAATATCTAATAATCTCAAGATAATGGTACCAATCATCAAACATAAAACTAGCCTAAAAGAGTTTGGCAATGATAGCAAAATGTAAACTAGGAAAATGTAGACTAGGGGCAGGCACTACACTTGGCATAGTACAAAACAAGAATGTGTTACTTTATCTACGTGTGAATCTGAATATGTTGCTGCTATTGCTTGTTGCACTCACATTATATGGATGAATTATCAACTATTTGATTTAGGTATTCAAGTCTCAAAGCCTATCTCTATCATGTGTGATACTATGAGTGCTATTCAACTAAGTAAAAATCTAGTAATGCACTCTTATACAAAACATGTGGGTATCAAGCTTCATTTTTTGTGTGATAAAGTTCTTAACAATGAAGTTAAGTTGATTTATGTTCCAAATCAAGGATAGGTAGTAGATATTTTTACTAAAGCTCTACCTAGGGAATCTTTTGAATGGTTAAGAACTTGATTGGAAGTTTTCTCTCAATCAATGCTAACATAAATAATTTCAAGTAATATTCTATGTTAGGTTTATGCTCCTATTCACGAAAATTCTTCAAACTCAATAAAAAGTAGAAATACTATTTTTTGATGCAAAATTTTTGGGGGAGATAAATAAATCAAGTTTTTTTTGGTTCAAATACAGGGATTAAAGATGATAAGTCATCAATCAAATTAATGAATCATATTCAATTTTTTTTTGGTTCAACATATTCAATTTTTTTATTCTGAATTTGGTCAGCATTTCAGATAGATTTTTAGTTAGATTAATTTTTGTGTGCTTACAAGATCAGAGCAATTTTGGCAATGAAATTTATACATCATTCTACATATATTAGATGATTATATAGAGGAGGTTAATTTTTTGCCTCAAAAATGGGGGAGATTGTTGACTATGTTTCTTGTGCAAAAATTAAAACATGTGATAACATGTCTTGAAAATAATGATGCTAAAAGGAATGTGGGATGTATGTGGCATTTATGAAACTGAAAGCTATGGTAAACTCTATCATAGCATGCACTAGAGGAAACTTGCTTGGAAAAAGATGTGCCAAGTGTCAGAAATGTATGGTAGACATGAAAAATTATCAAACAATGTATTTGTTGTGGGTATTCAAATGCATGTGTTAGTCTATTCTATTTCACAAAAAACTAACTTTTTGTTCTCTCATGGTGAAAATGAAATGATGTAAATTGTTTGAAAGATGATTCAAATGTGTGATTTATCCAGATTCATGAAGGTAATCTTGACTGAGAAAATTTGTTTGGAATTCTTGTTGATAAGGAAGGGTGTAAAATGTGTTTTTCGTGTTTCTATGATTCTCAGACATTTCTTTGTGCAAGTCTTTGTGGATAAAGGAAAATAAAAAGGTTTTTGTGCTGAGAACAGTGGGCAAATAAAGGAAAATAAAAAGGTTTGAAGCCATGCTGAACAATGAAAGGTTTGCCATTTTTCCTTTAACAGGTATGTGCAAAAAGTTATGTTTGATTCTTCCATGTTGCATAAAAGAGCTCAGAATATGATTTTTTTTGCAAATATTTTGACTGAAATACAATTTTTTGCTTTCTTAAAAGGTTTTTTTGTAACACATAAAAGAATGAGGGTTTTATAGGAATGAATAAAATCCTAACTAGTTCGATTCTTCAAGTACATATAATGTAAATAGTTTGGTGACTCCATTTAAAGGAGATGGTGGCCTTTTTTTTTGGTTTGTAAATATAAACCATTTACTGGCTTCAACAATTTGACAGTTAAGGATTAAGGTTTTTTGTTTAAGAAAAACTCAGTGCTGTAAAATGAAAAGAGGGCATTCTTGTTCAATGACTTTGAAGTAGTATAGAGGGCATTTTTGTATAACTACCCTGAACTGGTTCAATTCTGAAAATGAATTCTTAACAGCTTCTTTACATGTACAAAAATTGTTCTCTATTCATGGGAATGTTGATAGAAGCTCTTGTATGAGAAGTATTTGGTTTTCTTTAAAAAAGAGACACAAAGGTTGTTGAAAAACTATTGAAGGTGATCTGAAAAAATTATTATAAGTTTTCTTACATGTATAGGTGTATAAAATACTATTATATGTGTATGTAAGATTGTAATCCAAATCCAAGAGTCAGATAAAGAGGGTTGTAGCCCTGAGTAGTTGTAGTTTCTGGTTGTAAAAAGAGTTAAATTTCAATAAAATTATAGGTTCATGGAGTGGTTTTTCTTCCTATGACGAAACCATACAGATTTTTGAGGGTTTGCCACTAGACACAAATCTTGTGTCTCTATCTTTTGTGAGTTATTATCTTCTTACTTTATCATCTTGAATGTTGATTATTGAGAGAAAATTTTTATGCATTCATTTCTTATGGAATGTTAAATTAAAAATTTCTCACTTGTTTTAAAAAGCACTAGTTTTGATTCACCCCCCCTCTCAGAACCACAATTACTTCCAATAGTAGTAATGTTGCATGCGTATTCATCTTAATGCTAAAAAAATATTTTGAGTGTAGACAACATCACATAGACAATATGCCTAGAAATATGAATATTGAAGTGTGGGAACATCTGATACTTTGGGCCTCTTCTACATTAAACGCCATCATTTATACCATGTGGTCAGGAGGATTACCAGCCATAAAATCATGTCACCATAGTCAAAATGTATTCCTTCTCATTCTCCATTCCTTTGTGGGCCTAGATTTTTAAGATGCTTGTAGATATATATCATTTTGTTTCTTTGAGCTTGCATTGAAAGGTCTTGGCTAACAACAATAGTTTTTATTAAAGCTATGTACACACTTTTCTATTATTAAAAATTATATAGGTTATTAGCCTTTTGTTATAGAAGAGATTATTTGAAAATCTAAAAGCATTCCTTTTGACTGTTGCAGATTAAGGGTATTTATCTTTCATTGCTTCCTTTCAAGAGGAATGCTCATCAACAACCAACGAGGTGACATAATTAACTTCAACTACACTCTTCTTCTTCTTTGAGTTGATCGTATTGTTTACCCTCATGGTTGCCAATTTCTTTCAAGTAAGTTTTGGACTACGGTAAAATAAGTGACTATCAACAAAGAAACATCATCATATCTTGTGCTATACAAGTAGAATCAATTCTAGTTTTTGTTCGAGGGCCTAACTACTTAACTTGCCTACTTACAAGAACAATACTCCAAGAAGTTCTTATTTTGTTAGTTCCTGTCTTTGGTAGGAAAGTAATGGAATCATGAGATGTCGTATTAATTTGAAAGTTCTTATAACTTTTAAAAATTTGAAGATTTACATATGCTTACAAAAGGTTTATTAATTTGATTATATTTTTGAAGATTGAAAAATGTAATTTTTTCCAAATCTTAATGGTGTACGAGGAAAAAGGCAATGAAAAAATACGTTAATATTAAAAAAATTGCCAAATTTTCCATCAACATGACTCTTCATTTTTGTATCATTTAATACTATATTTAATATCATTAATATTATGAAATGAACGTGATGTCCTTGCTACCTTGATACAATCTATTTCTTGGCATCCACTTTGTTTCCAAATTGAACTTCTGAATTGAAAAAATAAACTTGTGTAGAGAGAACAGAGGAACTTTTGTAGACAACAATTAGTAATCTCAACCTATCTTTGCATTCGCAGTTAGCTAAAATCGTCATTTTCTCCTGGTAGAAACAAGACTAGCTAAAATTTTGGAAAGGTAATTTAGGGTTTTTCCCTTCTTTTTGTAATTTGGGTGACGTAAAAAGTGTTTCTTGCTATTTTTCATTATGGCATAAAAAATGTTTTGCCCTAATTTTTTTATTCATGGGGAGATTGGGGGTTTTTGGTTTGAAGTTGCTAGCGTTTCAACAGATGTTTCCCATTACCTCTTTTATTTCAAAATTGTATGTAGAATATTTATTTTTTGAATAAATAAATGTTTATAAAATTAGTTTTCTATGTATAAAGCATTGACGACTATTAGATTAATCGAGAAAAGCAAATTAAGATGGTGAAATTGGGGTTTTGTTTTCGCTTTCTAGCTGGACAAATCTGCATTTTTAAAAAGAGAAACCATGGTTTTAGGATTCTATAGTAGGTCAGAGACTGTCAAATTCGACTCCCTTTAGAGTAGTAGTATTCTAATTGTTGCCTTGTATTCAAAAGAAATGAAGTGTCATTCTGCTTCCCCATCTCATAGATTTATGTGTTATGGGCTATGCTAGGGTGTTTGGTAGTTGATGTGTTGTTGACGATATGAGCAAAGAGATTCCTATTGTAGGTTTACCAGAATCACTACAACTTTTATACTAGATATTTCAAGCATGCTTGTAGAATTCGTTAATCAAGCTTTTTGTCTAAATTTTATAGGCCTTTGAATTAAGCTACACATTAGTTTTAGGTAGTAAGCAATGATTCTACAACACCTTAAGAAAAGCAGAGTAGTATGGATCAAAAGAAGAAACAAAACAAAGATGATCCCTACTTCCCAAACCCTTCCAGTACTATTGCACTATCATTTTGTAGCACTTTCAACACATGCAGATAGGCCTAATTAATTTGCAAGTTCTTATAACTTTTAAAAATGTGAAGATTTAACTATACTTGCAAAAGGTTTATTAATTTGATTATATTTTTGAAGATTGAAAAATATTTTTTTTCTAAATTCTATTGGTATACGAGGAAAAAGGCAATGAAAAAATACATTAATATTTAAAAAATTACCAAATTTCCCATTAGCCTGACTCTTCGTTGTTGTATCGTTCAATACTATATTTAATATCATTAATATTATGAAATGAATGTGATGTCCTTGCTACCTCGATACAGTTTACTTCTTGGCATCCACTTTGTTTTCGAATTGAACTTTTGAATTGAACAAAGAAACTTGTGCAGAGAGAATAGAGGAACTTGTGCAGGCAACAATTAGTAATCTCAACATGTCTTCACATTCACAGTCAACTAAAATCGTCATTTTCTCCTAATAGAAATAGGATTAGCTAAAATTTTGGCAAGGTAATTTAGGGTTTTTTCCTTCTTGTAATTTGGGCGATGTAAAAAATGTTTCTTGTTATTTTTCATTGTGGCATAAAAAATGTTTACCCCTATTTTTTTTTCATGGGGAGATTTTGGGTTTTTGGTTTGATGTTGCTAGCATTTTAGCAGATGTCTCTCATTACCTCTTTTATTTCAAAATCATATGTGGAAGATTAATTTTTTGATTAAACAAATGCTTATCAAACTAGTTTTCTATGCACAGAGCATGGATGACTATTAGATTAATCGGGAAAAGTAAATTAACATGATGAAATGGGGGTTTTGTTTTCACTTTCTACTTGGACAAATTTGCATTTTTTAAAAGAGAATTCATGGGTTTAGAGTTCTATAGTAGGTCGAAGACTATCAAATTTGACTCCCTTTAGAGTAGTAATATTCTAATTATTTCCTTGTATTCAGAAGAAATGAAGCACCATTCTGCTTCCCTATCTCATAGATTTATGTGTTATGGGCTATGCCAGGGTGTTTAGCAATTGATGTGTTATTGAAAATATGAGCAAAGAGGTTCCTATTGTAGTTTTAGCAGAATCACTACAACTTTTGTACTAGATATTTCAAGAATGCTTGTAGAATTCGTTAATCAAGATTTCTATCTAAATTTTCTAGGCCTTTGAATTTAGCTGCACATTAATTTTAGGTAGTAAGCAATGATTCTGCAACACCTTAAGAAGGGCAGAGTAGAATTGATTAAAAGAAGCAACAAAAAAAAGATGATCCCTACTTCCTAAACCCTTCCAATACTATTGCACTATCATTTTGTAACACCTTCAACACATGCTGATAGGCCTAAGAAAATATTTATTTGGGTTGTGCTAGTTCCCACAATAAGTGTAGATTCATACCCATTGCAGGCTTCCTCTATAGCACACACTTCCTCTTTCACATTTTTTATTGCATCCACTTTGAGAAGTCCATCCTAAACTTTTCTAATTAATTCACTATGCTAAAAGATGAAATCTCTTTTAAATGGTTTCCTTGACAGTGATGTATGCACATCTATTTTTATGTTCAACTGACTCCTTTCTTGCTCTATTTTGTTCCTTGAGTTTAGCTATAGTAGTTTCATTGACTACAAAAGAACAATTTTATAAATTTGAAAAATTGCATCAAACTTAGCTCATGTAGTTCCCAATAGAATAACGAGCATAGTGTAGCCTGTAGCTCTTTCTTTTCAATGTGAAGCATGTCCTTATTAACCAAAAAAAAGTAAGGCAACTTTAGTGAGCAAAAGCATTGTTTGATTTTCAAATTATTTCAAGAAAAATATTCAAATGGATGGTTTGGTCCTATTTTTTGAAAGTGGAAAGATCCATAGGCACTTCAAACCAAAATATAAAATTTAGGCTTCTTTCAAACAAGAATGAGTGGTGGAAGGAAGTACAATGGCCATTTGTCACTGACCATATCTCCATATTTTTTTATATCAATAGCAAAACTTTCATTCATAAAACTTGTGAGATGTGTCATCAAATGTTATCAAATTTAAACATATGCCAAAATTATGAAATCGCTCTTTGTTCTATACCTATTTTTCATACGATTTATGCTTGGTATGCTACATTTGATATTGTTCTTTATAAAACTGAACACATCATCATTTGAGCAATGTTTTGTTCTATTTTTGGCTTTTGTAATATTATATCAAAGAGTTAAAATGTCATATTATTGTCAAATTCCAGAGTTTTTATTTCTCATGTGTAATTCTGAGGCTTTATATTAACAAACATGTTTTGTATGTTGTAGGTGAAAAGGCCGTAGACAATACTAATAACAAAGCAAAGGGAACATTGCTCAGTAAAAAAGAAATATGATGCTTTTGGAGCCACTCAAACTGTATGGACGAATCTGGCTTTCAATTGAAGGTATTTCATTTTTCCATGTCTATAATTCATCAATTCGTATAATATATTTTAGAATGAAGATATCATATTTCATTACAAAGTTTTGTGCATTCATTCTCCTGAGTCTTTTGGCAGCTACATGTATATTATGTGGTGATTGATCACATAAAACATTTTCCATATTTTTGCATCCATATTTTGTAGCTATATCATTACATTGCTGCTAATTATTTTGTTTCTGTATGACCTTTTAATTTCACTATATGAATATTGGTATTATATTATTTTAGAATCTTGGTTAGTTTATCAACTGGATCCATCATACTTTCATATCATTATTTGCCAATTTTGTCTCTATTGGAAGAAAATGATATAGCCTATCATGGAAGTACTCTTTGCTAACTCGACATGAATGGAATTTGCATATCATTATTTGCCAATTTGGAATTATTGGAATTCACATATCATTGTACACCATTTTGGAATTGTTTGGTTCTATGTATTTGATATTCATGTAATGTTGCAAATTGGCTACCAATTTCTTGTTGCTTATTTTCATTCTCCTCATTGTATAATTTGTATGCTCACACCTTGCTTATGTTGGGAATTTGGTGATAAAAAAGAACTAGGATTTGAGTTGATTTTAGCTCACTTTCCATTTCAAATCTAACTTCAACAATTGAATGATACTTCCCAGCAATGTACTTCTTCTAATTTTTGTATTTCAAATTCTAGGATGATAGAAGAAAACTGATGACTTGACTTTCATGAGCTCAAATTAGAGGAGGGCCTGGGGCACATGCAGTGTTACTAAGAACTATTATTGGCTTTTGGCTAATAACTCAAATAAATAATCTATTAATGAAATAAGGCTCTGAGTGTCAACCTTAGCCAACTTAGTTTAAATTTGTTTAATTTTTTCTAGGTATTGTGTTCTTGGGCCAACATGACTGACCTTACTGGCCATGTATATATAAGATTTTTGGTTGTTAATTTTTTTTATTGGATATTGGGGAAAATAAGTAATCTACCTAGGAGCACGATTGAGAACTTGACACTAGGACAATAATCTCAGTCTTGAAATGAGATGGGACGCCAACCTCTTCCTTAACATTGTTTTGCCAAGTTTTGCAAATAGTTTTTGGTGCATTCATAGTTTCATGAGTTTTGATGAGTTTTGTGCATTCATTCTAAAATATATTGTTCAAGATAACAGTTCCAAATTCTTTAAGACACTTATATTCTTTGGTAGGAGCTTTCATAGGCCTCCATCTTTTAAATAATGAATTTTATTTAAAAATTGATCAAAGTGAATGTTATGTTCAAATTCCACTCAACAAAAACTTCATTTACAACTATTTTTCCTACTACAAGCAACTATGTACAAGGGTTTACCTAGTTAGTGTCTAGATTTGCTTTTCTTTTGAATTCTGAAAAATAGTTAAGATTGAATTATCTAGTTCAAAAATTTAAATAGGAGATAAATTTCTCAGTAATTAGTAATGATTAAATCATATTTTCCAAAAACTAAAATTTTTGAGATAAAATTTGGGAATTCTATATAACGACTTCATATAGTGCAAACAAAAATGACAAAAAAAGTTGCAAGCAGCGGCTATGGGCTGTTTTCCATGGTGCCGATAATAATTGCTTGAATTGAATTATTTTGAAAAGTCCATATAATTATCATTATCAAAGCACAAATCTACTCTACTTTCTATTAATATTTGTGCATCATTTGTACTACAATTAATATTTCATCTATCTTTACTGCTTCAGTTACAATTACCTCTAGTATCTCTGGCACATTCAAAACTAAATATTCTTCTAGTTGTTTTGTGTTAAAATTGTTGCATTATCATGTGTAATAAGTTAGTTGCCTTCCAATTGCATTAGATTCTTGTACACAACATTGTCATCACATTACTATATAAAAAATTGTTCTATGTATTCTATTAATATACCTTTGGGTTTGTATTGCTAACATGGGAAGCCTTCCTTGGACAAAGCTGAGGTGCTTGGATGTTCATTGGTTTGTTAAACAATCACACTACACTCTAAAGCTTCCATTTTAAAGTCTCACAACTTTCATACAGTTTTAGATAAACACAAATAAATAGCTTTAAAAATCTATCCATGTTACTTCTTGGTATGACAGAAGTATTATAATGTAACAATTACCATGATTCTTCTTTAATACTTGACATGAAATTTCATAGTTTTGTAGACTAAAAATATACTTATGTCTTAATAGACTAATGAACTTATTCTGCACATAATTCTTCCTTTCCAATGCAACAACTGCTAGTTTTTTGCTCCCCTAATTATAAAATTCTCTGTCATTTTGTGAATGTCAAATTCTTATGGTTTTCTTCATTTTCCATAACATTGCTTGTTTAAACTTGTCAATTCAAAGATTAGATGTACAACTTAAAAGGAGAGATCTATATTGGTACATGTCATACATGCAGACTTTGAAAACAAACAAAGCATTTACAGGTGACAATGCATTATATGTTTCATTAAAAAAAAAAACATTGAATTTGCAATTTACCTTTGCATTATTTTGTTGTTTTCTTTATTAGTAATAATTGTTTTCTTTATACATGCATAGCTTAAGAAACACTGTTGAAGTCTACAGTCTTCCTTCAAAAAATATTAAGATCAATATTGTGCAATAGGTATGCAAAATTATCTACCATTTCCTTGCAACACTATAATATACTACATTTTATAGAAAAGGTCTCAATTGCCCATTTTTGCAACAACTCTTCAAAACATAGTTCCTACTTAAAGCAATTCATTTTGTGTGTGGGTAAAATGAAAAATTGCAAACGTCTTACAAATTATGACCAAAGATACCAACCAATACAAAACATTTCAGAAATTGTCAACATAGAAAACTATGAAACCCAAATAAAACTTCTGAAATTTGACATTGATGCTATTCTAGAGAAACAAGGATTGTATAGATTAAATTCATTTAGATACACAATTGGAGATTTTTTATTTGACTCCTTCCAATACTTGCTTGACAACAAGTATACATCAATTCAATTACAAAAAGGAACCATTGAATACTTTATAGGTTGTCTGCAAAGAGGTGAAAGGGACACTATTGACTCATACAACCTTGAATTGAACTCCCAAACATTATATGAGCTGCATAGAGTTACAAATGTTGTGTCATACTTACATAGAATGCAATTATCTATGAACCCAACCATAAGAAATACTAATATTTTTCTATGGGGCGATGTATTCTACATTAATTGGTTATCAAGGTGGTTGAACATACAAGTGTGTGTTTGGTCACTAACAAGATGCAAGAAGTACTTGCACTTCAATAGCACATTAGATACATAATCATACTTGCTACATTTCAATGACACTAATTTGTGCTATGGACACTTCAAGCCTCTTGTGCACTACAAATTCAATTATAGCAATGACCAAGCAAAAGAACAACTCAAGAAAACATCAAGACATAAACAACCCACAAAATTTTGCCATATACAATTATGACTAATTGAAAAGAAAAATACCAATGAACGAATATCACTTCGTACTGTCAAAAAATTAATTAGAGACAATAATCAAACTAACCAAAATAAATTCTTCAATTCATTTGAAAATCAAGTGAAAATTTCCACAAACTGCAAAAAAGGAAATGTCCACCTTGACAAAGGAAAAAAACACTATCACCAATACAACTATTTCAAAAAAAAAAGCTAAGACACACCAAAATATTCATGCACTATTTTCCAATTTATGTTGTGTTTGAAAAAAGGTATTAGAGTATTTCAGAATCAACAACACCTAGCCTATCACAAACTAGTCGAACCACCTATCAATCCATCAACAAATTACATTTGTTGAAAATGCAATATTGCATTAAAACACTCAACTCTTCCTAAGTATGCTACACCACACAATATTAGAATAAACAATGCAATGCAATATGTTGAAATGTTAACACAATTGGAAAAGCATCTTGTTTCATTATAGATTGCTTTTGCACAATTATGGGAGCTCGAATACAAAAGATCTCAATTCGGCTTAACTGGTTGAGAAATTAATGTTCCTATTGAAAAAAACATTGTTCAAAGAGCTTTGCCAATATCTACTACTAATACAATAACAGTTACAATTTCCTTGAAAAGACATTTAGAATATAGAAATGCTTTCCAAAAAGGCATGGTATGTCCAACAATTATCATGCAATTTCTTCAAGAATTGACAAAAACAACATTATACAAAATGCAAAATGTAAAACTCAATGACAATTAGAAACAAGCTATCCAAATAAATAGTGACATTATCGACCAAAACGAATTATCCACAATTGACTTTGAGTTAGATAGTGACAATGAACAAGGACCATGCCAAACTTTAGTGCATGGGTTCACTGGATCCATTAACATACACAAAATGCAAGACAAGTTGATTGAAGTCTTGGAATATTCCAAGAAAAATATGTAGAAGAAATGAATTTCCCAAGTTTGTTCTTTGATAACCCACGTGATAATGATATCACTAAAAATTTCACCTACCAAAAAATAGTACTATGGGAATTGTCACATTTACAGAGGTGATTTGCATACCATACAACTAACCTCTTCTTTAAAACAATTAAAATACTCATACGTCAAGTAGTGTCCACAATGTGGACAATAATTCGAAAGGGCCAACTAAAAGGAAGAAAGCTACTAGTAAAAGAAGTCAAGCATAAACCAAATCTAGAGAAAATACTAAAGTCGGATATAGGTTATGTCGACTTAAAAAAATACGTATATCTCCTGACTACACACAACACCTAAAAACAATGTCTTTTCAATAATATGACAACTAGGACCACCTATTTTCTTCCTCACATTTACTAGTGTTGAACAAAACTAGTCAGCATTGCAAACAACATTGGAAGAACTACATACCTCCCACTATTCAATAAATAAACAAGAATTTGCTGCAGAAAATGAAACAAATGTGTATGAACTAATCAAAATAGACCCAATAACTTGTGCATGATGCTATAGGCATAAGATAAATGCACTAAAAACATGTATCTTCATAGATCAGTCTTTCTTTGGAAGTGTATCAAACTATTTCTCAATAACCAAATTTCAAAATCGTGGAAATGAACATGACCATTTTCTCATATGGATTCACAATGCACCTGTATATAAAAGGCATAGCAATACAAGCATTACATAATTTATAGACAAACACATTACATGTGACACAAAATATTTAGAACCAAATATAACAATACTACATAGACACCACTATACAAAACGATGTAGGAAATCCAAAAATGCACGTTATAAATATAATTTTCCATTTCCACCAATTAGGAATACAACAATACTTGAACCATTAGAAGATGCAAGTAAAAATTACATTCAATTTCTACCAACATTCATAGCAAAATTGAAAAAGCAACTTACAACAACACATTTACATTCATAATTTTTTTAGAAGAAACAGGTGTATAATGGTGTGAAGGATTTTCAGTATGCACCTGTGTATATTGGAGAAATAGATGTTTCTTTTTTAAATTTTTTTTATCTCCAAAGGGCATCTTCATAGATATGGAACAATAGCTTCTCCAAAAAAATACCAGAGCTTTGGAGAGAAAATATAAATGCACAATATCTCCTCAATGCATATGTTACAACAATGTATTGCAACTCCTATATGGCAAAAGTGGATAGGTCAATGACAAATGCATTCAAAAGAATCCATAAAGACCACCAACAAGACAATATAGATGCCATAAAAATGATATCAAAATGTGGAAATGCTTTAGTAAACTTCCACCAAATGTCATCTCAACAAGCAACACATCTTGCTCTTTCACTGCCACTAAATCACAGTTCTAGAAAATGCATCTTCATTGATACAAGATCTGAAAATGATCAAACATTTATATTAAAATCAGTGAAAGAATTAAACAAAGAGGATGATGAATAAGAAAATATGATGTGCAAATCAATGACGGACTACTGTTTACAACATCCTCAAACTATTTCAAACATTTTCCTTGTAGAATTTGTTTCCAAACATAAAAAAGACAAGACTCAGCTTGACCATAAAACCAAGCCAAAAGTAATTCATTCCATAAACTTCAACAAGCACATTGACATAAAGAGATACTATAGAGAGCAACTAATATTATATAAGCCATTCATAATAAGTGAAGACACCCTAAAAGAAAAATCTGACACTTGGGAAAATGCATATTTACATAATGAAACAATTATCCAAATCAATCGTGCAAAATTCTACTACACCACGAACTTTGCATGGGGTGACATTGACAAAGCTATGGCTGAAGTCAATGAAAATGATGTCAACATTGAAGACACTAGATTTATAAAAATAAAACCCCACAAAAGAAGAAAAATATGACATACAACAAGATATTCAAGCCACATTTCATAAGAGCACCAATAACCTACCCCTAAGAGCATTTGAAATTGCAAGCCATCCACAAATCATGGACAACAACAAATACTAAAAATTAAGAAGATCCCTAAATAGAGAGCAACAAGAAATCATGACAGACATTATCATGAAAAAGTTAAAGGAACCTAATAGTCCAATACATTTGTTCCTAATAGGAGGAGTAAGAACTGGAAAGACATTTACTGCAACAACTCTTTACCAAGCTCTGATTTGGCTATACAACAATACAATTCATAGCAATCCTAACAAACCAAAAGGCCTAATGACTGCATATATAGGAAAAAAACACACAACATTGGTGGATCAACATTGCATTCAGTCTTCCACATACCTTTCAACAAATCAAAATTTGTCTCACTCAGCACAAAGATATTAGATACAATGTCAAAGATCTATAGTCAACTACATCTGCTTCTCATAGATGAGATCTCTTTAGTAGGGTCCACATTTTTGTGGTACCTCGATAAACGATTACACAATATTATGCAATTACCTACTAAATACTTTGGCAACATTGACAAAATTTTTTTTGGTGACCTCTACCAAGCTCCCCCAATACTAGACTCAAATGTATTTAACAATAAACCATCTCCAATAGAATTGATGCCCTACAATTTTTGAAGAGACAAAGTAAAGTGCTATTCTCTAACCACAACAATGTGGAAAAATGATACCTAATTCATTGCTACTCTTAATAGGTTACATTTGGGATCACATACAAATGACGATATACAATACCTCAATCATGCTTGCTTGCATCTAGCACCACTTGACCCAACATTTCAATACATCTTTTTTAGAAGACAAGATGTTGACACACATAACAAGAATATGCTATCCATAGTTCCCAATAACAATATTGTATTAGATGTAATTGACCTTGTAGACCAAAACTACACTACAACATGAATCTACAACCATGCAATAACTCTACCAAGCCAACTAATCTTAAAACCAAACATCCTTGTTGAGATTATTGGAGGAAACTATAACAAAGAAGATGACCTTGTCAATGGATCAGATGGAATATTCAAAACATACACAAGCCAAAAAATACATTGACATAATTTGGATCCAATTTAATGACCCGAAAATAGGCCACCACCAAAGAAATAAATTAGCTCAGTACTATACAATAGAAATTCAAACAGATTGGATTCCCATATATAGAATAATAGGGCCAATTCCAAAAATGCTCAGTAGTGGACAAGTAAAAATTAGAAAATAGTTCCCACTACAAGTAGCATGTGCTCGAACAATACATTGATCTCAATGGCTCACATTGCAAGGCCTCGCTTTTGACCCAACTAGCATTACACAACATGGATTAACATACACAATGCTTTCAAGAACAAAAACAATTCAATCACTATTTTTACTTAAACCTTTATAATCAAAGCATTTAAATGTCAAACAAAATATTCATTCTGAAATGTCTCACCTTCAAACACGTACAAAATGGCAACTTGAAAATCAATTGACTTGCTCAATGCCAAGTTCACATATACTTCTATGCACACTAAACACCCATGGCTTGAGAGCACACATAAATGATATTATCAATGACTATGACATCATGTCCTCTAATATTTTGAGCCTCCAAGAGGTCCACTTGCCTCCATCCCATACAAATCTATGCCAAAATACAACAACCATACACTATATCATATAAATGGCATAAAAAATCTTATAAAAAACAATCTACTAGTGTTAAATACAAGCAAACACACAACACAAAATAGTGAAGCCATAACATTGACACTGCATCATGATACCATTGAATTCATTGTTTCTATTGTTTACATATGACCCAATACTCCCATAGATGAGATCCCGACCATAATGACTAACATATTTACTTACCCAATTCAAAAAATTGCTCTTTTCAGTATAGGAGATTTCAATTTAGACATGTCTAAGGACAACAAAATGACAAGAAAACTCATACAACATATGAAGCAACACAACACACAATTTGTTCTCAGGCAAACACATTCTACAAATAGACCACTAATTGTCCATATATAGACTGATTCAATTGGAAATATATGTTCCACCTATAAAACATAAGCATATTGGACAGATCACCTCTCAACTTTCACAAACATTCATTCTATAACATGATACTATAGAAACCAACATTTATAATCTTCCAACATGGCTTAATGTTATCATTGTAAATACATTTAATTTAATTGTGTTCTCACCAACAATGATGGATAGAACAAAAGTAGTAGATGAAGTACATACAAATGAAAAAAATGAATAAAAAAGGTAATAACATCAATTGCTTCAATTTGTTACACTATCTACTAAATCACCAAGCTTAACATCATGTTATTTTATTTATAATACACCAAAAAGGTACTAACATCAATTTTTCTTTGCATCTTTTATAGTCTTCCAAATCATGCAACTTAACATCATGCTCCTCGTTTTCTAATAGGCCAAAAATAACATCTGAAAGACCAATAATAAATGAAGATCTAAATGCTAGAAAAGTTGATAAAACTTTTGAAGGAAATGTACTTGTCACCTATAAAGTTGTCCTTGACAAAGGCATAGGAATGTGCAAAGTCTTACGAGCTGATCTTAAAGACTGTAAGGGTCAAATGACAATAACACTGACTGTTGGTAGCAATCCCCTATGCAAGTTTGAGGATAAGATAATACCAGGAACTATAATAGCAATAAAAGAATTCCAAGTTGCACCAAAAATAGATTTCAACTGTAAAGATTCTGACTACATCTTACTTTTAAAAGATTCTCGCAAAATTGAAACAATTCCACCACTTTAAAATGAATATAACTTCATTGCATACACAACTATAAAACAATTTCTCTCTAGTACAAAAGAATATGATTATGGTACAATAGGTGCCTTGGTTGTGGGAGAAAACACAAAAGGAACACAATACATTGTTTATGTCAAAGATGGCCATACAAATATGGATAAAGCACCAATAAGCTTCTTTACTCTACTTCCATTTTCTTTTATCCTTTTTTTACAATTTTGATTCATCTTCCAAAATAATCAATATTACTCTTCCAATACAGCTCTACATGCATCCAAATTTCTCTCAACTGTACTGTCAAATGGAATAATAGTTTCAAAAAGGTGAAATTCCAATCTTCCTTTTAGAAACATTGCAAAAAAGCAAGATCAAAAAGCATGCTCTTCGTAATAGTCCATCAACATATATTTGTACTCTTAATGAAAAAAGAACATTGGAAAGACTCCATGCACTCCTTCACACCATATTTGAGGTTAACATTTCAAATATCTTGCACTTTTCATTTCATACAATTAGATTCAACATTCTATTAATATTCTTGAAGCTTCTTACAGGTTGTTGGGCTCTTGAGGCCTATAAATGCATATTTAAATCTATGCAACTACAAATTTGATAGCTATGCCACACTAAATGACAAAAAAACACATTGTACCAAATGTAAAGAGGAAGTCAGCTACATATATTCCCTTCACGTTAAATCAGTCATCACTAACAACAACAATCAAACTATCCATTGCTTTGTAGTAAAGAATATTTCTCAGCGAATTTGGCCTTCCTTACAAAACATGACATAAGAAGCATATGTCAATAGCAAATTAGTAGCTGTTTTTATGTTTTGAGAATTCCAATTGAGAGGAAAGTTCACTCTCAATCAAAGCAGTCAGATCACTCGTGTTTTTGCACTTGAAGATTAGGCCACACAATGTCTTCATTAAGGTACACATATTCGCAATACTCTTCTTTTCTTCTGATTTCATATTAAATCATTGTTTCTATGTAATACTAACTTGGCTCATACAATCATATCATTGTATAGGGCTTCGACTATATCAAATGCTTTTGTCATACTGTAGCTATTACAAAGTTTTGGTCTCAAATACTAGTCAACAATTAAACATGAAATGCAACAATATATGGCATACAATCAAGTATATTATAAAACATATATGCTATGTATGCTATTTTGATTAGTCACTAGTAACATTCAAGAAAAAACATTTTAGCAGATATTAAATGTTTTTCAAGCCATATTTTAAATTAAGATCTCTATGCTACCTGACTGTTATGTTTATAATAATAAAAATACATAGTTTTTAAGTTATATTTACAAATTATATTATACATAATATAGATATTAATTTTATGTTTTCATGGAAAAAGAAAAAGAAAAAGTAAGGTACAACATACATTGTTCAATCTATGATGTGAATATGTTCTCTTTTGATGCAAAAAAAAGTAATGTACAACCTACATTTCTCAATGTATGATGTCAATATGGTGGGGCTCATGCAATTTTTCAAATTTATAAAAATCCTCTTTTGTAGTGCATGAAATGGGCTTGAGCTAAACAACACAATAAACCTGCATATATGCCTCTCAAGGAAGTGCACTAAGTTTAGACATAGAATGCATTTAATCATGTCTTCATCTTGTTAATGTTCATCACCTCATTGAAAGGCATGAACTATGGCACTTGTGCCACTTTTATTATTAAAATGGAAGAGGAATTAACTTTTGTATGTAATAGTTAAATACATTTTCATGTGGGTATTTCTTAATATGGAAGGATTCAAATTCTAATTTATCTTGCTCTTAATTTTATCATTATGTTTATGTAGTTATTGATGTTTTACAAATCTATTGAACAATTAGAACACATTGGAAGAGGAGTTATCTAGTCCATTATATGGCTGGGTTTATGACAAATATATATCTGGGCAAAATACTTCCATGATTCACTTAAATGTGTGTTCATGGTTTAACATAATTATATAGGTTGCTTTGAATTTCTTCCATAGTTCATCTCTTGTAAGCAAAATTGGGGAGAAATAATTCATTTGAAACAAATAAAAAATGATTGTACAAGGTACCTAAATGTATGCTAATCAAAATTACTATATACTTCTTTCTTTGAACACATTTACTTATCAAATATGTACAATAGAACATAGATTTTGATTTTTTTAATCAATGCTTGAGCGCTATTTAAAACCATAGTCAAATAGTAATTATGGAACCATGTCATTTACTATCAGGTTAAACTTAAGCTTTACAAAACCATTAAATTAGAAACAAATTTCCTACACATAAAAATCACGAGGTACATTGCAACATCATTCACTACCATATTTGATTTAAAGTTTACAAACCATAAAATTGAAAATATAAAACTTTCTCTAATATGAAAAATAATCTGAATATGACAAATAAATTGATATTTTGAAAATTAATCTTATAGTATGTGTGTGTGTCTATATATATATATATATATATATAGCATTTTCTCAGTATATCTATCCATTCAAGATCGGCTAAATAAAATAGTGGAACACATTTTAATTTTTAATGTCAAAGAAATGGATTATTTTTACAAAGATTTAAGGGCAAAAATTCAATAAATAATAGTTTGAATAGTTAAATAAAAGTTAGATTTTGAGGTAAACTCAAGAATAGTTATTGTTAAAGATGAATTCATGATTAGTAAATAAAAGTTTTTAAAGATAAATTCAAAATTATTTAATATAT